>CM060899.1:20000-620000 GCA_030762935.1 Hymenopus coronatus | reverse complement strand
GAATCGTCGAAATATCGACTTACACGAAATGAAAAATTTTTGTGATATTCTTGTTCCCCTCACTCCAAACTTCTTGTATATAGCTTTTGCAGCGAATTTGGAGCAACGTTTGTTAGGATAATATAGTTCGTGTCCAGGGAGCTGAGAATCCTCGAAAAATCGACTTACGCGAAATGAAAAATGTTTGTGATATTCTTCTTCCCCACGCTCCAAACTGCTCGTATATAGCATTTGCAGCGAATTTGGAACTTTTGTTATATGTATTTTTGGTGTCCAGGGAGCCGAGAATTGTCGAAATATCGACTTACACGAAAGGAAATATTTTTGTGATATTCTTGTTTACCTTACTCCAAACTGCTCTTATATAGCTTTTGCAGCGAAATTGGAACAACTTTTGTTATATGTATTTTTCGTGTCCAGGGAGCCGAGAATCGTCGAAATATCAACTTACACGAAATGAAAAGTTTTTGCGATATTCTTGTTCCCCACGCTCCAGACTGCTCGTAAATAGCATTTGCAGCGAATTTGGAGCAACTTTTGTTATATGTATATTTCATGACCAGGGAGCCGAGCATCGTCGAAATATTGACATACACGTAATGAAACATTTTTATGATACTCTTATTCCCCGGGCTAAAAAACTGCTCGTAAATAGCATTTGAGACGAATTTGGAGCAACTTTTGGTATATGTATATTTCGTGACCAGGGAGCTGAGAATCGGCGAAATATCGACTTTGGCGAAATGAAAAATTTTTGTGATATTCTTGTTCCCCACACTCCAAACTGCTCGTATATAGCTTTTGCAGCGAATTTGGAGCAACTATTGTTCAGAGTATATTTAGTGTCCAGGGAGCCGAGAATCGTCGAAATATCGACTTACACGAAATGAAAAATTTTTGTGATATTCTTGTTCCCCACGCTTCAAACTGCTCGTAAATAGCATTTGAGACGAATTTGGAGCAACTTTTGGTATATGTATATTTCGTGACCAGGGAGCTGAGAATCCTCGAAAAATCGACTTACGCGAAATGAAAAAAGTTTGTGATATTCTTGTTCCCCACGCACCAAACTTCTCGTAAATAGCATTTGAGGCGAATTTGGAGCAACGTTTGGTATATGTATATTTCGTGACCAGGGAGCTGAGAATCGTCGTAATATCGACTTATACGAAATGAAATATTTTTGTGATATTCTTGTTTAACTTACTCCAAACTGCTCGTATATAGCATTTGCAGCGAATTTGGAGCAACTTTTGTTATATGTATTTTTCGTGTCCAGGGAGCCGAGAATCGTCGAAATATCAACTTACACGAAATGAAATATTTTTGTGATATTCTTGTTCCCCACGCTCCAAACTGCTCGTAAATAGCATTTGCAGCGAATTTGGAGCAACTTTTGTTATATGTATATTTCGTTACCAGGGAGCCGAGAATCGTCGAAATATCGACTTACACGAAATGAAATATTTTTGTGATATTCTTGTTTACCTTACTCCAAACTACTCTTATATAGCTTTTGCAGCGAATTTGGAGCAACTTTTGTTCAGAGTATATTTAGTGTCCAGGGAGCCGAGAATCGTCGAAATATCGACTTACACGAAATGAAAAATTTTTGTGATATTCTTGTTCCCCTCACTCCAAACTTCTTGTATATAGCTTTTGCAGCGAATTTGGAGCAACGTTTGTTAGGATAATATAGTTCGTGTCCAGGGAGCTGAGAATCCTCGAAAAATCGACTTACGCGAAATGAAAAATTTTTGTGATATTCTTCTTCCCCACGCTCCAAACTGCTCGTATATAGCATTTGCAGCGAATTTGGAACTTTTGTTATATGTATTTTTGGTGTCCAGGGAGCCGAGAATTGTCGAAATATCAACTTACACGAAATGAAATATTTTTGTGATATTCTTGTTCCCCGCGCCCCAAACTGCTCGTAAATAGCATTTGCAGCGAGTTTGGAGCAACTTTTGTTACACGTATATTTCGTGACCAAGAAGCCGAGAATCGTCGAAATATCGACTTACACGTAATGAAACATTTTTATGATATTCTTGTTCCCCGCGCTCCAAACTGCTCGTAAATAGCATTTGAGGCGAATTTGGAGTAACGTTTGGTATATGTATATTTCGTGACCAGGGAGCTGAGAATCGTCGAAATATCGACTTACACGAAATGAAATATTTTTGTGATATTCTTGTTTACCTTACTCCAAACTGCTCGTATATAGCATTTGCAGCGAATTTGGAGCAACTTTTGTTATATGTATTTTTCGTGTCCAGGGAGCCGAGAATCGTCGAAATATCAACTTACATGAAATGAAAAATTTTTGTGATATTCTTGTTCCCCACACTCCAAACTTCTTGTATATAGCTTTTGCAGCGAATTTGGAGCAATGTTTGTTAGGATAATATAGTTCGTGTCCAGGGAGCTGAGAATCCTCGAAAAATCGACTTACGCGAAATGAAAAATTTTTGTGATATTTTTCTTCCCCACGCTCCAAACTGCTCGTATAGAGCATTTGCAGCGAATTTGGAACTTTTGTTATATGTATTTTTGGTGTCCAGGGAGCCGAGAAATGTCGAAATATTAACTTACACGAAATGAAATATGTTTGTGATATTCTTGTTCCCCGCGCCCCAAACTGCTCGTAAATAGCATTTGCAGCGAATTTGGAGCAACTTTTGTTACACGTATATTTCGTGACCAAGAAGCCGAGAATCGTCGAAATATCGACTTACACGTAATGAAACATTTTTATGATATTCTTGTTCCCCGCGCTCCAAACTGCTCGTAAATAGCATTTCAGGCGAATTTGGAGCAACTTTTGTTATATGTATATTTCGTTACCAGGGAGCCGAGAATCGTCGAAATATCGACTTACACGAAATGAAATATTTTTTTGATATTCTTGTTTACCTTACTCCAAACTGCTCTTATATAGCTTTTGCAGCGAATTTGGAGCAACTTTTGTTCAGAGTATATTTAGTGTCCAGGGAGCCGAGAATCGTCGAAATATCGACTTACACGAAATGAAAAATTTTTGTGATATTCTTGTTCCCCAGACTCCAAACTTCTCGTATATAGCTTTTGCAGCGAATTTGCAGCAACGTTTGTTAGGTTAATATATTTCGTGTCCAGGGAGCTGAGAATCCTCGAAAAATCGACTTACGCGAAATGAAAAATGTTTGTGATATTCTTGTTCCCCACGCTCCAAACTGCTCGTATATAGCATTTCCAGCGAATTTGGAGCAACTTTTGTTATATGTATTTTTCGTGTCCAGGGAGCCGAGAATCGTCGAAATATCGAGTTACACGAAATGAAATATTTTTGTGATATTCTTGTTAACCTTACTCCAAACTGCTCTTATATAGCTTTTGCAGCGAATTTGAGCAACTTTTGTTCAGAGTATATTTAGTGTCCAGGGAGCCGAGAATCGTCGAAATATCGACTTACACGAAATGAAATATTTTTGTGATATTCTTGATCCACCTTACTCCAAACTGCTCTTATATAGCTTTTGCAGCGAATTTGGAGCAACTATTGTTCAGAGTATATTTAGTGTCCAGGGAGCCGAGAATCGTCGAAATATCGACTTACACGTAATGAAATATTTTTATGATATTCTTGTTCCCCGCGTTCCAAACTGCTCGTAAATAGCATTTGCAGCGAATTTGGAGCAACTTTTGTTATATGTATTTTTCGTGTCCAGGGAGCCGAGAATCGTCGAAATATCGACTTACACGAAATGAAATATTTTTGTGATATTCTTGTTTACCTTACTCCAAACTGCTCTTATATAGCTTTAGCAGCGAATTTGGAGCAACTTTTGTTCAGAGTATATTTAGTGTCCAGGGAGCCGAGAATCGTCGAAATATCGACTTACACGAAATGAAAAATTTTTGTGATATTCTTGTTCCCCAGACTCCCAACTTCTCGTATATAGCTTTTGCAGCGAATTTGCAGCAACGTTTGTTAGGATAATATATTTAGTGTCCAGGGAGCTGAGAATCCTCGAAAAATCGACTAACGCGAAATGAAAATTTTTTGTGATATTCTTGTTCCCCACGCTCCAAACTGCTGGTATATAGCATTTGCAGCGAATTTGGAGCAACTTTTGTTACATGTATATTTCGTGACCAGGGAGCCGAGAATCGTCGAAATATCGACTTACACGTAATGAAACATTTTTATGATATTCTTGTTCGCCGCGCTCCAAACTGCTCGTAAATAGAATTTGAGGCGAATTTGGAGCAACGTTTGGTATATGTATATTTCGTGACCAGGGTGCTGAGAATCGTCGAAATATCGACTTACACGAAATGAAATATTTTTGTGATATTCTTGTTTACCTTACTCCAAACTGCTCTTATATAGCTTTTGCAGCGAATTTGGAGCAACTTTTGTTCAGAGTATATTTAGTGTCCAGGGAGCCGAGAATCCTCGAAAAATCGACTTAAGCGAAATGAAAAATGTTTGTGATATTCTTGTTCCCCACGCTCCAAACTGCTCGTATGTAGCATTTGCAGCGAATTTGGAGCAACTTTTGTTATATGTATTTTTCGTGTCCAGGGAGCCGAGAATCGTCGAAATATCAACTTACACGAAATGAAATATTTTTGTGATATTCTTGTTAACCTTACTCTAAACTTCTTGTATATAGTTTTTGCAGCGAATTTGGAGCAACGTTTGTTAGGATAATATAGTTCGTGTCCAGGGAGCTGAGAATCCTCGAAAAATCGACTTACGCGAACTGAAAAATTTTTGTGATAATCTTCTTCCCCACGCTCCAAACTGCTCGTATATAGCATTTGCAGCGAATTTAGAACTTTTGTTATATGTATTTTTGGTGTCCAGGGAGCCGAGAATTGCCGAAATATCAACTTACACGAAATGAAATATTTTTGTGATATTCTTGTTCCCCGCGCCCCAAACTGCTCGTATATAGCATTTGCAGCGAATTTAGAACTTTTGTTATATGTATTTTTGGTGTCCAGGGAGCCGAGAATTGCCGAAATATCAACTTACACGAAATGAAATATTTTTGTGATATTCTTGTTCCCCGCGCTCCAAACTGCTCGTAAATAGCATTTGAGGCGAATTTGGAGTACCGTTTGGTATATGTATATTTCGTGACCAGGGAGCTGAGAATCGTCGAAATATCGACTTACACGAAATGAAATATTTTTGTGATATTCTTGTTTACCTTACTCCTAACTGCTCGTATATAGCATTTGCAGCGAATATGGAGCAACTTTTGTTAGGATAAAATATATCGTGTCCAGGGAGCTGAGAATCCTCGAAAAATCGACTAACAGGAAATGAAAAATTTTTGTGATATTCTTGTTCCCCACGCTCCAAACTGCTGGCATATAGCATTTGCAACGAATTTGGAGCAACTTTTGTTACATGTATATTTCGTGACCAGGGAGCCGAGAATCGTCGAAATATCGACTTACACGTAATGAAACATTTTTATGATATTCTTGTTCCCCGCACTCCAAACTGCTCGTAAATAGCATTTGAGGCGAATTTGGAGCAACGTTTGGTATATGTATATTTCGTGACCAGGGAGCTGAGAATCGTCGAAATATCGGCTTACACGAAATGAAATATTTTTGTGATATTCTTGTTTACCTTACTCCAAACTGCTCGTATATAGCATTTGCAGCGAATTTGGAGCAACTTTTGTTATATGTATTTTTCGTGTCCAGGGAGCCGAGAATCGTCGAAATATCAACTTACACGAAATGAAATATTTTTGTCATATTCTTGTTCCCCACGCTCCAAACTGCTCGTAAATAGCATTTGCAGCGAATTTGGAGCAACTTTTGTTATATGTATATTTCGTTACCAGGGAGCCGAGAATCGTCGAAATATCGACTTACACGAAATGAAATATTTTTGTGATATTCTTGTTTACCTTACTCCAAACTGCTCTTATATAGCTTTTGCAGCGAATTTGGAGCAGCTTTTGTTCAGAGTATATTTAGTGTCCAGGGAGCCGAGAATCGTCGAAATATCGACTTACACGAAATGAAAAATTTTTGTGATATTCTTGTTCCCCAGACTCCAAACTTCTCGTATATAGCTTTTGCAGCGAATTTGCAGCAACGTTTGTTAGGATAATATATTTAGTGTCCAGGGAGCTGAGAATCCTCGAAAAATCGACTAACGCGAAATGAAAATTTTTTGTGATATTCTTGTTCCCCACGCTCCAAACTGCTGGTATATAGCATTTGCAGCGAATTTGGAGCAACTTTTGTTACATGTATATTTCGTGACCAGGGAGCCGAGAATCGTCGAAATATCGACTTACACGTAATGAAACATTTTTATGATATTCTTGTTCCCCGCGCTCCAAACTGCTCGTAAATAGAATTTGAGGCGAATTTGGAGCAACGTTTGGTATATGTATATTT
Organism: Hymenopus coronatus; assembly: GCA_030762935.1. Taxonomy (NCBI): domain Eukaryota; kingdom Metazoa; phylum Arthropoda; class Insecta; order Mantodea; family Hymenopodidae; genus Hymenopus; species Hymenopus coronatus. Next base: position 613,580 of record CM060899.1, on the reverse strand, counting down.
CGTGACCAGGGTGCTGAGAATCGTCGAAATATCGACTTACACGAAATGAAATATTTTTGTGATATTCTTGTTTACCTTACTCCAAACTGCTCTTATATAGCTTTTGCAGCGAATTTGGAGTAACTTTTGTTCAGAGTATATTTAGTGTCCAGGGAGCCGAGAATCCTCGAAAAATCGACTTAAGCGAAATGAAAAATGTTTGTGATATTCTTGTTCCCCACGCTCCAAACTGCTCGTATATAGCATTTGCAGCGAATTTGGAGCAACTTTTGTTATATGTATTTTTCGTGTCCAGGGAGCCGAGAATCGTCGAAATATCAACTTACACGAAATGAAATATTTTTGTGATATTCTTGTTAACCTTACTCTAAACTTCTTGTATATAGTTTTTGCAGCGAATTTGGAGCAACGTTTGTTAGGATAATATAGTTCGTGTCCAGGGAGCTGAGAATCCTCGAAAAATCGACTTACGCGAACTGAAAAATTTTTGTGATAATCTTCTTCCCCACGCTCCAAACTGCTCGTATATAGCATTTGCAGCGAATTGAGAACTTTTGTTATATGTATTTTTGGTGTCCAGGGAGCCGAGAATTGCCGAAATATCAACTTACACGAAATGAAATATTTTTGTGATATTCTTGTTCCCCGCGCCCCAAACTGCTCGTATATAGCATTTGCAGCGAATTTAGAACTTTTGTTATATGTATTTTTGGTGTCCAGGGAGCCGAGAATTGCCGAAATATCAACTTACACGAAATGAAATATTTTTGTGATATTCTTGTTCCCCGCGCTCCAAACTGCTCGTAAATAGCATTTGAGGCGAATTTGGAGTACCGTTTGGTATATGTATATTTCGTGACCAGGGAGCTGAGAATCGTCGAAATATCGACTTACACGAAATGAAATATTTTTGTGATATTCTTGTTTACCTTACTCCTAACTGCTCGTATATAGCATTTGCAGCGAATATGGAGCAACTTTTGTTAGGATAAAATATATCGTGTCCAGGGAGCTGAGAATCCTCGAAAAATCGACTAACAGGAAATGAAAAATTTTTGTGATATTCTTGTTCCCCACGCTCCAAACTGCTGGCATATAGCATTTGCAACGAATTTGGAGCAACTTTTGTTACATGTATATTTCGTGACCAGGGAGCCGAGAATCGTCGAAATATCGACTTACACGTAATGAAACATTTTTATGATATTCTTGTTCCCCGCACTCCAAACTGCTCGTAAATAGCATTTGAGGCGAATTTGGAGCAACGTTTGGTATATGTATATTTCGTGACCAGGGAGCTGAGAATCGTCGAAATATCGGCTTACACGAAATGAAATATTTTTGTGATATTCTTGTTTACCTTACTCCAAACTGCTCGTATATAGCATTTGCAGCGAATTTGGAGCAACTTTTGTTATATGTATTTTTCGTGTCCAGGGAGCCGAGAATCGTCGAAATATCAACTTACACGAAATGAAATATTTTTGTCATATTCTTGTTCCCCACGCTCCAAACTGCTCGTAAATAGCATTTGCAGCGAATTTGGAGCAACTTTTGTTATATGTATATTTCGTTACCAGGGAGCCGAGAATCGTCGAAATATCGACTTACACGAAATGAAATATTTTTGTGATATTCTTGTTTACCTTACTCCAAACTGCTCTTATATAGCTTTTGCAGCGAATTTGGAGCAGCTTTTGTTCAGAGTATATTTAGTGTCCAGGGAGCCGAGAATCGTCGAAATATCGACTTACACGAAATGAAAAATTTTTGTGATATTCTTGTTCCCCAGACTCCAAACTTCTCGTATATAGCTTTTGCAGCGAATTTGCAGCAACGTTTGTTAGGTTAATATATTTCGTGTCCAGGGAGCTGAGAATCCTCGAAAAATCGACTTACGCGAAATGAAAAATGTTTGTGATATTCTTGTTCCCCTCACTCCAAACTTCTTGTATATAGCTTTTGCAGCGAATTTGGAGCAACGTTTGTTAGGATAATATAGTTCGTGTCCAGGGAGCTGAGAATCCTCGAAAAATCGACTTACGCGAAATGAAAAATTTTTGTGATATTCTTCTTCCCCACGCTCCAAACTGCTCGTATATAGCATTTGCAGCGAATATGGAACTTTTGTTATATGTATTTTTGGTGTCCAGGGAGCCGAGAATTGTCGAAATATCAACTTACACGAAATGAAATATTTTTGTGATATTCTTGTTCCCCACGCTCCAAACTGCTCGTATATAGCTTTTGCAGCGAATTTGGAGCAACTTTTGCTCAGAGTATATTTAATGTCCAGGGAGCCGATTATCGTCGAAATATCGACTTACACGAAATGAAAAATATTTGCGATATTCTTGTTCTCCAAACTTCTCGTATATAGCTTTTGCAGCGAATTTGGAGCAACATTTGTTAGGATAAAATTAATGTGTCCAGGGAGCTGAGAATCCTCGAAAAATCGACTAACGCGAAATGAAAAACTTTTGTGATATTCTTGTTCCCCACGCTCCAAACTGCTGGTATATAGTATTTGCAGCGAATTTGGAGCAACTTTTGTTACATCTATATTTCGTGACCAGGGAGCCGAGATTCGTCGGAATATCGACCTACACGTAATGAAACATTCTTATGATATTCTTGTTCCCCGCGCTCCAAACTGCTCGTAAATAGCATTTGAGGCGAATTTGGAGTACCGTTTGGTATATGTATACATCGTGACCAGGGAGCTGAGAATCGTCGAAATATCGACTTACACGAAATGAAATATTTTTGTGATATTCTTGTTTACCTTACTCCAAACTGCTCGTATATAGCATTTGCAGCGAATTTGGAGCAACTTTTGTTATATGTATTTTTCGTGTCCAGGGAGCCGAGAATCGTAGAAATATCAACTTACACGAAATGAAATATTTTTGTGATATTCTTGTTCCCCACGCTCCAAACTGCTCGTAAATAGCATTTGCAGCGAATTTGGAGCAACTTTTGTTATATGTATATTTCGTTACCAGGGAGCCGAGAATCGTCGAAATATCGACTTACACGAAATGAAATATTTTTGTGATATTCTTGTTTACCTTACTCCAAACTGCTCTTATATAGCTTTTGCAGCGAATTTGGAGCAGCTTTTGTTCAGAGTATATTTAGTGTCCAGGGAGCCGAGAATCGTCGAAATATCGACTTACACGAAATGAAAAATTTTTGTGATATTCTTGTTCCCCAGACTCCAAACTTCTCGTATATAGCTTTTGCAGCGAATTTGCAGCAACGTTTGTTAGGTTAATATATTTCGTGTCCAGGGAGCTGAGAATCCTCGAAAAATCGACTTACGCGAAATGAAAAATGTTTGTGATATTCTTGTTCCCCTCACTCCAAACTTCTTGTATATAGCTTTTGCAGCGAATTTGGAGCAACGTTTGTTAGGATAATATAGTTCGTGTCCAGGGAGCTGAGAATCCTCGAAAAATCGACTTACGCGAAATGAAAAATTTTTGTGATATTCTTCTTCCCCACGCTCCAAACTGCTCGTATATAGCATTTGCAGCGAATATGGAACTTTTGTTATATGTATTTTTGGTGTCCAGGGAGCCGAGAATTGTCGAAATATCAACTTACACGAAATGAAATATTTTTGTGATATTCTTGTTCCCCACGCTCCAAACTGCTCGTATATAGCTTTTGCAGCGAATTTGGAGCAACTTTTGCTCAGAGTATATTTAATGTCCAGGGAGCCGAGAATCGTCGAAATATCGACTTACACGAAATGAAAAATATTTGCGATATTCTTGTTCTCCAAACTTCTCGTATATAGCTTTTGCAGCGAATTTGGAGCAACATTTGTTAGGATAAAATTAATGTGTCCAGGGAGCTGAGAATCCTCGAAAAATCGACTAACGCGAAATGAAAAACCTTTGTGATATTCTTGTTCCCCACGCTCCAAACTGCTGGTATATAGCATTTGCAGCGAATTTGGAGCAACTTTTGTTACATCTATATTTCGTGACCAGGGAGCCGAGATTCGTCGGAATATCGACCTTCACGTAATGAAACATTTTTATGATATTCTTGTTCCCCGCGCTCCAAACTGCTCGTAAATAGCATTTGAGGCGAATTTGGAGTACCGTTTGGTATATGTATACTTCGTGACCAGGGAGCTGAGAATCGTCGAAATATCGACTTACACGAAATGAAATATTTTTGTGATATTCTTGTTTACCTTACTCCAAACTGCTCGTATATAGCATTTGCAGCGAATTTGGAGCAACTTTTGTTATATGTATTTTTCGTGTCCAGGGAGCCGAGAATCGTCGAAATATCAACTTACACGAAATGAAATATTTTTGTGATATTCTTGTTCCCCACGCTCCAAACTGCTCGTAAATAGCATTTGCAGCGAATTTGGAGCAACTTTTGTTATATGTATATTTCGTTACCAGGGAGCCGAGAATCGTCGAAATATCGACTTACACGAAATGAAATATTTTTGTGATATTCTTGTTTACCTTACTCCAAACTGCTCTTATATAGCTTTTGCAGCGAATTTGGAGCAGCTTTTGTTCAGATTATATTTAGTGTCCAGGGAGCCGAGAATCGTCGAAATATCGACTTACACGAAATGAAAAATTTTTGTGATATTCTTGTTCCCCAGACTCCAAACTTCTCGTATATATCTTTTGCAGCGAATATGCAGCAACGTTTGTTAGGTTAATATATTTCGTGTCCACGGAGCTGAGAATCCTCGAAAAATCGACTTACGCGAAATGAAAAATGTTTGTGATATTCTTGTTCCCCACGCTCCAAACTGCTCGTATATAGCATTTGCAGCGAATTTGGAGCAACTTTTGTTATATGTATTTTTCGTGTCCAGGGAGCCGAGAATCGTCGAAATATCAACTTAAACGAAATGAAATATTTTTGTGATATTCTTGTTAACCTTACTCCAAACTGCTCTTATATAGCTTTTGCAGCGAATTTGGAGCAATTTTTGTTCAGAGTATATTTAGTGTCCATGGAGCCGAGAATCGTCGAAATATCGACTTACACGAAATGAAAAATTTTTGTGATATTCTTGTTCCCCTCACTCCAAACTTCTTGTATATAGCTTTTGCAGCGAATTTGGAGCAACGTTTGTTAGGATAATATAGTTCGTGTCCAGGGAGCTCAGAATCCTCGAAAAATCGACTTACGCGAAATGAAAAATTTTTGTGATATTCTTCTTCCCCACGCTCCAAACTGCTCGTATATAGCATTTGCAGCGAATTTGGAACTTTTGTTATATGTATTTTTGGTGTCCAGGGAGCCGAGAATTGTCGAAATATCAACTTACACGAAATGAAATATTTTTGTGATATTCTTGTTCCCCGCGCCCCAAACTGCTCGTAAATAGCATTTGCAGCGAATTTGGAGCAACTTTTGTTACACGTATATTTCGTGACCAAGAAGCCGAGAAACGTCGAAATATCGACTTACACGTAATGAAACATTTTTATGATATTCTTGTTCCCCGCGCTCCAAACTGCTCGTAAATAGCATTTGAGGCGAATTTGGAGTAACGTTTAGTATATGTATATTTCGTGACCAGGGAGCTGAGAATCGTCGAAATATCGACTTACACGAAATGAAATATTTTTGTGATATTCTTGTTTACCTTACTCCAAACTGCTCGTATATAGCATTTGCAGCGAATTTGGAGCAACTTTTGTTCAGAGTATATTTAGTGTCCAGGGAGCCGAGAATCGTCGAAATATCGACTTACACGAAATGAAATATTTTTGTGATATTCTTGTTTACCTTACTCCAAACTGCTCTTATATAGCTTTTGCAGCGAAATTGGAACAACTTTTGTTATATGAATTTTTCGTGTCCAGGGAGCCGAGAATCGTCGAAATATCAACTAAGACGAAATGAAATATTTTTGTGATATTCTTGTTAACCTTACTCCAAACTGCTCTTATATAGCTTTTGCAGCGAATTTGGAGCAACTTTTGTTCAGAGTATATTTAGTGTCCAGGGAGCCGAGAATCGTCGAAATATCAACTTACACGAAATGAAAAATTTTTGTGATATTCTTGTTCCCCTCACTCCAAACTTCTTGTATATAGCTTTTGCAGCGAATTTGGAGCAACGTTTGTTAGGATAATATAGTTCGTGTCCAGGGAGCTCAGAATCCTCGAAAAATCGACTTACGCGAAATGAAAAATTTTTTTGATATTCTTCTTCCCCACGCTCCAAACTGCTCGTATATAACATTTGCAGCGAATTTGGAACTTTTGTTATATGTATTTTTGGTGTCCAGGGAGCCGAGAATTGTCGAAATATCAACTTACACGAAATGAAATATTTTTGTGATATTCTTGTTCCCCGCGCCCCAAACTGCTCGTAAATATCATTTGCAGCGAATTTGGAGCAACTTTTGTTACCCGTATATTTCGTGACCAAGAAACCGAGAAACGTCGAAATATCGACTTACACGTAATGAAACATTTTTATGATATTCTTGTTCCCCGCGCTCCAAACTGCTCGTAAATAGCATTTCAGGCGAATTTGGAGCAACGTTTGGTATATGTATTTTTCGTGACCAGGGAGCTGAGAATCGTCGAAATATCGACTTACACGAAATGAAATATTTTTGTGATATTCTTGTTTACCTTACTCCAAACTGCTCGTATATAGCATTTGCAGCGAATTTGGAGCAACTGTTGTTATATGTATTTTTCGTGTCCAGGGAGCCGAGAATCGTCGAAATATCAACTTACACGAAATGAAATATTTTTGTGATATTCTTGTTCCCCACGCTCCAAACTGCTCTTATATAGCTTTTGCAGCGAATTTGGAGCAACTTTTGTTCAGAGTATATTTAGTGTCCAGGGAGCCGAGAATCGTCGAAATATAGACTTACACGAAATGAAAAATTTTTGTGATATTCTTGTTCCCCAGACTCCAAATTTCTCGTATATAGCTTTTGCAGCGAATTTGCAGCAACGTTTGTTAGGTTAATATATTTCGTGTCCAGGGAGCTGAGAATCCTCGAAAAATCGACTTAAGCGAAATGAAAAATGTTTGTGATATTCTTGTTCCCCACGCTCCAAACTGCTCGTATATAGCATTTCCAGCGAATTTGGAGCAACTTTTGTTATATATATTTTTCGTGTCCAGGGAGCCGAGAATCGTCGAAATATCAACTTACACGAAATGAAATATTTTTGTGATATTCTTGTTAACCTTACTCCAAACTGCTCTTATATAGCTTTTGCAGCGAATTTGGAGCAACTTTTGTTCAGAGTATATTTAGTGTCCAGGGAGCCGAGAATCGTCGAAATATCGACTTACACGTAATGAAACATTTTTATGATATTCTTGTTCCCCGCGCTCCAAACTGCTCGTAAATAGCATTTGAGGCGAATTTGGAGTAACGTTTGGTATATGTATATTTCGTGACCAGGGAGCTGAGAATCGTCGAAATATCAACTTACACGAAATGAAATATTTTTGTGATATTCTTGTTTACCTTACTCCAAACTGCTCGTATATAGCATTTGCAGCGAATTTGGAGCAACTTTTGTTATATGTATTTTTCGTGTCCAGGGAGCCGAGAATCGGTGAAATATCAACTTACACGACATGAAAAATTTTTGTGATATTCTTGTTCCCCACACTCCAAACTTCTTGTATATAGCTTTTGCAGCGAATTTGGAGCAAAGTTTGTTAGGATAAAATAGTTCGTGTCCAGGGAGCTGAGAATCCTCGAAAAATCGACTTACGCAAAATGAAAAATTTTTGTGATATTCCTCTTCCCCACGCTCCAAACTCCTCGTAAATAGCATTTGCAGCGAATTTGGAGCAACTTTTGTTATATGTATTTTTCGTGTCCAGGGAGCCGAGAATCGTCGAAATATCAACTTACACGAAATGAAAAGTTTTTGCGATATTCTTGTTCCCCACGCTCCAGACTGCTCGTAAATAGCATTTGCAGCGAATTTGGAGCAACTTTTGTTATATGTATATTTCATGACCAGGGAGCCGAGCATCGTCGAAATATTGACTTACACGTAATGAAACATTTTTATGATACTCTTATTCCCCGGGCTAAAAAACTGCTCGTAAATAGCATTTGAGACGAATTTGGAGCAACTTTTGGTATATGTATATTTCGTGACCAGGGAGCTGAGAATCGGCGAAATATCGACTTTGGCGAAATGAAAAATTTTTGTGATATTCTTGTTCCCCACACTCCAAACTGCTCGTATATAGCTTTTGCAGCGAATTTGGAGCAACTATTGTTCAGAGTATATTTAGTGTCCAGGGAGCCGAGAATCGTCGAAATATCGACTTACACGAAATGAAAAATTTTTGTGATATTCTTGTTCCCCACGCTTCAAACTGCTCGTAAATAGCATTTGAGACGAATTTGGAGCAACTTTTGGTATATGTATATTTCGTGACCAGGGAGCTGAGAATCCTCGAAAAATCGACTTACGCGAAATGAAAAAAGTTTGTGATATTCTTGTTCCCCACGCACCAAACTTCTCGTAAATAGCATTTGAGGCGAATTTGGAGCAACGTTTGGTATATGTATATTTCGTGACCAGGGAGCTGAGAATCGTCGTAATATCGACTTATACGAAATGAAATATTTTTGTGATATTCTTGTTTAACTTACTCCAAACTGCTCGTATATAGCATTTGCAGCGAATTTGGAGCAACTTTTGTTATATGTATTTTTCGTGTCCAGGGAGCCGAGAATCGTCGAAATATCAACTTACACGAAATGAAATATTTTTGTGATATTCTTGTTCCCCACGCTCCAAACTGCTCGTAAATAGCATTTGCAGCGAATTTGGAGCAACTTTTGTTATATGTATATTTCGTTACCAGGGAGCCGAGAATCGTCGAAATATCGACTTACACGAAATGAAATATTTTTGTGATATTCTTGTTTACCTTACTCCAAACTACTCTTATATAGCTTTTGCAGCGAATTTGGAGCAACTTTTGTTCAGAGTATATTTAGTGACCAGGGAGCCGAGAATCGTCGAAATATCGACTAACACGAAATGAAAAACTTTTGTGATATTCTTGTTCCCCACACTCCAAACTTCTTGTATATAGCTTTTGCAGCGAATTTGGAGCAACGTATGTTAGGATAATATATTTCGTGTCCAGGGAGCTGAGAATCCTCGAAATATCAACTTACACGAAATGAAATATTTTTGTGATATTCTTGTTCCCCACTCTCCAAAATTTTCGTATATAGCTTTTATAGTGAATTTGGAGCAACGTTTGTTCGGATAATATAGTTCGTGTCCAGGGAGCTGAGAATCCTCGAAAAATCGACTTACGCGAAATGAAAAATTTTTGTGATATTCTTCTTCCCCACGCTCCACACTGCTCGTATATAGCATTTGCAGCGAATTTGGAACTTTTGTTATATGTATTTTTGGTGTCCAGGGAGCCGAGAATTGTCGAAATATCGACTTACACGAAATGAAATATTTTTGTGATATTCTTGTTTACCTTACTCCAAACTGCTCTGATATAGCTTTTGCAGCGAAATTGGAGCAACTTTTGTTATATGTATTTTTCGTGTCCAGGGAGCCGAGAATCGTCGAAATATCAACTTACACGAAATGAAAAGTTTTTGCGATATTCTTGTTCCCCACGCTCCAGACTGCTCGTAAATAGCATTTGCAGCGAATTTGGAGCAACTTTTGTTATATGTATATTTCATGACCAGGGAGCCGAGCATCGTCGAAATATCGACTTACACGTAATGAAATATTTTTGTGATATTCTTGTTTACCTTACTCCAAACTGCTCGTATATAGCATTTGCAGCGAATTTGGAGCAACTTTTGTTATATGTATTTTTCGTGTCCAGGGAGCCGAGCATCGTCGAAATATCGACTTACACCTAATGAAACATTTTTATGATACTCTTGTTCCCCGGGCACCAAACTGCTCGTAAATAGAATTTGAGACGAATTTGGAGCAACTTTTGGTATATGTATATTTCGTGACCTGGGAGCTGAGAATCCTCGAAAAATCGACTTACGCGAAATGAAAAATGTTTGTGATATTCTTGTTCCCCACGCTCCAAACTGCTCGTATATAGCATTTGCAGCGAATTTAGAGCAACTTTTGTTATATGTATTTTTCGTGTCCAGGGAGCCGAGAATCGTCGAAATATCAACTTACACGAAATGGAATATTTTTGTGATATTCTTGTTAACCTTACTCCAAACTGCTCTTATATAGCTTTTACAGCGAATTTGGAGCAACTTTTGTTCAGAATATATTTAGTGTCCAGGGAGCCGAGAATCGTCGAAATATCGACTTACACGAAATGAAAAATTTTTGTGATATTCTTGTTCCCCACACTCCAAACTGCTCGTATATAGCTTTTGCAGCGAATTTGGAGCAACTATTGTTCAGAGTATATTTAGTGTCCAGGGAGCCGAGAATCGTCGAAATATCGACTTACACGAAATGAAAAATTTTTGTGATATTCTTGTTCCCCACACTCGAAACTGCAGCGAATTTGGAACTTTTGTTATATGTATTTTTGGTGTCCAGGGAGCCCAGAATTGTCGAAATATCGACTTACACGAAATGAAATATTTTTGTGATATTCTTGTTTACCTTACTCCAAACTGCTCTTATATAGCTTTTGCAGCGAATTTGGAACAACTTTTGTTATATGTATTTTTCGTGTCCAGGGAGCTGAGAATCCTCGAAAAATCGACTTACGCGAAATGAAAAATGTTTGTGATATTCTTGTTCCCCACGCCCCAAACTGCACGTATATAGCATTTGCAGCGAATTTGGAGCAGCTTTTATTATATGTATTTTTCGTGTCCAGGGAGCCGAGATTCGTCGAAATATCAACTTACACGAAATGAAATATTTTTGTGATATTCTTGTTAACCTTACTCCAAACTGCTCTTATATAGCTTTTGCAACGAATTTGGAGCAACTTTTGTTCAGTGTAGTTAGTGTCCAGGGAGCCGAGAATCGTCGAAATATCGACTTACAGGAAATGAAAAATTTTTGCGATATTCTTGTTCCCCACACTCCAAACTTCTCGTATATAGCTTTTGCAGCGAATTTGGAGCAACATTTGTTAGGATAATATATTTCGTGTCCAGGGAGCTGAGAATCCTCGAAAAATCGACTAACGCGAAATGAAAAATGATTGTGATATTCTTGTTCCCCACGCTCCAAACTGCTGGTATATAGCATTTGCAGCGAATTTGGAGTAACTTTTGTTACATGTATATTTCGTGACCAGGGAGCCGAGAATCGTCGAAATATCGACTTACACGTAATGAAACATTTTTATGATATTCTTGTTCCCCGCGCACCAATCTTCTCGTAAATAGCATTTGAGGCGAATTTGGAGCAACGTTTGGTATATGTATATTTCGTGACCAGGGAGCTGAGAATCGTCGTAATATCGACTTATACGAAATGAAATATTTTTGTGATATTCTTGTTTAACTTACTCCAAACTGCTCGTATATAGCATTTGCAGCGAATTTGGAGCAACTTTTGTTATATGTATTTTTCGTGTCCAGGGAGCCGAGAATCGTCGAAATATCAACTTACACGAAATGAAATATTTTTGTGATATTCTTGTTCCCCACGCTCCAAACTGCTCGTAAATAGCATTTGCAGCGAATTTGGAGCAACTTTTGGTATATGTATATTTCGTTACCAGGGAGCCGAGAATCGTCGAAATATCGACTTACACGAAATGAAATATTTTTGTGATATTCTTGTTTACCTTACTCCAAACTACCTTTATATAGCTTTTGCAGCGAATTTGGAGCAACTTTTGTTCAGAGTATATTTAGTGACCAGGGAGCCGAGAATCGTCGAAATATCGACTAACACGAAATGAAAAACTTTTGTGATATTCTTGTTCCCCACACTCCAAACTTCTTGTATATAGCTTTTGCAGCGAATTTGGAGCAGCGTATGTTAGGATAATATATCTCGTGTCCAGGGAGCTGAGAATCCTCGAAATATCAACTTACACGAAATGAAATATTTTTGTGATATTCTTGTTCCCCACTCTCCAAAATTTTCGTATATAGCTTTTATAGTGAATTTGGAGCAACGTTTGTTCGGATAATATAGTTCGTGTCCAGGGAGCTGAGAATCCTCGAAAAATCGACTTACGCGAAATGAAAAATTTTTGTGATATTCTTCTTCCCCACGCTCCAAACTGCTCGTATATAGCATTTGCAGCGAATTTGGAACTTTTGTTATATGTATTTTTGGTGTCCAGGGAGCCGAGAATTGTCGAAATATCGACTTACACGAAATGAAATATTTTTGTGATATTCTTGTTTACCTTACTCCAAACTGCTCTTATATAGCTTTTGCAGCGAAATTGGAGCAACTTTTGTTATATGTATTTTTTCGTGTCCAGGGAGCCGAGAATCGTCGAAATATCAACTTACACGAAATGAAAAGTTTTTGCGATATTCTTGTTCCCCACGCTCCAGACTGCTCGTAAATAGCATTTGCAGCGAATTTGGAGCAACTTTTGTTATATGTATATTTCATGACCAGGGAGCCGAGCATCGTCGAAATATCGACTTACACGTAATGAAATATTTTTGTGATATTCTTGTTTACCTTACTCCAAACTGCTCGTATATAGCATTTGCAGCGAATTTGGAGCAACTTTTGTTATATGTATTTTTCGTGTCCAGGGAGCCGAGCATCGTCGAAATATCGACTTACACCTAATGAAACATTTTTATGATACTCTTGTTCCCCGGGCACCAAACTGCTCGTAAATAGAATTTGAGACGAATTTGGAGCAACTTTTGGTATATGTATATTTCGTGACCTGGGAGCTGAGAATCCTCGAAAAATCGACTTACGCGAAATGAAAAATGTTTGTGATATTCTTGTTCCCCACGCTCCAAACTGCTCGTATATAGCATTTGCAGCGAATTTAGAGCAACTTTTGTTATATGTATTTTTCGTGTCCAGGGAGCCGAGAATCGTCGAAATATCAACTTACACGAAATGGAATATTTCTGTGATATTCTTGTTAACCTTACTCCAAACTGCTCTTATATAGCTTTTACAGCGAATTTGGAGCAACTTTTGTTCAGAATATATTTAGTGTCCAGGGAGCCGAGAATCGTCGAAATATCGACTTACACGAAATGAAAAATTTTTGTGATATTCTTGTTCCCCACACTCCAAACTGCTCGTATATAGCTTTTGCAGCGAATTTGGAGCAACTATTGTTCAGAGTATATTTAGTGTCCAGGGAGCCGAGAATCGTCGAAATATCGACTTAAACGAAATGAAAAATTTTTGTGATATTCTTGTTCCCCACACTCTAAGCTGCAGCGAATTTGGAACTTTTGTTATATGTATTTTTGGTGTCCAGGGAGCCGAGAATTGTCGAAATATCGACTTACACGAAATGAAATATTTTTGTGATATTCTTGTTTACCTTACTCCAAACTGCTCTTATATAGCTTTTGCAGCGAATTTGGAACAACTTTTGTTATATGTATTTTTCGTGTCCAGGGAGCTGAGAATCCTCGAAAAATCGACTTACGCGAAATGAAAAATGTTTGTGATATTCTTGTTCCCCACGCCCCAAACTGCACGTATATAGCATTTGCAGCGAATTTGGAGCAGCTTCTATTATATGTATTTTTCGTGTCCAGGGAGCCGAGATTCGTCGAAATATCAACTTACACGAAATGAAATATTTTTGTGATATTCTTGTTAACCTTACTCCAAACTGCTCTTATATAGCTTTTGCAACGAATTTGGAGCAACTTTTGTTCAGTGTAGTTAGTGTCCAGGGAGCCGAGAATCGTCGAAATATCGACTTACAGGAAATGAAAAATTTTTGCGATATTCTTGTTCCCCACACTCCAAACTTCTCGTATATAGCTTTTGCAGCGAATTTGGAGCAACATTTGTTAGGATAATATATTTCGTGTCCAGGGAGCTGAGAATCCTCGAAAAATCGACTAACGCGAAATGAAAAATGATTGTGATATTCTTGTTCCCCACGCTCCAAACTGCGAATTTGGAGTAACTTTTGTTACATGTATATTTCGTGACCAGGGAGCCGAGAATCGTCGAAATATCGACTTACACGTAATGAAACATTTTTATGATATTCTTGTTCCCCGCGCACCAATCTTCTCGTAAATAGCATTTGAGGCGAATTTGGAGCAACGTTTGGTATATGTATTTTTCGTGTCCAGGGAGCCGAGAATCGTCGAAATATCAACTTACACGAAATGAAATATTTTTGTGATATTCTTGTTTAACTTACTCCAAACTGCTCGTATATAGCATTTGCAGCGAATTTGGAGCAACTTTTGTTATATGTATTTTTCGTGTCCAGGGAGCCGAGAATCGTCGAAATATCAACTTACACGAAATGAAATATTTTTGTGATATTCTTGTTCCCCACGCTCCAAACTGCTCGTAAATAGCATTTGCAGCGAATTTGGAGCAACTTTTGGTATATGTATATTTCGTTACCAGGGAGCCGAGAATCGTCGAAATATCGACTTACACGAAATGAAATATTTTTGTGATATTCTTGTTTACCTTACTCCAAACTACCTTTATATAGCTTTTGCAGCGAATTTGGAGCAACTTTTGTTCAGAGTATATTTAGTGACCAGGGAGCCGAGAATCGTCGAAATATCGACTAACACGAAATGAAAAACTTTTGTGATATTCTTGTTCCCCACACTCCAAACTTCTTGTATATAGCTTTTGCAGCGAATTTGGAGCAGCGTATGTTAGGATAATATATCTCGTGTCCAGGGAGCTGAGAATCCTCGAAATATCAACTTACACGAAATGAAATATTTTTGTGATATTCTTGTTCCCCACTCTCCAAAATTTTCGTATATAGCTTTTATAGTGAATTTGGAGCAACGTTTGTTCGGATAATATAGTTCGTGTCCAGGGAGCTGAGAATCCTCGAAAAATCGACTTACGCGAAATGAAAAATTTTTGTGATATTCTTCTTCCCCACGCTCCAAACTGCTCGTATATAGCATTTGCAGCGAATTTGGAACTTTTGTTATATGTATTTTTGGTGTCCAGGGAGCCGAGAATTGTCGAAATATCGACTTACACGAAATGAAATATTTTTGTGATATTCTTGTTTACCTTACTCCAAACTGCTCTTATATAGCTTTTGCAGCGAAATTGGAGCAACTTTTGTTATATGTATTTTTTCGTGTCCAGGGAGCCGAGAATCGTCGAAATATCAACTTACACGAAATGAAAAGTTTTTGCGATATTCTTGTTCCCCACGCTCCAGACTGCTCGTAAATAGCATTTGCAGCGAATTTGGAGCAACTTTTGTTATATGTATATTTCATGACCAGGGAGCCGAGCATCGTCGAAATATCGACTTACACGTAATGAAATATTTTTGTGATATTCTTGTTTACCTTACTCCAAACTGCTCGTATATAGCATTTGCAGCGAATTTGGAGCAACTTTTGTTATATGTATTTTTCGTGTCCAGGGAGCCGAGCATCGTCGAAATATCGACTTACACCTAATGAAACATTTTTATGATACTCTTGTTCCCCGGGCACCAAACTGCTCGTAAATAGAATTTGAGACGAATTTGGAGCAACTTTTGGTATATGTATATTTCGTGACCTGGGAGCTGAGAATCCTCGAAAAATCGACTTACGCGAAATGAAAAATGTTTGTGATATTCTTGTTCCCCACGCTCCAAACTGCTCGTATATAGCATTTGCAGCGAATTTAGAGCAACTTTTGTTATATGTATTTTTCGTGTCCAGGGAGCCGAGAATCGTCGAAATATCAACTTACACGAAATGGAATATTTCTGTGATATTCTTGTTAACCTTACTCCAAACTGCTCTTATATAGCTTTTACAGCGAATTTGGAGCAACTTTTGTTCAGAATATATTTAGTGTCCAGGGAGCCGAGAATCGTCGAAATATCGACTTACACGAAATGAAAAATTTTTGTGATATTCTTGTTCCCCACACTCCAAACTGCTCGTATATAGCTTTTGCAGCGAATTTGGAGCAACTATTGTTCAGAGTATATTTAGTGTCCAGGGAGCCGAGAATCGTCGAAATATCGACTTAAACGAAATGAAAAATTTTTGTGATATTCTTGTTCCCCACACTCTAAGCTGCAGCGAATTTGGAACTTTTGTTATATGTATTTTTGGTGTCCAGGGAGCCGAGAATTGTCGAAATATCGACTTACACGAAATGAAATATTTTTGTGATATTCTTGTTTACCTTACTCCAAACTGCTCTTATATAGCTTTTGCAGCGAATTTGGAACAACTTTTGTTATATGTATTTTTCGTGTCCAGGGAGCTGAGAATCCTCGAAAAATCGACTTACGCGAAATGAAAAATGTTTGTGATATTCTTGTTCCCCACGCCCCAAACTGCACGTATATAGCATTTGCAGCGAATTTGGAGCAGCTTCTATTATATGTATTTTTCGTGTCCAGGGAGCCGAGATTCGTCGAAATATCAACTTACACGAAATGAAATATTTTTGTGATATTCTTGTTAACCTTACTCCAAACTGCTCTTATATAGCTTTTGCAACGAATTTGGAGCAACTTTTGTTCAGTGTAGTTAGTGTCCAGGGAGCCGAGAATCGTCGAAATATCGACTTACAGGAAATGAAAAATTTTTGCGATATTCTTGTTCCCCACACTCCAAACTTCTCGTATATAGCTTTTGCAGCGAATTTGGAGCAACATTTGTTAGGATAATATATTTCGTGTCCAGGGAGCTGAGAATCCTCGAAAAATCGACTAACGCGAAATGAAAAATGATTGTGATATTCTTGTTCCCCACGCTCCAAACTGCGAATTTGGAGTAACTTTTGTTACATGTATATTTCGTGACCAGGGAGCCGAGAATCGTCGAAATATCGACTTACACGTAATGAAACATTTTTATGATATTCTTGTTCCCCGCGCACCAATCTTCTCGTAAATAGCATTTGAGGCGAATTTGGAGCAACGTTTGGTATATGTATTTTTCGTGTCCAGGGAGCCGAGAATCGTCGAAATATCAACTTACACGAAATGAAATATTTTTGTGATATTCTTGTTTAACTTACTCCAAACTGCTCGTATATAGCATTTGCAGCGAATTTGGAGCAACTTTTGTTATATGTATTTTTCGTGTCCAGGGAGCCGAGAATCGTCGAAATATCAACTTACACGAAATGAAATATTTTTGTGATATTCTTGTTCCCCACGCTCCAAACTGCTCGTAAATAGCATTTGCAGCGAATTTGGAGCAACTTTTGGTATATGTATATTTCGTTACCAGGGAGCCGAGAATCGTCGAAATATCGACTTACACGAAATGAAATATTTTTGTGATATTCTTGTTTACCTTACTCCAAACTACCTTTATATAGCTTTTGCAGCGAATTTGGAGCAACTTTTGTTCAGAGTATATTTAGTGACCAGGGAGCCGAGAATCGTCGAAATATCGACTAACACGAAATGAAAAACTTTTGTGATATTCTTGTTCCCCACACTCCAAACTTCTTGTATATAGCTTTTGCAGCGAATTTGGAGCAGCGTATGTTAGGATAATATATCTCGTGTCCAGGGAGCTGAGAATCCTCGAAATATCAACTTACACGAAATGAAATATTTTTGTGATATTCTTGTTCCCCACTCTCCAAAATTTTCGTATATAGCTTTTATAGTGAATTTGGAGCAACGTTTGTTCGGATAATATAGTTCGTGTCCAGGGAGCTGAGAATCCTCGAAAAATCGACTTACGCGAAATGAAAAATTTTTGTGATATTCTTCTTCCCCACGCTCCAAACTGCTCGTATATAGCATTTGCAGCGAATTTGGAACTTTTGTTATATGTATTTTTGGTGTCCAGGGAGCCGAGAATTGTCGAAATATCGACTTACACGAAATGAAATATTTTTGTGATATTCTTGTTTACCTTACTCCAAACTGCTCTTATATAGCTTTTGCAGCGAAATTGGAGCAACTTTTGTTATATGTATTTTTTCGTGTCCAGGGAGCCGAGAATCGTCGAAATATCAACTTACACGAAATGAAAAGTTTTTGCGATATTCTTGTTCCCCACGCTCCAGACTGCTCGTAAATAGCATTTGCAGCGAATTTGGAGCAACTTTTGTTATATGTATATTTCATGACCAGGGAGCCGAGCATCGTCGAAATATCGACTTACACGTAATGAAATATTTTTGTGATATTCTTGTTTACCTTACTCCAAACTGCTCGTATATAGCATTTGCAGCGAATTTGGAGCAACTTTTGTTATATGTATTTTTCGTGTCCAGGGAGCCGAGCATCGTCGAAATATCGACTTACACCTAATGAAACATTTTTATGATACTCTTGTTCCCCGGGCACCAAACTGCTCGTAAATAGAATTTGAGACGAATTTGGAGCAACTTTTGGTATATGTATATTTCGTGACCTGGGAGCTGAGAATCCTCGAAAAATCGACTTACGCGAAATGAAAAATGTTTGTGATATTCTTGTTCCCCACGCTCCAAACTGCTCGTATATAGCATTTGCAGCGAATTTAGAGCAACTTTTGTTATATGTATTTTTCGTGTCCAGGGAGCCGAGAATCGTCGAAATATCAACTTACACGAAATGGAATATTTCTGTGATATTCTTGTTAACCTTACTCCAAACTGCTCTTATATAGCTTTTACAGCGAATTTGGAGCAACTTTTGTTCAGAATATATTTAGTGTCCAGGGAGCCGAGAATCGTCGAAATATCGACTTACACGAAATGAAAAATTTTTGTGATATTCTTGTTCCCCACACTCCAAACTGCTCGTATATAGCTTTTGCAGCGAATTTGGAGCAACTATTGTTCAGAGTATATTTAGTGTCCAGGGAGCCGAGAATCGTCGAAATATCGACTTAAACGAAATGAAAAATTTTTGTGATATTCTTGTTCCCCACACTCTAAGCTGCAGCGAATTTGGAACTTTTGTTATATGTATTTTTGGTGTCCAGGGAGCCGAGAATTGTCGAAATATCGACTTACACGAAATGAAATATTTTTGTGATATTCTTGTTTACCTTACTCCAAACTGCTCTTATATAGCTTTTGCAGCGAATTTGGAACAACTTTTGTTATATGTATTTTTCGTGTCCAGGGAGCTGAGAATCCTCGAAAAATCGACTTACGCGAAATGAAAAATGTTTGTGATATTCTTGTTCCCCACGCCCCAAACTGCACGTATATAGCATTTGCAGCGAATTTGGAGCAGCTTCTATTATATGTATTTTTCGTGTCCAGGGAGCCGAGATTCGTCGAAATATCAACTTACACGAAATGAAATATTTTTGTGATATTCTTGTTAACCTTACTCCAAACTGCTCTTATATAGCTTTTGCAACGAATTTGGAGCAACTTTTGTTCAGTGTAGTTAGTGTCCAGGGAGCCGAGAATCGTCGAAATATCGACTTACAGGAAATGAAAAATTTTTGCGATATTCTTGTTCCCCACACTCCAAACTTCTCGTATATAGCTTTTGCAGCGAATTTGGAGCAACATTTGTTAGGATAATATATTTCGTGTCCAGGGAGCTGAGAATCCTCGAAAAATCGACTAACGCGAAATGAAAAATGATTGTGATATTCTTGTTCCCCACGCTCCAAACTGCTGGTATATAGCATTTGCAGCGAATTTGGAGTAACTTTTGTTACATGTATATTTCGTGACCAGGGAGCCGAGAATCGTCGAAATATCGACTTATACGAAATGAAATATTTTTGTGATATTCTTGTTTAACTTACTCCAAACTGCTCGTATATAGCATTTGCAGCGAATTTGGAGCAACTTTTGTTATATGTATTTTTCGTGTCCAGGGAGCCGAGAATCGTCGAAATATCAACTTACACGAAATGAAATATTTTTGTGATATTCTTGTTCCCCACGCTCCAAACTGCTCGTAAATAGCATTTGCATCGAATTTGGAGCAACTTTTGGTATATGTATATTTCGTTACCAGGGAGCCGAGAATCGTCGAAATATCGACTTACACGAAATGAAATATTTTTGTGATATTCTTGTTTACCATACTCCAAACTACCTTTATATAGCTTTTGCAGCGAATTTGGAGCAACTTTTGTTCAGAGTATATTTAGTGACCAGGGAGCCGAGAATCGTCGAAATATCGACTAACACGAAATGAAAAACTTATGTGATATTCTTGTTCCCCACACTCCAAACTTCTTGTATATAGCTTTTGCAGCGAATTTGGAGCAACGTATGTTAGGATAATATATTTCGTGTCCAGGGAGCTGAGAATCCTCGAAATATCAACTTACACGAAATGAAATATTTTTGTGATATTCTTGTTCCCCACTCTCCAAAATTTTCGTATATAGCTTTTATAGTGAATTTGGAGCAACGTTTGTTCGGATAATATAGTTCGTGTCCAGGGAGCTGAGAATCCTCGAAAAATCGACTTACGCGAAATGAAAAATTTTTGTGATATTCTTCTTCCCCACGCTCCAAACTGCTCGTATATAGCATTTGCAGCGAATTTGGAACTTTTGTTATATGTATTTTTGGTGTCCAGGGAGCCGAGAATTGTCGAAATATCGACTTACACGAAATGAAATATTTTTGTGATATTCTTGTTTACCTTACTCCAAACTGCTCTTATATAGCTTTTGCAGCGAAATTGGAGCAACTTTTGTTATATGTATTTTTCGTGTCCAGGGAGCCGAGAATCGTCGAAATATCAACTTACACGAAATGAAAAGTTTTTGCGATATTCTTGTTCCCCACGCTCCAGACTGCTCGTAAATAGCATTTGCAGCGAATTTGGAGCAACTTTTGTTATATGTATATTTCATGACCAGGGAGCCGAGCATCGTCGAAATATCGACTTACACGTAATGAAACATTTTTATGATGCTCTTATTCCCCGGGCTAAAAAACTGCTCGTAAATAGCATTTGAGACGAATTTGGAGCAACTTTTGGTATATGTATATTTCGTGACCAGGGAGCTGAGAATCGGCGAAATATCGACTTTGGCGAAATGAAAAATTTTTGTGATATTCTTGTTCCCCACACTCCAAACTGCTCGTATATAGCTTTTACAGCGAATTTGGAGCAACTATTGTTCAGAGTATATTTAGTGTCCAGGGAGCCGAGAATCGTCGAAATATCCACTTACACGAAATGAAAAATTTTTGTGATATTCTTGTTCCCCACGCTTCAAACTGCTCGTAAATAGCATTTGAGACGAATTTGGAGCAACTTTTGGTATATGTATATTTCGTGACCAGGGAGCTGAGAATCCTCGAAAAATCGACTTACGCGAAATGAAAAATGTTTGTGATATTCTTGTTCCCCACGCTCCAAACTGCTCGTAAATAGCATTTGCAGCGAATTTGGAGCAACTTTTGTTATATGTATATTTCGTGACCAGGGAGCTGAGAATTGTCGAAATATCGACTTACACGAAATGAAATATTTTTGTGATATTCTTGTTTACCTTACTCCAAACTGCTCGTATATAGCATTTGCAGCGAATTTGGAGCAACTTTTGTTATATGTATTTTTCGTGTCCAGGGAGCCGAGCATCGTCGAAATATCGACTAACACCTAATGAAACATTTTTATGATACTCTTGTTCCCCGGGCTCCAAACTGCTCGTAAATAGAATTTGAGACGAATTTGGAGCAACTTTTGGTATATGTATATTTCGTGACCTGGGAGCTGAGAATCCTCGAAAAATCGACTTACGCGAAATGAAAAATGTTTGTGATATTCTTGTTCCCCACGCTCCAAACTGCTCGTATATAGCATTTGCAGCGAATTTAGAGCAACTTTTGTTATATGTATTTTTCGTGTCCAGGGAGCCGAGAATCGTCGAAATATCAACTTACACGAAATGGAATATTTTTGTGATATTCTTGTTAACCTTACTCCAAACTGCTCTTATATAGCTTTTGCAGCGAATTTGGAGCAACTTTTGTTCAGAGTATATTTAGTGTCCAGGGAGCCGAGAATCGTCGAAATATCGACTTACACGAAATGAAAAATTTTTGTGATATTCTTGTTCCCCACACTCCAAACTGCTCGTATATAGCTTTTGCAGCGAATTTGGAGCAACTATTGTTCAGAGTATATTTAGTGTCCAGGGAGCCGAGAATCGTCGAAATATCGACTTACACGAAATGAAAAATTTTTGTGATATTCTTGTTCCCCACACTCCAAACTGCAGCGAATTTGGAACTTTTGTTATATGTATTTTAGGTGTCCAGGGAGCCGAGAATTGTCGAAATATCGACTTACACGAAATAAATATTTTTGTGATATTCTTGTTTACCTTACTCCAAACTGCTCTTATATAGCTTTTGCAGCGAATTTGGAACAACTTTTGTTATATGTATTTTTCGTGACCAGGGAGCTGAGAATCGGCGAAATATCGACTTAGGCGAAACGAAAAATTTTTGTGATATTCTTGTTCCCCACACTCCAAACTGCTCGCATATAGCTTTTGCAGCGAATTTGGAGCAACTATTGTTCAGAGTATATTTAGTGACCAGGGAGCCGAGAATCGTCGAAATATCGACTTACACGAAATGAAAACTTTTTGTGATATTCTTGTTCCCCACACTCCAAACTTCTCGTATATAGCTTTTGCAGCGAATTTGCAGCAACGTTTGTTAGGATAATATATTTCGTGTCCAGGGAGCTGAGAATCCTCGAAAAATCGACTTACGCGAAATGAAAAATGTTTGTGATATTCTTGTTCCCCACGCTCCAAACTGCTCGTAAATAGCATTTGCAGCGAATTTGGAGCAACTTTTGTTATATGTATATTTCGTGACCAGGGAGCTGAGAATCGTAGAAATATCGACTTACACGAAATGAAATATTTTTGTGATATTCTTGTTTAACTTCCTCCAAACTGCTCGTATATAGCATTTGCAGCGAATTTGGAGCAACTTTTGTTATATGTATTTTTCGTGTCCAGGGAGCCGAGAATCGTCGAAATATCAACTTACACGAAATGAAATATTTTTGTGATATTCTTGTTCCCCAGACTCCAAACTTCTCGTATATAGCTTTTGCAGCGAATTTGCAGCAACGTTTGTTAGGATAATATATTTCCTGAAATATCAACTTACACGAAATGAAATATTTTTGTGATATTCTTGCTAACCTTACTCCAAACTGCTTTTATATAGCTTTTGCAGCGAATTTGGAGCAACTTTTGTTCAGAGTATATTTAGTGTCCAGGGAGCCGAGAATCGTCGAAATATCGACTTACACGAAATGAAAAATTTTTGTGATATTCTTGTTCCCCACACTCCAAACTTCTTGTATATAGCTTTTGCAGCGAATTTGCAGCAACATTTGTTAGGATAATATATTTCGTGTCCAGGGAGCTGAGAATCCTCGAAAAATCGACTAACGCGAAATGAAAAATGTTTGTGATATTCTTGTTCCCCACGCTCCAAACTGCTGGTATATAGCCTTTGCAGCGAATTTGGAGCATCTTTTGTTACATGTATATTTCGTGACCAGGGAGCTGAGAATCGTCGAAATATCGACTTACACGTAATGAAACATTTTTATGATATTCTTGTTTCCCGCGCTCCAAACTGCTCGTAAATAGCATTTGAGGCGAATTTGGAGCAACGTTTGGTATATGTATATTTCGTGACCAGGGAGCTGAGAATCGTCGAAATATCGACTTACACGAAATGAAATATTTTTGTGATATTCTTGTTTACCTTACTCCAAACTGCTCGTATATAGCATTTGCAGCGAATTTGGAGCAACATTTGTTATATGTATATTTCGTTACCAGGGAGCCGAGAATCGTCGAAATATCGACTTACACGAAATGAAATATTTTTGTGATATTCTTGTTTACCTTACTCCAAACTGCTCTTATATAGCTTTTGCAGCGAATTTGGAGCAACTTTTGTTCAGAGTATATTTAGTGTCCAGGGAGCCGAGAATCGTCGAAATATCGACTTATACGAAATGAAAAATTTTTGTGATATTCTTGTTCCCCACGCTTCAAACTGCTCGTAAATAGCAATTGAGACGAATTTGGAGCAACTTATGGTATATGTATATTTCGTGACCAGGGAGCTGAGAATCCTCGAAAAATCGACTTACGCGAAATGAAAAATGTTTGTGATATTCTTGTTCCCCACGCTCCAAACTGCTCGTAAATAGCATTTGCAGCGAATTTGGAGCAACTTTTGTTATATGTATATTTCGTGACCAGGGAGCTGAGAATTGTCGAAATATCGACTTACACGAAATGAAATATTTTTGTGATATTCTTGTTTACCTTACTCCAAACTGCTCGTATATAGCATTTGCAGCGAATTTGGAGCAACTTTTGTTATATGTATTTTTCGTGTCCAGGGAGCCGAGAATCGTCGAAATATCAACTTACACGAAATGAAATATTTTTGTGATATTCTCTTTCCCCACGCTGCAAACTGCTCGTAAATAGCATTTGAGACGAATTTGGAGCAACTTTTGGTATAAGTATATTTCGTGACCAGGGAGCTGAGAATCCTCGAAAAATCGACTTACGCGAAATGAAAAATGTTTGTGATATTCTTGTTCCCCACGCTCCAAACTGCTCGTATATAGCATTTGCAGCGAATTTGGAGCAACTTCTGTTATATGTATTTTTCGTGTCCAGGGAGCCGAGAATCGTCGAAATATCAACTTACACGAAATGAAATATTTTTGTGATATTCTTGTTAACCTTACTCCAAAGTGCTCTTATATAGCTTTTGCAGCGAATTTGGAGCAACTTTTGTTCAGAGAATATTTAGTGTCCAGGGAGCCGAGAATCGTCGAAATATCGACTTACACGAAATGAAAAATTTTTGTGATATTTTTGTTCCCCACACTCCAAACTGCTCGTATATAGCTTTTGCAGCGAATTTGGAGCAACTATTGTTCAGAGTATATTTAGTGTCCAGGGAGCCGAGAATCGTCGAAATATCGACCTACACGAAATGAAAAATTTTTGCGATATTCTTGTTTCCCACACTCCAAACTTCTCGTATATAGCTTTTGCAGCGAATTTGGAGCAACTTTTGGTATATGTATATTTCGTGACCAGGGAGCTGAGAATCCTCGAAAAATCGACTTACGCGAAATGAAAAATGTTTGTGATATTCTCGTTCCCCACGCTCCAAACTGCTCGTAAATAGCATTTGCACCGAATTTGGAGCAACTTTTGTTATATGTATATTTCGTGACCAGGGAGCTGAGAATCGTCGAAATATCGACTTACACGAAATGAAATATTTTTGTGATATTCTTGTTTACCTTACTCCAAACTGCTCGTATATAGCATTTGCAGCGAATTTGGAGCAACTTTTGTTATATGTATTTTTCGTGTCCAGGGAGCCGAGAATCGTCGAAATATCAACTTACACGAAATGAAATATTTTTGTGATATTCTCTTTCCCCACGCTCCAAACTGCTCGTAAATAGCATTTGCAGCGAATTTGGAGCAACTTTTGTTATATGTATATTTCGTGACCAGGGAGCCGAGCATCGTCGAAATATCGACTTACACGTAATGAAACATTTTTATGATACTCTTGTTCCCCGGGCTCCAAACTGCTCGTAAATAGCATTTGAGACGAATATGGAGCAACTTTTGGTATATGTATATTTCGTGACCAGGGAGCTGAGAATCGGCGAAATATCGACTTAGGCGAAATGAAAATTTTTTGTGATATTCTTGTTCCCCACACTCCAAACTTCTCGTATATAGCTTTTGCAGCGAATTTGCAGCAACGTTTGTTAGGATAATATATTTCGTGTCCAGGGAGCTGAGAATCCTCGAAAAATCGTCTTACGCGAAATGAAAAATTTTTGTGATATTCTTGTTCCCCACGCTTCAAACTGCTCGTAAATAGCATTTGCAGCGAATTTGGAGCAACTTTTGTTATATGTATATTTCGTGTCCAGGGAGCCGAGCATCGTCGAAATATCGACTAACACCTAATGAAACATTTTTATGATACTCTTGTTCCCCGGGCTCCAAACTGCTCGTAAATAGAATTTGAGACGAATTTGGAGCAACTTTTGGTATATGTATATTTCGTGACCTGGGAGCTGAGAATCCTCGAAAAATCGACTTACGCGAAATGAAAAATGTTTGTGATATTCTTGTTCCCCACGCTCCAAACTGCTCGTATATAGCATTTGCAGCGAATTTAGAGCAACTTTTGTTATATGTATTTTTCGTGTCCAGGGAGCCGAGAATCTTCGAAATATCAACTTACACGAAATGGAATATTTTTGTGATATTCTTGTTAACCTTACTCCAAACTGCTCTTATATAGCTTTTGCAGCGAATTTGGAGCAACTTTTGTTCAGAGTATATTTAGTGTCCAGGGAGCCGAGAATCGTCGAAATATCGACTTACACGAAATGAAAAATTTTTGTGATATTCTTGTTCCCCACACTCCAAACTGCTCGTATATAGCTTTTGCAGCGAATTTGGAGCAACTATTGTTCAGAGTATATTTAGTGTCCAGGGAGCCGAGAATCGTCGAAATATCGACTTACACGAAATGAAAAATTTTTGTGATATTCTTGTTCCCCACACTCCAAACTGCAGCGAATTTGGAACTTTTGTTATATGTATTTTAGGTGTCCAGGGAGCCGAGAATTGTCGAAATATCGACTTACACGAAATAAATATTTTTGTGATATTCTTGTTTACCTTACTCCAAACTGCTCTTATATAGCTTTTGCAGCGAATTTGGAACAACTTTTGTTATATGTATTTTTCGTGACCAGGGAGCTGAGAATCGGCGAAATATCGACTTAGGCGAAACGAAAAATTTTTGTGATATTCTTGTTCCCCACACTCCAAACTGCTCGCATATAGCTTTTGCAGCGAATTTGGAGCAACTATTGTTCAGAGTATATTTAGTGACCAGGGAGCCGAGAATCGTCGAAATATCGACTTACACGAAATGAAAAATTTTTGTGATATTCTTGTTCCCCACACTCCAAACTTCTCGTATATAGCTTTTGCAGCGAATTTGCAGCAACGTTTGTTAGGATAATATATTTCGTGTCCAGGGAGCTGAGAATCCTCGAAAAATCGACTTACGCGAAATGAAAAATGTTTGTGATATTCTTGTTCCCCACGCTCCAAACTGCTCGTAAATAGCATTTGCAGCGAATTTGGAGCAACTTTTGTTATATGTATATTTCGTGACCAGGGAGCTGAGAATCGTAGAAATATCGACTTACACGAAATGAAATATTTTTGTGATATTCTTGTTTAACTTACTCCAAACTGCTCGTATATAGCATTTGCAGCGAATTTGGAGCAACTTTTGTTATATGTATTTTTCGTGTCCAGGGAGCCGAGAATCGTCGAAATATCAACTTACACGAAATGAAATATTTTTGTGATATTCTTGTTCCCCAGACTCCAAACTTCTCGTATATAGCTTTTGCAGCGAATTTGCAGCAACGTTTGTTAGGATAGTATATTTCCTGAAATATCAACTTACACGAAATGAAATATTTTTGTGATATTCTTGCTAACCTTACTCCAAACTGCTTTTATATAGCTTTTGCAGCGAATTTGGAGCAACTTTTGTTCAGAGTATATTTAGTGTCCAGGGAGCCGAGAATCGTCGAAATATCGACTTACACGAAATGAAAAATTTTTGTGATATTCTTGTTCCCCACACTCCAAACTTCTTGTATATAGCTTTTGCAGCGAATTTGCAGCAACATTTGTTAGGATAATATATTTCGTGTCCAGGGAGCTGAGAATCCTCGAAAAATCGACTTACGCGAAATGAAAAATTTTTGTGATATTCTTCTTCCCCACGCTCCAAACTGCTGGTATATAGCCTTTGCAGCGAATTTGGAGCATCTTTTGTTACATGTATATTTCGTGACCAGGGAGCTGAGAATCGTCGAAATATCGACTTACACGTAATGAAACATTTTTATGATATTCTTGTTTCCCGCGCTCCAAACTGCTCGTAAATAGCATTTGAGGCGAATTTGGAGCAACGTTTGGTATATGTATATTTCGTGACCAGGGAGCTGAGAATCGTCGAAATATCGACTTACACGAAATGAAATATTTTTGTGATATTCTTGTTTACCTTACTCCAAACTGCTCGTATATAGCATTTGCAGCGAATTTGGAGCAACATTTGTTATATGTATATTTCGTTACCAGGGAGCCGAGAATCGTCGAAATATCGACTTACACGAAATGAAATATTTTTGTGATATTCTTGTTTACCTTACTCCAAACTGCTCTTATATAGCTTTTGCAGCGAATTTGGAGCAACTTTTGTTCAGAGTATATTTAGTGTCCAGGGAGCAGAGAATCGTCGAAATATCGACTTATACGAAATGAAAAATTTTTGTGATATTCTTGTTCCCCACGCTTCAAACTGCTCGTAAATAGCAATTGAGACGAATTTCGAGCAACTTATGGTATATGTATATTTCGTGACCAGGGAGCTGAGAATCCTCGAAAAATCGACTTACGCGAAATGAAAAATGTTTGTGATATTCTTGTTCCCCACGCTCCAAACTGCTCGTAAATAGCATTTGCAGCGAATTTGGAGCAACTTTTGTTATATGTATATTTCGTGACCAGGGAGCTGAGAATCGTCGAAATATCGACTTACACGAAATGAAATATTTTTGTGATATTCTTGATTACCTTACTCCAAACTGCTCGTATATAGCATTTGCAGCGAATTTGGAGCAACTTTTGTTATATGTATTTTTCGTGTCCAGGGAGCCGAGAATCGTCGAAATATCAACTTACACGAAATGAAATATTTTTGTGATATTCTCTTTCCCCACGCTGCAAACTGCTCGTAAATAGCATTTGAGACGAATTTGGAGCAACTTTTGGTATAAGTATATTTCGTGACCAGGGAGCTGAGAATCCTCGAAAAATCGACTTACGCGAAATGAAAAATGTTTGTGATATTCTTGTTCCCCACGCTCCAAACTGCTCGTATATAGCATTTGCAGCGAATTTGGAGCAACTTCTGTTATATGTATTTTTCGTGTCCAGGGAGCCGAGAATCGTCGAAATATCAACTTACACGAAATGAAATATTTTTGTGATATTCTTGTTAACCTTACTCCAAAGTGCTCTTATATAGCTTTTGCAGCGAATTTGGAGCAACTTTTGTTCAGAGAATATTTAGTGTCCAGGGAGCCGAGAATCGTCGAAATATCGACTTACACGAAATGAAAAATTTTTGTGATATTTTTGTTCCCCACACTCCAAACTGCTCGTATATAGCTTTTGCAGCGAATTTGGAGCAACTATTGTTCAGAGTATATTTAGTGTCCAGGGAGCCGAGAATCGTCGAAATATCGACCTACACGAAATGAAAAATTTTTGCGATATTCTTGTTTCCCACACTCCAAACTTCTCGTATATAGCTTTTGCAGCGAATTTGGAGCAACTTTTGGTATATGTATATTTCGTGACCAGGGAGCTGAGAATCCTCGAAAAATCGACTTACGCGAAATGAAAAATGTTTGTGATATTCTCGTTCCCCACGCTCCAAACTGCTCGTAAATAGCATTTGCAGCGAATTTGGAGCAACTTTTGTTATATGTATATTTCGTGACCAGGGAGCTGAGAATCGTAGAAATATCGACTTACACGAAATGAAATATTTTTGTGATATTCTTGTTTAACTTACTCCAAACTGCTCGTATATAGCATTTGCAGCGAATTTGGAGCAACTTTTGTTATATGTATTTTTCGTGTCCAGGGAGCCGAGAATCGTCGAAATATCAACTTACACGAAATGAAATATTTTTGTGATATTCTTGTTCCCCAGACTCCAAACTTCTCGTATATAGCTTTTGCAGCGAATTTGCAGCAACGTTTGTTAGGATAATATATTTCCTGAAATATCAACTTACACGAAATGAAATATTTTTGTGATATTCTTGCTAACCTTACTCCAAACTGCTTTTATATAGCTTTTGCAGCGAATTTGGAGCAACTTTTGTTCAGAGTATATTTAGTGTCCAGGGAGCCGAGAATCGTCGAAATATCGACTTACACGAAATGAAAAATTTTTGTGATATTCTTGTTCCCCACACTCCAAACTTCTTGTATATAGCTTTTGCAGCGAATTTGCAGCAACATTTGTTAGGATAATATATTTCGTGTCCAGGGAGCTGAGAATCCTCGAAAAATCGACTAACGCGAAATGAAAAATGTTTGTGATATTCTTGTTCCCCACGCTCCAAACTGCTGGTATATAGCCTTTGCAGCGAATTTGGAGCATCTTTTGTTACATGTATATTTCGTGACCAGGGAGCTGAGAATCGTCGAAATATCGACTTACACGTAATGAAACATTTTTATGATATTCTTGTTTCCCGCGCTCCAAACTGCTCGTAAATAGCATTTGAGGCGAATTTGGAGCAACGTTTGGTATATGTATATTTCGTGACCAGGGAGCTGAGAATCGTCGAAATATCGACTTACACGAAATGAAATATTTTTGTGATATTCTTGTTTACCTTACTCCAAACTGCTCGTATATAGCATTTGCAGCGAATTTGGAGCAACATTTGTTATATGTATATTTCGTTACCAGGGAGCCGAGAATCGTCGAAATATCGACTTACACGAAATGAAATATTTTTGTGATATTCTTGTTTACCTTACTCCAAACTGCTCTTATATAGCTTTTGCAGCGAATTTGGAGCAACTTTTGTTCAGAGTATATTTAGTGTCCAGGGAGCCGAGAATCGTCGAAATATCGACTTATACGAAATGAAAAATTTTTGTGATATTCTTGTTCCCCACGCTTCAAACTGCTCGTAAATAGCAATTGAGACGAATTTGGAGCAACTTATGGTATATGTATATTTCGTGACCAGGGAGCTGAGAATCCTCGAAAAATCGACTTACGCGAAATGAAAAATGTTTGTGATATTCTTGTTCCCCACGCTCCAAACTGCTCGTAAATAGCATTTGCAGCGAATTTGGAGCAACTTTTGTTATATGTATATTTCGTGACCAGGGAGCTGAGAATCGTCGAAATATCGACTTACACGAAATGAAATATTTTTGTGATATTCTTGTTTACCTTACTCCAAACTGCTCGTATATAGCATTTGCAGCGAATTTGGAGCAACTTTTGTTATATGTATTTTTCGTGTCCAGGGAGCCGAGAATCGTCGAAATATCAACTTACACGAAATGAAATATTTTTGTGATATTCTCTTTCCCCACGCTGCAAACTGCTCGTAAATAGCATTTGAGACGAATTTGGAGCAACTTTTGGTATAAGTATATTTCGTGACCAGGGAGCTGAGAATCCTCGAAAAATCGACTTACGCGAAATGAAAAATGTTTGTGATATTCTTGTTCCCCACGCTCCAAACTGCTCGTATATAGCATTTGCAGCGAATTTGGAGCAACTTCTGTTATATGTATTTTTCGTGTCCAGGGAGCCGAGAATCGTCGAAATATCAACTTACACGAAATGAAATATTTTTGTGATATTCTTGTTAACCTTACTCCAAAGTGCTCTTATATAGCTTTTGCAGCGAATTTGGAGCAACTTTTGTTCAGAGAATATTTAGTGTCCAGGGAGCCGAGAATCGTCGAAATATCGACTTACACGAAATGAAAAATTTTTGTGATATTTTTGTTCCCCACACTCCAAACTGCTCGTATATAGCTTTTGCAGCGAATTTGGAGCAACTATTGTTCAGAGTATATTTAGTGTCCAGGGAGCCGAGAATCGTCGAAATATCGACCTACACGAAATGAAAAATTTTTGCGATATTCTTGTTTCCCACACTCCAAACTTCTCGTATATAGCTTTTGCAGCGAATTTGGAGCAACTTTTGGTATATGTATATTTCGTGACCAGGGAGCTGAGAATCCTCGAAAAATCGACTTACGCGAAATGAAAAATGTTTGTGATATTCTCGTTCCCCACGCTCCAAACTGCTCGTAAATAGCATTTGCAGCGAATTTGGAGCAACTTTTGTTATATGTATATTTCGTGACCAGGGAGCTGAGAATCGTCGAAATATCGACTTACACGAAATGAAATATTTTTGTGATATTCTTGTTTACCTTACTCCAAACTGCTCGTATATAGCATTTGCAGCGAATTTGGAGCAACTTTTGTTATATGTATTTTTCGTGTCCAGGGAGCCGAGAATCGTCGAAATATCAACTTACACGAAATGAAATATTTTTGTGATATTCTCTTTCCCCACGCTCCAAACTGCTCGTAAATAGCATTTGCAGCGAATTTGGAGCAACTTTTGTTATATGTATATTTCGTGACCAGGGAGCCGAGCATCGTCGAAATATCGACTTACACGTAATGAAACATTTTTATGATACTCTTGTTCCCCGGGCTCCAAACTGCTCGTAAATAGCATTTGAGACGAATATGGAGCAACTTTTGGTATATGTATATTTCGTGACCAGGGAGCTGAGAATCGGCGAAATATCGACTTAGGCGAAATGAAAATTTTTTGTGATATTCTTGTTCCCCACACTCCAAACTTCTCGTATATAGCTTTTGCAGCGAATTTGCAGTAACGTTTGTTAGGATAATATATTTCGTGTCCAGGGAGCTGAGAATCCTCGAAAAATCGTCTTACGCGAAATGAAAAATTTTTGTGATATTCTTGTTCCCCACGCTTCAAACTGCTCGTAAATAGCATTTGCAGCGAATTTGGAGCAACTTTTGTTATATGTATATTTCGTGACCAGGGAGCCGAGCATCGTCGAAATATCGACTTACACCTAATGAAACATTTTTATGATACTCTTTTTCCCCGGGCTCCAAACTGCTCGTAAATAGCATTTGAGACGAATTTGGAGCAACTTTTGGTATATGTATATTTCGTGACCAGGGAGCTGAGAATCCTCGAAAAATCGACTTACGCGAAATGAAAAATGTTTGTGATATTCTTGTTCCCCACGCTCCAAACTGCTCGTATATAGCATTTGCAGCGAATTTGGAGCAACTTCTGTTATATGTATTTTTCGTGTCCAGGGAGCCGAGAATCGTCGAAATATCAACTTACACGAAATGAAATATTTTTGTGATATTCTTGTTAACCTTACTCCAAAGTGCTCTTATATAGCTTTTGCAGCGAATTTGGAGCAACTTTTGTTCAGAGTATATTTAGTGTCCAGGGAGCCGAGAATCGTCGAAATATCGACTTACACGAAATGAAAAATTTTTGTGATATTTTTGTTCCCCACACTCCAAACTGCTCGTATATAGCTTTTGCAGCGAATTTGGAGCAACTATTGTTCAGAGTATATTTAGTGTCCAGGGAGCCGAGAATCGTCGAAATATCGACCTACACGAAATGAAAAATTTTTGCGATATTCTTGTTTCCCACACTCCAAACTTCTCGTATATAGCTTTTGCAGCGAATTTGGAGCAACATTTGTTAGGATAATATATTTCCTGTCCAGGGAGCTGAGAATCCTCGAAAAATCGACTAACGCGAAATGAAAAATGTTTGTGATATTCTTGTTCCCCACGCTCCAAACTGCTGGTATATAGCATTTGCAGCGAATTTGGAGCAACTTTTGTTACATGTATATTTCGTGACCAGGAAGCCGAGAATCGTCGAAAAATCGACTTACACGTAATGAAACATTTTTATGATATTCTTGTTCCCCGCGCTCCAAACTGCTCGTAAATAGCATTTGAGGCGAATTTGGAGCAACGTTTGGTATATGTATATTTCGTGACCAGGGAGCTGAGAATCCCCGAAAAATCGACTTACGCGAAATGAAAAATGTTTGTGATATTCTTGTTCCCCACGCTCCAAACTGCTCGTATATAGCATTTGCAGCGAATTTGGAGCAACTTTTGTTATATGTATTTTTCGTGTCCAGGGAGCCGAGAATCGTCGAAATATCGACTTACACGAAATGAAAAACTTTTGTGATATTCTTGTTCCCCACGCTCCAGACTGCTCGTATGTAGCATTTGCAGCGAATTTGGAACTTTCGTTATATGTATTTTTGGTGTCCAGGGAGCCGAGAATTGTCGAAATATCGACTTAAACGAAATGAAATATTTTTGTGATATTCTTGTTTACCTTACTCCAAATTGCTCTTATATAGCTTTTGCAGCGAATTTGGAACAACTTTTGTTATATGTATTTTTCGTGTCCAGGGAGAGGAGAATCGTCGAAATATCAACTTACACGAAATGAAAAATTTTTGCGATATTCTTGTTCCCCACGCTCCAGACTGCTCGTAAATAGCATTTGCAGCGAATTTGGAGCAACTTTTGTTATATGTATATTTCATGACCAGGGAGCCGAGCATCGTCGAAATATCGCCTTACACGTAATGAAACATTTTTATGATACTCTTGTTCCCCGGGCTCCAAACTGCTGGTAAATAGCATTTGAGACGAATTAGGAGCAACTTTTGGTATATGTATATTTCGTGACCAGGGAGCTGAGAATCGGCGAAATATCGACTTAGGCGAAATGAAAAATTTTTGTGATATTCGTGTTCCCCACACTCCAAACTGCTCGTATATAGCTTTTGCAG
This sequence comes from Hymenopus coronatus, assembly GCA_030762935.1. Classification (NCBI taxonomy): domain Eukaryota; kingdom Metazoa; phylum Arthropoda; class Insecta; order Mantodea; family Hymenopodidae; genus Hymenopus; species Hymenopus coronatus. The sequence continues at coordinate 578,929 of CM060899.1, read as the reverse complement.
CGAATTTGGAGCAACTATTGTTCAGAGTATATTTAATGTCCAGGTAGCCGAGAATCGTCGAAATATCGACTTACACGAAATGAAAAATTTTTGTGATATTCTTGTTCCCCACGCTTCAAACTGCTCGTAAATAGCATTTGCAGCGAATTTGGAGCAACTTTTGTTATATGTATATTTCGTGACCAGGGAGCTGAGAATCCTCGAAAAATCGACTTACGCGAAATGAAAAATGTTTGTGATATTCTTGTTCCCCACGCTCCAAACTGCTCGTATATAGCATTTGCAGCGAATTTGGAGCAACTTCTGTTATATGTATTTTTCGTGTCCAGGGAGCCGAGAATCGTCGAAATATCAACTAACACGAAATGAAATATTTTTGTGATATTCTTGTTAACTTTACTCCAAAGTGCTCTTATATAGCTTTTGCAGCGAATTTGGAGCAACTTTTGTTCAGAGTATATTTAGTGTCCAGGGAGCCGAGAATCGTCGAAATATCGACTTACACGAAATGAAAAATTTTTGTGATATTTTTGTTCCCCACACTCCAAACTGCTCGTATATAGCTTTTGCAGCGAATTTGGAGCAACTATTGTTCAGAGTATATTTAGTGTCCAGGGAGCCGAGAATCGTCGAAATATCGACCTACACGAAATGAAAAATTTTTGCGATATTCTTGTTTCCCACACTCCAAACTTCTCGTATATAGCTTTTGCAGCGAATTTGGAGCAACATTTGTTAGGATAATATATTTCGTGTCCAGGGAGCTGAGAATCCTCGAAAAATCGACTAACGCGAAATGAAAAATTTTTGTGATATTCTTGTTCCCCACGCTCCAAACTGCTGGTATATAGCATTTGCAGCGAATTTGGAGCAACTTTTGTTACATGTATATTTCGTGACCAGGGAGCCGAGAATCGTCGAAATATCGACTTACACGTAATGAAACATTTTTATGATATTCTTGTTCCCCGCGCTCCAAACTGCTCGTAAATAGCATTTGAGGCGAATTTGGAGCAACGTTTGGTATATGTATATTTCGTGACCAGGGAGCCGAGCATCGTCGAAATATCGACTTACACCTAATGAAACATTTTTATGATACTCTTGTTCCCCGGGCTCCAAACTGCTCGTAAATAGCATTTGAGACGAATTTGGAGCAACTTTTGGTATATGTATATTTCGTGACCAGGGAGCTGAGAATCCTCGAAAAATCGACTTACGCGAAATGAAAAATGTTTGTGATATTCTTGTTCCCCACGCTCCAAACTGCTCGTATATAGCATTTGCAGCGAATTTGGAGCATCTTTTGTTATATGTATTTTTCGTGTCCAGGGAGCCGAGAATCGTCGAAATATCATCTTACACGAAATGAAATATTTTTGTGATATTCTTGTTAACCTTACTCCAAACTGCTCTTATATAGCTTTTGCAGCGAATTTGGAGCAACTTTTGTTCAGAGTATATTTAGTGTCCAGGGACCCGAGAATCGTCGAAATATCGACTTACACGAAATGAAAAATTTTTGTGATATTCTTGTTCCCCACACTCCAAACTTCTCGTATATAGCTTTTGCAGCGAATTTGGAGCAACATTTGTTAGGATAATATATTTCGTGTCCAGGGAACTGAGAATCCTCGAAAAATCGACTAACGCGAAATAAAAAATTTTTGTGATATTCTTGTTCCCCACGCTCCAAACTGCTTGTATATAGCAATTGCAGCGATTTTGGAGCAACTTTTGTTACATGTATATTTCGTGACCAGGGAGCCGAGAATCGTCGAAATATCGACTTACACGTAATGAAACATTTTTATGATATTCTTGTTCCCCGCACTCCAAATTGCTCGTAAATAGCATTTGAGGCGAATTTGGAGCAACGTTTGGTATATGTATATTTCGTGACCAGGGAGCTTAGAATCGTCGAAATATCGACTTACACGAAATGAAATATTTTTGTGATATTCTTGTTTACCTTACTCCAAACTGCTCTTATATAGCTTTTGCAGCGAATTTGGAGCAACTTTTGTTCAGAGTATATTTAGTGTCCAGGGAGCCGAGAATCGTCGAAATATCGACTTACACGAAATGAAATTTTTTGTGATATTCTTGTTCCCCAGACTCCAAACTTCTCTTATATAGCTTTTACAGTGAATTTGGAGCAACGTTTGTTAGGATAATATAGTTCGTGTCCAGGGAGCTGAGAATCCTCGAAAAATCGACTTACGCGAAATGAAAAATTTTTGTGATATTCTTCTTCCCCACCCTCCAAACTGCTCGTATATAGCATTTGCAGCGAATTTGGAACTTTTGTTATATGTATTTTTGGTGTCCAGGGAGCCGAGAATTGTCGAAATATCGACTTACACGAAATGAAATATTTTTGTGATATTCTCGTTTACCTTACTCCAAACTGCTCTTATATAGCTTTTGCAGAGAATTTGGAACAACTTTTGTTATATGTATTTTTCGTGTCCAGGAAGCCGAGAATCGTCGAAAGATCAACTTACACGAAATGAAAAATTTTTGAGATATTCTTGTTCCCCACGCTCCAAACTGCTCGTAAATAGCATTTGCAGCGAATTTGGAGCAACTTTTGTTATATGTATATTTCGTGACCAGGGAGCCGAGCATCGTCGAAATATCGACTTACACCTAATGAAACATTTTTATGATACTCTTGTTCCCCGGGCTCCAAACTGCTCGTAAACAGCATTTGAGACGAATTTGGAGCAACTTTTGGTATATGTATATTTCGTGACCAGGGAGCTGAGAATCCTCGAAAAATCGACTTACGCGAAATGAAAAATGTTTGTGATATTCTTGTTCCCCACGCTCCAAACTGCTCGTATATAGATAGCATTTGCAGCGAATTTGGAGCAACTTCTGTTATATGTATTTTTCGTGTCCAGGGAGCCGAGAATCGTGGAAATATCAACTTACACGAAATGAAATATTTTTGTGATATTCTTGTTAACCTTACTCCAAAGTGCTCTTATATAGCTTTTGCAGCGAATTTGGAGCAACTTTTGTTCAGAGTATATTTAGTGTCCAGGGAGCCGAGAATCGTCGAAATATCGACTTACACGAAATGAAAAATTTTTGTGATATTTTTGTTCCCCACACTCCAAACTGCTCGTATATAGCTTTTGCAGCGAATTTGGAGCAACTATTGTTCAGAGTATATTTAGTGTCCAGGGAGCCGAGAATCGTCGAAATATCGACCTACACGAAATGAAAAATTTTTGCGATATTCTTGTTTCCCACACTCCAAACTTCTCGTATATAGCTTTTGCAGCGAATTTGGAGCAACTTTTGGTATATGTATATTTCGTGACCAGGGAGCTGAGAATCGTCGAAATATCGACTTACACGAAATGAAATATTTTTGTGATATTCTTGTTTACCTTACTCCAAACTGCTCGTATATAGCATTTGCAGCGAATTTGGAGCAACTTTTGTTATATGTATTTTTCGTGTCCAGGGAGCCGAGAATCGTCGAAATATCAACTTACACGAAATGAAATATTTTTGTGATATTCTCTTTCCCCACGCTCCAAACTGCTCGTAAATAGCATTTGCAGCGAATTTGGAGCAACTTTTGTTATATGTATATTTCGTGACCAGGGAGCCGAGCATCGTCGAAATATCGACTTACACGTAATGAAACATTTTTATGATACTCTTGTTCCCCGGGCTCCAAACTGCTCGTAAATAGCATTTGAGACGAATATGGAGCAACTTTTGGTATATGTATATTTCGTGACCAGGGAGCTGAGAATCGGCGAAATATCGACTTAGGCGAAATGAAAATTTTTTGTGATATTCTTGTTCCCCACACTCCAAACTTCTCGTATATAGCTTTTGCAGCGAATTTGCAGCAACGTTTGTTAGGATAATATATTTCGTGTCCAGGGAGCTGAGAATCCTCGAAAAATCGTCTTACGCGAAATGAAAAATTTTTGTGATATTCTTGTTCCCCACGCTTCAAACTGCTCGTAAATAGCATTTGCAGCGAATTTGGAGCAACTTTTGTTATATGTATATTTCGTGACCAGGGAGCCGAGCATCGTCGAAATATCGACTTACACCTAATGAAACATTTTTATGATACTCTTTTTCCCCGGGCTCCAAACTGCTCGTAAATAGCATTTGAGACGAATTTGGAGCAACTTTTGGTATATGTATATTTCGTGACCAGGGAGCTGAGAATCCTCGAAAAATCGACTTACGCGAAATGAAAAATGTTTGTGATATTCTTGTTCCCCACGCTCCAAACTGCTCGTATATAGCATTTGCAGCGAATTTGGAGCAACTTCTGTTATATGTATTTTTCGTGTCCAGGGAGCCGAGAATCGTCGAAATATCAACTTACACGAAATGAAATATTTTTGTGATATTCTTGTTAACCTTACTCCAAAGTGCTCTTATATAGCTTTTGCAGCGAATTTGGAGCAACTTTTGTTCAGAGTATATTTAGTGTCCAGGGAGCCGAGAATCGTCGAAATATCGACTTACACGAAATGAAAAATTTTTGTGATATTTTTGTTCCCCACACTCCAAACTGCTCGTATATAGCTTTTGCAGCGAATTTGGAGCAACTATTGTTCAGAGTATATTTAGTGTCCAGGGAGCCGAGAATCGTCGAAATATCGACCTACACGAAATGAAAAATTTTTGCGATATTCTTGTTTCCCACACTCCAAACTTCTCGTATATAGCTTTTGCAGCGAATTTGGAGCAACATTTGTTAGGATAATATATTTCCTGTCCAGGGAGCTGAGAATCCTCGAAAAATCGACTAACGCGAAATGAAAAATGTTTGTGATATTCTTGTTCCCCACGCTCCAAACTGCTGGTATATAGCATTTGCAGCGAATTTGGAGCAACTTTTGTTACATGAATATTTCGTGACCAGGAAGCCGAGAATCGTCGAAAAATCGACTTACACGTAATGAAACATTTTTATGATATTCTTGTTCCCCGCGCTCCAAACTGCTCGTAAATAGCATTTGAGGCGAATTTGGAGCAACGTATGGTATATGTATATTTCGTGACCAGGGAGCTGAGAATCCCCGAAAAATCGACTTACGCGAAATGAAAAATGTTTGTGATATTCTTGTTCCCCACGCTCCAAACTGCTCGTATATAGCATTTGCAGCGAATTTGGAGCAACTTTTGTTATATGTATTTTTCGTGTCCAGGGAGCCGAGAATCGTCGAAATATCGACTTACACGAAATGAAAAACTTTTGTGATATTCTTGTTCCCCACGCTCCAGACTGCTCGTATGTAGCATTTGCAGCGAATTTGGAACTTTCGTTATATGTATTTTTGGTGTCCAGGGAGCCGAGAATTGTCGAAATATCGACTTAAACGAAATGAAATATTTTTGTGATATTCTTGTTTACCTTACTCCAAATTGCTCTTATATAGCTTTTGCAGCGAATTTGGAACAACTTTTGTTATATGTATTTTTCGTGTCCAGGGAGCCGAGAATCGTCGAAATATCAACTTACACGAAATGAAAAATTTTTGCGATATTCTTGTTCCCCACGCTCCAGACTGCTCGTAAATAGCATTTGCAGCGAATTTGGAGCAACTTTTGTTATATGTATATTTCATGACCAGGGAGCCGAGCATCGTCGAAATATCGCCTTACACGTAATGAAACATTTTTATGATACTCTTGTTCCCCGGGCTCCAAACTGCTGGTAAATAGCATTTGAGACGAATTAGGAGCAACTTTTGGTATATGTATATTTCGTGACCAGGGAGCTGAGAATCGGCGAAATATCGACTTAGGCGAAATGAAAAATTTTTGTGATATTCTTGTTCCCCACACCCCAAACTGCTCGTATATAGCTTTTGCAGCGAATTTGGAGCAACTATTGTTCAGAGTATATTTAATGTCCAGGTAGCCGAGAATCGTCGAAATATCGACTTACACGAAATGAAAAATTTTTGTGATATTCTTGTTCCCCACGCTTCAAACTGCTCGTAAATAGCATTTGCAGCGAATTTGGAGCAACTTTTGTTATATGTATATTTCGTGACCAGGGAGCTGAGAATCCTCGAAAAATCGACTTACGCGAAATGAAAAATGTTTGTGATATTCTTGTTCCCCACGCTCCAAACTGCTCGTATATAGCATTTGCAGCGAATTTGGAGCAACTTCTGTTATATGTATTTTTCGTGTCCAGGGAGCCGAGAATCGTCGAAATATCAACTAACACGAAATGAAATATTTTTGTGATATTCTTGTTAACTTTACTCCAAAGTGCTCTTATATAGCTTTTGCAGCGAATTTGGAGCAACTTTTGTTCAGAGTATATTTAGTGTCCAGGGAGCCGAGAATCGTCGAAATATCGACTTACACGAAATGAAAAATTTTTGTGATATTTTTGTTCCCCACACTCCAAACTGCTCGTATATAGCTTTTGCAGCGAATTTGGAGCAACTATTGTTCAGAGTATATTTAGTGTCCAGGGAGCCGAGAATCGTCGAAATATCGACCTACACGAAATGAAAAATTTTTGCGATATTCTTGTTTCCCACACTCCAAACTTCTCGTATATAGCTTTTGCAGCGAATTTGGAGCAACATTTGTTAGGATAATATATTTCGTGTCCAGGGAGCTGAGAATCCTCGAAAAATCGACTAACGCGAAATGAAAAATTTTTGTGATATTCTTGTTCCCCACGCTTCAAACTGCTCGTAAATAGCATTTGCAGCGAATTTGGAGCAACTTTTGTTATATGTATATTTCGTGACCAGGGAGCCGAGCATCGTCGAAATATCGACTTACACCTAATGAAACATTTTTATGATACTCTTTTTCCCCGGGCTCCAAACTGCTCGTAAATAGCATTTGAGACGAATTTGGAGCAACTTTTGGTATATGTATATTTCGTGACCAGGGAGCTGAGAATCCTCGAAAAATCGACTTACGCGAAATGAAAAATGTTTGTGATATTCTTGTTCCCCACGCTCCAAACTGCTCGTATATAGCATTTGCAGCGAATTTGGAGCAACTTCTGTTATATGTATTTTTCGTGTCCAGGGAGCCGAGAATCGTCGAAATATCAACTTACACGAAATGAAATATTTTTGTGATATTCTTGTTAACCTTACTCCAAAGTGCTCTTATATAGCTTTTGCAGCGAATTTGGAGCAACTTTTGTTCAGAGTATATTTAGTGTCCAGGGAGCCGAGAATCGTCGAAATATCGACTTACACGAAATGAAAAATTTTTGTGATATTTTTGTTCCCCACACTCCAAACTGCTCGTATATAGCTTTTGCAGCGAATTTGGAGCAACTATTGTTCAGAGTATATTTAGTGTCCAGGGAGCCGAGAATCGTCGAAATATCGACCTACACGAAATGAAAAATTTTTGCGATATTCTTGTTTCCCACACTCCAAACTTCTCGTATATAGCTTTTGCAGCGAATTTGGAGCAACATTTGTTAGGATAATATATTTCCTGTCCAGGGAGCTGAGAATCCTCGAAAAATCGACTAACGCGAAATGAAAAATGTTTGTGATATTCTTGTTCCCCACGCTCCAAACTGCTGGTATATAGCATTTGCAGCGAATTTGGAGCAACTTTTGTTACATGAATATTTCGTGACCAGGAAGCCGAGAATCGTCGAAAAATCGACTTACACGTAATGAAACATTTTTATGATATTCTTGTTCCCCGCGCTCCAAACTGCTCGTAAATAGCATTTGAGGCGAATTTGGAGCAACGTTTGGTATATGTATATTTCGTGACCAGGGAGCTGAGAATCCCCGAAAAATCGACTTACGCGAAATGAAAAATGTTTGTGATATTCTTGTTCCCCACGCTCCAAACTGCTCGTATATAGCATTTGCAGCGAATTTGGAGCAACTTTTGTTATATGTATTTTTCGTGTCCAGGGAGCCGAGAATCGTCGAAATATCGACTTACACGAAATGAAAAACTTTTGTGATATTCTTGTTCCCCACGCTCCAGACTGCTCGTATGTAGCATTTGCAGCGAATTTGGAACTTTCGTTATATGTATTTTTGGTGTCCAGGGAGCCGAGAATTGTCGAAATATCGACTTAAACGAAATGAAATATTTTTGTGATATTCTTGTTTACCTTACTCCAAATTGCTCTTATATAGCTTTTGCAGCGAATTTGGAACAACTTTTGTTATATGTATTTTTCGTGTCCAGGGAGCCGAGAATCGTCGAAATATCAACTTACACGAAATGAAAAATTTTTGCGATATTCTTGTTCCCCACGCTCCAGACTGCTCGTAAATAGCATTTGCAGCGAATTTGGAGCAACTTTTGTTATATGTATATTTCATGACCAGGGAGCCGAGCATCGTCGAAATATCGCCTTACACGTAATGAAACATTTTTATGATACTCTTGTTCCCCGGGCTCCAAACTGCTGGTAAATAGCATTTGAGACGAATTAGGAGCAACTTTTGGTATATGTATATTTCGTGACCAGGGAGCTGAGAATCGGCGAAATATCGACTTAGGCGAAATGAAAAATTTTTGTGATATTCTTGTTCCCCACACTCCAATCTGCTCGTATATAGCTTTTGCAGCGAATTTGGAGCAACTATTGTTCAGAGTATATTTAATGTCCAGGTAGCCGAGAATCGTCGAAATATCGACTTACACGAAATGAAAAATTTTTGTGATATTCTTGTTCCCCACGCTTCAAACTGCTCGTAAATAGCATTTGCAGCGAATTTGGAGCAACTTTTGTTATATGTATATTTCGTGACCAGGGAGCTGAGAATCCTCGAAAAATCGACTTACGCGAAATGAAAAATGTTTGTGATATTCTTGTTCCCCACGCTCCAAACTGCTCGTATATAGCATTTACAGCGAATTTGGAGCAACTTCTGTTATATGTATTTTTCGTGTCCAGGGAGCCGAGAATCGTCGAAATATCAACTAACACGAAATGAAATATTTTTGTGATATTCTTGTTAACTTTACTCCAAAGTGCTCTTATATAGCTTTTGCAGCGAATTTGGAGCAACTTTTGTTCAGAGTATATTTAGTGTCCAGGGAGCCGAGAATCGTCGAAATATCGACTTACACGAAATGAAAAATTTTTGTGATATTTTTGTTCCCCACACTCCAAACTGCTCGTATATAGCTTTTGCAGCGAATTTGGAGCAACTATTGTTCAGAGTATATTTAGTGTCCAGGGAGCCGAGAATCGTCGAAATATCGACCTACACGAAATGAAAAATTTTTGCGATATTCTTGTTTCCCACACTCCAAACTTCTCGTATATAGCTTTTGCAGCGAATTTGGAGCAACTTTTGTTACATGTATATTTCGTGACCAGGGAGCCGAGAATCGTCGAAATATCGACTTACACGTAATGAAACATTTTTATGATATTCTTGTTCCCCGCGCTCCAAACTGCTCGTAAATAGCATTTGAGGCGAATTTGGAGCAACGTTTGGTATATGTATATTTCGTGACCAGGGAGCCGAGCATCGTCGAAATATCGACTTACACCTAATGAAACATTTTTATGATACTCTTGTTCCCCGGGCTCCAAACTGCTCGTAAATAGCATTTGAGACGAATTTGGAGCAACTTTTGGTATATGTATATTTCGTGACCAGGGAGCTGAGAATCCTCGAAAAATCGACTTACGCGAAATGAAAAATGTTTGTGATATTCTTGTTCCCCACGCTCCAAACTGCTCGTATATAGCATTTGCAGCGAATTTGGAGCATCTTTTGTTATATGTATTTTTCGTGTCCAGGGAGCCGAGAATCGTCGAAATATCATCTTACACGAAATGAAATATTTTTGTGATATTCTTGTTAACCTTACTCCAAACTGCTCTTATATAGCTTTTGCAGCGAATTTGGAGCAACTTTTGTTCAGAGTATATTTAGTGTCCAGGGACCCGAGAATCGTCGAAATATCGACTTACACGAAATGAAAAATTTTTGTGATATTCTTGTTCCCCACACTCCAAACTTCTCGTATATAGCTTTTGCAGCGAATTTGGAGCAACATTTGTTAGGATAATATATTTCGTGTCCAGGGAACTGAGAATCCTCGAAAAATCGACTAACGCGAAATAAAAAATTTTTGTGATATTCTTGTTCCCCACGCTCCAAACTGCTTGTATATAGCAATTGCAGCGATTTTGGAGCAACTTTTGTTACATGTATATTTCGTGACCAGGGAGCCGAGAATCGTCGAAATATCGACTTACACGTAATGAAACATTTTTATGATATTCTTGTTCCCCGCACTCCAAATTGCTCGTAAATAGCATTTGAGGCGAATTTGGAGCAACGTTTGGTATATGTATATTTCGTGACCAGGGAGCTTAGAATCGTCGAAATATCGACTTACACGAAATGAAATATTTTTGTGATATTCTTGTTTACCTTACTCCAAACTGCTCTTATATAGCTTTTGCAGCGAATTTGGAACAACTTTTGTTATATGTATTTTTCGTGTCCAGGGAGCCGAGAATCGTCGAAATATCAACTTACACGAAATGAAAAATTTTTGCGATATTCTTGTTCCCCACGCTCCAGACTGCTCGTAAATAGCATTTGCAGCGAATTTGGAGCAACTTTTGTTATATGTATATTTCATGACCAGGGAGCCGAGCATCGTCGAAATATCGCCTTACACGTAATGAAACATTTTTATGATACTCTTGTTCCCCGGGCTCCAAACTGCTGGTAAATAGCATTTGAGACGAATTAGGAGCAACTTTTGGTATATGTATATTTCGTGACCAGGGAGCTGAGAATCCTCGAAAAATCGACTTACGCGAAATGAAAAATGTTTGTGATATTCTTGTTCCCCACGCTCCATACTGCTTGTATATAGCATTTGCAGCGAATTTGGAGCAACTTTTGTTCAGAGTATATTTAGTGTCCAGGGAGCCGAGAATCGTCGAAATATCGACTTACACGAAATGAAAAATTTTTGTGATATTCTTGTTCCCCACACTCCAAACTTCTCGTATATAGCTTTGCAGCGAATTTGGAACTTTCGTTATATGTATTTTTGGTGTCCAGGGAGCCGAGAATTGTCGAAATATCGACTTAAACGAAATGAAATATTTTTGTGATATTCTTGTTTACCTTACTCCAAATTGCTCTTATATAGCTTTTGCAGCGAATTTGGAACAACTTTTGTTATATGTATTTTTCGTGTCCAGGGAGAGGAGAATCGTCGAAATATCAACTTACACGAAATGAAAAATTTTTGCGATATTCTTGTTCCCCACGCTCCAGACTGCTCGTAAATAGCATTTGCAGCGAATTTGGAGCAACTTTTGTTATATGTATATTTCATGACCAGGGAGCCGAGCATCGTCGAAATATCGCCTTACACGTAATGAAACATTTTTATGATACTCTTGTTCCCCGGGCTCCAAACTGCTGGTAAATAGCATTTGAGACGAATTAGGAGCAACTTTTGGTATATGTATATTTCGTGACCAGGGAGCTGAGAATCGGCGAAATATCGACTTAGGCGAAATGAAAAATTTTTGTGATATTCGTGTTCCCCACACTCCAAACTGCTCGTATATAGCTTTTGCAGCGAATTTGGAGCAACTATTGTTCAGAGTATATTTAATGTCCAGGTAGCCGAGAATCGTCGAAATATCGACTTACACGAAATGAAAAATTTTTGTGATATTCTTGTTCCCCACGCTTCAAACTGCTCGTAAATAGCATTTGCAGCGAATTTGGAGCAACTTTTGTTATATGTATATTTCGTGACCAGGGAGCTGAGAATCCTCGAAAAATCGACTTACGCGAAATGAAAAATGTTTGTGATATTCTTGTTCCCCACGCTCCAAACTGCTCGTATATAGCATTTGCAGCGAATTTGGAGCAACTTCTGTTATATGTATTTTTCGTGTCCAGGGAGCCGAGAATCGTCGAAATATCAACTAACACGAAATGAAATATTTTTGTGATATTCTTGTTAACTTTACTCCAAAGTGCTCTTATATAGCTTTTGCAGCGAATTTGGAGCAACTTTTGTTCAGAGTATATTTAGTGTCCAGGGAGCCGAGAATCGTCGAAATATCGACTTACACGAAATGAAAAATTTTTGTGATATTTTTGTTCCCCACACTCCAAACTGCTCGTATATAGCTTTTGCAGCGAATTTGGAGCAACTATTGTTCAGAGTATATTTAGTGTCCAGGGAGCCGAGAATCGTCGAAATATCGACCTACACGAAATGAAAAATTTTTGCGATATTCTTGTTTCCCACACTCCAAACTTCTCGTATATAGCTTTTGCAGCGAATTTGGAGCAACATTTGTTAGGATAATATATTTCGTGTCCAGGGAGCTGAGAATCCTCGAAAAATCGACTAACGCGAAATGAAACATTTTTATGATATTCTTGTTCCCCGCGCTCCAAACTGCTCGTAAATAGCATTTGAGGCGAATTTGGAGCAACGTTTGGTATATGTATATTTCGTGACCAGGGAGCCGAGCATCGTCGAAATATCGACTTACACCTAATGAAACATTTTTATGATACTCTTGTTCCCCGGGCTCCAAACTGCTCGTAAATAGCATTTGAGACGAATTTGGAGCAACTTTTGGTATATGTATATTTCGTGACCAGGGAGCTGAGAATCCTCGAAAAATCGACTTACGCGAAATGAAAAATGTTTGTGATATTCTTGTTCCCCACGCTCCAAACTGCTCGTATATAGCATTTGCAGCGAATTTGGAGCATCTTTTGTTATATGTATTTTTCGTGTCCAGGGAGCCGAGAATCGTCGAAATATCATCTTACACGAAATGAAATATTTTTGTGATATTCTTGTTAACCTTACTCCAAACTGCTCGTATATAGCTTTTGCAGCGAATTTGGAGCAACTATTGTTCAGAGTATATTTAGTGTCCAGGGAGCCGAGAATCGTCGAAATATCGACCTACACGAAATGAAAAATTTTTGCGATATTCTTGTTTCCCACACTCCAAACTTCTCGTATATAGCTTTTGCAGCGAATTTGGAGCAACTTTTGGTATATGTATATTTCGTGACCAGGGAGCTGAGAATCGTCGAAATATCGACTTACACGAAATGAAATATTTTTGTGATATTCTTGTTTACCTTACTCCAAACTGCTCGTATATAGCATTTGCAGCGAATTTGGAGCAACTTTTGTTATATGTATTTTTCGTGTCCAGGGAGCCGAGAATCGTCGAAATATCAACTTACACGAAATGAAATATTTTTGTGATATTCTCTTTCCCCACGCTCCAAACTGCTCGTAAATAGCATTTGCAGCGAATTTGGAGCAACTTTTGTTATATGTATATTTCGTGACCAGGGAGCCGAGCATCGTCGAAATATCGACTTACACGTAATGAAACATTTTTATGATACTCTTGTTCCCCGGGCTCCAAACTGCTCGTAAATAGCATTTGAGACGAATATGGAGCAACTTTTGGTATATGTATATTTCGTGACCAGGGAGCTGAGAATCGGCGAAATATCGACTTAGGCGAAATGAAAATTTTTTGTGATATTCTTGTTCCCCACACTCCAAACTTCTCGTATATAGCTTTTGCAGCGAATTTGCAGCAACGTTTGTTAGGATAATATATTTCGTGTCCAGGGAGCTGAGAATCCTCGAAAAATCGTCTTACGCGAAATGAAAAATTTTTGTGATATTCTTGTTCCCCACGCTTCAAACTGCTCGTAAATAGCATTTGCAGCGAATTTGGAGCAACTTTTGTTATATGTATATTTCGTGACCAGGGAGCCGAGCATCGTCGAAATATCGACTTACACCTAATGAAACATTTTTATGATACTCTTTTTCCCCGGGCTCCAAACTGCTCGTAAATAGCATTTGAGACGAATTTGGAGCAACTTTTGGTATATGTATATTTCGTGACCAGGGAGCTGAGAATCCTCGAAAAATCGACTTACGCGAAATGAAAAATGTTTGTGATATTCTTGTTCCCCACGCTCCAAACTGCTCGTATATAGCATTTGCAGCGAATTTGGAGCAACTTCTGTTATATGTATTTTTCGTGTCCAGGGAGCCGAGAATCGTCGAAATATCAACTTACACGAAATGAAATATTTTTGTGATATTCTTGTTAACCTTACTCCAAAGTGCTCTTATATAGCTTTTGCAGCGAATTTGGAGCAACTTTTGTTCAGAGTATATTTAGTGTCCAGGGAGCCGAGAATCGTCGAAATATCGACTTACACGAAATGAAAAATTTTTGTGATATTTTTGTTCCCCACACTCCAAACTGCTCGTATATAGCTTTTGCAGCGAATTTGGAGCAACTATTGTTCAGAGTATATTTAGTGTCCAGGGAGCCGAGAATCGTCGAAATATCGACCTACACGAAATGAAAAATTTTTGCGATATTCTTGTTTCCCACACTCCAAACTTCTCGTATATAGCTTTTGCAGCGAATTTGGAGCAACATTTGTTAGGATAATATATTTCCTGTCCAGGGAGCTGAGAATCCTCGAAAAATCGACTAACGCGAAATGAAAAATGTTTGTGATATTCTTGTTCCCCACGCTCCAAACTGCTGGTATATAGCATTTGCAGCGAATTTGGAGCAACTTTTGTTACATGAATATTTCGTGACCAGGAAGCCGAGAATCGTCGAAAAATCGACTTACACGAAATGAAAAATGTTTGTGATATTCTTGTTCCCCACGCTCCAAACTGCTCGTATATAGCATTTGCAGCGAATTTGGAGCAACTTTTGTTATATGTATTTTTCGTGTCCAGGGAGCCGAGAATCGTCGAAATATCGACTTACACGAAATGAAAAACTTTTGTGATATTCTTGTTCCCCACGCTCCAGACTGCTCGTATGTAGCATTTGCAGCGAATTTGGAACTTTCGTTATATGTATTTTTGGTGTCCAGGGAGCCGAGAATTGTCGAAATATCGACTTAAACGAAATGAAATATTTTTGTGATATTCTTGTTTACCTTACTCCAAATTGCTCTTATATAGCTTTTGCAGCGAATTTGGAACAACTTTTGTTATATGTATTTTTCGTGTCCAGGGAGCCGAGAATCGTCGAAATATCAACTTACACGAAATGAAAAATTTTTGCGATATTCTTGTTCCCCACGCTCCAGACTGCTCGTAAATAGCATTTGCAGCGAATTTGGAGCAACTTTTGTTATATGTATATTTCATGACCAGGGAGCCGAGCATCGTCGAAATATCGCCTTACACGTAATGAAACATTTTTATGATACTCTTGTTCCCCGGGCTCCAAACTGCTGGTAAATAGCATTTGAGACGAATTAGGAGCAACTTTTGGTATATGTATATTTCGTGACCAGGGAGCTGAGAATCGGCGAAATATCGACTTAGGCGAAATGAAAAATTTTTGTGATATTCTTGTTCCCCACACTCCAAACTGCTCGTATATAGCTTTTGCAGCGAATTTGGAGCAACTATTGTTCAGAGTATATTTAATGTCCAGGTAGCCGAGAATCGTCGAAATATCGACTTACACGAAATGAAAAATTTTTGTGATATTCTTGTTCCCCACGCTTCAAACTGCTCGTAAATAGCATTTGCAGCGAATTTGGAGCAACTTTTGTTATATGTATATTTCGTGACCAGGGAGCTGAGAATCCTCGAAAAATCGACTTACGCGAAATGAAAAATGTTTGTGATATTCTTGTTCCCCACGCTCCAAACTGCTCGTATATAGCATTTGCAGCGAATTTGGAGCAACTTCTGTTATATGTATTTTTCGTGTCCAGGGAGCCGAGAATCGTCGAAATATCAACTAACACGAAATGAAATATTTTTGTGATATTCTTGTTAACTTTACTCCAAAGTGCTCTTATATAGCTTTTGCAGCGAATTTGGAGCAACTTTTGTTCAGAGTATATTTAGTGTCCAGGGAGCCGAGAATCGTCGAAATATCGACTTACACGAAATGAAAAATTTTTGTGATATTTTTGTTCCCCACACTCCAAACTGCTCGTATATAGCTTTTGCAGCGAATTTGGAGCAACTATTGTTCAGAGTATATTTAGTGTCCAGGGAGCCGAGAATCGTCGAAATATCGACCTACACGAAATGAAAAATTTTTGCGATATTCTTGTTTCCCACACTCCAAACTTCTCGTATATAGCTTTTGCAGCGAATTTGGAGCAACATTTGTTAGGATAATATATTTCGTGTCCAGGGAGCTGAGAATCCTCGAAAAATCGACTAACGCGAAATGAAAAATTTTTGTGATATTCTTGTTCCCCACGCTTCAAACTGCTCGTAAATAGCATTTGCAGCGAATTTGGAGCAACTTTTGTTATATGTATATTTCGTGACCAGGGAGCCGAGCATCGTCGAAATATCGACTTACACCTAATGAAACATTTTTATGATACTCTTTTTCCCCGGGCTCCAAACTGCTCGTAAATAGCATTTGAGACGAATTTGGAGCAACTTTTGGTATATGTATATTTCGTGACCAGGGAGCTGAGAATCCTCGAAAAATCGACTTACGCGAAATGAAAAATGTTTGTGATATTCTTGTTCCCCACGCTCCAAACTGCTCGTATATAGCATTTGCAGCGAATTTGGAGCAACTTCTGTTATATGTATTTTTCGTGTCCAGGGAGCCGAGAATCGTCGAAATATCAACTTACACGAAATGAAATATTTTTGTGATATTCTTGTTAACCTTACTCCAAAGTGCTCTTATATAGCTTTTGCAGCGAATTTGGAGCAACTTTTGTTCAGAGTATATTTAGTGTCCAGGGAGCCGAGAATCGTCGAAATATCGACTTACACGAAATGAAAAATTTTTGTGATATTTTTGTTCCCCACACTCCAAACTGCTCGTATATAGCTTTTGCAGCGAATTTGGAGCAACTATTGTTCAGAGTATATTTAGTGTCCAGGGAGCCGAGAATCGTCGAAATATCGACCTACACGAAATGAAAAATTTTTGCGATATTCTTGTTTCCCACACTCCAAACTTCTCGTATATAGCTTTTGCAGCGAATTTGGAGCAACATTTGTTAGGATAATATATTTCCTGTCCAGGGAGCTGAGAATCCTCGAAAAATCGACTAACGCGAAATGAAAAATGTTTGTGATATTCTTGTTCCCCACGCTCCAAACTGCTGGTATATAGCATTTGCAGCGAATTTGGAGCAACTTTTGTTACATGAATATTTCGTGACCAGGAAGCCGAGAATCGTCGAAAAATCGACTTACACGTAATGAAACATTTTTATGATATTCTTGTTCCCCGCGCTCCAAACTGCTCGTAAATAGCATTTGAGGCGAATTTGGAGCAACGTTTGGTATATGTATATTTCGTGACCAGGGAGCTGAGAATCCCCGAAAAATCGACTTACGCGAAATGAAAAATGTTTGTGATATTCTTGTTCCCCACGCTCCAAACTGCTCGTATATAGCATTTGCAGCGAATTTGGAGCAACTTTTGTTATATGTATTTTTCGTGTCCAGGGAGCCGAGAATCGTCGAAATATCGACTTACACGAAATGAAAAACTTTTGTGATATTCTTGTTCCCCACGCTCCAGACTGCTCGTATGTAGCATTTGCAGCGAATTTGGAACTTTCGTTATATGTATTTTTGGTGTCCAGGGAGCCGAGAATTGTCGAAATATCGACTTAAACGAAATGAAATATTTTTGTGATATTCTTGTTTACCTTACTCCAAATTGCTCTTATATAGCTTTTGCAGCGAATTTGGAACAACTTTTGTTATATGTATTTTTCGTGTCCAGGGAGCCGAGAATCGTCGAAATATCAACTTACACGAAATGAAAAATTTTTGCGATATTCTTGTTCCCCACGCTCCAGACTGCTCGTAAATAGCATTTGCAGCGAATTTGGAGCAACTTTTGTTATATGTATATTTCATGACCAGGGAGCCGAGCATCGTCGAAATATCGCCTTACACGTAATGAAACATTTTTATGATACTCTTGTTCCCCGGGCTCCAAACTGCTGGTAAATAGCATTTGAGACGAATTAGGAGCAACTTTTGGTATATGTATATTTCGTGACCAGGGAGCTGAGAATCGGCGAAATATCGACTTAGGCGAAATGAAAAATTTTTGTGATATTCTTGTTCCCCACACTCCAATCTGCTCGTATATAGCTTTTGCAGCGAATTTGGAGCAACTATTGTTCAGAGTATATTTAATGTCCAGGTAGCCGAGAATCGTCGAAATATCGACTTACACGAAATGAAAAATTTTTGTGATATTCTTGTTCCCCACGCTTCAAACTGCTCGTAAATAGCATTTGCAGCGAATTTGGAGCAACTTTTGTTATATGTATATTTCGTGACCAGGGAGCTGAGAATCCTCGAAAAATCGACTTACGCGAAATGAAAAATGTTTGTGATATTCTTGTTCCCCACGCTCCAAACTGCTCGTATATAGCATTTACAGCGAATTTGGAGCAACTTCTGTTATATGTATTTTTCGTGTCCAGGGAGCCGAGAATCGTCGAAATATCAACTAACACGAAATGAAATATTTTTGTGATATTCTTGTTAACTTTACTCCAAAGTGCTCTTATATAGCTTTTGCAGCGAATTTGGAGCAACTTTTGTTCAGAGTATATTTAGTGTCCAGGGAGCCGAGAATCGTCGAAATATCGACTTACACGAAATGAAAAATTTTTGTGATATTTTTGTTCCCCACACTCCAAACTGCTCGTATATAGCTTTTGCAGCGAATTTGGAGCAACTATTGTTCAGAGTATATTTAGTGTCCAGGGAGCCGAGAATCGTCGAAATATCGACCTACACGAAATGAAAAATTTTTGCGATATTCTTGTTTCCCACACTCCAAACTTCTCGTATATAGCTTTTGCAGCGAATTTGGAGCAACTTTTGTTACATGTATATTTCGTGACCAGGGAGCCGAGAATCGTCGAAATATCGACTTACACGTAATGAAACATTTTTATGATATTCTTGTTCCCCGCGCTCCAAACTGCTCGTAAATAGCATTTGAGGCGAATTTGGAGCAACGTTTGGTATATGTATATTTCGTGACCAGGGAGCCGAGCATCGTCGAAATATCGACTTACACCTAATGAAACATTTTTATGATACTCTTGTTCCCCGGGCTCCAAACTGCTCGTAAATAGCATTTGAGACGAATTTGGAGCAACTTTTGGTATATGTATATTTCGTGACCAGGGAGCTGAGAATCCTCGAAAAATCGACTTACGCGAAATGAAAAATGTTTGTGATATTCTTGTTCCCCACGCTCCAAACTGCTCGTATATAGCATTTGCAGCGAATTTGGAGCATCTTTTGTTATATGTATTTTTCGTGTCCAGGGAGCCGAGAATCGTCGAAATATCATCTTACACGAAATGAAATATTTTTGTGATATTCTTGTTAACCTTACTCCAAACTGCTCTTATATAGCTTTTGCAGCGAATTTGGAGCAACTTTTGTTCAGAGTATATTTAGTGTCCAGGGACCCGAGAATCGTCGAAATATCGACTTACACGAAATGAAAAATTTTTGTGATATTCTTGTTCCCCACACTCCAAACTTCTCGTATATAGCTTTTGCAGCGAATTTGGAGCAACATTTGTTAGGATAATATATTTCGTGTCCAGGGAACTGAGAATCCTCGAAAAATCGACTAACGCGAAATAAAAAATTTTTGTGATATTCTTGTTCCCCACGCTCCAAACTGCTTGTATATAGCAATTGCAGCGATTTTGGAGCAACTTTTGTTACATGTATATTTCGTGACCAGGGAGCCGAGAATCGTCGAAATATCGACTTACACGTAATGAAACATTTTTATGATATTCTTGTTCCCCGCACTCCAAATTGCTCGTAAATAGCATTTGAGGCGAATTTGGAGCAACGTTTGGTATATGTATATTTCGTGACCAGGGAGCTTAGAATCGTCGAAATATCGACTTACACGAAATGAAATATTTTTGTGATATTCTTGTTTACCTTACTCCAAACTGCTCTTATATAGCTTTTGCAGCGAATTTGGAGCAACTTTTGTTCAGAGTATATTTAGTGTCCAGGGAGCCGAGAATCGTCGAAATATCGACTTACACGAAATGAAATTTTTTGTGATATTCTTGTTCCCCAGACTCCAAACTTCTCTTATATAGCTTTTACAGTGAATTTGGAGCAACGTTTGTTAGGATAATATAGTTCGTGTCCAGGGAGCTGAGAATCCTCGAAAAATCGACTTACGCGAAATGAAAAATTTTTGTGATATTCTTCTTCCCCACCCTCCAAACTGCTCGTATATAGCATTTGCAGCGAATTTGGAACTTTTGTTATATGTATTTTTGGTGTCCAGGGAGCCGAGAATTGTCGAAATATCGACTTACACGAAATGAAATATTTTTGTGATATTCTCGTTTACCTTACTCCAAACTGCTCTTATATAGCTTTTGCAGAGAATTTGGAACAACTTTTGTTATATGTATTTTTCGTGTCCAGGAAGCCGAGAATCGTCGAAAGATCAACTTACACGAAATGAAAAATTTTTGAGATATTCTTGTTCCCCACGCTCCAAACTGCTCGTAAATAGCATTTGCAGCGAATTTGGAGCAACTTTTGTTATATGTATATTTCGTGACCAGGGAGCCGAGCATCGTCGAAATATCGACTTACACCTAATGAAACATTTTTATGATACTCTTGTTCCCCGGGCTCCAAACTGCTCGTAAACAGCATTTGAGACGAATTTGGAGCAACTTTTGGTATATGTATATTTCGTGACCAGGGAGCTGAGAATCCTCGAAAAATCGACTTACGCGAAATGAAAAATGTTTGTGATATTCTTGTTCCCCACGCTCCAAACTGCTCGTATATAGCATTTGCAGCGAATTTGGAGTACTTCTGTTATATGTATTTTTCGTGTCCAGGGAGCCGAGAATCGTGGAAATATCAACTTACACGAAATGAAATATTTTTGTGATATTCTTGTTAACCTTACTCCAAAGTGCTCTTATATAGCTTTTGCAGCGAATTTGGAGCAACTTTTGTTCAGAGTATATTTAGTGTCCAGGGAGCCGAGAATCGTCGAAATATCGACTTACACGAAATGAAAAATTTTTGTGATATTTTTGTTCCCCACACTCCAAACTGCTCGTATATAGCTTTTGCAGCGAATTTGGAGCAACTATTGTTCAGAGTATATTTAGTGTCCAGGGAGCCGAGAATCGTCGAAATATCGACCTACACGAAATGAAAAATTTTTGCGATATTCTTGTTTCCCACACTCCAAACTTCTCGTATATAGCTTTTGCAGCGAATTTGGAGCAACTTTTGGTATATGTATATTTCGTGACCAGGGAGCTGAGAATCCTCGAAAAATCGACTTACGCGAAATGAAAAATGTTTGTGATATTCTCGTTCCCCACGCTCCAAACTGCTCGTAAATAGCATTTGCAGCGAATTTGGAGCAACTTTTGTTATATGTATATTTCGTGACCAGGGAGCTGAGAATCGTCGAAATATCGACTTACACGAAATGAAATATTTTTGTGATATTCTTGTTTACCTTACTCCAAACTGCTCGTATATAGCATTTGCAGCGAATTTGGAGCAACTTTTGTTATATGTATTTTTCGTGTCCAGGGAGCCGAGAATCGTCGAAATATCAACTTACACGAAATGAAATATTTTTGTGATATTCTCTTTCCCCACGCTCCAACCTGCTCGTAAATAGCATTTGCAGCGAATTTGGAGCAACTTTTGTTATATGTATATTTCGTGACCAGGGAGCCGAGCATCGTCGAAATATCGACTTACACGTAATGAAACATTTTTATGATACTCTTGTTCCCCGGGCTCCAAACTGCTCGTAAATAGCATTTGAGACGAATATGGAGCAACTTTTGGTATATGTATATTTCGTGACCAGGGAGCTGAGAATCGGCGAAATATCGACTTAGGCGAAATGAAAATTTTTTGTGATATTCTTGTTCCCCACACTCCAAACTTCTCGTATATAGCTTTTGCAGCGAATTTGCAGCAACGTTTGTTAGGATAATATATTTCGTGTCCAGGGAGCTGAGAATCCTCGAAAAATCGTCTTACGCGAAATGAAAAATTTTTGTGATATTCTTGTTCCCCACGCTTCAAACTGCTCGTAATAAGCATTTGCAGCGAATTTGGAGCAACTTTTGTTATATGTATATTTCGTGACCAGGGAGCCGAGCATCGTCGAAATATCGACTTACACCTAATGAAACATTTTTATGATACTCTTTTTCCCCGGGCTCCAAACTGCTCGTAAATAGCATTTGAGACGAATTTGGAGCAACTTTTGGTATATGTATATTTCGTGACCAGGGAGCTGAGAATCCTCGAAAAATCGACTTACGCGAAATGAAAAATGTTTGTGATATTCTTGTTCCCCACGCTCCAAACTGCTCGTATATAGCATTTGCAGCGAATTTGGAGCAACTTCTGTTATATGTATTTTTCGTGACCAGGGAGCCGAGAATCGTCGAAATATCAACTTACACGAAATGAAATATTTTTGTGATATTCTTGTTAACCTTACTCCAAAGTGCTCTTATATAGCTTTTGCAGCGAATTTGGAGCAACTTTTGTTCAGAGTATATTTAGTGTCCAGGGAGCCGAGAATCGTCGAAATATCGACTTACACGAAATGAAAAATTTTTGTGATATTTTTGTTCCCCACACTCCAAACTGCTCGTATATAGCTTTTGCAGCGAATTTGGAGCAACTATTGTTCAGAGTATATTTAGTGTCCAGGGAGCCGAGAATCGTCGAAATATCGACCTACACGAAATGAAAAATTTTTGCGATATTCTTGTTTCCCACACTCCAAACTTCTCGTATATAGCTTTTGCAGCGAATTTGGAGCAACATTTGTTAGGATAATATATTTCCTGTCCAGGGAGCTGAGAATCCTCGAAAAATCGACTAACGCGAAATGAAAAATGTTTGTGATATTCTTGTTCCCCACGCTCCAAACTGCTGGTATATAGCATTTGCAGCGAATTTGGAGCAACTTTTGTTACATGAATATTTCGTGACCAGGAAGCCGAGAATCGTCGAAAAATCGACTTACACGTAATGAAACATTTTTATGATATTCTTGTTCCCCGCGCTCCAAACTGCTCGTAAATAGCATTTGAGGCGAATTTGGAGCAACGTTTGGTATATGTATATTTCGTGACCAGGGAGCTGAGAATCCCCGAAAAATCGACTTACGCGAAATGAAAAATGTTTGTGATATTCTTGTTCCCCACGCTCCAAACTGCTCGTATATAGCATTTACAGCGAATTTGGAGCAACTTTTGTTATATGTATTTTTCGTGTCCAGGGAGCCGAGAATCGTCGAAATATCGACTTACACGAAATGAAAAACTTTTGTGATATTCTTGTTCCCCACGCTCCAGACTGCTCGTATGTAGCATTTGCAGCGAATTTGGAACTTTCGTTATATGTATTTTTGGTGTCCAGGGAGCCGAGAATTGTCGAAATATCGACTTAAACGAAATGAAATATTTTTGTGATATTCTTGTTTACCTTACTCCAAATTGCTCTTATATAGCTTTTGCAGCGAATTTGGAACAACTTTTGTTATATGTATTTTTCGTGTCCAGGGAGCCGAGAATCGTCGAAATATCAACTTACACGAAATGAAAAATTTTTGCGATATTCTTGTTCCCCACGCTCCAGACTGCTCGTAAATAGCATTTGCAGCGAATTTGGAGCAACTTTTGTTATATGTATATTTCATGACCAGGGAGCCGAGCATCGTCGAAATATCGCCTTACACGTAATGAAACATTTTTATGATACTCTTGTTCCCCGGGCTCCAAACTGCTGGTAAATAGCATTTGAGACGAATTAGGAGCAACTTTTGGTATATGTATATTTCGTGACCAGGGAGCTGAGAATCGGCGAAATATCGACTTAGGCGAAATGAAAAATTTTTGTGATATTCTTGTTCCCCACACTCCAAACTGCTCGTATATAGCTTTTGCAGCGAATTTGGAGCAACTATTGTTCAGAGTATATTTAATGTCCAGGTAGCCGAGAATCGTCGAAATATCGACTTACACGAAATGAAAAATTTTTGTGATATTCTTGTTCCCCACGCTTCAAACTGCTCGTAAATAGCATTTGCAGCGAATTTGGAGCAACTTTTGTTATATGTATATTTCGTGACCAGGGAGCTGAGAATCCTCGAAAAATCGACTTACGCGAAATGAAAAATGTTTGTGATATTCTTGTTCCCCACGCTCCAAACTGCTCGTATATAGCATTTGCAGCGAATTTGGAGCAACTTCTGTTATATGTATTTTTCGTGTCCAGGGAGCCGAGAATCGTCGAAATATCAACTAACACGAAATGAAATATTTTTGTGATATTCTTGTTAACTTTACTCCAAAGTGCTCTTATATAGCTTTTGCAGCGAATTTGGAGCAACTTTTGTTCAGAGTATATTTAGTGTCCAGGGAGCCGAGAATCGTCGAAATATCGACTTACACGAAATGAAAAATTTTTGTGATATTTTTGTTCCCCACACTCCAAACTGCTCGTATATAGCTTTTGCAGCGAATTTGGAGCAACTATTGTTCAGAGTATATTTAGTGTCCAGGGAGCCGAGAATCGTCGAAATATCGACCTACACGAAATGAAAAATTTTTGCGATATTCTTGTTTCCCACACTCCAAACTTCTCGTATATAGCTTTTGCAGCGAATTTGGAGCAACATTTGTTAGGATAATATATTTCGTGTCCAGGGAGCTGAGAATCCTCGAAAAATCGACTAACGCGAAATGAAAAATTTTTGTGATATTCTTGTTCCCCACGCTTCAAACTGCTCGTAAATAGCATTTGCAGCGAATTTGGAGCAACTTTTGTTATATGTATATTTCGTGACCAGGGAGCCGAGCATCGTCGAAATATCGACTTACACCTAATGAAACATTTTTATGATACTCTTTTTCCCCGGGCTCCAAACTGCTCGTAAATAGCATTTGAGACGAATTTGGAGCAACTTTTGGTATATGTATATTTCGTGACCAGGGAGCTGAGAAGCCTCGAAAAATCGACTTACGCGAAATGAAAAATGTTTGTGATATTCTTGTTCCCCACGCTCCAAACTGCTCGTATATAGCATTTGCAGCGAATTTGGAGCAACTTCTGTTATATGTATTTTTCGTGTCCAGGGAGCCGAGAATCGTCGAAATATCAACTTACACGAAATGAAATATTTTTGTGATATTCTTGTTAACCTTACTCCAAAGTGCTCTTATATAGCTTTTGCAGCGAATTTGGAGCAACTTTTGTTCAGAGTATATTTAGTGTCCAGGGAGCCGAGAATCGTCGAAATATCGACTTACACGAAATGAAAAATTTTTGCGATATTCTTGTTTCCCACACTCCAAACTGCTCGTATATAGCTTTTGCAGCGAATTTGGAGCAACTATTGTTCAGAGTATATTTAGTGTCCAGGGAGCCGAGAATCGTCGAAATATCGACCTACACGAAATGAAAAATTTTTGCGATATTCTTGTTTCCCACACTCCAAACTTCTCGTATATAGCTTTTGCAGCGAATTTGGAGCAACATTTGTTAGGATAATATATTTCCTGTCCAGGGAGCTGAGAATCCTCGAAAAATCGACTAACGCGAAATGAAAAATGTTTGTGATATTCTTGTTCCCCACGCTCCAAACTGCTGGTATATAGCATTTGCAGCGAATTTGGAGCAACTTTTGTTACATGAATATTTCGTGACCAGGAAGCCGAGAATCGTCGAAAAATCGACTTACACGTAATGAAACATTTTTATGATATTCTTGTTCCCCGCGCTCCAAACTGCTCGTAAATAGCATTTGAGGCGAATTTGGAGCAACGTTTGGTATATGTATATTTCGTGACCAGGGAGCTGAGAATCCCCGAAAAATCGACTTACGCGAAATGAAAAATGTTTGTGATATTCTTGTTCCCCACGCTCCAAACTGCTCGTATATAGCATTTGCAGCGAATTTGGAGCAACTTTTGTTATATGTATTTTTCGTGTCCAGGGAGCCGAGAATCGTCGAAATATCGACTTACACGAAATGAAAAACTTTTGTGATATTCTTGTTCCCCACGCTCCAGACTGCTCGTATGTAGCATTTGCAGCGAATTTGGAACTTTCGTTATATGTATTTTTGGTGTCCAGGGAGCCGAGAATTGTCGAAATATCGACTTAAACGAAATGAAATATTTTTGTGATATTCTTGTTTACCTTACTCCAAATTGCTCTTATATAGCTTTTGCAGCGAATTTGGAACAACTTTTGTTATATGTATTTTTCGTGTCCAGGGAGCCGAGAATCGTCGAAATATCAACTTACACGAAATGAAAAATTTTTGCGATATTCTTGTTCCCCACGCTCCAGACTGCTCGTAAATAGCATTTGCAGCGAATTTGGAGCAACTTTTGTTATATGTATATTTCATGACCAGGGAGCCGAGCATCGTCGAAATATCGCCTTACACGTAATGAAACATTTTTATGATACTCTTGTTCCCCGGGCTCCAAACTGCTGGTAAATAGCATTTGAGACGAATTAGGAGCAACTTTTGGTATATGTATATTTCGTGACCAGGGAGCTGAGAATCGGCGAAATATCGACTTAGGCGAAATGAAAAATTTTTGTGATATTCTTGTTCCCCACACTCCAATCTGCTCGTATATAGCTTTTGCAGCGAATTTGGAGCAACTATTGTTCAGAGTATATTTAATGTCCAGGTAGCCGAGAATCGTCGAAATATCGACTTACACGAAATGAAAAATTTTTGTGATATTCTTGTTCCCCACGCTTCAAACTGCTCGTAAATAGCATTTGCAGCGAATTTGGAGCAACTTTTGTTATATGTATATTTCGTGACCAGGGAGCTGAGAATCCTCGAAAAATCGACTTACGCGAAATGAAAAATGTTTGTGATATTCTTGTTCCCCACGCTCCAAACTGCTCGTATATAGCATTTGCAGCGAATTTGGAGCAACTTCTGTTATATGTATTTTTCGTGTCCAGGGAGCCGAGAATCGTCGAAATATCAACTAACACGAAATGAAATATTTTTGTGATATTCTTGTTAACTTTACTCCAAAGTGCTCTTATATAGCTTTTGCAGCGAATTTGGAGCAACTTTTGTTCAGAGTATATTTAGTGTCCAGGGAGCCGAGAATCGTCGAAATATCGACTTACACGAAATGAAAAATTTTTGTGATATTTTTGTTCCCCACACTCCAAACTGCTCGTATATAGCTTTTGCAGCGAATTTGGAGCAACTATTGTTCAGAGTATATTTAGTGTCCAGGGAGCCGAGAATCGTCGAAATATCGACCTACACGAAATGAAAAGTTTTTGCGATAATCTTGTTCCCCACACTCCAAACTTCTCGTATATAGCTTTTGCAGCGAATTAGGAGCAACATTTGTTAGGATAATATATGTCGTGTCCAGGGAGCTGAGAATCCTCGAAAAATCGATTAACGCGAAATGAAAAATTTTTGTGATATTCTTGTTCCCCACGCTCCAAACTGCTGGGATATAGCATTTGCAGCGAATTTGGAGCAACTTTTGTTACATGTATATTTCGTGACCAGGGAGCCGAGAATCGTCGAAATATCGACTTACACGTAATGAAACATTTTTATGATATTCTTGTTCCCCGCGCTCCAAACTGCTCGTAAATAGCATTTGAGGCGAATTTGGAGCAACGTTTGGTATATGTATATTTCGTGACCAGGGAGCTGAGAATCCTTAAAAATCGACTTACGCGAAATGAAATATTTTTGTGATATTCTTGTTAACCTTACTCCAAACTGCTCTTATATAGCTTTTGCAGCGAATTTGGAGCAACTTTTGTTCAGAGTATATTTAGTGTCCAGGGAGCCGAGAATCGTAGAAATATCGACTTACACGAAATGAAATATTTTTGTGATATTCTTGTTTACCTTACTCCAAACTGCTCGTATATAGGATTTGCAGCGAATTTGGAGCAACTTTTGTTATATGTATTTTTCGTGTCCAGGGAGCCGAGAATCGTCGAAATATCAACTTGCACGAAATGAATTATTTTTGTGATATTCTTGTTCCCCACGCTCCAAACTGCTCGTATATAGCTTTTGCAGCGAATTTGGAGCAACTTTTGTTATATGTATTTTTCGTGTCCAGGGAGCCGAGAATCGTCGAAATATCAACTTACACGAAATGAAATATTTTTGTAATATTCTTGTTAAACTTACTCCAAACAGCTCTAATATAGCTTTTGCAGCGAATTTGGAGCAACTTTTGTTCAGAGTATATTTAGTGTCCAGGGAGCCGAGAATCGTCGAAATATCGACTTACACGAAATGAAATATTTTTGTGATATTCTTGTTTACCTTACTCCAAACTGCTCGTATATAGCATTTGCAGCGAATTTGGAGCAACTTTTGTTATATGTATTTTTCGTGTCCAGGGAGCCGAGAATCGTCGAAATATCAACTTGCACGAAATGAAATATTTTTGTGATATTCTTGTTCCTCACGCTCCAAACTGCTCGTAAATAGCATTTGCAGCGAATTTGGAGCAACTTTTGTTATATGTATATTTCGTTACCAGGGAGCCGAGAATCGTCGAAATATCGACTTACACGAAATGAAATATTTTTGTGATATTGTTGTTTACCTTACTCCAAACTGCTCTTATATAGCTTTTGCAGCGAATTTGGAGCAACTTTTGTTATATGTATATTTCGTTACCAGGGAGCCGAGAATCGTCGAAATATCAACTTACACGAAATGAAAAATTTTTGTGATATTCTTGTTCCCCACACTCCAAACTTCTTGTATATAGCTTTTGCAGCGAATTTGGAGCAACGTTTGTTAGGATAATATAGTTCGTGTCCAGGGAGCTGAGAATCCTCGAAATATCAACTTACACGAAATTAAATATTTTTGTGATATTCTTGTTCCCCACACTCCAAACTTTTCGTATATAGCTTTTACAGTGAATTTGGAGCAACGTTTGTTAGGATAATATAGTTCGTGTCCAGGGAGCTGAGAATCCTCGAAAAATAGACTTACGCGAAATGAAAAATTTAGTGATATTCTTCTTCCCCACACTCCAAACTTCTTGTATATAGCTTTTGCAGCGAATTTGCAGCAACATTTGTTAGGATTATATATTTCGTGTCCAGGGAGCTGAGAATCCTCGAAAAATCGACTAACGCGAAATGAAAAATGTTTGTGATATTCTTGTTCCCCACGCTCCAAACTGCTGGTATATAGCCTTTGCAGCAAATTTGGAGCATCTTTTGTTACATGTATATTTCGTGACCAGGGAGCTGAGAATCGTCGAAATATCGACTTACACGTAATGAAACATTTTTATGATATTCTTGTTCCCCGCGCTCCAAACTGCTCGTATATAGCATTTGCAGCGAATTTGGAGCAACATTTGTTATATGTATATTTCGTTACCAGGGAGCCGAGAATCGTCGAAATATCGACTTACACGAAATGAAATATTTTTGTGATATTCTTGTTTACCTTACTCCAAACTGCTCTTATATAGCTTTTGCAGCGAATTTGGAGCAACTTTTGTTCAGAGTATATTTAGTGTCCAGGGAGCCGAGAATCGTCGAAATATCGACTTATACGAAATGAAAAATTTTTGTGATATTCTTGTTCCCCACGCTTCAAACTGCTCGTAAATAGCAATTGAGACGAATTTGGAGCAACTTTTGGTATATGTATATTTCGTGACCAGGGAGCTGAGAATCCTCGAAAAATCGACTTACGCGAAATGAAAAATGTTTGTGATATTCTTGTTCCCCACGCTCCAAACTGCTCGTATATAGCATTTGCAGCGAATTTGGAGCAACTTTTGTTATATGTATTTTTCGTGTCCAGGGAGCCGAGAATCGTCGAAATATCAACTTACACGAAATGAAATATTTTTGTGATATTCTTGTTAACCTTACTCCAAACTGCTCTTATATAGCTTTTGCAGCGAATTTGGAGCAACTTTTGTTCTAAGTATATTTAGTGTCCAGGGAGCCGAGAATCGTCGAAATATCGACTTACACGAAATGAAAAATTTTTGTGATATTCTTGTTCACCACACTCCAAACTGCTCGTATATAGCTTTTGCAGCGAATTTGGAGCAACTATTGTTCAGAGTATATTTAGTGTCCAGGGAGCCGAGAATCGTCGAAATATCGACCTACACGAAATGAAAAGTTTTTGCGATAATCTTGTTCCCCACACTCCAAACTTCTCGTATATAGCTTTTGCAGCGAATTTGGAGCAACATTTGTTAGGATAATATATGTCGTGTCCAGGGAGCTGAGAATCCTCGAAAAATCGATTAACGCGAAATGAAAAATTTTTGTGATATTCTTGTTCCCCACGCTCCAAACTGCTCGTAAATAGCAATTGAGACGAATTTGGAGCAACTTTTGGTATATGTATATTTCGTGACCAGGGAGCTGAGAATCCTCGAAAAATCGACTTACGCGAAATGAAAAATGTTTGTGATATTCCTGTTCCCCACGCTCCAAACTGCTCGTAAATAGCATTTGCAGCGAATTTGGAGCAACTTTTGTTATATGTATATTTCGTGACCAGGGAGCTGAGAATCGTCGAAATATCGACTTACACGAAATGAAATATTTTTGTGATATTCTTGTTTACCTTACTCCAAACTGCTCGTATATAGCATTTGCAGCGAATTTGGAGCAACTTTTGTTATATGTATTTTTCGTGTCCAGGGAGCCGAGAATCGTCGAAATATCAACTTACACGAAATGAAATATTTTTGTGATATTCTCTTTCCCCACGCTCCAAACTGCTCGTAAATAGCATTTGCAGCGAATTTGGAGCAACTTTTGTTATATGTATATTTCGTGACCAGGGAGCCGAGCATCGTCGAAATATCGACTTACACGTAATGAAACATTTTTATGATACTCTTGTTCCCCGGGCTCCAAACTGCTCGTAAATGGCATTTGAGACGAATATGGAGCAACTTTTGGTATATGTATATTTCGTGACCAGGGAGCTGAGAATCGGCGAAATATCGACTTAGGCGAAATGAAAATTTTTTGTGATATTCTTGTTCCCCAGACTCCAAACTTCTCGTATATAGCTTTTGCAGCGAATTTGCAGCAACGTTTGTTAGGATAATATATTTCGTGTCCAGGGAGCTGAGAATCCTCGAAAAATCGACTTACGCGAAATGAAAAATTTTGGTGATATTCTTGTTCCCCACGCTTCACGCTGCTCGTAAATAGCATTTGCAGCGAATTTGGAGCAACTTTTGTTATATGTATATTTCGTGACCAGGGAGCCGAGCATCGTCGAAATATCGACTTACACCTAATGAAACATTTTTATGATACTCTTTTTCCCCGGGCTCCAAACTGCTCGTAAATAGCATTTGAGACGAATTTGGAGCAACTTTTGGTATATGTATATTTCGTGACCAGGGAGCTGAGAATCCCCGAAAAATCGACTTACGCGAAATGAAAAATGTTTGTGATATTCTTGTTCCCCACGCTCCAAACTGCTCGTATATAGCATTTGCAGCGAATTTGGAGCAACTTCTGTTATATGTATTTTTCGTGTCCAGGGAGCCGAGAATCGTCGAAATATCAACTTACACGAAATGAAATATTTTTGTGATATTCTTGTTAACCTTACTCCAAAGTGCTCTTATATAGCTTTTGCAGCGAATTTGGAGCAACTTTTGTTCAGAGTATATTTAGTGTCCAGGGAGCCGAGAATCGTCGAAATATCGGCTTACACGAAATGAAAAATTTTTGTGATATTTTTGTTCCCCACACTCCAAACTGCTCGTATATAGCTTTTGCAACGAATTTGGAGCAACTATTGTTCAGAGTATATTTAGTGTCCAGGGAGCCGAGAATCGTCGAAATATCGACCTACACGAAATGAAAAATTTTTGCGATATTCTTGTTTCCCACACTCCAAACTTCTCGTATATAGCTTTTGCAGCGAATTTGGAGCAACTTTTGGTATATGTATATTTCGTGACCAGGGAGCTGAGAATCCTCGAAAAATCGACTTACGCGAAATGAAAAATGTTTGTGATATTCTTGTTCCCCACGCTCCAAACTGCTCGTAAAAAGCATTTGCAGCGAATTTGGAGCAACTTTTGTTATATGTATATTTCGTGACCAGGGAGCTGAGAATCGTCGAAATATCGACTTACACGAAATGAAATATTTTTGTGATATTCTTGTTTACCTTACTCCAAACTGCTCGTATATAGCATTTGCAGCGAATTTGGAGCAACTTTTGTTATATGTATTTTTCGTGTCCAGGGAGCCGAGAATCGTCGAAATATCAACTTACACGAAATGAAATATTTTTGTGATATTCTCTTTCCCCACGCTCCAAACTGCTCGTAAATAGCATTTGCAGCGAATTTGGAGCAACTTTTGTTATATGTATATTTCGTGACCAGGGAGCCGAGCATCGTCGAAATATCGACTTACACGTAATGAAACATTTTTATGATACTCTTGTTCCCCGGGCTCCAAACTGCTCGTAAATGGCATTTGAGACGAATATGGAGCAACTTTTGGTATATGTATATTTCGTGACCAGGGAGCTGAGAATCCTCGAAAAATCGACTTACGCGAAATGAAAAATTTTTGTGATATTCTTGTTCCCCACGCTTCAAACTGCTCGTAAATAGCATTTGCAGCGAATTTGGAGCAACTTTTGTTATATGTATATTTCGTGACCAGGGAGCCGAGCATCGTCGAAATATCGACTTACACCTAATGAAACATTTTTATGGGCTCCAAACTGCTCGTAAATAGCATTTGAGACGAATTTGGAGCAACTTTTGGTATATGTATATTTCGTGACCAGGGAGCTGAGAATCCTCGAAAAATCGACTTACGCGAAATGAAAAATGTTTGTGATATTCTTGTTCCCCACGCTCCAAACTGCTCGTATATAGCATTTGCAGCGAATTTGGAGCAATTTCTGTTATATGTATTTTTCGTGTCCAGGGAGCCGAGAATCGTCGAAATATCAACTTACACGAAATGAAATATTTTTGTGATATTCTTGTTAACCTTACTCCAAAGTGCTCTTATATAGCTTTTGCAGCGAATTTGGAGCAACTTTTGTTCAGAGTATATTTAGTGTCCAGGGAGCCGAGAATCGTCGAAATATCGACTTACACGAAATGAAAAATTTTTGTGATATTTTTGTTCCCCACACTCCAAACTGCTCGTATATAGCTTTTGCAGCGAATTTGGAGCAACTATTGTTCAGAGTATATTTAGTGTCCAGGGAGCCGAGAATCGTCGAAATATCGACCTACACGAAATGAAAAATTTTTGCGATATTCTTGTTTCCCACACTCCAAACTTCTCGTATATAGCTTTTGCAGCGAATTTGGAGCAACATTTGCTAGGATAATATATTTCGTGTCCAGGGAGCTGAGAATCCTCGAAAAATCGACTAACGCGAAATGAAAAATTTTTGTGATATTCTTGTTCCCCACGCTCCAAACTGCTGGTATATAGCATTTGCAGCGAATTTGGAGCAACTTTTGTTACATGTATATTTCGTGACCAGGGAGCCGAGAATCGTCGAAAAATCGACTTACACGTAATGAAACATTTTTATGATATTCTTGTTCCCCGCGCTCCAAACTGCTCGTAAATAGCATTTGAGGCGAATTTGGAGCAACGTTTGGTATATGTATATTTCGTGACCAGGGATCCGAGCATCGTCGAAATATCGACTTACACCTAATGAAACATTTTTATGATACTCTTGTTCCCCGGGCTCCAAACTACTCGTAAATAGCATTTGAGACGAATTTGGAGCAACTTTTGGTATATGTATATTTCGTGACCAGGGAGCTGAGAATCCTCGAAAAATCGACTTACGCGAAATGAAAAATGTTTGTGATATTCTTGTTCCCCACGCTCCAAACTGCTCGTATATAGCATTTGCAGCGAATTTGGAGCAACTTTTGTTATATGTATTTTTCGTGTCCAGGGAGCCGAGAATCGTCGAAATATCGACTTACACGAAATGAAAAGCTTTTGTGATATTCTTGTTCCCCACGCTCCAGACTGCTCGTATATAGCATTTGCAGCGAATTTGGAACTTTCGTTATATGTATTTTTGGTGTCCAGGGAGCCGAGAATTGTCGAAATATCGACTTAAACGAAATGAAATATTTTTGTGATATTCTTGTTTACCTTACTCCAAACTGCTCTTATATAGCTTTTGCAGCGAATTTGGAACAACTTTTGTTATATGTATTTTTCGTGTCCAGGGAGCCGAGAATCTTCGAAATATCAACTTACACGAAATGAAAAATTTTTGCGATATTCTTGTTCCCCACGCTCCAGACTGCTCGTAAATAGAATTTGCAGCGAATTTGGAGCAACTTTTGTTATATGTATATTTCATGACCAGGGAGCCGAGCATCGTCGAAATATCGCCTTACACGTAATGAAACATTTTTATGATACTCTTGTTCCCCGGGCTCCAAACTGCTCGTAAATGGCATTTGAGACGAATATGGAGCAACTTTTGGTATATGTATATTTCGTGACCAGGGAGCTGAGAATCCTCGAAAAATCGACTAACGCGAAATAAAAAATTTTTGTGATGTTCTTGTTCCCCACGCTCCAAACTGCTTGTATATAGCAATTGCAGCGAATTTGGAGCAACTTTTGTTACATGTATATTTCGTGACCAGGGAGCCGAGAATCGTCGAAATATCGACTTACACGTAATGAAACATTTTTATGATATTCTTGTTCCCCGCGCTCCAAACTGCTCGTAAATAGCATTTGAGGCGAATTTGGAGCAACGTTTGGTATATGTATATTTCGTGACCAGGGAGCTGAGAATCCTTAAAAATCGACTTACGCGAAATGAAATATTTTTGTGATATTCTTGTTAACCTTACTCCAAACTGCTCTTATATAGCTTTTGCAGCGAATTTGGAGCAACTTTTGTTATATGTATTTTTCGTGTCCAGGGAGCCGAGAATCGTCGAAATATCAACTTGCACGAAATGAATTATTTTTGTGATATTCTTGTTCCCCACGCTCCAAACTGCTCGTATATAGCTTTTGCAGCGAATTTGGAGCAACTTTTGTTATATGTATTTTTCGTGTCCAGGGAGCCGAGAATCGTCGAAATATCAACTTACACGAAATGAAATATTTTTGTAATATTCTTGTTAAACTTACTCCAAACTGCTCTAATATAGCTTTTGCAGCGAATTTGGAGCAACTTTTGTTCAGAGTATATTTAGTGTCCAGGGAGCCGAGAATCGTCGAAATATCGACTTACACGAAATGAAATATTTTTGTGATATTCTTGTTTACCTTACTCCAAACTGCTCGTATATAGCGAATTTGGAGCAACTTTTGTTATATGTATTTTTCGTGTCCAGGGAGCCGAGAATCGTCGAAATATCAACTTGCACGAAATGAAATATTTTTGTGATATTCTTGTTCCTCACGCTCCAAACTGCTCGTAAATAGCATTTGCAGCGAATTTGGAGCAACTTTTGTTATATGTATATTTCGTTACCAGGGAGCCGAGAATCGTCGAAATATCGACTTACACGAAATGAAATATTTTTGTGATATTGTTGTTTACCTTACTCCAAACTGCTCTTATATAGCTTTTGCAGCGAATTTGGAGCAACTTTTGTTATATGTATATTTCGTTACCAGGGAGCCGAGAATCGTCGAAATATCAACTTACACGAAATGAAAAATTTTTGTGATATTCTTGTTCCCCACACTCCAAACTTCTTGTATATAGCTTTTGCAGCGAATTTGGAGCAACGTTTGTTAGGATAATATAGTTCGTGTCCAGGGAGCTGAGAATCCTCGAAATATCAACTTACACGAAATTAAATATTTTCGTGATATTCTTGTTCCCCACACTCCAAACTTTTCGTATATAGCTTTTACAGTGAATTTGGAGCAACGTTTGTTAGGATAATATAGTTCGTGTCCAGGGAGCTGAGAATCCTCGAAAAATAGACTTACGCGAAATGAAAAATTTAGTGATATTCTTCTTCCCCACACTCCAAACTTCTTGTACATAGCTTTTGCAGCGAATTTGCAGCAACATTTGTTAGGATTATATATTTCGTGTCCAGGGAGCTGAGAATCCTCGAAAAATCGACTAACGCGAAATGAAAAATGTTTGTGATATTCTTGTTCCCCACGCTCCAAACTGCTGGTATATAGCCTTTGCAGCGAATTTGGAGCATCTTTTGTTACATGTATATTTCGTGACCAGGGAGCTGAGAATCGTCGAAATATCGACTTACACGTAATGAAACATTTTTATGATATTCTTGTTCCCCGCGCTCCAAACTGCTCGTATATAGCATTTGCAGCGAATTTGGAGCAACATTTGTTATATGTATATTTCGTTACCAGGGAGCCGAGAATCGTCGAAATATCGACTTACACGAAATGAAATATTTTTGTGATATTCTTGTTTACCTTACTCCAAACTGCTCTTATATAGCTTTTGCAGCGAATTTGGAGCAACTTTTGGTCAGAGTATATTTAGTGTCCAGGGAGCCGAGAATCGTCGAAATATCGACTTATACGAAATGAAAAATTTTTGTGATATTCTTGTTCCCCACGCTTCAAACTGCTCGTAAATAGCAATTGAGACGAATTTGGAGCAACTTTTGGTATATGTATATTTCGTGACCAGGGAGCTGAGAATCCTCGAAAAATCGACTTACGCGAAATGAAAAATGTTTGTGATATTCTTGTTCCCCACGCTCCAAACTGCTCGTATATAGCATTTGCAGCGAATTTGGAGCAACTTTTGTTATATGTATTTTTCGTGTCCAGGGAGCCGAGAATCGTCGAAATATCGACTTACACGAAATGAAAAGCTTTTGTGATATTCTTGTTCCCCACGCTCCAGACTGCTCGTATATAGCATTTGCAGCGAATTTGGAACTTTCGTTATATGTATTTTTGGTGTCCAGGGAGCCGAGAATTGTCGAAATATCGACTTAAACGAAATGAAATATTTTTGTGATATTCTTGTTTACCTTACTCCAAACTGCTCTTATATAGCTTTTGCAGCGAATTTGGAACAACTTTTGTTATATGTATTTTTCGTGTCCAGGGAGCCGAGAATCTTCGAAATATCAACTTACACGAAATGAAAAATTTTTGCGATATTCTTGTTCCCCACGCTCCAGACTGCTCGTAAATAGAATTTGCAGCGAATTTGGAGCAACTTTTGTTATATGTATATTTCATGACCAGGGAGCCGAGCATCGTCGAAATATCGCCTTACACGTAATGAAACATTTTTATGATACTCTTGTTCCCCGGGCTCCAAACTGCTCGTAAATGGCATTTGAGACGAATATGGAGCAACTTTTGGTATATGTATATTTCGTGACCAGGGAGCTGAGAATCCTCGAAAAATCGACTAACGCGAAATAAAAAATTTTTGTGATGTTCTTGTTCCCCACGCTCCAAACTGCTTGTATATAGCAATTGCAGCGAATTTGGAGCAACTTTTGTTACATGTATATTTCGTGACCAGGGAGCCGAGAATCGTCGAAATATCGACTTACACGTAATGAAACATTTTTATGATATTCTTGTTCCCCGCGCTCCAAACTGCTCGTAAATAGCATTTGAGGCGAATTTGGAGCAACGTTTGGTATATGTATATTTCGTGACCAGGGAGCTGAGAATCCTTAAAAATCGACTTACGCGAAATGAAATATTTTTGTGATATTCTTGTTAACCTTACTCCAAACTGCTCTTATATAGCTTTTGCAGCGAATTTGGAGCAACTTTTGTTATATGTATTTTTCGTGTCCAGGGAGCCGAGAATCGTCGAAATATCAACTTGCACGAAATGAATTATTTTTGTGATATTCTTGTTCCCCACGCTCCAAACTGCTCGTATATAGCTTTTGCAGCGAATTTGGAGCAACTTTTGTTATATGTATTTTTCGTGTCCAGGGAGCCGAGAATCGTCGAAATATCAACTTACACGAAATGAAATATTTTTGTAATATTCTTGTTAAACTTACTCCAAACTGCTCTAATATAGCTTTTGCAGCGAATTTGGAGCAACTTTTGTTCAGAGTATATTTAGTGTCCAGGGAGCCGAGAATCGTCGAAATATCGACTTACACGAAATGAAATATTTTTGTGATATTCTTGTTTACCTTACTCCAAACTGCTCGTATATAGCGAATTTGGAGCAACTTTTGTTATATGTATTTTTCGTGTCCAGGGAGCCGAGAATCGTCGAAATATCAACTTGCACGAAATGAAATATTTTTGTGATATTCTTGTTCCTCACGCTCCAAACTGCTCGTAAATAGCATTTGCAGCGAATTTGGAGCAACTTTTGTTATATGTATATTTCGTTACCAGGGAGCCGAGAATCGTCGAAATATCGACTTACACGAAATGAAATATTTTTGTGATATTGTTGTTTACCTTACTCCAAACTGCTCTTATATAGCTTTTGCAGCGAATTTGGAGCAACTTTTGTTATATGTATATTTCGTTACCAGGGAGCCGAGAATCGTCGAAATATCAACTTACACGAAATGAAAAATTTTTGTGATATTCTTGTTCCCCACACTCCAAACTTCTTGTATATAGCTTTTGCAGCGAATTTGGAGCAACGTTTGTTAGGATAATATAGTTCGTGTCCAGGGAGCTGAGAATCCTCGAAATATCAACTTACACGAAATTAAATATTTTCGTGATATTCTTGTTCCCCACACTCCAAACTTTTCGTATATAGCTTTTACAGTGAATTTGGAGCAACGTTTGTTAGGATAATATAGTTCG
The DNA here is from genome assembly GCA_030762935.1 of Hymenopus coronatus. NCBI lineage: Eukaryota > Metazoa > Arthropoda > Insecta > Mantodea > Hymenopodidae > Hymenopus > Hymenopus coronatus. The sequence goes on along the minus strand of CM060899.1, from coordinate 540,007 downwards.
TGTCCAGGGAGCTGAGAATCCTCGAAAAATAGACTTACGCGAAATGAAAAATTTAGTGATATTCTTCTTCCCCACACTCCAAACTTCTTGTACATAGCTTTTGCAGCGAATTTGCAGCAACATTTGTTAGGATTATATATTTCGTGTCCAGGGAGCTGAGAATCCTCGAAAAATCGACTAACGCGAAATGAAAAATGTTTGTGATATTCTTGTTCCCCACGCTCCAAACTGCTGGTATATAGCCTTTGCAGCGAATTTGGAGCATCTTTTGTTACATGTATATTTCGTGACCAGGGAGCTGAGAATCGTCGAAATATCGACTTACACGTAATGAAACATTTTTATGATATTCTTGTTCCCCGCGCTCCAAACTGCTCGTATATAGCATTTGCAGCGAATTTGGAGCAACATTTGTTATATGTATATTTCGTTACCAGGGAGCCGAGAATCGTCGAAATATCGACTTACACGAAATGAAATATTTTTGTGATATTCTTGTTTACCTTACTCCAAACTGCTCTTATATAGCTTTTGCAGCGAATTTGGAGCAACTTTTGGTCAGAGTATATTTAGTGTCCAGGGAGCCGAGAATCGTCGAAATATCGACTTATACGAAATGAAAAATTTTTGTGATATTCTTGTTCCCCACGCTTCAAACTGCTCGTAAATAGCAATTGAGACGAATTTGGAGCAACTTTTGGTATATGTATATTTCGTGACCAGGGAGCTGAGAATCCTCGAAAAATCGACTTACGCGAAATGAAAAATGTTTGTGATATTCTTGTTCCCCACGCTCCAAACTGCTCGTATATAGCATTTGCAGCGAATTTGGAGCAACTTTTGTTATATGTATTTTTCGTGTCCAGGGAGCCGAGAATCGTCGAAATATCAACTTACACGAAATGAAATATTTTTGTGATATTCTTGTTAACCTTACTCCAAACTGCTCTTATATAGCTTTTGCAGCGAATTTGGAGCAACTTTTGTTCTAAGTATATTTAGTGTCCAGGGAGCCGAGAATCGTCGAAATATCGACTTACACGAAATGAAAAATTTTTGTGATATTCTTGTTCACCACACTCCAAACTGCTCGTATATAGCTTTTGCAGCGAATTTGGAGCAACTATTGTTCAGAGTATATTTAGTGTCCAGGGAGCCGAGAATCGTCGAAATATCGACCTACACGAAATGAAAAGTTTTTGCGATAATCTTGTTCCCCACACTCCAAACTTCTCGTATATAGCTTTTGCAGCGAATTTGGAGCAACATTTGTTAGGATAATATATGTCGTGTCCAGGGAGCTGAGAATCCTCGAAAAATCGATTAACGCGAAATGAAAAATTTTTGTGATATTCTTGTTCCCCACGCTCCAAACTGCTCGTAAATAGCAATTGAGACGAATTTGGAGCAACTTTTGGTATATGTATATTTCGTGACCAGGGAGCTGAGAATCCTCGAAAAATCGACTTACGCGAAATGAAAAATGTTTGTGATATTCCTGTTCCCCACGCTCCAAACTGCTCGTAAATAGCATTTGCAGCGAATTTGGAGCAACTTTTGTTATATGTATATTTCGTGACCAGGGAGCTGAGAATCGTCGAAATATCGACTTACACGAAATGAAATATTTTTGTGATATTCTTGTTTACCTTACTCCAAACTGCTCGTATATAGCATTTGCAGCGAATTTGGAGCAACTTTTGTTATATGTATTTTTCGTGTCCAGGGAGCCGAGAATCGTCGAAATATCAACTTACACGAAATGAAATATTTTTGTGATATTCTCTTTCCCCACGCTCCAAACTGCTCGTAAATAGCATTTGCAGCGAATTTGGAGCAACTTTTGTTATATGTATATTTCGTGACCAGGGAGCCGAGCATCGTCGAAATATCGACTTACACGTAATGAAACATTTTTATGATACTCTTGTTCCCCGGGCTCCAAACTGCTCGTAAATGGCATTTGAGACGAATATGGAGCAACTTTTGGTATATGTATATTTCGTGACCAGGGAGCTGAGAATCGGCGAAATATCGACTTAGGCGAAATGAAAATTTTTTGTGATATTCTTGTTCCCCAGACTCCAAACTTCTCGTATATAGCTTTTGCAGCGAATTTGCAGCAACGTTTGTTAGGATAATATATTTCGTGTCCAGGGAGCTGAGAATCCTCGAAAAATCGACTTACGCGAAATGAAAAATTTTTGTGATATTCTTGTTCCCCACGCTTCACGCTGCTCGTAAATAGCATTTGCAGCGAATTTGGAGCAACTTTTGTTATATGTATATTTCGTGACCAGGGAGCCGAGCATCGTCGAAATATCGACTTACACCTAATGAAACATTTTTATGATACTCTTTTTCCCCGGGCTCCAAACTGCTCGTAAATAGCATTTGAGACGAATTTGGAGCAACTTTTGGTATATGTATATTTCGTGACCAGGGAGCTGAGAATCCCCGAAAAATCGACTTACGCGAAATGAAAAATGTTTGTGATATTCTTGTTCCCCACGCTCCAAACTGCTCGTATATAGCATTTGCAGCGAATTTGGAGCAACTTCTGTTATATGTATTTTTCGTGTCCAGGGAGCCGAGAATCGTCGAAATATCAACTTACACGAAATGAAATATTTTTGTGATATTCTTGTTAACCTTACTCCAAAGTGCTCTTATATAGCTTTTGCAGCGAATTTGGAGCAACTTTTGTTCAGAGTATATTTAGTGTCCAGGGAGCCGAGAATCGTCGAAATATCGACTTACACGAAATGAAAAATTTTTGTGATATTTTTGTTCCCCACACTCCAAACTGCTCGTATATAGCTTTTGCAACGAATTTGGAGCAACTATTGTTCAGAGTATATTTAGTGTCCAGGGAGCCGAGAATCGTCGAAATATCGACCTACACGAAATGAAAAATTTTTGCGATATTCTTGTTTCCCACACTCCAAACTTCTCGTATATAGCTTTTGCAGCGAATTTGGAGCAACTTTTGGTATATGTATATTTCGTGACCAGGGAGCTGAGAATCCTCGAAAAATCGACTTACGCGAAATGAAAAATGTTTGTGATATTCTTGTTCCCCACGCTCCAAACTGCTCGTAAAAAGCATTTGCAGCGAATTTGGAGCAACTTTTGTTATATGTATATTTCGTGACCAGGGAGCTGAGAATCGTCGAAATATCGACTTACACGAAATGAAATATTTTTGTGATATTCTTGTTTACCTTACTCCAAACTGCTCGTATATAGCATTTGCAGCGAATTTGGAGCAACTTTTGTTATATGTATTTTTCGTGTCCAGGGAGCCGAGAATCGTCGAAATATCAACTTACACGAAATGAAATATTTTTGTGATATTCTCTTTCCCCACGCTCCAAACTGCTCGTAAATAGCATTTGCAGCGAATTTGGAGCAACTTTTGTTATATGTATATTTCGTGACCAGGGAGCCGAGCATCGTCGAAATATCGACTTACACGTAATGAAACATTTTTATGATACTCTTGTTCCCCGGGCTCCAAACTGCTCGTAAATGGCATTTGAGACGAATATGGAGCAACTTTTGGTATATGTATATTTCGTGACCAGGGAGCTGAGAATCCTCGAAAAATCGACTTACGCGAAATGAAAAATTTTTGTGATATTCTTGTTCCCCACGCTTCAAACTGCTCGTAAATAGCATTTGCAGCGAATTTGGAGCAACTTTTGTTATATGTATATTTCGTGACCAGGGAGCCGAGCATCGTCGAAATATCGACTTACACCTAATGAAACATTTTTATGGGCTCCAAACTGCTCGTAAATAGCATTTGAGACGAATTTGGAGCAACTTTTGGTATATGTATATTTCGTGACCAGGGAGCTGAGAATCCTCGAAAAATCGACTTACGCGAAATGAAAAATGTTTGTGATATTCTTGTTCCCCACGCTCCAAACTGCTCGTATATAGCATTTGCAGCGAATTTGGAGCAACTTCTGTTATATGTATTTTTCGTGTCCAGGGAGCCGAGAATCGTCGAATTATCAACTTACACGAAATGAAATATTTTTGTGATATTCTTGTTAACCTTACTCCAAAGTGCTCTTATATAGCTTTTGCAGCGAATTTGGAGCAACTTTTGTTCAGAGTATATTTAGTGTCCAGGGAGCCGAGAATCGTCGAAATATCGACTTACACGAAATGAAAAATTTTTGTGATATTTTTGTTCCCCACACTCCAAACTGCTCGTATATAGCTTTTGCAGCGAATTTGGAGCAACTATTGTTCAGAGTATATTTAGTGTCCAGGGAGCCGAGAATCGTCGAAATATCGACCTACACGAAATGAAAAATTTTTGCGATATTCTTGTTTCCCACACTCCAAACTTCTCGTATATAGCTTTTGCAGCGAATTTGGAGCAACATTTGCTAGGATAATGTATTTCGTGTCCAGGGAGCTGAGAATCCTCGAAAAATCGACTAACGCGAAATGAAAAATTTTTGTGATATTCTTGTTCCCCACGCTCCAAACTGCTGGTATATAGCATTTGCAGCGAATTTGGAGCAACTTTTGTTACATGTATATTTCGTGACCAGGGAGCCGAGAATCGTCGAAAAATCGACTTACACGTAATGAAACATTTTTATGATATTCTTGTTCCCCGCGCTCCAAACTGCTCGTAAATAGCATTTGAGGCGAATTTGGAGCAACGTTTGGTATATGTATATTTCGTGACCAGGGATCCGAGCATCGTCGAAATATCGACTTACACCTAATGAAACATTTTTATGATACTCTTGTTCCCCGGGCTCCAAACTACTCGTAAATAGCATTTGAGACGAATTTGGAGCAACTTTTGGTATATGTATATTTCGTGACCAGGGAGCTGAGAATCCTCGAAAAATCGACTTACGCGAAATGAAAAATGTTTGTGATATTCTTGTTCCCCACGCTCCAAACTGCTCGTATATAGCATTTGCAGCGAATTTGGAGCAACTTTTGTTATATGTATTTTTCGTGTCCAGGGAGCCGAGAATCGTCGAAATATCGACTTACACGAAATGAAAAGCTTTTGTGATATTCTTGTTCCCCACGCTCCAGACTGCTCGTATATAGCATTTGCAGCGAATTTGGAACTTTCGTTATATGTATTTTTGGTGTCCAGGGAGCCGAGAATTGTCGAAATATCGACTTAAACGAAATGAAATATTTTTGTGATATTCTTGTTTACCTTACTCCAAACTGCTCTTATATAGCTTTTGCAGCGAATTTGGAACAACTTTTGTTATATGTATTTTTCGTGTCCAGGGAGCCGAGAATCGTCGAAATATCAACTTACACGAAATGAAAAATTTTTGCGATATTCTTGTTCCCCACGCTCCAGACTGCTCGTAAATAGAATTTGCAGCGAATTTGGAGCAACTTTTGTTATATGTATATTTCATGACCAGGGAGCCGAGCATCGTCGAAATATCGCCTTACACGTAATGAAACATTTTTATGATACTCTTGTTCCTCGGGCTCCAAACTGCTCGTAAATGGCATTTGAGACGAATATGGAGCAACTTTTGGTATATGTATATTTCGTGACCAGGGAGCTGAGAATCGGCGAAATATCGACTTAGGCGAAATGAAAATTTTTTGTGATATTCTTGTTCCCCACACTCCAAACTTCTCGTATATAGCTTTTGCAGCGAATTTGCAGCAACGTTTGTTAGGATAATATATTTCGTGTCCAGGGAGCTGAGAATCCTTGAAAAATCGACTTACGCGAAATGAAAAATTTTTGTGATATTCTTGTTCCCCACGCTTCAAACTGCTCGTAAATAGCATTTGCAGCGAATTTGGAGCAACTTTTGTTATATGTATATTTCGTGACCAGGGAGCCGAGCATCGTCGAAATATCGACTTACACCTAATGAAACATTTTTATGATACTCTTTTTCCCCGGGCTCCAAACTGCTCGTAAATAGCATTTGAGACGAATTTGGAGCAACTTTTGGTATATGTATATTTCGTGACCAGGGAGCTGAGAATCCTCGAAAAATCGACTTACGCGAAATGAAAAATGTTTGTGATATTCTTGTTCCCCACGCTCCAAACTGCTCGTATATAGCATTTGCAGCGAATTTGGAGCAACTTCTGTTATATGTATTTTTCGTGTCCAGGGAGCCGAGAATCGTCGAAATATCAACTTACACGAAATGAAATATTTTTGTGATATTCTTGTTAACCTTACTCCAAAGTGCTCTTATATAGCTTTTGCAGCGAATTTGGAGCAACTTTTGTTCAGAGTATATTTAGTGTCCAGGGAGCCGAGAATCGTCGAAATATCGACTTACACGAAATGAAAAATTTTTGTGATATTTTTGTTCCCCACACTCCAAACTGCTCGTATATAGCTTTTGCAACGAATTTGGAGTAACTATTGTTCAGAGTATATTTAGTGTCCAGGGAGCCGAGAATCGTCGAAATATCGACCTACACGAAATGAAAAATTTTTGCGATATTCTTGTTTCCCACACTCCAAACTTCTCGTATATAGCTTTTGCAGCGAATTTGGAGCAACTTTTGGTATATGTATATTTCGTGACCAGGGAGCTGAGAATCCTCGAAAAATCGACTTACGCGAAATGAAAAATGTTTGTGATATTCTTGTTCCCCACGCTCCAAACTGCTCGTAAAAAGCATTTGCAGCGAATTTGGAGCAACTTTTGTTATATGTATATTTCGTGACCAGGGAGCTGAGAATCGTCGAAATATCGACTTACACGAAATGAAATATTTTTGTGATATTCTTGTTTACCTTACTCCAAACTGCTCGTATATAGCATTTGCAGCGAATTTGGAGCAACTTTTGTTATATGTATTTTTCGTGTCCAGGGAGCCGAGAATCGTCGAAATATCAACTTACACGAAATGAAATATTTTTGTGATATTCTCTTTCCCCACGCTCCAAACTGCTCGTAAATAGCATTTGCAGCGAATTTGGAGCAACTTTTGTTATATGTATATTTCGTGACCAGGGAGCCGAGCATCGTCGAAATATCGACTTACACGTAATGAAACATTTTTATGATACTCTTGTTCCCCGGGCTCCAAACTGCTCGTAAATGGCATTTGAGACGAATATGGAGCAACTTTTGGTATATGTATATTTCGTGACCAGGGAGCTGAGAATCCTCGAAAAATCGACTTACGCGAAATGAAAAATTTTTGTGATATTCTTGTTCCCCACGCTTCAAACTGCTCGTAAATAGCATTTGCAGCGAATTTGGAGCAACTTTTGTTATATGTATATTTCGTGACCAGGGAGCCGAGCATCGTCGAAATATCGACTTACACCTAATGAAACATTTTTATGGGCTCCAAACTGCTCGTAAATAGCATTTGAGACGAATTTGGAGCAACTTTTGGTATATGTATATTTCGTGACCAGGGAGCTGAGAATCCTCGAAAAATCGACTTACGCGAAATGAAAAATGTTTGTGATATTCTTGTTCCCCACGCTCCAAACTGCTCGTATATAGCATTTGCAGCGAATTTGGAGCAACTTCTGTTATATGTATTTTTCGTGTCCAGGGAGCCGAGAATCGTCGAATTATCAACTTACACGAAATGAAATATTTTTGTGATATTCTTGTTAACCTTACTCCAAAGTGCTCTTATATAGCTTTTGCAGCGAATTTGGAGCAACTTTTGTTCAGAGTATATTTAGTGTCCAGGGAGCCGAGAATCGTCGAAATATCGACTTACACGAAATGAAAAATTTTTGTGATATTTTTGTTCCCCACACTCCAAACTGCTCGTATATAGCTTTTGCAGCGAATTTGGAGCAACTATTGTTCAGAGTATATTTAGTGTCCAGGGAGCCGAGAATCGTCGAAATATCGACCTACACGAAATGAAAAATTTTTGCGATATTCTTGTTTCCCACACTCCAAACTTCTCGTATATAGCTTTTGCAGCGAATTTGGAGCAACATTTGCTAGGATAATGTATTTCGTGTCCAGGGAGCTGAGAATCCTCGAAAAATCGACTAACGCGAAATGAAAAATTTTTGTGATATTCTTGTTCCCCACGCTCCAAACTGCTGGTATATAGCATTTGCAGCGAATTTGGAGCAACTTTTGTTACATGTATATTTCGTGACCAGGGAGCCGAGAATCGTCGAAAAATCGACTTACACGTAATGAAACATTTTTATGATATTCTTGTTCCCCGCGCTCCAAACTGCTCGTAAATAGCATTTGAGGCGAATTTGGAGCAACGTTTGGTATATGTATATTTCGTGACCAGGGATCCGAGCATCGTCGAAATATCGACTTACGCGAAATGAAAAATGTTTGTGATATTCTTGTTCCCCACGCTCCAAACTGCTCGTATATAGCATTTGCAGCGAATTTGGAGCAACTTTTGTTATATGTATTTTTCGTGTCCAGGGAGCCGAGAATCGTCGAAATATCGACTTACACGAAATGAAAAGCTTTTGTGATATTCTTGTTCCCCACGCTCCAGACTGCTCGTATATAGCATTTGCAGCGAATTTGGAACTTTCGTTATATGTATTTTTGGTGTCCAGGGAGCCGAGAATTGTCGAAATATCGACTTAAACGAAATGAAATATTTTTGTGATATTCTTGTTTACCTTACTCCAAACTGCTCTTATATAGCTTTTGCAGCGAATTTGGAACAACTTTTGTTATATGTATTTTTCGTGTCCAGGGAGCCGAGAATCGTCGAAATATCAACTTACACGAAATGAAAAATTTTTGCGATATTCTTGTTCCCCACGCTCCAGACTGCTCGTAAATAGAATTTGCAGCGAATTTGGAGCAACTTTTGTTATATGTATATTTCATGACCAGGGAGCCGAGCATCGTCGAAATATCGCCTTACACGTAATGAAACATTTTTATGATACTCTTGTTCCTCGGGCTCCAAACTGCTCGTAAATGGCATTTGAGACGAATATGGAGCAACTTTTGGTATATGTATATTTCGTTTCCAGGGAGCTGAGAATCGGCGAAATATCGACTTAGGCGAAATGAAAATTTTTTGTGATATTCTTGTTCCCCACACTCCAAACTTCTCGTATATAGCTTTTGCAGCGAATTTGCAGCAACGTTTGTTAGGATAATATATTTCGTGTCCAGGGAGCTGAGAATCCTTGAAAAATCGACTTACGCGAAATGAAAAATTTTTGTGATATTCTTGTTCCCCACGCTTCAAACTGCTCGTAAATAGCATTTGCAGCGAATTTGGAGCAACTTTTGTTATATGTATATTTCGTGACCAGGGAGCCGAGCATCGTCGAAATATCGACTTACACCTAATGAAACATTTTTATGATACTCTTTTTCCCCGGGCTCCAAACTGCTCGTAAATAGCATTTGAGACGAATTTGGAGCAACTTTTGGTATATGTATATTTCGTGACCAGGGAGCTGAGAATCCTCGAAAAATCGACTTACGCGAAATGAAAAATGTTTGTGATATTCTTGTTCCCCACGCTCCAAACTGCTCGTATATAGCATTTGCAGCGAATTTGGAGCAACTTCTGTTATATGTATTTTTCGTGTCCAGGGAGCCGAGAATCGTCGAAATATCAACTTACACGAAATGAAATATTTTTGTGATATTCTTGTTAACCTTACTCCAAAGTGCTCTTATATAGCTTTTGCAGCGAATTTGGAGCAACTTTTGTTCAGAGTATATTTAGTGTCCAGGGAGCCGAGAATCGTCGAAATATCGACTTACACGAAATGAAAAATTTTTGTGATATTTTTGTTCCCCACACTCCAAACTGCTCGTATATAGCTTTTGCAGCGAATTTGGAGCAACTATTGTTCAGAGTATATTTAGTGTCCAGGGAGCCGAGAATCGTCGAAATATCGACCTACACGAAATGAAAAATTTTTGCGATATTCTTGTTTCCCACACTCCAAACTTCTCGTATATAGCTTTTGCAGCGAATTTCGAGCAACTTTTGGTATATGTATATTTCGTGACCAGGGAGCTGAGAATCCTCGAAAAATCGACTTACGCGAAATGAATAATGTTTGTGATATTCTTGTTCCCCACGCTCCAAACTGCTCGTAAATAGCATTTGCAGCGAATTTGGAGCAACTTTTGTTATATGTATATTTCGTGACCAGGGAGCTGAGAATCGTCGAAATATCGACTTACACGAAATGAAATATTTATGTGATATTCTTGTTTACCTTACTCCAAACTGCTCGTATATAGCATTTGCAGCGAATTTGGAGCAACTTTTGTTATATGTATTTTTCGTGTCCAGGGAGCCGAGAATCGTCGAAATATCAACTTACACGAAATGAAATATTTTTGTGATATTCTCTTTCCCCACGCTCCAAACTGCTCGTAAATAGCATTTGCAGCGAATTTGGAGCAACTTTTGTTATATGTATATTTCGTGACCAGGGAGCCGAGCATCGTCGAAATATCGACTTACACGTAATGAAACATTTTTATGATACTCTTGTTCCCCGGGCTCCAAACTGCTCGTAAATAGCATTTGAGACGAATATGGAGCAACTTTTGGTATATGTATATTTCGTGACCTGGGAGCTGAGAATCGGCGAAATATCGACTTAGGCGAAATGAAAATTTTTTGTGATATTCTTGTTCCCCACACTCCAAACTTCTCGTATATAGCTTTTGCAGCGAATTTGCAGCAACGTTTGTTAGGATAATATATTTCGTGTCCAGGGAGCTGAGAATCCTCGAAAAATCGACTTACGCGAAATGAAAAATTTTTGTGATATTCTTGTTCCCCACGCTTCAAACTGCTCGTAAATAGCATTTGCAGCGAATTTGGAGCAACTTTTGTTATATGTATATTTCGTGACCAGGGAGCCGAGCATCGTCGAAATATCGACTTACACCTAATGAAACATTTTTATGGGCTCCAAACTGCTCGTAAATAGCATTTGAGACGAATTTGGAGCAACTTTTGGTATATGTATATTTCGTGACCAGGGAGCTGAGAATCCTCGAAAAATCGACTTACGTGAAATGAAAAATGTTTGTGATATTCTTGTTCCCCACGCTCCAAACTGCTCGTATATAGCATTTGCAGCGAATTTGGAGCAACTTCTGTTATATGTATTTTTCGTGTCCAGGGAGCCGAGAATCGTCGAAATATCAACTTACACGAAATGAAATATTTTTGTGATATTCTTGTTAACCTTACTCCAAAGTGCTCTTATATAGCTTTTGCAGCGAATTTGGAGCAACTTTTGTTCAGAGTATATTTAGTGTCCAGGGAGCCGAGAATCGTCGAAATATCGACTTACACGAAATGAAAAATTTTTGTGATATTTTTGTTCCCCACACTCCAAACTGCTCGTATATAGCTTTTGCAGCGAATTTGGAGCAACTATTGTTCAGAGTATATTTAGTGTCCAGGGAGCCGAGAATCGTCGAAATATCGACCTACACGAAATGAAAAATTTTTGCGATATTCTTGTTTCCCACACTCCAAACTTCTCGTATATAGCTTTTGCAGCGAATTTGGAGCAACATTTGTTAGTATAATATATTTCGTGTCCAGGGAGCTGAGAATCCTCGAAAAATCGACTATCGCGAAATGAAAAATTTTTGTGATATTCTTGTTCCCCACGCTCCAAACTGCTGGTATATAGCATTTGCAGCGAATTTGGAGCAACTTTTGTTACATGTATATTTCGTGACCAGGGAGCCGAGAATCGTCGAAAAATCGACTTACACGTAATGAAACATTTTTATGATATTCTTGTTCCCCGCGCTCCAAACTGCTCGTAAATAGCATTTGAGGCGAATTTGGAGCAACGTTTGGTATATGTATATTTCGTGACCAGGGAGCCGAGCATCGTCGAAATATCGACTTACACCTAATGAAACATTTTTATGATACTCTTGTTCCCCGGGCTCCAAACTGCTCGTAAATAGCATTTGAGACGAATTTGGAGCAACTTTTGGTATATGTATATTTCGTGACCAGGGAGCTGAGAATCCTCGAAAAATCGACTTACGCGAAATGAAAAATGTTTGTGATATTCTTGTTCCCCACGCTCCAAACTGCTCGTATCTAGCATTTGCAGCGAATTTGGAGCAACTTTTGTTATATGTATTTTTCGTGTCCAGGGAGCCGAGAATCGTCGAAATATCGACTTACACGAAATGAAAAACTTTTGTGATATTCTTGTTCCCCACGCTCCAGACTGCTCGTATATAGCATTTGAACGAATTTGGAACTTTCGTTATATGTATTTTTGGTGTCCAGGGAGCCGAGAATTGTCGAAATATCGACTTAAACGAAATGAAATATTTTTGTGATATTCTTGTTTACCTTACTCCAAACTGCTCTTATATAGCTTTTGCAGCGAATTTGGAACAACTTTTGTTATATGTATTTTTCGTGTCCAGGGAGCCGAGAATCGTCGAAATATCAACTTACACGAAATGAAAAATGTTTGCGATATTCTTGTTCCCCACGCTCCAGACTGCTCGTAAATAGCATTTGCAGCGAATTTGGAGCAACTTTTGTTATATGTATATTTCATGACCAGGGAGCCGAGCATCGTCGAAATATCACCTTACACGTAATGAAACATTTTTATGATACTCTTGTTCCCCGGGCTCCAAACTGCTCGTAAATAGCATTTGAGACGAATTAGGAGCAACTTTTGGTATATGTATATTTCGTGACCAGGGAGCTGAGAATCGGCGAAATATCGACTTAGGCGAAATGAAAATTTTTTGTGATATTCTTGTTCCCCACACTCCAAACTGCTCGTATATAGCTTTTGCAGCGAATTTGGAGCAACTATTGTTCAGAGTATATTTAGTGTCCAGGTAGCCGAGAATCGTCGAAATATCGACTTACACGAAATGAAAAATTTTTGTGATATTCTTGTTCCCCACGCTTCAAACTGCTCGTAAATAGCATTTGCAGCGAATTTGGAGCAACTTTTGTTATATGTATATTTCGTGACCAGGGAGCTGAGAATCCTCGAAAAATCGACTTACGCGAAATGAAAAATGTTTGTGATATTCTTGTTCCCCACGCTCCAAACTGCTCGTATATAGCATTTGCAGCGAATTTGGAGCAACTTCTGTTATATGTATTTTTCGTGTCCAGGGAGCCGAGAATCGTCGAAATATCAACTAACACGAAATGAAATATTTTTGTGATATTCTTGTTAACTTTACTCCAAAGTGCTCTTATATAGCTTTTGCAGCGAATTTGGAGCAACTTTTGTTCAGAGTATATTTAGTGTCCAGGGAGCCGAGAATCGTCGAAATATCGACTTACACGAAATGAAAAATTTTTGTGATATTTTTGTTCCCCACACTCCAAACTGCTCGTATATAGCTTTTGCAGCGAATTTGGAGCAACTATTGTTCAGAGTATATTTAGTGTCCAGGGAGCCGAGAATCGTCGAAATATCGACCTACACGAAATGAAAAATTTTTGCGATATTCTTGTTTCCCACACTCCAAACTTCTGGTATATAGCTTTTGCAGCGAATTTGGAGCAACATTTGTTAGGATAATATATTTCGTGTCCAGGGAGCTGAGAATCCTCGAAAAATCGACTAACGCGAAATGAAAAATTTTTGTGATATTCTTGTTCCCCACGCTCCAAACTGCTGGTATATAGCATTTGCAGCGAATTTGGAGCAACTTTTGTTACATGTATATTTCGTGACCAGGGAGCCGAGAATCGTCGAAATATCGACTTACACGTAATGAAACATTTTTATGATATTCTTGTTCCCCGCGCTCCAAACTGCTCGTAAATAGCATTTGAGGCGAATTTGGAGCAACGTTTGGTATATGTATATTTCGTGACCAGGGAGCCGAGCATCGTCGAAATATCGACTTACACCTAATGAAACATTTTTATGATACTCTTGTTCCCCGGGCTCCAAACTGCTCGTAAATAGCATTTGAGACGAATTTGGAGCAACTTTTGGTATATGTATATTTCGTGACCAGGGAGCTGAGAATCCTCGAAAAATCGACTTACGCGAAATGAAAAATGTTTGTGATATTCTTGTTCCCCACGCTCCAAACTGCTCGTATATAGCATTTGCAGCGAATTTGGAGCATCTTTTGTTATATGTATTTTTCGTGTCCAGGGAGCCGAGAATCGTCGAAATATCATCTTACACGAAATGAAATATTTTTGTGATATTCTTGTTAACCTTACTCCAAACTGCTCTTATATAGCTTTTGCAGCGAATTTGGAGCAACTTTTGTTCAGAGTATATTTAGTGTCCAGGGACCCGAGAATCGTCGAAATATCGACTTACACGAAATGAAAAATTTTTGTGATATTCTTGTTCCCCACACTCCAAACTTCTCGTATATAGCTTTTGCAGCGAATTTGGAGCAACATTTGTTAGGATAATATATTTCGTGTCCAGGGAACTGAGAATCCTCGAAAAATCGACTAACGCGAAATAAAAAATTTTTGTGATATTCTTGTTCCCCACGCTCCAAACTGCTTGTATATAGCAATTGCAGCGATTTTGGAGCAACTTTTGTTACATGTATATTTCGTGACCAGGGAGCCGAGAATCGTCGAAATATCGACTTACACGTAATGAAACATTTTTATGATATTCTTGTTCCCCGCACTCCAAATTGCTCGTAAATAGCATTTGAGGCGAATTTGGAGCAACGTTTGGTATATGTATATTTCGTGACCAGGGAGCTTAGAATCGTCGAAATATCGACTTACACGAAATGAAATATTTTTGTGATATTCTTGTTTACCTTACTCCAAACTGCTCTTATATAGCTTTTGCAGCGAATTTGGAGCAACTTTTGTTCAGAGTATATTTAGTGTCCAGGGAGCCGAGAATCGTCGAAATATCGACTTACACGAAATGAAATTTTTTGTGATATTCTTGTTCCCCAGACTCCAAACTTCTCTTATATAGCTTTTACAGTGAATTTGGAGCAACGTTTGTTAGGATAATATAGTTCGTGTCCAGGGAGCTGAGAATCCTCGAAAAATCGACTTACGCGAAATGAAAAATTTTTGTGATATTCTTCTTCCCCACCCTCCAAACTGCTCGTATATAGCATTTGCAGCGAATTTGGAACTTTTGTTATATGTATTTTTGGTGTCCAGGGAGCCGAGAATTGTCGAAATATCGACTTACACGAAATGAAATATTTTTGTGATATTCTCGTTTACCTTACTCCAAACTGCTCGTAAATAGCATTTGCAGCGAATTTGGAGCAACTTTTGTTATATGTATATTTCGTGACCAGGGAGCCGAGCATCGTCGAAATATCGACTTACACCTAATGAAACATTTTTATGATACTCTTGTTCCCCGGGCTCCAAACTGCTCGTAAACAGCATTTGAGACGAATTTGGAGCAACTTTTGGTATATGTATATTTCGTGACCAGGGAGCTGAGAATCCTCGAAAAATCGACTTACGCGAAATGAAAAATGTTTGTGATATTCTTGTTCCCCACGCTCCAAACTGCTCGTATATAGCATTTGCAGCGAATTTGGAGCAACTTCTGTTATATGTATTTTTCGTGTCCAGGGAGCCGAGAATCGTGGAAATATCAACTTACACGAAATGAAATATTTTTGTGATATTCTTGTTAACCTTACTCCAAAGTGCTCTTATATAGCTTTTGCAGCGAATTTGGAGCAACTTTTGTTCAGAGTATATTTAGTGTCCAGGGAGCCGAGAATCGTCGAAATATCGACTTACACGAAATGAAAAATTTTTGTGATATTTTTGTTCCCCACACTCCAAACTGCTCGTATATAGCTTTTGCAGCGAATTTGGAGCAACTATTGTTCAGAGTATATTTAGTGTCCAGGGAGCCGAGAATCGTCGAAATATCGACCTACACGAAATGAAAAATTTTTGCGATATTCTTGTTTCCCACACTCCAAACTTCTCGTATATAGCTTTTGCAGCGAATTTGGAGCAACTTTTGGTATATGTATATTTCGTGACCAGGGAGCTGAGAATCCTCGAAAAATCGACTTACGCGAAATGAAAAATGTTTGTGATATTCTCGTTCCCCACGCTCCAAACTGCTCGTAAATAGCATTTGCAGCGAATTTGGAGCAACTTTTGTTATATGTATATTTCGTGACCAGGGAGCTGAGAATCGTCGAAATATCGACTTACACGAAATGAAATATTTTTGTGATATTCTTGTTTACCTTACTCCAAACTGCTCGTATATAGCATTTGCAGCGAATTTGGAGCAACTTTTGTTATATGTATTTTTCGTGTCCAGGGAGCCGAGAATCGTCGAAATATCAACTTACACGAAATGAAATATTTTTGTGATATTCTCTTTCCCCACGCTCCAAACTGCTCGTAAATAGCATTTGCAGCGAATTTGGAGCAACTTTTGTTATATGTATATTTCGTGACCAGGGAGCCGAGCATCGTCGAAATATCGACTTACACGTAATGAAACATTTTTATGATACTCTTGTTCCCCGGGCTCCAAACTGCTCGTAAATAGCATTTGAGACGAATATGGAGCAACTTTTGGTATATGTATATTTCGTGACCAGGGAGCTGAGAATCGGCGAAATATCGACTTAGGCGAAATGAAAATTTTTTGTGATATTCTTGTTCCCCACACTCCAAACTTCTCGTATATAGCTTTTGCAGCGAATTTGCAGCAACGTTTGTTAGGATAATATATTTCGTGTCCAGGGAGCTGAGAATCCTCGAAAAATCGTCTTACGCGAAATGAAAAATTTTTGTGATATTCTTGTTCCCCACGCTTCAAACTGCTCGTAAATAGCATTTGCAGCGAATTTGGAGCAACTTTTGTTATATGTATATTTCGTGACCAGGGAGCCGAGCATCGTCGAAATATCGACTTACACCTAATGAAACATTTTTATGATACTCTTTTTCCCCGGGCTCCAAACTGCTCGTAAATAGCATTTGAGACGAATTTGGAGCAACTTTTGGTATATGTATATTTCGTGACCAGGGAGCTGAGAATCCTCGAAAAATCGACTTACGCGAAATGAAAAATGTTTGTGATATTCTTGTTCCCCACGCTCCAAACTGCTCGTATATAGCATTTGCAGCGAATTTGGAGCAACTTCTGTTATATGTATTTTTCGTGTCCAGGGAGCCGAGAATCGTCGAAATATCAACTTACACGAAATGAAATATTTTTGTGATATTCTTGTTAACCTTACTCCAAAGTGCTCTTATATAGCTTTTGCAGCGAATTTGGAGCAACTTTTGTTCAGAGTATATTTAGTGTCCAGGGAGCCGAGAATCGTCGAAATATCGACTTACACGAAATGAAAAATTTTTGTGATATTTTTGTTCCCCACACTCCAAACTGCTCGTATATAGCTTTTGCAGCGAATTTGGAGCAACTATTGTTCAGAGTATATTTAGTGTCCAGGGAGCCGAGAATCGTCGAAATATCGACCTACACGAAATGAAAAATTTTTGCGATATTCTTGTTTCCCACACTCCAAACTTCTCGTATATAGCTTTTGCAGCGAATTTGGAGCAACATTTGTTAGGATAATATATTTCCTGTCCAGGGAGCTGAGAATCCTCGAAAAATCGACTAACGCGAAATGAAAAATGTTTGTGATATTCTTGTTCCCCACGCTCCAAACTGCTGGTATATAGCATTTGCAGCGAATTTGGAGCAACTTTTGTTACATGAATATTTCGTGACCAGGAAGCCGAGAATCGTCGAAAAATCGACTTACACGTAATGAAACATTTTTATGATATTCTTGTTCCCCGCGCTCCAAACTGCTCGTAAATAGCATTTGAGGCGAATTTGGAGCAACGTTTGGTATATGTATATTTCGTGACCAGGGAGCTGAGAATCGTCGAAATATCAACTTACACGAAATGAAAAATTTTTGCGATATTCTTGTTCCCCACGCTCCAGACTGCTCGTAAATAGAATTTGCAGCGAATTTGGAGCAACTTTTGTTATATGTATATTTCATGACCAGGGAGCCGAGCATCGTCGAAATATCGCCTTACACGTAATGAAACATTTTTATGATACTCTTGTTCCCCGGGCTCCAAACTGCTCGTAAATGGCATTTGAGACGAATATGGAGCAACTTTTGGTATATGTATATTTCGTGACCAGGGAGCTGAGAATCGGCGAAATATCGACTTAGGCGAAATGAAAATTTTTTGTGATATTCTTGTTCCCCACACTCCAAACTTCTCGTATATAGCTTTTGCAGCGAATTTGCAGCAACGTTTGTTAGGATAATATATTTCGTGTCCAGGGAGCTGAGAATCCTTGAAAAATCGACTTACGCGAAATGAAAAATTTTTGTGATATTCTTGTTCCCCACGCTTCAAACTGCTCGTAAATAGCATTTGCAGCGAATTTGGAGCAACTTTTGTTATATGTATATTTCGTGACCAGGGAGCCGAGCATCGTCGAAATATCGACTTACACCTAATGAAACATTTTTATGATACTCTTTTTCCCCGGGCTCCAAACTGCTCGTAAATAGCATTTGAGACGAATTTGGAGCAACTTTTGGTATATGTATATTTCGTGACCAGGGAGCTGAGAATCCTCGAAAAATCGACTTACGCGAAATGAAAAATGTTTGTGATATTCTTGTTCCCCACGCTCCAAACTGCTCGTATATAGCATTTGCAGCGAATTTGGAGCAACTTCTGTTATATGTATTTTTCGTGTCCAGGGAGCCGAGAATCGTCGAAATATCAACTTACACGAAATGAAATATTTTTGTGATATTCTTGTTAACCTTACTCCAAAGTGCTCTTATATAGCTTTTGCAGCGAATTTGGAGCAACTTTTGTTCAGAGTATATTTAGTGTCCAGGGAGCCGAGAATCGTCGAAATATCGACTTACACGAAATGAAAAATTTTTGTGATATTTTTGTTCCCCACACTCCAAACTGCTCGTATATAGCTTTTGCAGCGAATTTGGAGCAACTATTGTTCAGAGTATATTTAGTGTCCAGGGAGCCGAGAATCGTCGAAATATCGACCTACACGAAATGAAAAATTTTTGCGATATTCTTGTTTCCCACACTCCAAACTTCTCGTATATAGCTTTTGCAGCGAATTTCGAGCAACTTTTGGTATATGTATATTTCGTGACCAGGGAGCTGAGAATCCTCGAAAAATCGACTTACGCGAAATGAATAATGTTTGTGATATTCTTGTTCCCCACGCTCCAAACTGCTCGTAAATAGCATTTGCAGCGAATTTGGAGCAACTTTTGTTATATGTATATTTCGTGACCAGGGAGCTGAGAATCGTCGAAATATCGACTTACACGAAATGAAAAGTTTTTGTGATATTCTTGTTCCCCACGCTCCAGACTGCTCGTATATAGCATTTGCAGCGAATTTGGAACTTTCGTTATATGTATTTTTGGTGTCCAGGGAGCCGAGAATTGTCGAAATATCGACTTAAACGAAATGAAATATTTTTGTGATATTCTTGTTTACCTTACTCCAAACTGCTCTTATATAGCTTTTGCAGCGAATTTGGAACAACTTTTGTTATATGTATTTTTCGTGTCCAGGGAGCCGAGAATCGTCGAAATATCAACTTACACGAAATGAAAAATTTTTGCGATATTCTTGTTCCCCACGCTCCAGACTGCTCGTAAATAGAATTTGCAGCGAATTTGGAGCAACTTTTGTTATATGTATATTTCATGACCAGGGAGCCGAGCATCGTCGAAATATCGCCTTACACGTAATGAAACATTTTTATGATACTCTTGTTCCCCGGGCTCCAAACTGCTCGTAAATGGCATTTGAGACGAATATGGAGCAACTTTTGGTATATGTATATTTCGTGACCAGGGAGCTGAGAATCGGCGAAATATCGACTTAGGCGAAATGAAAATTTTTTGTGATATTCTTGTTCCCCACACTCCAAACTTCTCGTATATAGCTTTTGCAGCGAATTTGCAGCAACGTTTGTTAGGATAATATATTTCGTGTCCAGGGAGCTGAGAATCCTTGAAAAATCGACTTACGCGAAATGAAAAATTTTTGTGATATTCTTGTTCCCCACGCTTCAAACTGCTCGTAAATAGCATTTGCAGCGAATTTGGAGCAACTTTTGTTATATGTATATTTCGTGACCAGGGAGCCGAGCATCGTCGAAATATCGACTTACACCTAATGAAACATTTTTATGATACTCTTTTTCCCCGGGCTCCAAACTGCTCGTAAATAGCATTTGAGACGAATTTGGAGCAACTTTTGGTATATGTATATTTCGTGACCAGGGAGCTGAGAATCCTCGAAAAATCGACTTACGCGAAATGAAAAATGTTTGTGATATTCTTGTTCCCCACGCTCCAAACTGCTCGTATATAGCATTTGCAGCGAATTTGGAGCAACTTCTGTTATATGTATTTTTCGTGTCCAGGGAGCCGAGAATCGTCGAAATATCAACTTACACGAAATGAAATATTTTTGTGATATTCTTGTTAACCTTACTCCAAAGTGCTCTTATATAGCTTTTGCAGCGAATTTGGAGCAACTTTTGTTCAGAGTATATTTAGTGTCCAGGGAGCCGAGAATCGTCGAAATATCGACTTACACGAAATGAAAAATTTTTGTGATATTTTTGTTCCCCACACTCCAAACTGCTCGTATATAGCTTTTGCAGCGAATTTGGAGCAACTATTGTTCAGAGTATATTTAGTGTCCAGGGAGCCGAGAATCGTCGAAATATCGACCTACACGAAATGAAAAATTTTTGCGATATTCTTGTTTCCCACACTCCAAACTTCTCGTATATAGCTTTTGCAGCGAATTTCGAGCAACTTTTAGTATATGTATATTTCGTGACCAGGGAGCTGAGAATCCTCGAAAAATCGACTTACGCGAAATGAATAATGTTTGTGATATTCTTGTTCCCCACGCTCCAAACTGCTCGTAAATAGCATTTGCAGCGAATTTGGAGCAACTTTTGTTATATGTATATTTCGTGACCAGGGAGCTGAGAATCGTCGAAATATCGACTTACACGAAATGAAATATTTATGTGATATTCTTGTTTACCTTACTCCAAACTGCTCGTATATAGCATTTGCAGCGAATTTGGAGCAACTTTTGTTATATGTATTTTTCGTGTCCAGGGAGCCGAGAATCGTCGAAATATCAACTTACACGAAATGAAATATTTTTGTGATATTCTCTTTCCCCACGCTCCAAACTGCTCGTAAATAGCATTTGCAGCGAATTTGGAGCAACTTTTGTTATATGTATATTTCGTGACCAGGGAGCCGAGCATCGTCGAAATATCGACTTACACGTAATGAAACATTTTTATGATACTCTTGTTCCCCGGGCTCCAAACTGCTCGTAAATAGCATTTGAGACGAATATGGAGCAACTTTTGGTATATGTATATTTCGTGACCTGGGAGCTGAGAATCGGCGAAATATCGACTTAGGCGAAATGAAAATTTTTTGTGATATTCTTGTTCCCCACACTCCAAACTTCTCGTATATAGCTTTTGCAGCGAATTTGCCAGCAACGTTTGTTAGGATAATATATTTCGTGTCCAGGGAGCTGAGAATCCTCGAAAAATCGACTTACGCGAAATGAAAAATTTTTGTGATATTCTTGTTCCCCACGCTTCAAACTGCTCGTAAATAGCATTTGCAGCGAATTTGGAGCAACTTTTGTTATATGTATATTTCGTGACCAGGGAGCCGAGCATCGTCGAAATATCGACTTACACCTAATGAAACATTTTTATGGGCTCCAAACTGCTCGTAAATAGCATTTGAGACGAATTTGGAGCAACTTTTGGTATATGTATATTTCGTGACCAGGGAGCTGAGAATCCTCGAAAAATCGACTTACGTGAAATGAAAAATGTTTGTGATATTCTTGTTCCCCACGCTCCAAACTGCTCGTATATAGCATTTGCAGCGAATTTGGAGCAACTTCTGTTATATGTATTTTTCGTGTCCAGGGAGCCGAGAATCGTCGAAATATCAACTTACACGAAATGAAATATTTTTGTGATATTCTTGTTAACCTTACTCCAAAGTGCTCTTATATAGCTTTTGCAGCGAATTTGGAGCAACTTTTGTTCAGAGTATATTTAGTGTCCAGGGAGCCGAGAATCGTCGAAATATCGACTTACACGAAATGAAAAATTTTTGTGATATTTTTGTTCCCCACACTCCAAACTGCTCGTATATAGCTTTTGCAGCGAATTTGGAGCAACTATTGTTCAGAGTATATTTAGTGTCCAGGGAGCCGAGAATCGTCGAAATATCGACCTACACGAAATGAAAAATTTTTGCGATATTCTTGTTTCCCACACTCCAAACTTCTCGTATATAGCTTTTGCAGCGAATTTGGAGCAACATTTGTTAGTATAATATATTTCGTGTCCAGGGAGCTGAGAATCCTCGAAAAATCGACTATCGCGAAATGAAAAATTTTTGTGATATTCTTGTTCCCCACGCTCCAAACTGCTGGTATATAGCATTTGCAGCGAATTTGGAGCAACTTTTGTTACATGTATATTTCGTGACCAGGGAGCCGAGAATCGTCGAAAAATCGACTTACACGTAATGAAACATTTTTATGATATTCTTGTTCCCCGCGCTCCAAACTGCTCGTAAATAGCATTTGAGGCGAATTTGGAGCAACGTTTGGTATATGTATATTTCGTGACCAGGGAGCCGAGCATCGTCGAAATATCGACTTACACCTAATGAAACATTTTTATGATACTCTTGTTCCCCGGGCTCCAAACTGCTCGTAAATAGCATTTGAGACGAATTTGGAGCAACTTTTGGTATATGTATATTTCGTGACCAGGGAGCTGAGAATCCTCGAAAAATCGACTTACGCGAAATGAAAAATGTTTGTGATATTCTTGTTCCCCACGCTCCAAACTGCTCGTATCTAGCATTTGCAGCGAATTTGGAGCAACTTTTGTTATATGTATTTTTCGTGTCCAGGGAGCCGAGAATCGTCGAAATATCGACTTACACGAAATGAAAAACTTTTGTGATATTCTTGTTCCCCACGCTCCAGACTGCTCGTATATAGCATTTGAACGAATTTGGAACTTTCGTTATATGTATTTTTGGTGTCCAGGGAGCCGAGAATTGTCGAAATATCGACTTAAACGAAATGAAATATTTTTGTGATATTCTTGTTTACCTTACTCCAAACTGCTCTTATATAGCTTTTGCAGCGAATTTGGAACAACTTTTGTTATATGTATTTTTCGTGTCCAGGGAGCCGAGAATCGTCGAAATATCAACTTACACGAAATGAAAAATTTTTGCGATATTCTTGTTCCCCACGCTCCAGACTGCTCGTAAATAGCATTTGCAGCGAATTTGGAGCAACTTTTGTTATATGTATATTTCATGACCAGGGAGCCGAGCATCGTCGAAATATCACCTTACACGTAATGAAACATTTTTATGATACTCTTGTTCCCCGGGCTCCAAACTGCTCGTAAATAGCATTTGAGACGAATTAGGAGCAACTTTTGGTATATGTATATTTCGTGACCAGGGAGCTGAGAATCGGCGAAATATCGACTTAGGCGAAATGAAAATTTTTTGTGATATTCTTGTTCCCCACACTCCAAACTGCTCGTATATAGCTTTTGCAGCGAATTTGGAGCAACTATTGTTCAGAGTATATTTAGTGTCCAGGTAGCCGAGAATCGTCGAAATATCGACTTACACGAAATGAAAAATTTTTGTGATATTCTTGTTCCCCACGCTTCAAACTGCTCGTAAATAGCATTTGCAGCGAATTTGGAGCAACTTTTGTTATATGTATATTTCGTGACCAGGGAGCTGAGAATCCTCGAAAAATCGACTTACGCGAAATGAAAAATGTTTGTGATATTCTTGTTCCCCACGCTCCAAACTGCTCGTATATAGCATTTGCAGCGAATTTGGAGCAACTTCTGTTATATGTATTTTTCGTGTCCAGGGAGCCGAGAATCGTCGAAATATCAACTAACACGAAATGAAATATTTTTGTGATATTCTTGTTAACTTTACTCCAAAGTGCTCTTATATAGCTTTTGCAGCGAATTTGGAGCAACTTTTGTTCAGAGTATATTTAGTGTCCAGGGAGCCGAGAATCGTCGAAATATCGACTTACACGAAATGAAAAATTTTTGTGATATTTTTGTTCCCCACACTCCAAACTGCTCGTATATAGCTTTTGCAGCGAATTTGGAGCAACTATTGTTCAGAGTATATTTAGTGTCCAGGGAGCCGAGAATCGTCGAAATATCGACCTACACGAAATGAAAAATTTTTGCGATATTCTTGTTTCCCACACTCCAAACTTCTGGTATATAGCTTTTGCAGCGAATTTGGAGCAACATTTGTTAGGATAATATATTTCGTGTCCAGGGAGCTGAGAATCCTCGAAAAATCGACTAACGCGAAATGAAAAATTTTTGTGATATTCTTGTTCCCCACGCTCCAAACTGCTGGTATATAGCATTTGCAGCGAATTTGGAGCAACTTTTGTTACATGTATATTTCGTGACCAGGGAGCCGAGAATCGTCGAAATATCGACTTACACGTAATGAAACATTTTTATGATATTCTTGTTCCCCGCGCTCCAAACTGCTCGTAAATAGCATTTGAGGCGAATTTGGAGCAACGTTTGGTATATGTATATTTCGTGACCAGGGAGCCGAGCATCGTCGAAATATCGACTTACACCTAATGAAACATTTTTATGATACTCTTGTTCCCCGGGCTCCAAACTGCTCGTAAATAGCATTTGAGACGAATTTGGAGCAACTTTTGGTATATGTATATTTCGTGACCAGGGAGCTGAGAATCCTCGAAAAATCGACTTACGCGAAATGAAAAATGTTTGTGATATTCTTGTTCCCCACGCTCCAAACTGCTCGTATATAGCATTTGCAGCGAATTTGGAGCATCTTTTGTTATATGTATTTTTCGTGTCCAGGGAGCCGAGAATCGTCGAAATATCATCTTACACGAAATGAAATATTTTTGTGATATTCTTGTTAACCTTACTCCAAACTGCTCTTATATAGCTTTTGCAGCGAATTTGAAGCAACTTTTGTTCAGAGTATATTTAGTGTCCAGGGACCCGAGAATCGTCGAAATATCGACTTACACGAAATGAAAAATTTTTGTGATATTCTTGTTCCCCACACTCCAAACTTCTCGTATATAGCTTTTGCAGCGAATTTGGAGCAACATTTGTTAGGATAATATATTTCGTGTCCAGGGAACTGAGAATCCTCGAAAAATCGACTAACGCGAAATAAAAAATTTTTGTGATATTCTTGTTCCCCACGCTCCAAACTGCTTGTATATAGCAATTGCAGCGATTTTGGAGCAACTTTTGTTACATGTATATTTCGTGACCAGGGAGCCGAGAATCGTCGAAATATCGACTTACACGTAATGAAACATTTTTATGATATTCTTGTTCCCCGCACTCCAAATTGCTCGTAAATAGCATTTGAGGCGAATTTGGAGCAACGTTTGGTATATGTATATTTCGTGACCAGGGAGCTTAGAATCGTCGAAATATCGACTTACACGAAATGAAATATTTTTGTGATATTCTTGTTTACCTTACTCCAAACTGCTCTTATATAGCTTTTGCAGCGAATTTGGAGCAACTTTTGTTCAGAGTATATTTAGTGTCCAGGGAGCCGAGAATCGTCGAAATATCGACTTACACGAAATGAAAAATTTTTGTGATATTTTTGTTCCCCACACTCCAAACTGCTCGTATATAGCTTTTGCAGCGAATTTGGAGCAACTATTGTTCAGAGTATATTTAGTGTCCAGGGAGCCGAGAATCGTCGAAATATCGACCTACACGAAATGAAAAATTTTTGCGATATTCTTGTTTCCCACACTCCAAACTTCTCGTATATAGCTTTTGCAGCGAATTTCGAGCAACTTTTGGTATATGTATATTTCGTGACCAGGGAGCTGAGAATCCTCGAAAAATCGACTTACGCGAAATGAATAATGTTTGTGATATTCTTGTTCCCCACGCTCCAAACTGCTCGTAAATAGCATTTGCAGCGAATTTGGAGCAACTTTTGTTATATGTATATTTCGTGACCAGGGAGCTGAGAATCGTCGAAATATCGACTTACACGAAATGAAATATTTATGTGATATTCTTGTTTACCTTACTCCAAACTGCTCGTATATAGCATTTGCAGCGAATTTGGAGCAACTTTTGTTACATGTATTTTTCGTGTCCAGGGAGCCGAGAATCGTCGAAATATCAACTTACACGAAATGAAATATTTTTGTGATATTCTCTTTCCCCACGCTCCAAACTGCTCGTAAATAGCATTTGCAGCGAATTTGGAGCAACTTTTGTTATATGTATATTTCGTGACCAGGGAGCCGAGCATCGTCGAAATATCGACTTACACGTAATGAAACATTTTTATGATACTCTTGTTCCCCGGGCTCCAAACTGCTCGTAAATAGCATTTGAGACGAATATGGAGCAACTTTTGGTATATGTATATTTCGTGACCTGGGAGCTGAGAATCGGCGAAATATCGACTTAGGCGAAATGAAAATTTTTTGTGATATTCTTGTTCCCCACACTCCAAACTTCTCGTATATAGCTTTTGCAGCGAATTTGCAGCAACGTTTGTTAGGATAATATATTTCGTGTCCAGGGAGCTGAGAATCCTCGAAAAATCGACTTACGCGAAATGAAAAATTTTTGTGATATTCTTGTTCCCCACGCTTCAAACTGCTCGTAAATAGCATTTGCAGCGAATTTGGAGCAACTTTTGTTATATGTATATTTCGTGACCAGGGAGCCGAGCATCGTCGAAATATCGACTTACACCTAATGAAACATTTTTATGGGCTCCAAACTGCTCGTAAATAGCATTTGAGACGAATTTGGAGCAACTTTTGGTATATGTATATTTCGTGACCAGGGAGCTGAGAATCCTCGAAAAATCGACTTACGTGAAATGAAAAATGTTTGTGATATTCTTGTTCCCCACGCTCCAAACTGCTCGTATATAGCATTTGCAGCGAATTTGGAGCAACTTCTGTTATATGTATTTTTCGTGTCCAGGGAGCCGAGAATCGTTGAAATATCAACTTACACGAAATGAAATATTTTTGTGATATTCTTGTTAACCTTACTCCAAAGTGCTCTTATATAGCTTTTGCAGCGAATTTGGAGCAACTTTTGTTCAGAGTATATTTAGTGTCCAGGGAGCCGAGAATCGTCGAAATATCGACTTACACGAAATGAAAAATTTTTGTGATATTTTTGTTCCCCACACTCCAAACTGCTCGTATATAGCTTTTGCAGCGAATTTGGAGCAACTATTGTTCAGAGTATATTTAGTGTCCAGGGAGCCGAGAATCGTCGAAATATCGACCTACACGAAATGAAAAATTTTTGCGATATTCTTGTTTCCCACACTCCAAACTTCTCGTATATAGCTTTTGCAGCGAATTTGGAGCAACATTTGTTAGTATAATATATTTCGTGTCCAGGGAGCTGAGAATCCTCGAAAAATCGACTATCGCGAAATGAAAAATTTTTGTGATATTCTTGTTCCCCACGCTCCAAACTGCTGGTATATAGCATTTGCAGCGAATTTGGAGCAACTTTTGTTACATGTATATTTCGTGACCAGGGAGCCGAGAATCGTCGAAAAATCGACTTACACGTAATGAAACATTTTTATGATATTCTTGTTCCCCGCGCTCCAAACTGCTCGTAAATAGCATTTGAGGCGAATTTGGAGCAACGTTTGGTATATGTATATTTCGTGACCAGGGAGCCGAGCATCGTCGAAATATCGACTTACACCTAATGAAACATTTTTATGATACTCTTGTTCCCCGGGCTCCAAACTGCTCGTAAATAGCATTTGAGACGAATTTGGAGCAACTTTTGGTATATGTATATTTCGTGACCAGGGAGCTGAGAATCCTCGAAAAATCGACTTACGCGAAATGAAAAATGTTTGTGATATTCTTGTTCCCCACGCTCCAAACTGCTCGTATCTAGCATTTGCAGCGAATTTGGAGCAACTTTTGTTATATGTATTTTTCGTGTCCAGGGAGCCGAGAATCGTCGAAATATCGACTTACACGAAATGAAAAACTTTTGTGATATTCTTGTTCCCCACGCTCCAGACTGCTCGTATATAGCATTTGAACGAATTTGGAACTTTCGTTATATGTATTTTTGGTGTCCAGGGAGCCGAGAATTGTCGAAATATCGACTTAAACGAAATGAAATATTTTTGTGATATTCTTGTTTACCTTACTCCAAACTGCTCTTATATAGTTTTTGCAGCGAATTTGGAACAACTTTTGTTATATGTATTTTTCGTGTCCAGGGAGCCGAGAATCGTCGAAATATCAACTTACACGAAATGAAAAATTTTTGCGATATTCTTGTTCCCCACGCTCCAGACTGCTCGTAAATAGCATTTGCAGCGAATTTGGAGCAACTTTTGTTATATGTATATTTCATGACCAGGGAGCCGAGCATCGTCGAAATATCACCTTACACGTAATGAAACATTTTTATGATACTCTTGTTCCCCGGGCTCCAAACTGCTCGTAAATAGCATTTGAGACGAATTAGGAGCAACTTTTGGTATATGTATATTTCGTGACCAGGGAGCTGAGAATCGGCGAAATATCGACTTAGGCGAAATGAAAATTTTTTGTGATATTCTTGTTCCCCACACTCCAAACTGCTCGTATATAGCTTTTGCAGCGAATTTGGAGCAACTATTGTTCAGAGTATATTTAGTGTCCAGGTAGCCGAGAATCGTCGAAATATCGACTTACACGAAATGAAAAATTTTTGTGATATTCTTGTTCCCCACGCTTCAAACTGCTCGTAAATAGCATTTGCAGCGAATTTGGAGCAACTTTTGTTATATGTATATTTCGTGACCAGGGAGCTGAGAATCCTCGAAAAATCGACTTACTCGAAATGAAAAATGTTTGTGATATTCTTGTTCCCCACGCTCCAAACTGCTCGTATATAGCATTTGCAGCGAATTTGGAGCAACTTCTGTTATATGTATTTTTCGTGTCCAGGGAGCCGAGAATCGTCGAAATATCAACTAACACGAAATGAAATATTTTTGTGATATTCTTGTTAACTTTACTCCAAAGTGCTCTTATATAGCTTTTGCAGCGAATTTGGAGCAACTTTTGTTCAGAGTATATTTAGTGTCCAGGGAGCCGAGAATCGTCGAAATATCGACTTACACGAAATGAAAAATTTTTGTGATATTTTTGTTCCCCACACTCCAAACTGCTCGTATATAGCTTTTGCAGCGAATTTGGAGCAACTATTGTTCAGAGTATATTTAGTGTCCAGGGAGCCGAGAATCGTCGAAATATCGACCTACACGAAATGAAAAATTTTTGCGATATTCTTGTTTCCCACACTCCAAACTTCTGGTATATAGCTTTTGCAGCGAATTTGGAGCAACATTTGTTAGGATAATATATTTCGTGTCCAGGGAGCTGAGAATCCTCGAAAAATCGACTAACGCGAAATGAAAAATTTTTGTGATATTCTTGTTCCCCACGCTCCAAACTGCTGGTATATAGCATTTGCAGCGAATTTGGAGCAACTTTTGTTACATGTATATTTCGTGACCAGGGAGCCGAGAATCGTCGAAATATCGACTTACACGTAATGAAACATTTTTATGATATTCTTGTTCCCCGCGCTCCAAACTGCTCGTAAATAGCATTTGAGGCGAATTTGGAGCAACGTTTGGTATATGTATATTTCGTGACCAGGGAGCCGAGCATCGTCGAAATATCGACTTACACCTAATGAAACATTTTTATGATACTCTTGTTCCCCGGGCTCCAAACTGCTCGTAAATAGCATTTGAGACGAATTTGGAGCAACTTTTGGTATATGTATATTTCGTGACCAGGGAGCTGAGAATCCTCGAAAAATCGACTTACGCGAAATGAAAAATGTTTGTGATATTCTTGTTCCCCACGCTCCAAACTGCTCGTATATAGCATTTGCAGCGAATTTGGAGCATCTTTTGTTATATGTATTTTTCGTGTCCAGGGAGCCGAGAATCGTCGAAATATCATCTTACACGAAATGAAATATTTTTGTGATATTCTTGTTAACCTTACTCCAAACTGCTCTTATATAGCTTTTGCAGCGAATTTGGAGCAACTTTTGTTCAGAGTATATTTAGTGTCCAGGGACCCGAGAATCGTCGAAATATCGACTTACACGAAATGAAAAATTTTTTGTGATATTCTTGTTCCCCACACTCCAAACTTCTCGTATATAGCTTTTGCAGCGAATTTGGAGCAACATTTGTTAGGATAATATATTTCGTGTCCAGGGAACTGAGAATCCTCGAAAAATCGACTAACGCGAAATAAAAAATTTTTGTGATATTCTTGTTCCCCACGCTCCAAACTGCTTGTATATAGCAATTGCAGCGATTTTGGAGCAACTTTTGTTACATGTATATTTCGTGACCAGGGAGCCGAGAATCGTCGAAATATCGACTTACACGTAATGAAACATTTTTATGATATTCTTGTTCCCCGCACTCCAAATTGCTCGTAAATAGCATTTGAGGCGAATTTGGAGCAACGTTTGGTATATGTATATTTCGTGACCAGGGAGCTTAGAATCGTCGAAATATCGACTTACACGAAATGAAATATTTTTGTGATATTCTTGTTTACCTTACTCCAAACTGCTCTTATATAGCTTTTGCAGCGAATTTGGAGCAACTTTTGTTCAGAGTATATTTAGTGTCCAGGGAGCCGAGAATCGTCGAAATATCGACTTACACGAAATGAAATTTTTTGTGATATTCTTGTTCCCCAGACTCCAAACTTCTCTTATATAGCTTTTACAGTGAATTTGGAGCAACGTTTGTTAGGATAATATAGTTCGTGTCCAGGGAGCTGAGAATCCTCGAAAAATCGACTTACGCGAAATGAAAAATTTTTGTGATATTCTTCTTCCCCACCCTCCAAACTGCTCGTATATAGCATTTGCAGCGAATTTGGAACTTTTGTTATATGTATTTTTGGTGTCCAGGGAGCCGAGAATTGTCGAAATATCGACTTACACGAAATGAAATATTTTTGTGATATTCTCGTTTACCTTACTCCAAACTGCTCGTAAATAGCATTTGCAGCGAATTTGGAGCAACTTTTGTTATATGTATATTTCGTGACCAGGGAGCCGAGCATCGTCGAAATATCGACTTACACCTAATGAAACATTTTTATGATACTCTTGTTCCCCGGGCTCCAAACTGCTCGTAAACAGCATTTGAGACGAATTTGGAGCAACTTTTGGTATATGTATATTTCGTGACCAGGGAGCTGAGAATCCTCGAAAAATCGACTTACGCGAAATGAAAAATGTTTGTGATATTCTTGTTCCCCACGCTCCAAACTGCTCGTATATAGCATTTGCAGCGAATTTGGAGCAACTTCTGTTATATGTATTTTTCGTGTCCAGGGAGCCGAGAATCGTGGAAATATCAACTTACACGAAATGAAATATTTTTGTGATATTCTTGTTAACCTTACTCCAAAGTGCTCTTATATAGCTTTTGCAGCGAATTTGGAGCAACTTTTGTTCAGAGTATATTTAGTGTCCAGGGAGCCGAGAATCGTCGAAATATCGACTTACACGAAATGAAAAATTTTTGTGATATTTTTGTTCCCCACACTCCAAACTGCTCGTATATAGCTTTTGCAGCGAATTTGGAGCAACTATTGTTCAGAGTATATTTAGTGTCCAGGGAGCCGAGAATCGTCGAAATATCGACCTACACGAAATGAAAAATTTTTGCGATATTCTTGTTTCCCACACTCCAAACTTCTCGTATATAGCTTTTGCAGCGAATTTGGAGCAACTTTTGGTATATGTATATTTCGTGACCAGGGAGCTGAGAATCCTCGAAAAATCGACTTACGCGAAATGAAAAATGTTTGTGATATTCTCGTTCCCCACGCTCCAAACTGCTCGTAAATAGCATTTGCAGCGAATTTGGAGCAACTTTTGTTATATGTATATTTCGTGACCAGGGAGCTGAGAATCGTCGAAATATCGACTTACACGAAATGAAATATTTTTGTGATATTCTTGTTTACCTTACTCCAAACTGCTCGTATATAGCATTTGCAGCGAATTTGGAGCAACTTTTGTTATATGTATTTTTCGTGTCCAGGGAGCCGAGAATCGTCGAAATATCAACTTACACGAAATGAAATATTTTTGTGATATTCTCTTTCCCCACGCTCCAAACTGCTCGTAAATAGCATTTGCAGCGAATTTGGAGCAACTTTTGTTATATGTATATTTCGTGAACAGGGAGCCGAGCATCGTCGAAATATCGACTTACACGTAATGAAACATTTTTATGATACTCTTGTTCCCCGGGCTCCAAACTGCTCGTAAATAGCATTTGAGACGAATATGGAGCAACTTTTGGTATATGTATATTTCGTGACCAGGGAGCTGAGAATCGGCGAAATATCGACTTAGGCGAAATGAAAATTTTTTGTGATATTCTTGTTCCCCACACTCCAAACTTCTCGTATATAGCTTTTGCAGCGAATTTGCAGCAACGTTTGTTAGGATAATATATTTCGTGTCCAGGGAGCTGAGAATCCTCGAAAAATCGTCTTACGCGAAATGAAAAATTTTTGTGATATTCTTGTTCCCCACGCTTCAAACTGCTCGTAAATAGCATTTGCAGCGAATTTGGAGCAACTTTTGTTATATGTATATTTCGTGACCAGGGAGCCGAGCATCGTCGAAATATCGACTTACACCTAATGAAACATTTTTATGATACTCTTTTTCCCCGGGCTCCAAACTGCTCGTAAATAGCATTTGAGACGAATTTGGAGCAACTTTTGGTATATGTATATTTCGTGACCAGGGAGCTGAGAATCCTCGAAAAATCGACTTACGCGAAATGAAAAATGTTTGTGATATTCTTGTTCCCCACGCTCCAAACTGCTCGTATATAGCATTTGCAGCGAATTTGGAGCAACTTCTGTTATATGTATTTTTCGTGTCCAGGGAGCCGAGAATCGTCGAAATATCAACTTACACGAAATGAAATATTTTTGTGATATTCTTGTTAACCTTACTCCAAAGTGCTCTTATATAGCTTTTGCAGCGAATTTGGAGCAACTTTTGTTCAGAGTATATTTAGTGTCCAGGGAGCCGAGAATCGTCGAAATATCGACTTACACGAAATGAAAAATTTTTGTGATATTTTTGTTCCCCACACTCCAAACTGCTCGTATATAGCTTTTGCAGCGAATTTGGAGCAACTATTGTTCAGAGTATATTTAGTGTCCAGGGAGCCGAGAATCGTCGAAATATCGACCTACACGAAATGAAAAATTTTTGCGATATTCTTGTTTCCCACACTCCAAACTTCTCGTATATAGCTTTTGCAGCGAATTTGGAGCAACATTTGTTAGGATAATATATTTCCTGTCCAGGGAGCTGAGAATCCTCGAAAAATCGACTAACGCGAAATGAAAAATGTTTGTGATATTCTTGTTCCCCACGCTCCAAACTGCTGGTATATAGCATTTGCAGCGAATTTGGAGCAACTTTTGTTACATGAATATTTCGTGACCAGGAAGCCGAGAATCGTCGAAAAATCGACTTACACGTAATGAAACATTTTTATGATATTCTTGTTCCCCGCGCTCCAAACTGCTCGTAAATAGCATTTGAGGCGAATTTGGAGCAACGTTTGGTATATGTATATTTCGTGACCAGGGAGCTGAGAATCCCCGAAAAATCGACTTACGCGAAATGAAAAATGTTTGTGATATTCTTGTTCCCCACGCTCCAAACTGCTCGTATATAGCATTTGCAGCGAATTTGGAGCAACTTTTGTTATATGTATTTTTCGTGTCCAGGGAGCCGAGAATCGTCGAAATATCGACTTACACGAAATGAAAAACTTTTGTGATATTCTTGTTCCCCACGCTCCAGACTGCTCGTATGTAGCATTTGCAGCGAATGTGGAACTTTCGTTATATGTATTTTTGGTGTCCAGGGAGCCGAGAATTGTCGAAATATCGACTTAAACGAAATGAAATATTTTTGTGATATTCTTGTTTACCTTACTCCAAATTGCTCTTATATAGCTTTTGCAGCGAATTTGGAACAAATTTTGTTATATGTATTTTTCGTGTCCAGGGAGCCGAGAATCGTCGAAATATCAACTTACACGAAATGAAAAATTTTTGCGATATTCTTGTTCCCCACGCTCCAGACTGCTCGTAAATAGCATTTGCAGCGAATTTGGAGCAACTTTTGTTATATGTATATTTCATGACCAGGGAGCCGAGCATCGTCGAAATATCGCCTTACACGTAATGAAACATTTTTATGATACTCTTGTTCCCCGGGCTCCAAACTGCTGGTAAATAGCATTTGAGACGAATTAGGAGCAACTTTTGGTATATGTATATTTCGTGACCAGGGAGCTGAGAATCGGCGAAATATCGACTTAGGCGAAATGAAAAATTTTTGTGATATTCTTGTTCCCCACACTCCAAACTGCTCGTATATAGCTTTTGCAGCGAATTTGGAGCAACTATTGTTCAGAGTATATTTAATGTCCAGGTAGCCGAGAATCGTCGAAATATCGACTTACACGAAATGAAAAATTTTTGTGATATTCTTGTTCCCCACGCTTCAAACTGCTCGTAAATAGCATTTGCAGCGAATTTGGAGCAACTTTTGTTATATGTATATTTCGTGACCAGGGAGCTGAGAATCCTCGAAAAATCGACTTACGCGAAATGAAAAATGTTTGTGATATTCTTGTTCCCCACGCTCCAAACTGCTCGTATATAGCATTTGCAGCGAATTTGGAGCAACTTCTGTTATATGTATTTTTCGTGTCCAGGGAGCCGAGAATCGTCGAAATATCAACTAACACGAAATGAAATATTTTTGTGATATTCTTGTTAACTTTACTCCAAAGTGCTCTTATATAGCTTTTGCAGCGAATTTGGAGCAACTTTTGTTCAGAGTATATTTAGTGTCCAGGGAGCCGAGAATCGTCGAAATATCGACTTACACGAAATGAAAAATTTTTGTGATATTTTTGTTCCCCACACTCCAAACTGCTCGTATATAGCTTTTGCAGCGAATTTGGAGCAACTATTGTTCAGAGTATATTTAGTGTCCAGGGAGCCGAGAATCGTCGAAATATCGACCTACACGAAATGAAAAATTTTTGCGATATTCTTGTTTCCCACACTCCAAACTTCTCGTATATAGCTTTTGCAGCGAATTTGGCGCAACATTTGTTAGGATAATATATTTCGTGTCCAGGGAGCTGAGAATCCTCGAAAAATCGACTAACGCGAAATGAAAAATTTTTGTGATATTCTTGTTCCCCACGCTTCAAACTGCTCGTAAATAGCATTTGCAGCGAATTTGGAGCAACTTTTGTTATATGTATATTTCGTGACCAGGGAGCCGAGCATCGTCGAAATATCGACTTACACCTAATGAAACATTTTTATGATACTCTTTTTCCCCGGGCTCCAAACTGCTCGTAAATAGCATTTGAGACGAATTTGGAGCAACTTTTGGTATATGTATATTTCGTGACCAGGGAGCTGAGAATCCTCGAAAAATCGACTTACGCGAAATGAAAAATGTTTGTGATATTCTTGTTCCCCACGCTCCAAACTGCTCGTATATAGCATTTGCAGCGAATTTGGAGCAACTTCTGTTATATGTATTTTTCGTGTCCAGGGAGCCGAGAATCGTCGAAATATCAACTTACACGAAATGAAATATTTTTGTGATATTCTTGTTAACCTTACTCCAAAGTGCTCTTATATAGCTTTTGCAGCGAATTTGGAGCAACTTTTGTTCAGAGTATATTTAGTGTCCAGGGAGCCGAGAATCGTCGAAATATCGACTTACACGAAATGAAAAATTTTTGTGATATTTTTGTTCCCCACACTCCAAACTGCTCGTATATAGCTTTTGCAGCGAATTTGGAGCAACTATTGTTCAGAGTATATTTAGTGTCCAGGGAGCCGAGAATCGTCGAAATATCGACCTACACGAAATGAAAAATTTTTGCGATATTCTTGTTTCCCACACTCCAAACTTCTCGTATATAGCTTTTGCAGCGAATTTGGAGCAACATTTGTTAGGATAATATATTTCCTGTCCAGGGAGCTGAGAATCCTCGAAAAATCGACTAACGCGAAATGAAAAATGTTTGTGATATTCTTGTTCCCCACGCTCCAAACTGCTGGTATATAGCATTTGCAGCGAATTTGGAGCAACTTTTGTTACATGAATATTTCGTGACCAGGAAGCCGAGAATCGTCGAAAAATCGACTTACACGTAATGAAACATTTTTATGATATTCTTGTTCCCCGCGCTCCAAACTGCTCGTAAATAGCATTTGAGGCGAATTTGGAGCAACGTTTGGTATATGTATATTTCGTGACCAGGGAGCTGAGAATCCCCGAAAAATCGACTTACGCGAAATGAAAAATGTTTGTGATATTCTTGTTCCCCACGCTCCAAACTGCTCGTATATAGCATTTGCAGCGAATTTGGAGCAACTTTTGTTATATGTATTTTTCGTGTCCAGGGAGCCGAGAATCGTCGAAATATCGACTTACACGAAATGAAAAACTTTTGTGATATTCTTGTTCCCCACGCTCCAGACTGCTCGTATGTAGCATTTGCAGCGAATTTGGAACTTTCGTTATATGTATTTTTGGTGTCCAGGGAGCCGAGAATTGTCGAAATATCGACTTAAACGAAATGAAATATTTTTGTGATATTCTTGTTTACCTTACTCCAAATTGCTCTTATATAGCTTTTGCAGCGAATTTGGAACAACTTTTGTTATATGTATTTTTCGTGTCCAGGGAGCCGAGAATCGTCGAAATATCAACTTACACGAAATGAAAAATTTTTGCGATATTCTTGTTCCCCACGCTCCAGACTGCTCGTAAATAGCATTTGCAGCGAATTTGGAGCAACTTTTGTTATATGTATATTTCATGACCAGGGAGCCGAGCATCGTCGAAATATCGCCTTACACGTAATGAAACATTTTTATGATACTCTTGTTCCCCGGGCTCCAAACTGCTGGTAAATAGCATTTGAGACGAATTAGGAGCAACTTTTGGTATATGTATATTTCGTGACCAGGGAGCTGAGAATCGGCGAAATATCGACTTAGGCGAAATGAAAAATTTTTGTGATATTCTTGTTCCCCACACTCCAATCTGCTCGTATATAGCTTTTGCAGCGAATTTGGAGCAACTATTGTTCAGAGTATATTTAATGTCCAGGTAGCCGAGAATCGTCGAAATATCGACTTACACGAAATGAAAAATTTTTGTGATATTCTTGTTCCCCACGCTTCAAACTGCTCGTAAATAGCATTTGCAGCGAATTTGGAGCAACTTTTGTTATATGTATATTTCGTGACCAGGGAGCTGAGAATCCTCGAAAAATCGACTTACGCGAAATGAAAAATGTTTGTGATATTCTTGTTCCCCACGCTCCAAACTGCTCGTATATAGCATTTGCAGCGAATTTGGAGCAACTTCTGTTATATGTATTTTTCGTGTCCAGGGAGCCGAGAATCGTCGAAATATCAACTAACACGAAATGAAATATTTTTGTGATATTCTTGTTAACTTTACTCCAAAGTGCTCTTATATAGCTTTTGCAGCGAATTTGGAGCAACTTTTGTTCAGAGTATATTTAGTGTCCAGGGAGCCGAGAATCGTCGAAATATCGACTTACACGAAATGAAAAATTTTTGTGATATTTTTGTTCCCCACACTCCAAACTGCTCGTATATAGCTTTTGCAGCGAATTTGGAGCAACTATTGTTCAGAGTATATTTAGTGTCCAGGGAGCCGAGAATCGTCGAAATATCGAACTACACGAAATGAAAATTTTTTGCGATATTCTTGTTTCCCACACTCCAAACTTCTCGTATATAGCTTTTGCAGCGAATTTGGAGCAACTTTTGTTACATGTATATTTCGTGACCAGGGAGCCGAGAATCGTCGAAATATCGACTTACACGTAATGAAACATTTTTATGATATTCTTGTTCCCCGCGCTCCAAACTGCTCGTAAATAGCATTTGAGGCGAATTTGGAGCAACGTTTGGTATATGTATATTTCGTGACCAGGGAGCCGAGCATCGTCGAAATATCGACTTACACCTAATGAAACATTTTTATGATACTCTTGTTCCCCGGGCTCCAAACTGCTCGTAAATAGCATTTGAGACGAATTTGGAGCAACTTTTGGTATATGTATATTTCGTGACCAGGGAGCTGAGAATCCTCGAAAAATCGACTTACGCGAAATGAAAAATGTTTGTGATATTCTTGTTCCCCACGCTCCAAACTGCTCGTATATAGCATTTGCAGCGAATTTGGAGCATCTTTTGTTATATGTATTTTTCGTGTCCAGGGAGCCGAGAATCGTCGAAATATCATCTTACACGAAATGAAATATTTTTGTGATATTCTTGTTAACCTTACTCCAAACTGCTCTTATATAGCTTTTGCAGCGAATTTGGAGCAACTTTTGTTCAGAGTATATTTAGTGTCCAGGGACCCGAGAATCGTCGAAATATCGACTTACACGAAATGAAAAATTTTTGTGATATTCTTGTTCCCCACACTCCAAACTTCTCGTATATAGCTTTTGCAGCGAATTTGGAGCAACATTTGTTAGGATAATATATTTCGTGTCCAGGGAACTGAGAATCCTCGAAAAATCGACTAACGCGAAATAAAAAATTTTTGTGATATTCTTGTTCCCCACGCTCCAAACTGCTTGTATATAGCAATTGCAGCGATTTTGGAGCAACTTTTGTTACATGTATATTTCGTGACCAGGGAGCCGAGAATCGTCGAAATATCGACTTACACGTAATGAAACATTTTTATGATATTCTTGTTCCCCGCACTCCAAATTGCTCGTAAATAGCATTTGAGGCGAATTTGGAGCAACGTTTGGTATATGTATATTTCGTGACCAGGGAGCTTAGAATCGTCGAAATATCGACTTACACGAAATGAAATATTTTTGTGATATTCTTGTTTACCTTACTCCAAACTGCTCTTATATAGCTTTTGCAGCGAATTTGGAGCAACTTTTGTTCAGAGTATATTTAGTGTCCAGGGAGCCGAGAATCGTCGAAATATCGACTTACACGAAATGAAATTTTTTGTGATATTCTTGTTCCCCAGACTCCAAACTTCTCTTATATAGCTTTTACAGTGAATTTGGAGCAACGTTTGTTAGGATAATATAGTTCGTGTCCAGGGAGCTGAGAATCCTCGAAAAATCGACTTACGCGAAATGAAAAATTTTTGTGATATTCTTCTTCCCCACCCTCCAAACTGCTCGTATATAGCATTTGCAGCGAATTTGGAACTTTTGTTATATGTATTTTTGGTGTCCAGGGAGCCGAGAATTGTCGAAATATCGACTTACACGAAATGAAATATTTTTGTGATATTCTCGTTTACCTTACTCCAAACTGCTCTTATATAGCTTTTGCAGCGAATTTGGAACAACTTTTGTTATATGTATTTTTCGTGTCCAGGAAGCCGAGAATCGTCGAAAGATCAACTTACACGAAATGAAAAATTTTTGAGATATTCTTGTTCCCCACGCTCCAAACTGCTCGTAAATAGCATTTGCAGCGAATTTGGAGCAACTTTTGTTATATGTATATTTCGTGACCAGGGAGCCGAGCATCGTCGAAATATCGACTTACACCTAATGAAACATTTTTATGATACTCTTGTTCCCCGGGCTCCAAACTGCTCGTAAACAGCATTTGAGACGAATTTGGAGCAACTTTTGGTATATGTATATTTCGTGACCAGGGAGCTGAGAATCCTCGAAAAATCGACTTACGCGAAATGAAAAATGTTTGTGATATTCTTGTTCCCCACGCTCCATACTGCTCGTATATAGCATTTGCAGCGAATTTGGAGCAACTTTTGTTCAGAGTATATTTAGTGTCCAGGGAGCCGAGAATCGTCGAAATATCGACTTACACGAAATGAAAAATTTTTGTGATATTCTTGTTCCCCACACTCCAAACTTCTCGTATATAGCTTTGCAGCGAATTTGGAACTTTCGTTATATGTATTTTTGGTGTCCAGGGAGCCGAGAATTGTCGAAATATCGACTTAAACGAAATGAAATATTTTTGTGATATTCTTGTTTACCTTACTCCAAATTGCTCTTATATAGCTTTTGCAGCGAATTTGGAACAACTTTTGTTATATGTATTTTTCGTGTCCAGGGAGAGGAGAATCGTCGAAATATCAACTTACACGAAATGAAAAATTTTTGCGATATTCTTGTTCCCCACGCTCCAGACTGCTCGTAAATAGCATTTGCAGCGAATTTGGAGCAACTTTTGTTATATGTATATTTCATGACCAGGGAGCCGAGCATCGTCGAAATATCGCCTTACACGTAAAGAAACATTTTTATGATACTCTTGTTCCCCGGGCTCCAAACTGCTGGTAAATAGCATTTGAGACGAATTAGGAGCAACTTTTGGTATATGTATATTTCGTGACCAGGGAGCTGAGAATCGGCGAAATATCGACTTAGGCGAAATGAAAAATTTTTGTGATATTCGTGTTCCCCACACTCCAAACTGCTCGTATATAGCTTTTGCAGCGAATTTGGAGCAACTATTGTTCAGAGTATATTTAATGTCCAGGTAGCCGAGAATCGTCGAAATATCGACTTACACGAAATGAAAAATTTTTGTGATATTCTTGTTCCCCACGCTTCAAACTGCTCGTAAATAGCATTTGCAGCGAATTTGGAGCAACTTTTGTTATATGTATATTTCGTGACCAGGGAGCTGAGAATCCTCGAAAAATCGACTTACGCGAAATGAAAAATGTTTGTGATATTCTTGTTCCCCACGCTCCAAACTGCTCGTATATAGCATTTGCAGCGAATTTGGAGCAACTTCTGTTATATGTATTTTTCGTGTCCAGGGAGCCGAGAATCGTCGAAATATCAACTAACACGAAATGAAATATTTTTGTGATATTCTTGTTAACTTTACTCCAAAGTGCTCTTATATAGCTTTTGCAGCGAATTTGGAGCAACTTTTGTTCAGAGTATATTTAGTGTCCAGGGAGCCGAGAATCGTCGAAATATCGACTTACACGAAATGAAAAATTTTTGTGATATTTTTGTTCCCCACACTCCAAACTGCTCGTATATAGCTTTTGCAGCGAATTTGGAGCAACTATTGTTCAGAGTATATTTAGTGTCCAGGGAGCCGAGAATCGTCGAAATATCGACCTACACGAAATGAAAAATTTTTGCGATATTCTTGTTTCCCACACTCCAAACTTCTCGTATATAGCTTTTGCAGCGAATTTGGAGCAACATTTGTTAGGATAATATATTTCGTGTCCAGGGAGCTGAGAATCCTCGAAAAATCGACTAACGCGAAATGAAACATTTTTATGATATTCTTGTTCCCCGCGCTCCAAACTGCTCGTAAATAGCATTTGAGGCGAATTTGGAGCAACGTTTGGTATATGTATATTTCGTGACCAGGGAGCCGAGCATCGTCGAAATATCGACTTACACCTAATGAAACATTTTTATGATACTCTTGTTCCCCGGGCTCCAAACTGCTCGTAAATAGCATTTGAGACGAATTTGGAGCAACTTTTGGTATATGTATATTTCGTGACCAGGGAGCTGAGAATCCTCGAAAAATCGACTTACGCGAAATGAAAAATGTTTGTGATATTCTTGTTCCCCACGCTCCAAACTGCTCGTATATAGCATTTGCAGCGAATTTGGAGCATCTTTTGTTATATGTATTTTTCGTGTCCAGGGAGCCGAGAATCGTCGAAATATCATCTTACACGAAATGAAATATTTTTGTGTTATTCTTGTTAACCTTACTCCAAACTGCTCTTATATAGCTTTTGCAGCGAATTTGGAGCAACTTTTGTTCAGAGTATATTTAGTGTCCAGGGACCCGAGAATCGTCGAAATATCGACTTACACGAAATGAAAAATTTTTGTGATATTCTTGTTCCCCACACTCCAAACTTCTCGTATATAGCTTTTGCAGCGAATTTGGAGCAACATTTGTTAGGATAATATATTTCGTGTCCAGGGAACTGAGAATCCTCGAAAAATCGACTAACGCGAAATAAAAAATTTTTGTGATATTCTTGTTCCCCACGCTCCAAACTGCTTGTATATAGCAATTGCAGCGATTTTGGAGCAACTTTTGTTACATGTATATTTCGTGACCAGGGAGCCGAGAATCGTCGAAATATCGACTTACACGTAATGAAACATTTTTATGATATTCTTGTTCCCCGCACTCCAAATTGCTCGTAAATAGCATTTGAGGCGAATTTGGAGCAACGTTTGGTATATGTATATTTCGTGACCAGGGAGCTTAGAATCGTCGAAAT
Source organism: Hymenopus coronatus (assembly GCA_030762935.1). NCBI lineage: Eukaryota > Metazoa > Arthropoda > Insecta > Mantodea > Hymenopodidae > Hymenopus > Hymenopus coronatus. The sequence goes on along the minus strand of CM060899.1, from coordinate 497,421 downwards.
ATCGACTTACACGAAATGAAATATTTTTGTGATATTCTTGTTTACCTTACTCCAAACTGCTCTTATATAGCTTTTGCAGCGAATTTGGAGCAACTTTTGTTCAGAGTATATTTAGTGTCCAGGGAGCCGAGAATCGTCGAAATATCGACTTACACGAAATGAAATTTTTTGTGATATTCTTGTTCCCCAGACTCCAAACTTCTCTTATATAGCTTTTACAGTGAATTTGGAGCAACGTTTGTTAGGATAATATAGTTCGTGTCCAGGGAGCTGAGAATCCTCGAAAAATCGACTTACGCGAAATGAAAAATTTTTGTGATATTCTTCTTCCCCACCCTCCAAACTGCTCGTATATAGCATTTGCAGCGAATTTGGAACTTTTGTTATATGTATTTTTGGTGTCCAGGGAGCCGAGAATTGTCGAAATATCGACTTACACGAAATGAAATATTTTTGTGATATTCTCGTTTACCTTACTCCAAACTGCTCTTATATAGCTTTTGCAGAGAATTTGGAACAACTTTTGTTATATGTATTTTTCGTGTCCAGGAAGCCGAGAATCGTCGAAAGATCAACTTACACGAAATGAAAAATTTTTGAGATATTCTTGTTCCCCACGCTCCAAACTGCTCGTAAATAGCATTTGCAGCGAATTTGGAGCAACTTTTGTTATATGTATATTTCGTGACCAGGGAGCCGAGCATCGTCGAAATATCGACTTACACCTAATGAAACATTTTTATGATACTCTTGTTCCCCGGGCTCCAAACTGCTCGTAAACAGCATTTGAGACGAATTTGGAGCAACTTTTGGTATATGTATATTTCGTGACCAGGGAGCTGAGAATCCTCGAAAAATCGACTTACGCGAAATGAAAAATGTTTGTGATATTCTTGTTCCCCACGCTCCAAACTGCTCGTATATAGCATTTGCAGCGAATTTGGAGCAACTTCTGTTATATGTATTTTTCGTGTCCAGGGAGCCGAGAATCGTGGAAATATCAACTTACACGAAATGAAATATTTTTGTGATATTCTTGTTAACCTTACTCCAAAGTGCTCTTATATAGCTTTTGCAGCGAATTTGGAGCAACTTTTGTTCAGAGTATATTTAGTGTCCAGGGAGCCGAGAATCGTCGAAATATCGACTTACACGAAATGAAAAATTTTTGTGATATTTTTGTTCCCCACACTCCAAACTGCTCGTATATAGCTTTTGCAGCGAATTTGGAGCAACTATTGTTCAGAGTATATTTAGTGTCCAGGGAGCCGAGAATCGTCGAAATATCGACCTACACGAAATGAAAAATTTTTGCGATATTCTTGTTTCCCACACTCCAAACTTCTCGTATATAGCTTTTGCAGCGAATTTGGAGCAACTTTTGGTATATGTATATTTCGTGACCAGGGAGCTGAGAATCCTCGAAAAATCGACTTACGCGAAATGAAAAATGTTTGTGATATTCTCGTTCCCCACGCTCCAAACTGCTCGTAAATAGCATTTGCAGCGAATTTGGAGCAACTTTTGTTATATGTATATTTCGTGACCAGGGAGCTGAGAATCGTCGAAATATCGACTTACACGAAATGAAATATTTTTGTGATATTCTTGTTTACCTTACTCCAAACTGCTCGTATATAGCATTTGCAGCGAATTTGGAGCAACTTTTGTTATATGTATTTTTCGTGTCCAGGGAGCCGAGAATCGTCGAAATATCAACTTACACGAAATGAAATATTTTTGTGATATTCTCTTTCCCCACGCTCCAAACTGCTCGTAAATAGCATTTGCAGCGAATTTGGAGCAACTTTTGTTCAGAGTATATTTAGTGTCCAGGGAGCCGAGAATCGTCGAAATATCGACTTACACGAAATGAAAAATTTTTGTGATATTTTTGTTCCCCACACTCCAAACTGCTCGTATATAGCTTTTGCAGCGAATTTGGAGCAACTATTGTTCAGAGTATATTTAGTGTCCAGGGAGCCGAGAATCGTCGAAATATCGACCTACACGAAATGAAAAATTTTTGCGATATTCTTGTTTCCCACACTCCAAACTTCTCGTATATAGCTTTTGCAGCGAATTTGGAGCAACATTTGTTAGGATAATATATTTCCTGTCCAGGGATATGAGAATCATCGAAAAATCGACTAACGCGAAATGAAAAATGTTTGTGATATTCTTGTTCCCCACGCTCCAAACTGCTGGTATATAGCATTTGCAGCGAATTTGGAGCAACTTTTGTTACATGAATATTTCGTGACCAGGAAGCCGAGAATCGTCGAAAAATCGACTTACACGTAATGAAACATTTTTATGATATTCTTGTTCCCCGCGCTCCAAACTGCTCGTAAATAGCATTTGAGGCGAATTTGGAGCAACGTTTGGTATATGTATATTTCGTGACCAGGGAGCTGAGAATCCCCGAAAAATCGACTTACGCGAAATGAAAAATGTTTGTGATATTCTTGTTCCCCACGCTCCAAACTGCTCGTATATAGCATTTGCAGCGAATTTGGAGCAACTTTTGTTATATGTATTTTTCGTGTCCAGGGAGCCGAGAATCGTCGAAATATCGACTTACACGAAATGAAAAACTTTTGTGATATTCTTGTTCCCCACGCTCCAGACTGCTCGTATGTAGCATTTGCAGCGAATTTGGAACTTTCGTTATATGTATTTTTGGTGTCCAGGGAGCCGAGAATTGTCGAAATATCGACTTAAACGAAATGAAATATTTTTGTGATATTCTTGTTTACCTTACTCCAAATTGCTCTTATATAGCTTTTGCAGCGAATTTGGAACAACTTTTGTTATATGTATTTTTCGTGTCCAGGGAGCCGAGAATCGTCGAAATATCGACTTACACGAAATGAAATATTTTTGTGATATTCTCGTTTACCTTACTCCAAACTGCTCTTATATAGCTTTTGCAGAGAATTTGGAACAACTTTTGTTATATGTATTTTTCGTGTCCAGGAAGCCGAGAATCGTCGAAAGATCAACTTACACGAAATGAAAAATTTTTGAGATATTCTTGTTCCCCACGCTCCAAACTGCTCGTAAATAGCATTTGCAGCGAATTTGGAGCAACTTTTGTTATATGTATATTTCGTGACCAGGGAGCCGAGCATCGTCGAAATATCGACTTACACCTAATGAAACATTTTTATGATACTCTTGTTCCCCGGGCTCCAAACTGCTCGTAAACAGCATTTGAGACGAATTTGGAGCAACTTTTGGTATATGTATATTTCGTGACCAGGGAGCTGAGAATCCTCGAAAAATCGACTTACGCGAAATGAAAAATGTTTGTGATATTCTTGTTCCCCACGCTCCAAACTGCTCGTATATAGCATTTGCAGCGAATTTGGAGCAACTTCTGTTATATGTATTTTTCGTGTCCAGGGAGCCGAGAATCGTGGAAATATCAACTTACACGAAATGAAATATTTTTGTGATATTCTTGTTAACCTTACTCCAAAGTGCTCTTATATAGCTTTTGCAGCGAATTTGGAGCAACTTTTGTTCAGAGTATATTTAGTGTCCAGGGAGCCGAGAATCGTCGAAATATCGACTTACACGAAATGAAAAATTTTTGTGATATTTTTGTTCCCCACACTCCAAACTGCTCGTATATAGCTTTTGCAGCGAATTTGGAGCAACTATTGTTCAGAGTATATTTAGTGTCCAGGGAGCCGAGAATCGTCGAAATATCGACCTACACGAAATGAAAAATTTTTGCGATATTCTTGTTTCCCACACTCCAAACTTCTCGTATATAGCTTTTGCAGCGAATTTGGAGCAACTTTTGGTATATGTATATTTCGTGACCAGGGAGCTGAGAATCCTCGAAAAATCGACTTACGCGAAATGAAAAATGTTTGTGATATTCTCGTTCCCCACGCTCCAAACTGCTCGTAAATAGCATTTGCAGCGAATTTGGAGCAACTTTTGTTATATGTATATTTCGTGACCAGGGAGCTGAGAATCGTCGAAATATCGACTTACACGAAATGAAATATTTTTGTGATATTCTTGTTTACCTTACTCCAAACTGCTCGTATATAGCATTTGCAGCGAATTTGGAGCAACTTTTGTTATATGTATTTTTCGTGTCCAGGGAGCCGAGAATCGTCGAAATATCAACTTACACGAAATGAAATATTTTTGTGATATTCTCTTTCCCCACGCTCCAAACTGCTCGTAAATAGCATTTGCAGCGAATTTGGAGCAACTTTTGTTATATGTATATTTCGTGACCAGGGAGCCGAGCATCGTCGAAATATCGACTTACACGTAATGAAACATTTTTATGATACTCTTGTTCCCCGGGCTCCAAACTGCTCGTAAATAGCATTTGAGACGAATATGGAGCAACTTTTGGTATATGTATATTTCGTGACCAGGGAGCTGAGAATCGGCGAAATATCGACTTAGGCGAAATGAAAATTTTTTGTGATATTCTTGTTCCCCACACTCCAAACTTCTCGTATATAGCTTTTGCAGCGAATTTGCAGCAACGTTTGTTAGGATAATATATTTCGTGTCCAGGGAGCTGAGAATCCTCGAAAAATCGTCTTACGCGAAATGAAAAATTTTTGTGATATTCTTGTTCCCCACGCTTCAAACTGCTCGTAAATAGCATTTGCAGCGAATTTGGAGCAACTTTTGTTATATGTATATTTCGTGACCAGGGAGCCGAGCATCGTCGAAATATCGACTTACACCTAATGAAACATTTTTATGATACTCTTTTTCCCCGGGCTCCAAACTGCTCGTAAATAGCATTTGAGACGAATTTGGAGCAACTTTTGGTATATGTATATTTCGTGACCAGGGAGCTGAGAATCCTCGAAAAATCGACTTACGCGAAACGAAAAATGTTTGTGATATTCTTGTTCCCCACGCTCCAAACTGCTCGTATATAGCATTTGCAGCGAATTTGGAGCAACTTCTGTTATATGTATTTTTCGTGTCCAGGGAGCCGAGAATCGTCGAAATATCAACTTACACGAAATGAAATATTTTTGTGATATTCTTGTTAACCTTACTCCAAAGTGCTCTTATATAGCTTTTGCAGCGAATTTGGAGCAACTTTTGTTCAGAGTATATTTAGTGTCCAGGGAGCCGAGAATCGTCGAAATATCGACTTACACGAAATGAAAAATTTTTGTGATATTTTTGTTCCCCACACTCCAAACTGCTCGTATATAGCTTTTGCAGCGAATTTGGAGCAACTATTGTTCAGAGTATATTTAGTGTCCAGGGAGCCGAGAATCGTCGAAATATCGACCTACACGAAATGAAAAATTTTTGCGATATTCTTGTTTCCCACACTCCAAACTTCTCGTATATAGCTTTTGCAGCGAATTTGGAGCAACATTTGTTAGGATAATATATTTCCTGTCCAGGGATATGAGAATCATCGAAAAATCGACTAACGCGAAATGAAAAATGTTTGTGATATTCTTGTTCCCCACGCTCCAAACTGCTGGTATATAGCATTTGCAGCGAATTTGGAGCAACTTTTGTTACATGAATATTTCGTGACCAGGAAGCCGAGAATCGTCGAAAAATCGACTTACACGTAATGAAACATTTTTATGATATTCTTGTTCCCCGCGCTCCAAACTGCTCGTAAATAGCATTTGAGGCGAATTTGGAGCAACGTTTGGTATATGTATATTTCGTGACCAGGGAGCTGAGAATCCCCGAAAAATCGACTTACGCGAAATGAAAAATGTTTGTGATATTCTTGTTCCCCACGCTCCAAACTGCTCGTATATAGCATTTGCAGCGAATTTGGAGCAACTTTTGTTATATGTATTTTTCGTGTCCAGGGAGCCGAGAATCGTCGAAATATCGACTTACACGAAATGAAAAACTTTTGTGATATTCTTGTTCCCCACGCTCCAGACTGCTCGTATGTAGCATTTGCAGCGAATTTGGAACTTTCGTTATATGTATTTTTGGTGTCCAGGGAGCCGAGAATTGTCGAAATATCGACTTAAACGAAATGAAATATTTTTGTGATATTCTTGTTTACCTTACTCCAAATTGCTCTTATATAGCTTTTGCAGCGAATTTGGAACAACTTTTGTTATATGTATTTTTCGTGTCCAGGGAGCCGAGAATCGTCGAAATATCAACTTACACGAAATGAAAAATTTTTGCGATATTCTTGTTCCCCACGCTCCAGACTGCTCGTAAATAGCATTTGCAGCGAATTTGGAGCAACTTTTGTTATATGTATATTTCATGACCAGGGAGCCGAGCATCGTCGAAATATCGCCTTACACGTAATGAAACATTTTTATGATACTCTTGTTCCCCGGGCTCCAAACTGCTGGTAAATAGCATTTGAGACGAATTAGGAGCAACTTTTGGTATATGTATATTTCGTGACCAGGGAGCTGAGAATCGGCGAAATATCGACTTAGGCGAAATGAAAAATTTTTGTGATATTCTTGTTCCCCACACTCCAAACTGCTCGTATATAGCTTTTGCAGCGAATTTGGAGCAACTATTGTTCAGAGTATATTTAATGTCCAGGTAGCCGAGAATCGTCGAAATATCGACTTACACGAAATGAAAAAATTTTGTGATATTCTTGTTCCCCACGCTTCAAACTGCTCGTAAATAGCATTTGCAGCGAATTTGGAGCAACTTTTGTTATATGTATATTTCGTGACCAGGGAGCTGAGAATCCTCGAAAAATCGACTTACGCGAAATGAAAAATGTTTGTGATATTCTTGTTCCCCACGCTCCAAACTGCTCGTATATAGCATTTGCAGCGAATTTGGAGCAACTTCTGTTATATGTATTTTTCGTGTCCAGGGAGCCGAGAATCGTCGAAATATCAACTAACACGAAATGAAATATTTTTGTGATATTCTTGTTAACTTTACTCCAAAGTGCTCTTATATAGCTTTTGCAGCGAATTTGGAGCAACTTTTGTTCAGAGTATATTTAGTGTCCAGGGAGCCGAGAATCGTCGAAATATCGACTTACACGAAATGAAAAATTTTTGTGATATTTTTGTTCCCCACACTCCAAACTGCTCGTATATAGCTTTTGCAGCGAATTTGGAGCAACTATTGTTCAGAGTATATTTAGTGTCCAGGGAGCCGAGAATCGTCGAAATATCGACCTACACGAAATGAAAAATTTTTGCGATATTCTTGTTTCCCACACTCCAAACTTCTCGTATATAGCTTTTGCAGCGAATTTGGAGCAACATTTGTTAGGATTATATATTTCGTGTCCAGGGAGCTGAGAATCCTCGAAAAATCGACTAACGCGAAATGAAAAATTTTTGTGATATTCTTGTTCCCCACGCTTCAAACTGCTCGTAAATAGCATTTGCAGCGAATTTGGAGCAACTTTTGTTATATGTATATTTCGTGACCAGGGAGCCGAGCATCGTCGAAATATCGACTTACACCTAATGAAACATTTTTATGATACTCTTTTTCCCCGGGCTCCAAACTGCTCGTAAATAGCATTTGAGACGAATTTGGAGCAACTTTTGGTATGGGTATATTTCGTGACCAGGGAGCTGAGAATCCTCGAAAAATCGACTTACGCGAAATGAAAAATGTTTGTGATATTCTTGTTCCCCACGCTCCAAACTGCTCGTATATAGCATTTGCAGCGAATTTGGAGCAACTTCTGTTATATGTATTTTTCGTGTCCAGGGAGCCGAGAATCGTCGAAATATCAACTTACACGAAATGAAATATTTTTGTGATATTCTTGTTAACCTTACTCCAAAGTGCTCTTATATAGCTTTTGCAGCGAATTTGGAGCAACTTTTGTTCAGAGTATATTTAGTGTCCAGGGAGCCGAGAATCGTCGAAATATCGACTTACACGAAATGAAAAATTTTTGCGATATTCTTGTTTCCCACACTCCAAACTGCTCGTATATAGCTTTTGCAGCGAATTTGGAGCAACTATTGTTCAGAGTATATTTAGTGTCCAGGGAGCCGAGAATCGTCGAAATATCGACCTACACGAAATGAAAAATGTTTGCGATATTCTTGTTTCCCACACTCCAAACTTCTCGTATATAGCTTTTGCAGCGAATTTGGAGCAACATTTGTTAGGATAATATATTTCCTGTCCAGGGAGCTGAGAATCCTCGAAAAATCGACTAACGCGAAATGAAAAATGTTTGTGATATTCTTGTTCCCCACGCTCCAAACTGCTGGTATATAGCATTTGCTGCGAATTTGGAGCAACTTTTGTTACATGAATATTTCGTGACCAGGAAGCCGAGAATCGTCGAAAAATCGACTTACACGTAATGAAACATTTTTATGATATTCTTGATCCCCGCGCTCCAAACTGCTCGTAAATAGCATTTGAGGCGAATTTGGAGCAACGTTTGGTATATGTATATTTCGTGACCAGGGAGCTGAGAATCCCCGAAAAATCGACTTACGCGAAATGAAAAATGTTTGTGATATTCTTGTTCCCCACGCTCCAAACTGCTCGTATATAGCATTTGCAGCGAATTTGGAGCAACTTTTGTTATATGTATTTTTCGTGTCCAGGGAGCCGAGAATCGTCGAAATATCGACTTACACGAAATGAAAAACTTTTGTGATATTCTTGTTCCCCACGCTCCAGACTGCTCGTATGTAGCATTTGCAGCGAATTTGGAACTTTCGTTATATGTATTTTTGGTGTCCAGGGAGCCGAGAATTGTCGAAATATCGACTTAAACGAAATGAAATATTTTTGTGATATTCTTGTTTACCTTACTCCAAATTGCTCTTATATAGCTTTTGCAGCGAATTTGGAACAACTTTTGTTATATGTATTTTTCGTGTCCAGGGAGCCGAGAATCGTCGAAATATCAACTTACACGAAATGAAAAATTTTTGCGATATTCTTGTTCCCCACGCTCCAGACTGCTCGTAAATAGCATTTGCAGCGAATTTGGAGCAACTTTTGTTATATGTATATTTCATGACCAGGGAGCCGAGCATCGTCGAAATATCGCCTTACACGTAATGAAACATTTTTATGATACTCTTGTTCCCCGGGCTCCAAACTGCTGGTAAATAGCATTTGAGACGAATTAGGAGCAACTTTTGGTATATGTATATTTCGTGACCAGGGAGCTGAGAACCGGCGAAATATCGACTTAGGCGAAATGAAAAATGTTTGTGATATTCTTGTTCCCCACACTCCAATCTGCTCGTATATAGCTTTTGCAGCGAATTTGGAGCAACTATTGTTCAGAGTATATTTAATGTCCAGGTAGCCGAGAATCGTCGAAATATCGACTTACACGAAATGAAAAATTTTTGTGATATTCTTGTTCCCCACGCTTCAAACTGCTCGTAAATAGCATTTGCAGCGAATTTGGAGCAACTTTTGTTATATGTATATTTCGTGACCAGGGAGCTGAGAATCCTCGAAAAATCGACTTACGCGAAATGAAAAATGTTTGTGATATTCTTGTTCCCCACGCTCCAAACTGCTCGTATATAGCATTTGCAGCGAATTTGGAGCAACTTCTGTTATATGTATTTTTCGTGTCCAGGGAGCCGAGAATCGTCGAAATATCAACTAACACGAAATGAAATATTTTTGTGATATTCTTGTTAACTTTACTCCAAAGTGCTCTTATATAGCTTTTGCAGCGAATTTGGAGCAACTTTTGTTCAGAGTATATTTAGTGTCCAGGGAGCCGAGAATCGTCGAAATATCGACTTACACGAAATGAAAAATTTTTGTGATATTTTTGTTCCCCACACTCCAAACTGCTCGTATATAGCTTTTGCAGCGAATTTGGAGCAACTATTGTTCAGAGTATATTTAGTGTCCAGGGAGCCGAGAATCGTCGAAATATCGACCTACACGAAATGAAAAGTTTTTGCGATAATCTTGTTCCCCACACTCCAAACTTCTCGTATATAGCTTTTGCAGCGAATTAGGAGCAACATTTGTTAGGATAATATATGTCGTGTCCAGGGAGCTGAGAATCCTCGAAAAATCGATTAACGCGAAATGAAAAATTTTTGTGATATTCTTGTTCCCCACGCTCCAAACTGCTGGTATATAGCATTTGCAGCGAATTTGGAGCAACTTTTGTTACATGTATATTTCGTGACCAGGGAGCCGAGAATCGTCGAAATATCGACTTACACGTAATGAAACATTTTTATGATATTCTTGTTCCCCGCGCTCCAAACTGCTCGTAAATAGCATTTGAGGCGAATTTGGAGCAACGTTTGGTATATGTATATTTCGTGACCAGGGAGCTGAGAATCCTTAAAAATCGACTTACGCGAAATGAAATATTTTTGTGATATTCTTGTTAACCTTACTCCAAACTGCTCTTATATAGCTTTTGCAGCGAATTTGGAGCAACTTTTGTTCAGAGTATATTTAGTGTCCAGGGAGCCGAGAATCGTAGAAATATCGACTTACACGAAATGAAATATTTTTGTGATATTCTTGTTTACCTTACTCCAAACTGCTCGTATATAGGATTTGCAGCGAATTTGGAGCAACTTTTGTTATATGTATTTTTCGTGTCCAGGGAGCCGAGAATCGTCGAAATATCAACTTGCACGAAATGAATTATTTTTGTGATATTCTTGTTCCCCACGCTCCAAACTGCTCGTATATAGCTGTTGCAGCGAATTTGGAGCAACTTTTGTTATATGTATTTTTCGTGTCCAGGGAGCCGAGAATCGTCGAAATATCAACTTACACGAAATGAAATATTTTTGTAATATTCTTGTTAAACTTACTCCAAACAGCTCTAATATAGCTTTTGCAGCGAATTTGGAGCAACTTTTGTTCAGAGTATATTTAGTGTCCAGGGAGCCGAGAATCGTCGAAATATCGACTTACACGAAATGAAATATTTTTGTGATATTCTTGTTTACCTTACTCCAAACTGCTCGTATATAGCATTTGCAGCGAATTTGGAGCAACTTTTGTTATATGTATTTTTCGTGTCCAGGGAGCCGAGAATCGTCGAAATATCAACTTGCACGAAATGAAATATTTTTGTGATATTCTTGTTCCTCACGCTCCAAACTGCTCGTAAATAGCATTTGCAGCGAATTTGGAGCAACTTTTGTTATATGTATATTTCGTTACCAGGGAGCCGAGAATCGTCGAAATATCGACTTACACGAAATGAAATATTTTTGTGATATTGTTGTTTACCTTACTCTAAACTGCTCTTATATAGCTTTTGCAGCGAATTTGGAGCAACTTTTGTTATATGTATATTTCGTTACCAGGGAGCCGAGAATCGTCGAAATATCAACTTACACGAAATGAAAAATTTTTGTGATATTCTTGTTCCCCACACTCCAAACTTCTTGTATATAGCTTTTGCAGCGAATTTGGAGCAACGTTTGTTAGGATAATATAGTTCGTGTCCAGGGTGCTGAGAATCCTCGAAATATCAACTTACACGAAATTAAATATTTTTGTGATATTCTTGTTCCCCACACTCCAAACTTTTCGTATATAGCTTTTACAGTGAATTTGGAGCAACGTTTGTTAGGATAATATAGTTCGTGTCCAGGGAGCTGAGAATCCTCGAAAAATAGACTTACGCGAAATGAAAAATTTAGTGATATTCTTCTTCCCCACACTCCAAACTTCTTGTATATAGCTTTTGCAGCGAATTTGCAGCAACATTTGTTAGGATTATATATTTCGTGTCCAGGGAGCTGAGAATCCTCGAAAAATCGACTAACGCGAAATGAAAAATGTTTGTGATATTCTTGTTCCCCACGCTCCAAACTGTTGGTATATAGCCTTTGCAGCGAATTTGGAGCATCTTTTGTTACATGTATATTTCGTGACCAGGGAGCTGAGAATCGTCGAAATATCGACTTACACGTAATGAAACATTTTTATGATATTCTTGTTCCCCGCGCTCCAAACTGCTCGTATATAGCATTTGCAGCGAATTTGGAGCAACATTTGTTATATGTATATTTCGTTACCAGGGAGCCGAGAATCGTCGAAATATCGACTTACACGAAATGAAATATTTTTGTGATATTCTTGTTTACCTTACTCCAAACTGCTCTTATATAGCTTTTGCAGCGAATTTGGAGCAACTTTTGTTCAGAGTATATTTAGTGTCCAGGGAGCCGAGAATCGTCGAAATATCGACTTATACGAAATGAAAAATTTTTGTGATATTCTTGTTCCCCACGCTTCAAACTGCTCGTAAATAGCAATTGAGACGAATTTGGAGCAACTTTTGGTATATGTATATTTCGTGACCAGGGAGCTGAGAATCCTCGAAAAATCGACTTACGCGAAATGAAAAATGTTTGTGATATTCTTGTTCCCCACGCTCCAAACTGCTCGTATATAGCATTTGCAGCGAATTTGGAGCAACTTTTGTTATATGTATTTTTCGTGTCCAGGGAGCCGAGAATCGTCGAAATATCAACTTACACGAAATGAAATATTTTTGTGATATTCTTGTTAACCTTACTCCAAACTGCTCTTATATAGCTTTTGCAGCGAATTTGGAGCAACTTTTGTTCTAAGTATATTTAGTGTCCAGGGAGCCGAGAATCGTCGAAATATCGACTTACACGAAATGAAAAATGTTTGTGATATTCTTGTTCACCACACTCCAAACTGCTCGTATATAGCTTTTGCAGCGAATTTGGAGCAACTATTGTTCAGAGTATATTTAGTGTCCAGGGAGCCGAGAATCGTCGAAATATCGACCTACACGAAATGAAAAGTTTTTGCGATAATCTTGTTCCCCACACTCCAAACTTCTCGTATATAGCTTTTGCAGCGAATTAGGAGCAACATTTGTTAGGATAATATATGTCGTGTCCAGGGAGCTGAGAATCCTCGAAAAATCGATTAACGCGAAATGAAAAATTTTTGTGATATTCTTGTTCCCCACGCTCCAAACTGCTGGTATATAGCATTTGCAGCGAATTTGGAGCAACTTTTGTTACATGTATATTTCGTGACCAGGGAGCCGAGAATCGTCGAAATATCGACTTACACGTAATGAAACATTTTTATGATATTCTTGTTCCCCGCGCTCCAAACTGCTCGTAAATAACATTTGAGGCGAATTTGGAGCAACGTTTGGTATATGTATATTTCGTGACCAGGGAGCTGAGAATCCTTAAAAATCGACTTACGCGAAATGAAATATTTTTGTGATATTCTTGTTAACCTTACTCCAAACTGCTCTTATATAGCTTTTGCAGCGAATTTGGAGCAACTTTTGTTCAGAGTATATTTAGTGTCCAGGGAGCCGAGAATCGTAGAAATATCGACTTACACGAAATGAAATATTTTTGTGATATTCTTGTTTACCTTACTCCAAACTGCTCGTATATAGCATTTGCAGCGAATTTGGAGCAACTTTTGTTATATGTATTTTTCGTGTCCAGGGAGCCGAGAATCGTCGAAATATCAACTTGCACGAAATGAAATATTTTTGTGATATTCTTGTTCCTCACGCTCCAAACTGCTCGTAAATAGCATTTGCAGCGAATTTGGAGCAACTTTTGTTATATGTATATTTCGTTACCAGGGAGCCGAGAATCGTCGAAATATCGACTTACACGAAATGAAATATTTTTGTGATATTGTTGTTTACGTTACTCCAAACTGCTCTTATATAGCTTTTGCAGCGAATTTGGAGCAACTTTTGTTATATGTATATTTCGTTACCAGGGAGCCGAGAATCGTCGAAATATCAACTTACACGAAATGAAAAATTTTTGTGATATTCTTGTTCCCCACACTCCAAACTTCTTGTATATAGCTTTTGCAGCGAATTTGGAGCAACGTTTGTTAGGATAATATAGTTCGTGTCCAGGGAGCTGAGAATCCTCGAAATATCAACTTACACGAAATTAAATATTTTTGTGATATTCTTGTTCCCCACACTCCAAACTTTTCGTATATAGCTTTTACAGTGAATTTGGAGCAACGTTTGTTAGGATAATATAGTTCGTGTCCAGGGAGCTGAGAATCCTCGAAAAATAGACTTACGCGAAATGAAAAATTTAGTGATATTCTTCTTCCCCACACTCCAAACTTCTTGTATATAGCTTTTGCAGCGAATTTGCAGCAACATTTGTTAGGATTATATATTTCGTGTCCAGGGAGCTGAGAATCCTCGAAAAATCGACTAACGCGAAATGAAAAATGTTTGTGATATTCTTGTTCCCCACGCTCCAAACTGCTGGTATATAGCCTTTGCAGCGAATTTGGAGCATCTTTTGTTACATGTATATTTCGTGACCAGGGAGCTGAGAATCGTCGAAATATCGACTTACACGTAATGAAACATTTTTATGATATTCTTGTTCCCCGCGCTCCAAACTGCTCGTATATAGCATTTGCAGCGAATTTGGAGCAACATTTGTTATATGTATATTTCGTTACCAGGGAGCCGAGAATCGTCGAAATATCGACTTACACGAAATGAAATATTTTTGTGATATTCTTGTTTACCTTACTCCAAACTGCTCTTATATAGCTTTTGCAGCGAATTTGGAGCAACTTTTGTTCAGAGTATATTTAGTGTCCAGGGAGCCGAGAATCGTCGAAATATCGACTTATACGAAATGAAAAATTTTTGTGATATTCTTGTTCCCCACGCTTCAAACTGCTCGTAAATAGCAATTGAGACGAATTTGGAGCAACTTTTGGTTTATGTATATTTCGTGACCAGGGAGCTGAGAATCCTCGAAAAATCGACTTACGCGAAATGAAAAATGTTTGTGATATTCTTGTTCCCCACGCTCCAAACTGCTCGTATATAGCATTTGCAGCGAATTTGGAGCAACTTTTGTTATATGTATTTTTCGTGTCCAGGGAGCCGAGAATCGTCGAAATATCAACTTACACGAAATGAAATATTTTTGTGATATTCTTGTTAACCTTACTCCAAACTGCTCTTATATAGCTTTTGCAGCGAATTTGGAGCAACTTTTGTTCTAAGTATATTTAGTGTCCAGGGAGCCGAGAATCGTCGAAATATCGACTTACACGAAATGAAAAATTTTTGTGATATTCTTGTTCACCACACTCCAAACTGCTCGTATATAGCTTTTGCAGCGAATTTGGAGCAACCATTGTTCAGAGTATATTTAGTGTCCAGGGAGCCGAGAATCGTCGAAATATCGACCTACACGAAATGAAAAGTATTTGCGATAATCTTGTTCCCCACACTCCAAACTTCTCGTATATAGCTTTTGCAGCGAATTTGGAGCAACATTTGTTAGGATAATATATGTCGTGTCCAGGGAGCTGAGAATCCTCGAAAAATCGATTAACGCGAAATGAAAAATTTTTGTGATATTCTTGTTCCCCACGCTCCAAACTGCTCGTAAATAGCAATTGAGACGAATTTGGAGCAACTTTTGGTATATGTATATTTCGTGACCAGGGAGCTGAGAATCCTCGAAAAATCGACTTACGCGAAATGAAAAATGTTTGTGATATTCCTGTTCCCCACGCTCCAAACTGCTCGTAAATAGCATTTGCAGCGAATTTGGAGCAACTTTTGTTATATGTATATTTCGTGACCAGGGAGCTGAGAATCGTCGAAATATCGACTTACACGAAATGAAATATTTTTGTGATATTCTTGTTTACCTTACTCCAAACTGCTCGTATATAGCATTTGCAGCGAATTTGGAGCAACTTTTGTTATATGTATTTTTCGTGTCCAGGGAGCCGAGAATCGTCGAAATATCAACTTGTACGAAATGAAATATTTTTGTGATATTCTCTTTCCCCACGCTCCAAACTGCTCGTAAATAGCATTTGCAGCGAATTTGGAGCAACTTTTGTTATATGTATATTTCGTGACCAGGGAGCCGAGCATCGTCGAAATATCGACTTACACGTAATGAAACATTTTTATGATACTCTTGTTCCCCGGGCTCCAAACTGCTCGTAAATGGCATTTGAGACGAATATGGAGCAACTTTTGGTATATGTATATTTCGTGACCAGGGAGCTGAGAATCGGCGAAATATCGACTTAGGCGAAATGAAAATTTTTTGTGATATTCTTGTTCCCCAGACTCCAAACTTCTCGTATATAGCTTTTGCAGCGAATTTGCAGCAACGTTTGTTAGGATAATATATTTCGTGTCCAGGGAGCTGAGAATCCTCGAAAAATCGACTTACGCGAAATGAAAAATTTTTGTGATATTCTTGTTCCCCACGCTTCACGCTGCTCGTAAATAGCATTTGCAGCGAATTTGGAGCAACTTTTGTTATATGTATATTTCGTGACCAGGGAGCCGAGCATCGTCGAAATATCGACTTACACCTAATGAAACATTTTTATGATACTCTTTTTCCCCGGGCTCCAAACTGCTCGTAAATAGCATTTGAGACGAATTTGGAGCAACTTTTGGTATATGTATATTTCGTGACCAGGGAGCTGAGAATCCCCGAAAAATCGACTTACGCGAAATGAAAAATGTTTGTGATATTCTTGTTCCCCACGCTCCAAACTGCTCGTATATAGCATTTGCAGCGAATTTGGAGCAACTTCTGTTATATGTATTTTTCGTGTCCAGGGAGCCGAGAATCGTCGAAATATCAACTTACACGAAATGAAATATTTTTGTGATATTCTTGTTAACCTTACTCCAAAGTGCTCTTATATAGCTTTTGCAGCGAATTTGGAGCAACTTTTGTTCAGAGTATATTTAGTGTCCAGGGAGCCGAGAATCGTCGAAATATCGGCTTACACGAAATGAAAAATTTTTGTGATATTTTTGTTCCCCACACTCCAAACTGCTCGTATATAGCTTTTGCAACGAATTTGGAGCAACTATTGTTCAGAGTATATTTAGTGTCCAGGGAGCCGAGAATCGTCGAAATATCGACCTACACGAAATGAAAAATTTTTGCGATATTCTTGTTTCCCACACTCCAAACTTCTCGTATATAGCTTTTGCAGCGAATTTGGAGCAACTTTTGGTATATGTATATTTCGTGACCAGGGAGCTGAGAATCCTCGAAAAATCGACTTACGCGAAATGAAAAATGTTTGTGATATTCTTGTTCCCCACGCTCCAAACTGCTCGTAAAAAGCATTTGCAGCGAATTTTGAGCAACTTTTGTTATATGTATATTTCGTGACCAGGGAGCTGAGAATCGTCGAAATATCGACTTACACGAAATGAAATATTTTTGTGATATTCTTGTTTACCTTACTCCAAACTGCTCGTATATAGCATTTGCAGCGAATTTGGAGCAACTTTTGTTATATGTATTTTTCGTGTCCAGGGAGCCGAGAATCGTCGAAATATCAACTTACACGAAATGAAATATTTTTGTGATATTCTCTTTCCCCACGCTCCAAACTGCTCGTAAATAGCATTTGCAGCGAATTTGGAGCAACTTTTGTTATATGTATATTTCGTGACCAGGGAGCCGAGCATCGTCGAAATATCGACTTACACGTAATGAAACATTTTTATGATACTCTTGTTCCCCGGGCTCCAAACTGCTCGTAAATGGCATTTGAGACGAATATGGAGCAACTTTTGGTATATGTATATTTCGTGACCAGGGAGCTGAGAATCCTCGAAAAATCGACTTACGCGAAATGAAAAATTTTTGTGATATTCTTGTTCCCCACGCTTCAAACTGCTCGTAAATAGCATTTGCAGCGAATTTGGAGCAACTTTTGTTATATGTATATTTCGTGACCAGGGAGCCGAGCATCGTCGAAATATCGACTTACACCTAATGAAACATTTTTATGGGCTCCAAACTGCTCGTAAATAGCATTTGAGACGAATTTGGAGCAACTTTTGGTATATGTATATTTCGTGACCAGGGAGCTGAGAATCCTCGAAAAATCGACTTACGCGAAATGAAAAATGTTTGTGATATTCTTGTTCCCCACGCTCCAAACTGCTCGTATATAGCATTTGCAGCGAATTTGGAGCAACTTCTGTTATATGTATTTTTCGTGTCCAGGGAGCCGAGAATCGTCGAAATATCAACTTACACGAAATGAAATATTTTTGTGATATTCTTGTTAACCTTACTCCAAAGTGCTCTTATATAGCTTTTGCAGCGAATTTGGAGCAACTTTTGTTCAGAGTATATTTAGTGTCCAGGGAGCCGAGAATCGTCGAAATATCGACTTACACGAAATGAAAAATTTTTGTGATATTTTTGTTCCCCACACTCCAAACTGCTCGTATATAGCTTTTGCAGCGAATTTGGAGCAACTATTGTTCAGAGTATATTTAGTGTCCAGGGAGCCGAGAATCGTCGAAATATCGACCTACACGAAATGAAAAATTTTTGCGATATTCTTGTTTCCCACACTCCAAACTTCTCGTATATAGCTTTTGCAGCGAATTTGGAGCAACATTTGCTAGGATAATATATTTCGTGTCCAGGGAGCTGAGAATCCTCGAAAAATCGACTAACGCGAAATGAAAAATTTTTGTGATATTCTTGTTCCCCACGCTCCAAACTGCTGGTATATAGCATTTGCAGCGAATTTGGAGCAACTTTTGTTACATGTATATTTCGTGACCAGGGAGCCGAGAATCGTCGAAAAATCGACTTACACGTAATGAAACATTTTTATGATATTCTTGTTCCCCGCGCTCCAAACTGCTCGTAAATAGCATTTGAGGCGAATTTGGAGCAACGTTTGGTATATGTATATTTCGTGACCAGGGATCCGAGCATCGTCGAAATATCGACTTACACCTAATGAAACATTTTTATGATACTCTTGTTCCCCGGGCTCCAAACTACTCGTAAATAGCATTTGAGACGAATTTGGAGCAACTTTTGGTATATGTATATTTCGTGACCAGGGAGCTGAGAATCCTCGAAAAATCGACTTACGCGAAATGAAAAATGTTTGTGATATTCTTGTTCCCCACGCTCCAAACTGCTCGTATATAGCATTTGCAGCGAATTTGGAGCAACTTTTGTTATATGTATTTTTCGTGTCCAGGGAGCCGAGAATCGTCGAAATATCGACTTACACGAAATGAAAAGCTTTTGTGATATTCTTGTTCCCCACGCTCCAGACTGCTCGTATATAGCATTTGCAGCGAATTTGGAACTTTCGTTATATGTATTTTTGGTGTCCAGGGAGCCGAGAATTGTCGAAATATCGACTTAAACGAAATGAAATATTTTTG
The DNA here is from genome assembly GCA_030762935.1 of Hymenopus coronatus. Lineage (NCBI taxonomy): Eukaryota > Metazoa > Arthropoda > Insecta > Mantodea > Hymenopodidae > Hymenopus > Hymenopus coronatus. The sequence goes on along the minus strand of CM060899.1, from coordinate 478,232 downwards.
TGATATTCTTGTTTACCTTACTCCAAACTGCTCGTATATAGCATTTGCAGCGAATTTGGAGCAACTTTTGTTATATGTATTTTTCGTGTCCAGGGAGCCGAGAATCGTCGAAATATCAACTTACACGAAATGAAATATTTTTGTGATATTCTCTTTCCCCACGCTCCAAACTGCTCGTAAATAGCATTTGCAGCGAATTTGGAGCAACTTTTGTTATATGTATATTTCGTGACCAGGGAGCCGAGCATCGTCGAAATATCGACTTACACGTAATGAAACATTTTTATGATACTCTTGTTCCCCGGGCTCCAAACTGCTCGTAAATGGCATTTGAGACGAATATGGAGCAACTTTTGGTATATGTATATTTCGTGACCAGGGAGCTGAGAATCCTCGAAAAATCGACTTACGCGAAATGAAAAATTTTTGTGATATTCTTGTTCCCCACGCTTCAAACTGCTCGTAAATAGCATTTGCAGCGAATTTGGAGCAACTTTTGTTATATGTATATTTCGTGACCAGGGAGCCGAGCATCGTCGAAATATCGACTTACACCTAATGAAACATTTTTATGGGCTCCAAACTGCTCGTAAATAGCATTTGAGACGAATTTGGAGCAACTTTTGGTATATGTATATTTCGTGACCAGGGAGCTGAGAATCCTCGAAAAATCGACTTACGCGAAATGAAAAATGTTTGTGATATTCTTGTTCCCCACGCTCCAAACTGCTCGTATATAGCATTTGCAGCGAATTTGGAGCAACTTCTGTTATATGTATTTTTCGTGTCCAGGGAGCCGAGAATCGTCGAAATATCAACTTACACGAAATGAAATATTTTTGTGATATTCTTGTTAACCTTACTCCAAAGTGCTCTTATATAGCTTTTGCAGCGAATTTGGAGCAACTTTTGTTCAGAGTATATTTAGTGTCCAGGGAGCCGAGAATCGTCGAAATATCGACTTACACGAAATGAAAAATTTTTGTGATATTTTTGTTCCCCACACTCCAAACTGCTCGTATATAGCTTTTGCAGCGAATTTGGAGCAACTATTGTTCAGAGTATATTTAGTGTCCAGGGAGCCGAGAATCGTCGAAATATCGACCTACACGAAATGAAAAATTTTTGCGATATTCTTGTTTCCCACACTCCAAACTTCTCGTATATAGCTTTTGCAGCGAATTTGGAGCAACATTTGCTAGGATAATATATTTCGTGTCCAGGGAGCTGAGAATCCTCGAAAAATCGACTAACGCGAAATGAAAAATTTTTGTGATATTCTTGTTCCCCACGCTCCAAACTGCTGGTATATAGCATTTGCAGCGAATTTGGAGCAACTTTTGTTACATGTATATTTCGTGACCAGGGAGCCGAGAATCGTCGAAAAATCGACTTACACGTAATGAAACATTTTTATGATATTCTTGTTCCCCGCGCTCCAAACTGCTCGTAAATAGCATTTGAGGCGAATTTGGAGCAACGTTTGGTATATGTATATTTCGTGACCAGGGATCCGAGCATCGTCGAAATATCGACTTACACCTAATGAAACATTTTTATGATACTCTTGTTCCCCGGGCTCCAAACTACTCGTAAATAGCATTTGAGACGAATTTGGAGCAACTTTTGGTATATGTATATTTCGTGACCAGGGAGCTGAGAATCCTCGAAAAATCGACTTACGCGAAATGAAAAATGTTTGTGATATTCTTGTTCCCCACGCTCCAAACTGCTCGTATATAGCATTTGCAGCGAATTTGGAGCAACTTTTGTTATATGTATTTTTCGTGTCCAGGGAGCTGAGAATCGTCGAAATATCGACTTATACGAAATGAAAAGCTTTTGTGATATTCTTGTTCCCCACGCTCCAGACTGCTCGTATATAGCATTTGCAGCGAATTTGGAACTTTCGTTATATGTATTTTTGGTGTCCAGGGAGCCGAGAATTGTCGAAATATCGACTTAAACGAAATGAAATATTTTTGTGATATTCTTGTTTACCTTACTCCAAACTGCTCTTATATAGCTTTTGCAGCGAATTTGGAACAACTTTTGTTATATGTATTTTTCGTGTCCAGGGAGCCGAGAATCGTCGAAATATCAACTTACACGAAATGAAAAATTTTTGCGATATTCTTGTTCCCCACGCTCCAGACTGCTCGTAAATAGAATTTGCAGCGAATTTGGAGCAACTTTTGTTATATGTATATTTCATGACCAGGGAGCCGAGCATCGTCGAAATATCGCCTTACACGTAATGAAACATTTTTATGATACTCTTGTTCCCCGGGCTCCAAACTGCTCGTAAATGGCATTTGAGACGAATATGGAGCAACTTTTGGTATATGTATATTTCGTGACCAGGGAGCTGAGAATCCTCGAAAAATCGACTAACGCGAAATAAAAAATTTTTGTGATGTTCTTGTTCCCCACGCTCCAAACTGCTTGTATATAGCAATTGCAGCGAATTTGGAGCAACTTTTGTTACATGTATATTTCGTGACCAGGGAGCCGAGAATCGTCGAAATATCGACTTACACGTAATGAAACATTTTTATGATATTCTTGTTCCCCGCGCTCCAAACTGCTCGTAAATAGCATTTGAGGCGAATTTGGAGCAACGTTTGGTATATGTATATTTCGTGACCAGGGAGCTGAGAATCCTTAAAAATCGACTTACGCGAAATGAAATATTTTTGTGATATTCTTGTTAACCTTACTCCAAACTGCTCTTATATAGCTTTTGCAGCGAATTTGGAGCAACTTTTGTTCAGAGTATATTTAGTGTCCAGGGAGCCGAGAATCGTAGAAATATCGACTTACACGAAATGAAATATTTTTGTGATATTCTTGTTTACCTTACTCCAAACTGCTCGTATATAGGATTTGCAGCGAATTTGGAGCAACTTTTGTTATATGTATTTTTCGTGTCCAGGGAGCCGAGAATCGTCGAAATATCAACTTACACGAAATGAAATATTTTTGTAATATTCTTGTTAAACTTACTCCAAACTGCTCTAATATAGCTTTTGCAGCGAATTTGGAGCAACTTTTGTTCAGAGTATATTTAGTGTCCAGGGAGCCGAGAATCGTCGAAATATCGACTTACACGAAATGAAATATTTTTGTGATATTCTTGTTTACCTTACTCCAAACTGCTCTTATATAGCTTTTGCAGCGAATTTGGAGCAACTTTTGTTATATGTATATTTCGTTACCAGGGAGCCGAGAATCGTCGAAATATCAACTTACACGAAATGAAAAATTTTTGTGATATTCTTGTTCCCCACACTCCAAACTTCTTGTATATAGCTTTTGCAGCGAATTTGGAGCAACGTTTGTTAGGATAATATAGTTCGTGTCCAGGGAGCTGAGAATCCTCGAAATATCAACTTACACGAAATTAAATATTTTTGTGATATTCTTGTTCCCCACACTCCAAACTTTTCGTATATAGCTTTTACAGTGAATTTGGAGCAACGTTTGTTAGGATAATATAGTTCGTGTCCAGGGAGCTGAGAATCCTCGAAAAATAGACTTACGCGAAATGAAAAATTTAGTGATATTCTTCTTCCCCACACTCCAAACTTCTTGTATATAGCTTTTGCAGCGAATTTGCAGCAACATTTGTTAGGATTATATATTTCGTGTCCAGGGAGCTGAGAATCCTCGAAAAATCGACTAACGCGAAATGAAAAATGTTTGTGATATTCTTGTTCCCCACGCTCCAAACTGCTGGTATATAGCCTTTGCAGCGAATTTGGAGCATCTTTTGTTACATGTATATTTCGTGACCAGGGAGCTGAGAATCGTCGAAATATCGACGTACACGTAATGAAACATTTTTATGATATTCTTGTTCCCCGCGCTCCAAACTGCTCGTATATAGCATTTGCAGCGAATTTGGAGCAACATTTGTTATATGTATATTTCGTTACCAGGGAGCCGAGAATCGTCGAAATATCGACTTACACGAAATGAAATATTTTTGTGATATTCTTGTTTACCTTACTCCAAACTGCTCTTATATAGCTTTTGCAGCGAATTTGGAGCAACTTTTGTTCAGAGTATATTTAGTGTCCAGGGAGCCGAGAATCGTCGAAATATCGACTTATACGAAATGAAAAATTTTTGTGATATTCTTGTTCCCCACGCTTCAAACTGCTCGTAAATAGCAATTGAGACGAATTTGGAGCAACTTTTGGTATATGTATATTTCGTGACCAGGGAGCTGAGAATCCTCGAAAAATCGACTTACGCGAAATGAAAAATGTTTGTGATATTCTTGTTCCCCACGCTCCAAACTGCTCGTATATAGCATTTGCAGCGAATTTGGAGCAACTTTTGTTATATGTATTTTTCGTGTCCAGGGAGCCGAGAATCGTCGAAATATCAACTTACACGAAATGAAATATTTTTGTGATATTCTTGTTAACCTTACTCCAAACTGCTCTTATATAGCTTTTGCAGCGAATTTGGAGCAACTTTTGTTCTAAGTATATTTAGTGTCCAGGGAGCCGAGAATCGTCGAAATATCGACTTACACGAAATGAAAAATTTTTGTGATATTCTTGTTCACCACACTCCAAACTGCTCGTATATAGCTTTTGCAGCGAATTTGGAGCAACTATTGTTCAGAGTATATTTAGTGTCCAGGGAGCCGAGAATCGTCGAAATATCGACCTACACGAAATGAAAAGTTTTTGCGATAATCTTGTTCCCCACACTCCAAACTTCTCGTATATAGCTTTTGCAGCGAATTTGGAGCAACATTTGTTAGGATAATATATGTCGTGTCCAGGGAGCTGAGAATCCTCGAAAAATCGATTAACGCGAAATGAAAAATGTTTGTGATATTCTTGTTCCCCACGCTCCAAACTGCTGGTATATAGCCTTTGCAGCGAATTTGGAGCAACTTTTGTTATATGTATATTTCGTGACCAGGGAGCTGAGAATCGTCGAAATATCGACTTACACGAAATGAAATATTTATGTGATATTCTTGTTTACCTTACTCCAAACTGCTCGTATATAGCATTTGCAGCGAATTTGGAGCAACTTTTGTTATATGTATTTTTCGTGTCCAGGGAGCCGAGAATCGTCGAAATATCAACTTACACGAAATGAAATATTTTTGTGATATTCTCTTTCCCCACGCTCCAAACTGCTCGTAAATAGCATTTGCAGCGAATTTGGAGCAACTTTTGTTATATGTATATTTCGTGACCTGGGAGCTGAGAATCGGCGAAATATCGACTTAGGCGAAATGAAAATTTTTTGTGATATTCTTGTTCCCCACACTCCAAACTTCTCGTATATAGCTTTTGCAGCGAATTTGCAGCAACGTTTGGTATATGTATATTTCGTGACCAGGGAGCTGAGAATCCTCGAAAAATCGACTTACGCGAAATGAAAAATTTTTGTGATATTCTTGTTCCCCACGCTTCAAACTGCTCGTAAATAGCATTTGCAGCGAATTTGGAGCAACTTTTGTTATATGTATATTTCGTGACCAGGGAGCCGAGCATCGTCGAAATATCGACTTACACCTAATGAAACATTTTTATGGGCTCCAAACTGCTCGTAAATAGCATTTGAGACGAATTTGGAGCAACTTTTGGTATATGTATATTTCGTGACCAGGGAGCTGAGAATCCTCGAAAAATCGACTTACGCGAAATGAAAAATGTTTGTGATATTCTTGTTCCCCACGCTCCAAACTGCTCGTATATAGCATTTGCAGCGAATTTGGAGCAACTTCTGTTATATGTATTTTTCGTGTCCAGGGAGCCGAGAATCGTCGAAATATCAACTTACACGAAATGAAATATTTTTGTGATATTCTTTTTAACCTTACTCCAAAGTGCTCTTATATAGCTTTTGCAGCGAATTTGGAGCAACTTTTGTTCAGAGTATATTTAGTGTCCAGGGAGCCGAGAATCGTCGAAATATCGACTTACACGAAATGAAAAATTTTTGTGATATTTTTGTTCCCCACACTCCAAACTGCTCGTATATAGCTTTTGCAGCGAATTTGGAGCAACTATTGTTCAGAGTATATTTAGTGTCCAGGGAGCCGAGAATCGTCGAAATATCGACCTACACGAAATGAAAAATTTTTGCGATATTCTTGTTTCCCACACTCCAAACTTCTCGTATATAGAGCTTTTGCAGCGAATTTGGAGCAACATTTGTTAGTATAATATATTTCGTGTCCAGGGAGCTGAGAATCCTCGAAAAATCGACTATCGCGAAATGAAAAATTTTTGTGATATTCTTGTTCCCCACGCTCCAAACTGCTGGTATATAGCATTTGCAGCGAATTTGGAGCAACTTTTGTTACATGTATATTTCGTGACCAGGGAGCCGAGAATCGTCGAAAAATCGACTTACACGTAATGAAACATTTTTATGATATTCTTGTTCCCCGCGCTCCAAACTGCTCGTAAATAGCATTTGAGGCGAATTTGGAGCAACGTTTGGTATATGTATATTTCGTGACCAGGGAGCCGAGCATCGTCGAAATATCGACTTACACCTAATGAAACATTTTTATGATACTCTTGTTCCCCGGGCTCCAAACTGCTCGTAAATAGCATTTGAGACGAATTTGGAGCAACTTTTGGTATATGTATATTTCGTGACCAGGGAGCTGAGAATCCTCGAAAAATCGACTTACGCGAAATGAAAAATGTTTGTGATATTCTTGTTCCCCACGCTCCAAACTGCTCGTATCTAGCATTTGCAGCGAATTTGGAGCAACTTTTGTTATATGTATTTTTCGTGTCCAGGGAGCCGAGAATCGTCGAAATATCGACTTACACGAAATGAAAAACTTTTGTGATATTCTTGTTCCCCACGCTCCAGACTGCTCGTATATAGCATTTGCAGCGAATTTGGAACTTTCGTTATATGTATTTTTGGTGTCCAGGGAGCCGAGAATTGTCGAAATATCGACTTAAACGAAATGAAATATTTTTGTGATATTCTTGTTTACCTTACTCCAAACTGCTCTTATATAGCTTTTGCAGCGAATTTGGAACAACTTTTGTTATATGTATTTTTCGTGTCCAGGGAGCCGAGCATCGTCGAAATATCGACTTACACCTAATGAAACATTTTTATGATACTCTTTTTCCCCGGGCTCCAGACTGCTCGTAAATAGCATTTGCAGCGAATTTGGAGCAACTTTTGTTATATGTATATTTCATGACCAGGGAGCCGAGCATCGTCGAAATATCACCTTACACGTAATGAAACATTTTTATGATACTCTTGTTCCCCGGGCTCCAAACTGCTCGTAAATAGCATTTGAGACGAATTAGGAGCAACTTTTGGTATATGTATATTTCGTGAGCAGGGAGCTGAGAATCGGCGAAATATCGACTTAGGCGAAATGAAAAATTTTTGTGATATTCTTGTTCCCCACACTCCAAACTGCTCGTATATAGCTTTTGCAGCGAATTTGGAGCAACTATTGTTCAGAGTATATTTAGTGTCCAGGTAGCCGAGAATCGTCTAAATATCGACTTACACGAAATGAAAAATTTTTGTGATATTCTTGTTCCCCACGCTTCACACTGCTCGTAAATAGCATTTGCAGCGAATTTGGAGCAACTTTTGTTATATGTATTTTTCGTGACCAGGGAGCCGAGCATCGTCGAAATATCGACTTACACCTAATGAAACATTTTTATGATACTCTTTTTCCCAGGGCTCCAAACTGCTCGTAAATAGCATTTGAGACGAATTTGGAGCAACTTTTGGTATATGTATATTTCGTGACCAGGGAGCTGAGAATCCTCGAAAAATCGACTTACGCGAAATGAAAAATGTTTGTGATATTCTTGTTCCCCACGCTCCAAACTGCTCGTATATAGCATTTGCAGCGAATTTGGAGCAACTTCTGTTATATGTATTTTTCGTATTCAGGGAGCCGAGAATCGTCGAAATATCAACTTACACGAAATGAAATATTTTTGTGATATTCTTGTTAACTTTACTCCAAAGTGCTCTTATATAGCTTTTGCAGCGAATTTGGAGCAACTTTTGTTCAGAGTATATTTAGTGTCCAGGGAGCCGAGAATCGTCGAAATATCGACTTACACGAAATGAAAAATTTTTGTGATATTTTTGTTCCCCACACTCCAAACTGCTCGTATATAGCTTTTGCAGCGAATTTGGAGCAACTATTGTTCAGAGTATATTTAGTGTCCAGGGAGCCGAGAATCGTCGAAATATCGACCTACACGAAATGAAAAATTTTTGCGATATTCTTGTTTCCCACACTCCAAACTTCTCGTATATAGCTTTTGCAGCGAATTTGGAGCAACATTTGTTAGGATAATATATTTCGTGTCCAGGGAGCTGAGAATCCTCGAAAAATCGACTAACGCGAAATGAAAAATTTTTGTGATATTCTTGTTCCCCACGCTCCAAACTGCTGGTATATAGCATTTGCAGCGAATTTGGAGCAACTTTTGTTACATGTATATTTCGTGACCAGGGAGCCGAGAATCGTCGAAATATCGACTTACACGTAATGAAACATTTTTATGATATTCTTGTTCCCCGCGCTCCAAACTGCTCGTAAATAGCATTTGAGGCGAATTTGGAGCAACGTTTGGTATATGTATATTTCGTGACCAGGGAGCCGAGCATCGTCGAAATATCGACTTACACCTAATGAAACATTTTTATGATACTCTTGTTCCCTGGGCTCCAAACTGCTCGTAATTAGCATTTGAGACGAATTTGGAGCAACTTTTGGTATATGTATATTTCGTGACCAGGGAGCTGAGAATCCTCGAAAAATCGACTTACGCGAAATGAAAAATGTTTGTGATATTCTTGTTCCCCACGCTCCAAACTGCTCGTATATAGCATTTGCAGCGAATTTGGAGCATCTTTTGTTTTATGTATTTTTCGTGTCCAGGGAGCCGAGAATCGTCGAAATATCAACTTACACGAAATGAAATATTTTTGTGATATTCTTGTTAACCTTACTCCAAACTGCTCTTATATAGCTTTTGCAGCGAATTTGGAGCAACTTTTGTTCAGAGTATATTTAGTGTCCAGGGACCCGAGAATCGTCGAAATATCGACTTACATGAAATGAAAAATTTTTGTGATATTCTTGTTCCCCACACTCCAAACTTCTCGTATATAGCTTTTGCAGCGAATTTGGAGCAACATTTGTTAGGATAATATATTTCGTGTCCAGGGCACTGAGAATCCTCGAAAAATCGACTAACGCGAAATAAAAAATTTTTGTGATGTTCTTGTTCCCCACGCTCCAAACTGCTTGTATATAGCAATTGCAGCGAATTTGGAGCAACTTTTGTTACATGTATATTTCGTGACCAGGGAGCCGAGAATCGTCGAAATATCGACTTACACGTAATGAAACATTTTTATGATATTCTTGTTCCCCGCACTCCAAATTGCTCGTAAATAGCATTTGAGGCGAATTTGGAGCAACGTTTGGTATATGTATATTTTGTGACCAGGGAGCTGAGAATCGTCGAAATATCGACTTACACGAAATGAAATATTTTTGTGATATTCTTGTTTACCTTACTCCAAACTGCTCTTATATAGCTTTTGCAGCGAATTTGGAGCAACTTTTGTTCAGAGTATATTTAGTGTCCAGGGAGCCGAGAATCGTCGAAATATCGACTTACACGAAATGAAAAATTTTTGTGATATTCTTGTTCCCCAGACTCCAAACTTCTCTTATATAGCTTTTGCAGCGAATTTGCAGCAACGTTTGTTAGGAATATTTTTGTGATATTCTTGTTCCCCACACTCCAAACTTTTCGTATATAGCTTTTACAGTGAATTTGGAGCAACGTTTGTTAGGATAATATAGTTCGTGTCCAGGGAGCTGAGAATCCTCGAAAAATCGACTTACGCGAAATGAAAAATTTTAGTGATATTCTTCTTCCCCACCCTCCAAACTGCTCGTTTATAGCATTTGCAGCGAATTTGGAACTTTTGTTATATGTATTTTTGGTGTCCAGGGAGCCGAGAATTTTCGAAATATCAACTTACACGAAATGAAATTTTTTTGTGATATTCTTGTTCCCCGCGCTCCAAACTGCTCGTAAATAGCATTTGCAGCGAATTTGGAGCAACTTTTTTATATGTATATTTCGTGACCAGGGAGCCGAGCATGTCGAAATATCGACTTACACCTAATGAAACACTTTTATGATACTCTTGTTCCCCGGGCTCCAAACTGCTCGTAAATAGCATTTGAGACGAATTTGGAGCAACTTTTGGTATATGTATATTTCGTGACCAGGGAGCTGAGAATCCTTGAAAAATCGACTTACACGAAATGAAAAAAGTTTGTGATATTCTTGTTCCCCACGCTCCAAACTGCTCGTAAATAGCATTTGCAGCGAATTTGGAGCAACTTTTGTTATATGTATTTTTCGTGTCCAGGGAGCCGAGAATCGTCGAAATATCAACTTACACGAAATGAAATATTTTTGTAATATTCTTGTTAATCTTACTCCAAACTGCTCTTATATAGCTTTTGCAGCGAATTTGGAGCAACTTTTGTTCAGAGTATATTTAGTGTCCAGGGAGCCGAGAATCGTCGAAATATCGACTTACACGAAATGAAAAATTTTTGTGATATTTTTGTTCCCCACACTCCAAACTGCTCGTATATAGCTTTTGCAGCGAATTTGGAGCAACTATTGTTCAGAGTATATTTAGTGTCCAGGGAGCCGAGAATCGTCGAAATATCGACCTACACGAAATGAAAAATTTTTGCGATATTCTTGTTTCCCACACTCCAAACTTCTCGTATATAGCTTTTGCAGCGAATTTGGAGCAACATTTGTTAGGATAATATATTTCGTGTCCAGGGAGCTGAGAATCCTCGAAAAATCGACTAACGCGAAATGAAAAATTTTTGTGATATTCTTGTTCCCCACGCTCCAAACTGCTGGTATATAGCATTTGCAGCGAATTTGGAGCAACTTTTGTTACATGTATATTTCGTGACCAGGGAGCCGAGAATCGTCGAAATATCGACTTACACGTAATGAAACATTTTTATGATATTCTTGTTCCCCGCGCTCCAAACTGCTCGTAAATAGCATTTGAGGCGAATTTGGAGCAACGTTTGGTATATGTATATTTCGTGACCAGGGAGCCGAGCATCGTCGAAATATCGACTTACACCTAATGAAACATTTTTATGATACTCTTGTTCCCTGGGCTCCAAACTGCTCGTAATTAGCATTTGAGACGAATTTGGAGCAACTTTTGGTATATGTATATTTCGTGACCAGGGAGCTGAGAATCCTCGAAAAATCGACTTACGCGAAATGAAAAATGTTTGTGATATTCTTGTTCCCCACGCTCCAAACTGCTCGTATATAGCATTTGCAGCGAATTTGGAGCATCTTTTGTTTTATGTATTTTTCGTGTCCAGGGAGCCGAGAATCGTCGAAATATCAACTTACACGAAATGAAATATTTTTGTGATATTCTTGTTAACCTTACTCCAAACTGCTCTTATATAGCTTTTGCAGCGAATTTGGAGCAACTTTTGTTCAGAGTATATTTAGTGTCCAGGGACCCGAGAATCGTCGAAATATCGACTTACATGAAATGAAAAATTTTTGTGATATTCTTGTTCCCCACACTCCAAACTTCTCGTATATAGCTTTTGCAGCGAATTTGGAGCAACATTTGTTAGGATAATATATTTCGTGTCCAGGGCACTGAGAATCCTCGAAAAATCGACTAACGCGAAATAAAAAATTTTTGTGATGTTCTTGTTCCCCACGCTCCAAACTGCTTGTATATAGCAATTGCAGCGAATATGGAGCAACTTTTGTTACATGTATATTTCGTGACCAGGGAGCCGAGAATCGTCGAAATATCGACTTACACGTAATGAAACATTTTTATGATATTCTTGTTCCCCGCACTCCAAATTGCTCGTAAATAGCATTTGAGGCGAATTTGGAGCAACGTTTGGTATATGTATATTTTGTGACCAGGGAGCTGAGAATCGTCGAAATATCGACTTACACGAAATGAAATATTTTTGTGATATTCTTGTTTACCTTACTCCAAACTGCTCTTATATAGCTTTTGCAGCGAATTTGGAGCAACTTTTGTTCAGAGTATATTTAGTGTCCAGGGAGCCGAGAATCGTCGAAATATCGACTTACACGAAATGAAAAATTTTTGTGATATTCTTGTTCCCCAGACTCCAAACTTCTCTTATATAGCTTTTGCAGCGAATTTGCAGCAACGTTTGTTAGGAATATTTTTGTGATATTCTTGTTCCCCACACTCCAAACTTTTCGTATATAGCTTTTACAGTGAATTTGGAGCAACGTTTGTTAGGATAATATAGTTCGTGTCCAGGGAGCTGAGAATCCTCGAAAAATCGACTTACGCGAAATGAAAAATTTTAGTGATATTCTTCTTCCCCACCCTCCAAACTGCTCGTTTATAGCATTTGCAGCGAATTTGGAACTTTTGTTATATGTATTTTTGGTGTCCAGGGAGCCGAGAATTTTCGAAATATCAACTTACACGAAATGAAATTTTTTTGTGATATTCTTGTTCCCCGCGCTCCAAACTGCTCGTAAATAGCATTTGCAGCGAATTTGGAGCAACTTTTTTATATGTATATTTCGTGACCAGGGAGCCGAGCATGTCGAAATATCGACTTACACCTAATGAAACACTTTTATGATACTCTTGTTCCCCGGGCTCCAAACTGCTCGTAAATAGCATTTGAGACGAATTTGGAGCAACTTTTGGTATATGTATATTTCGTGACCAGGGAGCTGAGAATCCTTGAAAAATCGACTTACACGAAATGAAAAAAGTTTGTGATATTCTTGTTCCCCACGCTCCAAACTGCTCGTAAATAGCATTTGCAGCGAATTTGGAGCAACTTTTGTTATATGTATTTTTCGTGTCCAGGGAGCCGAGAATCGTCGAAATATCAACTTACACGAAATGAAATATTTTTGTAATATTCTTGTTAATCTTACTCCAAACTGCTCTTATATAGCTTTTGCAGCGAATTTGGAGCAACTTTTGTTCAGAGTATATTTAGTGTCCAGGGAGCCGAGAATCGTCGAAATATCGACTTACACGAAATGAAAAATTTTTGTGATATTCTTATTCCCCACACTCCAAACTGCTCGTATATAGCTTTTGCAGCGAATTTGGAGCAACTATTGTTCAGAGTATATTTAGTGTGCAGGGAGCCAAGAATCGTCGAAATATCGACCTACACGAAATGAAAAATTTTTGCGATATTCTTGTTCCCCACACTCCAAACTTCTCGTATATAGCTTTTGCAGCGAATTTGGAGCAACGTTTGTTAGGATAATATATTTCGTGTCCAGGGAGCTGAGAATCCTCGAAAAATCGACTAACGCGAAATGAAAAATTTTTGTGATATTCTTGTTCCCCACGCTCCAAACTGCTGGTATATAGCATTTGCAGCGAATTTAGAGCAACTTTTGTTACATGTATATTTCGTGACCAGGGAGCCGAGAATCGTCGAAATATCGACTTACACGTAATGAAACATTTTTATGATATTCTTGTTCCCCGCGCTCCAAACTGCTCGTAAATAGCATTTGAGGCGAATTTGGAGCAACGTTTGGTATATGTATATTTCGTGACCAGGGAGCTGAGAATCCTCGAAAAATCGACTTACGCGAAATGAAATATTTTTGTGATATTCTTGTTAAACTTACTCCAAACTGCTCTAATATAGCTTTTGCAGCGAATTTGGAGCAACTTTTGTTCAGAGTATATTTAGTGTCCAGGGAGCCGAGAATCGTCGAAATATCGACTTAAACGAAATGAAATATTTTTGTGATATTCTTGTTTACCTTACTCCAAACTGCTCGTATATAGCATTTGCAGCGAATTTGGAGCAACTTTTGTTATATGTACTTTTCGTGTCCAGGGAGCCGAGAATCGTCGAAATATCAACTTGCACGAAATGAAATATTTTTGTGATATTCTTGTTCCCCACGCTCCAAACTGCTCGTAAATAGCATTTGCAGCGAATTTGAAGCAACTTTTGTTATATGTATATTTCGTTACCAGGGAGCCGAGAATCGTCGAAATATCGACTTACACGAAATGAAATATTTTTGTGATATTGTTGTTTACCTTACTCCAAACTGCTCTTATATAGCTTTTGCAGCGAATTTGGAGCAACTTTTGTTATATGTATATTTCGTTACCAGGGAGCCGAGAATCGTCGAAATATCAACTTACACGAAATGAAAAATTTTTGTGATATTCTTGTTCCCCACACTCCAAACTTCTTGTATATAGCTTTTGCAGCGAATTTGGAGCAACGTTTGTTAGGATAATATATTTCGTGTCCAGGGAGCTGAGAATCCTCGAAATATCAACTTACACGAAATTAAATATTTTTGTGATATTCTTGTTCCCCACACTCCAAACTTTTCGTATATAGCTTTTACAGTGAATTTGGAGCAGCGTTTGTTAGGATAATATAGTTCGTGTCCAGGGAGCTGAGAATCCTCGAAAAATAGACTTACGCGAAATGAAAAATTTTTGTGATATTCTTCTTCCCCACGCTCCAAACTGCTCGTATATAGCATTTGCAGCGAATTTGGAACTTTTGTTATATGTATTTTTGGTGTCCAGGGAGCCGAGAATTGTCGAAATATCGACTTACACGAAATGAAATATTTTTGTGATATTCTCGTTTACCTTACTCCAAACTGCTCTTATATAGCTTTTGCAGCGAATTTGGAACAACTTTTGTTATATGTATTTTTCGTGTCCAGGGAGCCGAGAATCGTCGAAATATCAACTTACACGAAATGAAAAATTTTTGAGATATTCTTGTTCCCCACGCTCCAAACTGCTCGTAAATAGCATTTGCAGCGAATTTGGAGCAACTTTTGTTATATGTATATTTCGTGACCAGGGAGCCGAGCATCGTCGAAATATCGACTTACACCTAATGAAACATTTTTATGATACTCTTGTTCCCCGGGCTCCAAACTGCTCGTAAACAGCATTTGAGACGAATTTGGAGCAACTTTTGGTATATGTATATTTCGTGACCAGGGAGCTGAGAATCCTCGAAAAATCGACTTACGCGAAATGAAAAATGTTTGTGATATTCTTGTTCCCCACGCTCCATACTGCTCGTATATAGCATTTGCAGCGAATTTGGAGCAACTTTTGTTCAGAGTATATTTAGTGTCCAGGGAGCCGAGAATCGTCGAAATATCGACTTACACGAAATGAAAAATTTTTGTGATATTCTTGTTCCCCACACTCCAAACTTCTCGTATATAGCTTTGCAGCGAATTTGGAACTTTTGTTATATGTATTTTTGGTGTCCTGGGAGCCGAGAATTGTCGAAATATCGACTTACACGAAATGAAATATTTTTGTGATATTCTTGTTTACCTTACTCCAAACTGCTCTTATATAGCTTTTGCAGCGAATTTGGAACAACTTTTGTTATATGTATTTTTCGTGTCCAGGGAGCCGAGAATCTTCGAAATATCGACTTACACGAAATGAAAAATGTTTGTGATATTCCTGTTCCCCACGCTCCAAACTGCTCGTAAATAGCATTTGCAGCGAATTTGGAGCAACTTTTGTGATATGTATATTTCGTGACCAGGGAGCCGAGAATCGTCGAAATATCGACTTACACGAAATGAAATATTTTTGTGATATTCTTGTTCACCTTACTCCAAACTGTTCTTATATAGCTTTTGCAGCGAATTTGGAACAACTTTTGTTATATGTATTTTTCGTGTCCAGGGAGCCGAGCATCGTCGAAATATCGACTTACACGAAATGAAAAATTTTTGTGATATTCTTGTTCACCACACTCCAAACTGCTCGTATATAGCTTTTGCAGCGAATTTGGAGCAACTATTGTTCAGAGTATATTTAGTGTCCAGGGAGCCGAGAATCGTCGAAATATCGACCTACACGAAATGAAAAATTTTTGCGATATTCTTGTTCCCCACACTCCAAACTTCTCGTATATAGCTTTTGCAGCGAATTTGGAGCAACATTTGTTAGGATAATATATGTCGTGTCCAAGGAGCTGAGAATCCTCGAAAAATCGACTAACGCGAAATGAAAAAATTTTGTGATATTCTTGTTCCCCACGCTCCAAACTGCTGGTATATAGCATTTGCAGCGAATTTGGAGCAACTTTTGTTACATGTATATTTCGTGACCAGGGAGCCGAGAATCGTCGAAATATCGACTTACACGTAATGAAACATTTTAAGACATTCTTGTTCCCCGCGCTCCAATCTGCTCGTAAATAGCATTTGAGGCGAATTTGAAGCAACGTTTGGTATATGTATATTTCGTGACCAGGGAGCCGAGCATCGTCGAAATATCGACTTACACCTAATGAAACATTTTTATGATACTCTTGTTCCCCGGGCTCCAAACTGCTCGTAAATAGCATTTGAGACGAATTTGGAGCAACTTTTGGTATATGTATATTTCGTGACCAGGGAGCTGAGAATCCTCGAAAAATCGACTTACGCGAAATGAAAAATGTTTGTGATATTCTTTTTCCCCACGCTCCAAACTGCTCGTATATAGCATTTGCAGCGAATTTGGAGCAACTTTTGTTATATGTATTTTTCGTGTCCAGGGAGCCGAGAATCGTCGAAATATCAACTTACACGAAATGAAATATTTTTGTGATATTCTTGTTAACCTTACTCCAAACTGCTCTTATATAGCTTTTGCAGCGAATTTGGAGCAACTTTTGTTCTAAGTAAATTTAGTGTCCAGGGAGCCGAGAATCGTCGAAATATCGACTTACACGAAATGAAAAATTTTTGTGATATTCTAGTTCACCACACTCCAAACTGCTCGTATATAGCTTTTGCAGCGAATTTGGAGCAACTATTGTTCAGAGTATATTTAGTGTCCAGGGAGCCGAGAATCGTCGAAATATCGACCTACACGAAATGAAAAGTTTTTGCGATAATCTTGTTCCCCACACTCCAAACTTCAAGTATATAGCTTTTGCAGCGAATTTGGAGCAACATTTGTTAGGATAATATATGTCGTGTCCAGGGAGCTGAGAATCCTCGAAAAATCGACTAACGCGAAATGAAAAATTTTTGTGATATTCTTGTTCCCCACGCTCCAAACTGCTGGTATATAGCATTTGCAGCGAATTTGGAGCAACTTTTGTTACATGTATATTTCGTGACCAGGGAGCCGAGAATCGTCGAAATATCGACTTACACGTAATGAAACATTTTTATGATATTCTTGTTCCCCGCGCTCCAAACTGCTCGTAAATAGCATTTGAGGCGAATTTGGAGCAACGTTTGGTATATGTATATTTCGTGACCAGGGAGCTGAGAATCCTCGAAAAATCGACTTACGCGAAATGAAATATTTTTGTGATATTCTTGTTAACCTTACTCCAAACTGCTCTTATATATCTTTTGCAGCGAATTTGGAGCAACTTTTGTTCAGAGTATATTTAGTGTCCAGGGAGCCGAGAATCGTCGAAATATCGACTTACACGAAATGAAATATTTTTGTGATATTCTTGTTTACCTTACTCCAAACTGCTCGTATATAGCATTTGCAGCGAATTTGGAGCAACTTTTGTTATATGTATTTTTCGTGTCCAGGGAGCCGAGAATCGTCGAAATATCAACTTGCACGAAATGAAATATTTTTGTGATATTCTTGTTCCCCACGCTCCAAACTGCTCGTATATAGCATTTGCAGCGAATTTGGAGCAACTTTTGTTATATGTATTTTTCGTGTCCAGGGAGCCGAGAATCGTCGAAATATCAACTTACACGAAATGAAATATTTTTGTGATATTCTTGTTCCCCACGCTCAAAACTGCTCGTAAATAGCATTTGCAGCGAATTTGGAGCAACTTTTGTTATATGTATATTTCGTTACCAGGGAGCCGAGAATCGTCGAAATATCGACTTACACGAAATGAAATATTTTTCTGATATTCTTGTTCCCCACGCTCCAAACTGCTGGTATATAGCATTTGCAGCGAATTTGGAGCAACTTTTGTTACATGTATATTTCGTGACCAGGGAGCCGAGAATCGTCGAAATAGCGACTTACACGTAATGAAACATTTTTATGATATTCCTGTTCCCCGCGCTCCAAACTGCTCGTAAATAGCATTTGCAGCGAATTTGGAGCAACTTTTGTTATATGTATATTTCGTTACCAGGGAGCCGAGAATCGTCGAAATATCGACTTACACGAAATGAAATATTTTTGTGATATTCTTGTTCACCTTACTCCAAACTGCTCTTATATAGCTTTTGCAGCGAATTTGGAACAACTTTTGTTATATGTATTTTTCGTGTCCAGGGAGCCGAGCATCGTCGCAATATCGACTTACACATAATGAAACATTTTTATGATACTCTTGTTCCCCGGGCTCCAAACTGCTCGTAAATAGCATTTGAGACGAATTTGGAGCAACTTTTGGTATATGTATATTTCGTGACCAGGGAGCTGAGAATCCTCGAAAAATCGACTTACGCGAAATGAAAAATGTTTGTGATATTCTTGTTCCCCACGCTCCAAACTGCTCGTAAATAGCATTTGCAGCGAATTTGGAGCAACTTTTGTTATATGTATTTTTCGTGTCCAGGGAGCCGAGAATCGTCGACATATCAACTTACACGAAATGAAATATTTTTGTGATATTCTTGTTCACCTTACTCCAAACTGCTCTTATATAGCTTTTGCAGCGAATTTGGAACAACTTTTGTTATATGTATTTTTCGTGTCCAGGGAGCCGAGCATCGTCGAAATATCGACTTACACGAAATGAAAAATTTTTGTGATATTCTTGTTCACCACACTCCAAACTGCTCGTATATAGCTTTTGCAGCGAATTTGGAGCAACTATTGTTCAGAGTATATTTAGTGTCCAGGGAGCCGAGAATCGTCGAAATATCGACCTACACGAAATGAAAAATTTTTGCGATATTCTTGTTCCCCACACTCCAAACTTCTCGTATATAGCTTTTGCAGCGAATTTGGAGCAACATTTGTTAGGATAATATATGTCGTGTCCAAGGAGCTGAGAATCCTCGAAAAATCGACTAACGCGAAATGAAAAAATTTTGTGATATTCTTGTTCCCCACGCTCCAAACTGCTGGTATATAGCATTTGCAGCGAATTTGGAGCAACTTTTGTTACATGTATATTTCGTGACCAGGGAGCCGAGAATCGTCGAAATATCGACTTACACGTAATGAAACATTTTTATGACATTCTTGTTCCCCGCGCTCCAATCTGCTCGTAAATAGCATTTGAGGCGAATTTGAAGCAACGTTTGGTATATGTATATTTCGTGACCAGGGAGCCGAGCATCGTCGAAATATCGACTTACACCTAATGAAACATTTTTATGATACTCTTGTTCCCCGGGCTCCAAACTGCTCGTAAATAGCATTTGAGACGAATTTGGAGCAACTTTTGGTATATGTATATTTCGTGACCAGGGAGCTGAGAATCCTCGAAAAATCGACTTACGCGAAATGAAAAATGTTTGTGATATTCTTTTTCCCCACGCTCCAAACTGCTCGTATATAGCATTTGCAGCGAATTTGGAGCAACTTTTGTTATATGTATTTTTCGTGTCCAGGGAGCCGAGAATCGTCGAAATATCAACTTACACGAAATGAAATATTTTTGTGATATTCTTGTTAACCTTACTCCAAACTGCTCTTATATAGCTTTTGCAGCGAATTTGGAGCAACTTTTGTTCTAAGTAAATTTAGTGTCCAGGGAGCCGAGAATCGTCGAAATATCGACTTACACGAAATGAAAAATTTTTGTGATATTCTAGTTCACCACACTCCAAACTGCTCGTATATAGCTTTTGCAGCGAATTTGGAGCAACTATTGTTCAGAGTATATTTAGTGTCCAGGGAGCCGAGAATCGTCGAAATATCGACCTACACGAAATGAAAAGTTTTTGCGATAATCTTGTTCCCCACACTCCAAACTTCAAGTATATAGCTTTTGCAGCGAATTTGGAGCAACATTTGTTAGGATAATATATGTCGTGTCCAGGGAGCTGAGAATCCTCGAAAAATCGACTAACGCGAAATGAAAAATTTTTGTGATATTCTTGTTCCCCACGCTCCAAACTGCTGGTATATAGCATTTGCAGCGAATTTGGAGCAACTTTTGTTACATGTATATTTCGTGACCAGGGAGCCGAGAATCGTCGAAATATCGACTTACACGTAATGAAACATTTTTATGATATTCTTGTTCCCCGCGCTCCAAACTGCTCGTAAATAGCATTTGAGGCGAATTTGGAGCAACGTTTGGTATATGTATATTTCGTGACCAGGGAGCTGAGAATCCTCGAAAAATCGACTTACGCGAAATGAAATATTTTTGTGATATTCTTGTTAACCTTACTCCAAACTGCTCTTATATAGCTTTTGCAGCGAATTTGGAGCAACTTTTGTTCAGAGTATATTTAGTGTCCAGGGAGCCGAGAATCGTCGAAATATCGACTTACACGAAATGAAATATTTTTGTGATATTCTTGTTTACCTTACTCCAAACTGCTCGTATATAGCATTTGCAGCGAATTTGGAGCAACTTTTGTTATATGTATTTTTCGTGTCCAGGGAGCCGAGAATCGTCGAAATATCAACTTGCACGAAATGAAATATTTTTGTGATATTCTTGTTCCCCACGCTCCAAACTGCTCGTATATAGCATTTGCAGCGAATTTGGAGCAACTTTTGTTATATGTATTTTTCGTGTCCAGGGAGCCGAGAATCGTCGAAATATCAACTTACACGAAATGAAATATTTTTGTGATATTCTTGTTCCCCACGCTCAAAACTGCTCGTAAATAGCATTTGCAGCGAATTTGGAGCAACTTTTGTTATATGTATATTTCGTTACCAGGGAGCCGAGAATCGTCGAAATATCGACTTACACGAAATGAAATATTTTTCTGATATTCTTGTTCCCCACGCTCCAAACTGCTGGTATATAGCATTTGCAGCGAATTTGGAGCAACTTTTGTTACATGTATATTTCGTGACCAGGGAGCCGAGAATCGTCGAAATAGCGACTTACACGTAATGAAACATTTTTATGATATTCCTGTTCCCCGCGCTCCAAACTGCTCGTAAATAGCATTTGCAGCGAATTTGGAGCAACTTTTGTTATATGTATATTTCGTTACCAGGGAGCCGAGAATCGTCGAAATATCGACTTACACGAAATGAAATATTTTTGTGATATTCTTGTTCACCTTACTCCAAACTGCTCTTATATAGCTTTTGCAGCGAATTTGGAACAACTTTTGTTATATGTATTTTTCGTGTCCAGGGAGCCGAGCATCGTCGCAATATCGACTTACACATAATGAAACATTTTTATGATACTCTTGTTCCCCGGGCTCCAAACTGCTCGTAAATAGCATTTGAGACGAATTTGGAGCAACTTTTGGTATATGTATATTTCGTGACCAGGGAGCTGAGAATCCTCGAAAAATCGACTTACGCGAAATGAAAAATGTTTGTGATATTCTTGTTCCCCACGCTCCAAACTGCTCGTAAATAGCATTTGCAGCGAATTTGGAGCAACTTTTGTTATATGTATTTTTCGTGTCCAGGGAGCCGAGAATCGTCGACATATCAACTTACACGAAATGAAATATTTTTGTGATATTCTTGTTAACCTTACTCCAAACTGCTCTTATATAGCTTTTGCAGCGAATTTGGAGCAACTTTTGTTCAGAGTATATTTAGTGTCCAGGGAGCTGAGAATCCTCGAAAAATCGACTTACACGTAATGAAACATTTTTATGATATTCTTGTTCCCCGCGCTCCAAACTGCTCGTAAATAGCATTTGAGGCGAATTTGGAGCAACGTTTGGTATATGTATATTTCGTGACCAGGGAGCCGAGCATCGTCGAAATATCGACTTACACCTAATGAAACATTTTTATGATACTCTTGTTCCCCGGGCTCCAAACTGCTCGTAAATAGCATTTGAGACGAATTTGGAGCAACTTTTGGTATATGTATATTTCGTGACCAGGGAGCTGAGAATCCTCGAAAAATCGACTTACGCGAAATGAAAAATGACCAGGGAGCCGAGGATCGTCGAAATATCGACTAACACGTAATGAAACATTTTTATGACATTCTTGTTCCCCGCGCTCCAATCTGCTCGTAAATAGCATTTGAGGCGAATTTGGAGCAACGTTTGGTATATGTATATTTCGTGACCAGGGAGCCGAGCATCGTCGAAATATCGACTTACACCTAATGAAACATTTTTATGATACTCTTGTTCCCCGGGCTCCAAACTGCTCGTAAATAGCATTTGAGACGAATTTGGAGCAACTTTTGGTATATGTATAATTCGTGACCAGGGAGCTGAGAATCCTCGAAAAATCGACTTACGCGAAATGAAAAATGTTTGTGATATTCTTGTTCCCCACGCTCCAAACTGCTCGTATAATAGCATTTGCAGCGAATTTGGAGCAACTTTTGTTGTATGTATTTTTCGTGTCCAGGGAGCCGAGAATCGTCGAAATATCAACTTACACGAAATGAAATATTTTTGTGATATTCTTGTTAACCTACTCCAAACTGCTCTTATATAGCTTTTGCAGCGAATTTGGAGCAACTTTTGTTCAGAGTATATTTAGTGTCCAGGGAGCCGAGAATCGTCGAAATATCGACTTACACGAAATAAAAAATTTTTGTGATATTCTTGTTCACCACACTCCAAACTGCTCGTATATAGCTTTTGCAGCGAATTTGGAGCAACTATTATTCAGAGTATATTTAGTGTCCAGGGAGCCGAGAATCGTCGAAATATCGACCTACACGAAATGAAAAGTTTTTGCGATATTCTTGTTCCCCACACTCCAAACTTCTCGTATATAGCTTTTGCAGCGAATTTGGAGCAACATTTGTTAGGATAATATATGTCGTGTCCAGGGAGCTGAGAATCCTCGAAAAATCGACTAACGCGAAATGAAAAATTTTTGTGATATTCTTGTTCCCCACGCTCCAAACTGCTGGTATATAGCATTTGCAGCGAATTTGGAGCAACTTTTGTTACATGTATATTTCGTGACCAGGGAGCCGAGAATCGTCGAAATATCGACTTACACGTAATGAAACATTTTTATGATATTCTTGTTCCCCGCGCTCCAAACTGCTCGTAAATAGCATTTGAGGCGAATTTGGAGCAACGTTTGGTATATGTATATTTCGTGACCAGGGAGCTGAGAATCCTCGAAAAATCGACTTACGCGAAATGAAATATTTTTGTGATATTCTTGTTAACCTTACTCCAAACTGCTCTTATATAGCTTTTGCAGCGAATTTGGAGCAACTTTTGTTCAGAGTATATTTAGTGTCCAGGGAGCCGAGAATCGTCGAAATATCGACTTACACGAAATGAAATATTTTTGTGATATTCTTGTTTACCTTACTCCAAACTGCTCGTATATAGCATTTGCAGCGAATTTGGAGCAACTTTTGTTATATGTATTTTTCGTGTCCAGGGAGCCGAGAATCGTCGAAATATCAACTTGCACGAAATGAAATATTTTTGTGATATTCTTGTTCCCCACGCTCCAAACTGCTCGTATATAGCATTTGCAGCGAATTTGGAGCAACTTTTGTTATATGTATTTTTCGTGTCCAGGGAGCCGAGAATCGTCGAAATATCAACTTACACGAAATGAAATATTTTTGTGATATTCTTGTTAAACTTACTCCAAACTGCTCTAATATAGCTTTTGCAGCGAATTTATAGCATTTGCAGCGAATTTGGAGCAACTTTTGTTATATGTATTTTTCGTGTCCAGGGAGCCGAGAATCGTCGAAATATCAACTTACACGAAATGAAATATTTTTGTGATATTCTTGTTAACCTTACTCCAAACTACTCTTATATAGCTTTTGCAGCGAATTTGGAGCAACTTTTGTTCAGAGTATATTTAGTGTCCAGGGAGCTGAGAATCCTCGAAAAATCGACTTACACGTAATGAAACATTTTTATGATATTCTTGTTCCCCGCGCTCCAAACTGCTCGTAAATAGCATTTGAGGCGAATTTGGAGCAACGTTTGGTATATGTATATTTCGTGACCAGGGAGCCGAGCATCGTCGAAATATCGACTTACACCTAATGAAACATTTTTATGATACTCTTGTTCCCCGGGCTCCAAACTGCTCGTAAATAGCATTTGAGACGAATTTGGAGCAACTTTTGGTATATGTATATTTCGTGACCAGGGAGCTGAGAATCCTCGAAAAATCGACTTACGCGAAATGAAAAATGACCAGGGAGCCGAGGATCGTCGAAATATCGACTAACACGTAATGAAACATTTTTATGACATTCTTGTTCCCCGCGCTCCAATCTGCTCGTAAATAGCATTTGAGGCGAATTTGGAGCAACGTTTGGTATATGTATATTTCGTGACCAGGGAGCCGAGCATCGTCGAAATATCGACTTACACCTAATGAAACATTTTTATGATACTCTTGTTCCCCGGGCTCCAAACTGCTCGTAAATAGCATTTGAGACGAATTTGGAGCAACTTTTGGTATATGTATAATTCGTGACCAGGGAGCTGAGAATCCTCGAAAAATCGACTTACGCGAAATGAAAAATGTTTGTGATATTCTTGTTCCCCACGCTCCAAACTGCTCGTATAATAGCATTTGCAGCGAATTTGGAGCAACTTTTGTTGTATGTATTTTTCGTGTCCAGGGAGCCGAGAATCGTCGAAATATCAACTTACACGAAATGAAATATTTTTGTGATATTCTTGTTAACCTTACTCCAAACTGCTCTTATATAGCTTTTGCAGCGAATTTGGAGCAACTTTTGTTCAGAGTATATTTAGTGTCCAGGGAGCCGAGAATCGTCGAAATATCGACTTACACGAAATAAAAAATTTTTGTGATATTCTTGTTCACCACACTCCAAACTGCTCGTATATAGCTTTTGCAGCGAATTTGGAGCAACTATTATTCAGAGTATATTTAGTGTCCAGGGAGCCGAGAATCGTCGAAATATCGACCTACACGAAATGAAAAGTTTTTGCGATATTCTTGTTCCCCACACTCCAAACTTCTCGTATATAGCTTTTGCAGCGAATTTGGAGCAACATTTGTTAGGATAATATATGTCGTGTCCAGGGAGCTGAGAATCCTCGAAAAATCGACTAACGCGAAATGAAAAATGTTTGTGATATTCTTGTTCCCCACGCTCCAAACTGCTCGTATAATAGCATTTGCAGCGAATTTGGAGCAACTTTTGTTGTATGTATTTTTCGTGTCCAGGGAGCCGAGAATCGTCGAAATATCAACTTACACGAAATGAAATATTTTTGTGATATTCTTGTTAACCTTACTCCAAACTGCTCTTATATAGCTTTTGCAGCGAATTTGGAGCAACTTTTGTTCAGAGTATATTTAGTGTCCAGGGAGCCGAGAATCGTCGAAATATCGACTTACACGAAATAAAAAATTTTTGTGATATTCTTGTTCACCACACTCCAAACTGCTCGTATATAGCTTTTGCAGCGAATTTGGAGCAACTATTATTCAGAGTATATTTAGTGTCCAGGGAGCCGAGAATCGTCGAAATATCGACCTACACGAAATGAAAAGTTTTTGCGATATTCTTGTTCCCCACACTCCAAACTTCTCGTATATAGCTTTTGCAGCGAATTTGGAGCAACATTTGTTAGAATAATATATGTCGTGTCCAGGGAGCTGAGAATCCTCGAAAAATCGACTAACGCGAAATGAAAAATTTTTGTGATATTCTTGTTCCCCACGCTCCAAACTGCTGGTATATAGCATTTGCAGCGAATTTGGAGCAACTTTTGTTACATGTATATTTCGTGACCAGGGAGCCGAGAATCGTCGAAATATCGACTTACACGTAATGAAACATTTTTATGATATTCTTGTTCCCCGCGCTCCAAACTGCTCGTAAATAGCATTTGAGGCGAATTTGGAGCAACGTTTGGTATATGTATATTTCGTGACCAGGGAGCTGAGAATCCTCGAAAAATCGACTTACGCGAAATGAAATATTTTTGTGATATTCTTGTTAACCTTACTCCAAACTGCTCTTATATAGCTTTTGCAGCGAATTTGGAGCAACTTTTGTTCAGAGTATATTTAGTGTCCAGGGAGCCGAGAATCGTCGAAATATCGACTTACACGAAATGAAATATTTTTGTGATATTCTTGTTTACCTTACTCCAAACTGCTCGTATATAGCATTTGCAGCGAATTTGGAGCAACTTTTGTTATATGTATTTTTCGTGTCCAGGGAGCCGAGAATCGTCGAAATATCAACTTGCACGAAATGAAATATTTTTGTGATATTCTTGTTCCCCACGCTCCAAACTGCTCGTATATAGCATTTGCAGCGAATTTGGAGCAACTTTTGTTATATGTATTTTTCGTGTCCAGGGAGCCGAGAATCGTCGAAATATCAACTTACACGAAATGAAATATTTTTGTGATATTCTTGTTAAACTTACTCCAAACTGCTCTAATATAGCTTTTGCAGCGAATTTATAGCATTTGCAGCGAATTTGGAGCAACTTTTGTTATATGTATTTTTCGTGTCCAGGGAGCCGAGAATCGTCGAAATATCAACTTACACGAAATGAAATATTTTTGTGATATTCTTGTTAACCTTACTCCAAACTGCTCTTATATAGCTTTTGCAGCGAATTTGGAGCAACTTTTGTTCAGAGTATATTTAGTGTCCAGGGAGCTGAGAATCCTCGAAAAATCGACTTACACGTAATGAAACATTTTTATGATATTCTTGTTCCCCGCGCTCCAAACTGCTCGTAAATAGCATTTGAGGCGAATTTGGAGCAACGTTTGGTATATGTATATTTCGTGACCAGGGAGCCGAGCATCGTCGAAATATCGACTTACACCTAATGAAACATTTTTATGATTCTCTTGTTCCCCGGGCTCCAAACTGCTCGTAAATAGCATTTGAGACGAATTTGGAGCAACTTTTGGTATATGTATATTTCGTGACCAGGGAGCTGAGAATCCTCGAAAAATCGACTTACGCGAAATGAAAAATGACCAGGGAGCCGAGGATCGTCGAAATATCGACTAACACGTAATGAAACATTTTTATGACATTCTTGTTCCCCGCGCTCCAATCTGCTCGTAAATAGCATTTGAGGCGAATTTGGAGCAACGTTTGGTATATGTATATTTCGTGACCAGGGAGCCGAGCATCGTCGAAATATCGACTTACACCTAATGAAACATTTTTATGATACTCTTGTTCCCCGGGCTCCAAACTGCTCGTAAATAGCATTTGAGACGAATTTGGAGCAACTTTTGGTATATGTATAATTCGTGACCAGGGAGCTGAGAATCCTCGAAAAATCGACTTACGCGAAATGAAAAATGTTTGTGATATTCTTGTTCCCCACGCTCCAAACTGCTCGTATAATAGCATTTGCAGCGAATTTGGAGCAACTTTTGTTGTATGTATTTTTCGTGTCCAGGGAGCCGAGAATCGTCGAAATATCAACTTACACGAAATGAAATATTTTTGTGATATTCTTGTTAACCTTACTCCAAACTGCTCTTATATAGCTTTTGCAGCGAATTTGGAGCAACTATTATTCAGAGTATATTTAGTGTCCAGGGAGCCGAGAATCGTCGAAATATCGACCTACACGAAATGAAAAGTTTTTGCGATATTCTTGTTCCCCACACTCCAAACTTCTCGTATATAGCTTTTGCAGCGAATTTGGAGCAACATTTGTTAGGATAATATATGTCGTGTCCAGGGAGCTGAGAATCCTCGAAAAATCGACTAACGCGAAATGAAAAATGTTTGTGATATTCTTGTTCCCCACGCTCCAAACTGCTCGTATAATAGCATTTGCAGCGAATTTGGAGCAACTTTTGTTGTATGTATTTTTCGTGTCCAGGGAGCCGAGATTCGTCGAAATATCAACTTACACGAAATGAAATATTTTTGTGATATTCTTGTTAACCTTACTCCAAACTGCTCTTATATAGCTTTTGCAGCGAATTTGGAGCAACTTTTGTTCAGAGTATATTTAGTGTCCAGGGAGCCGAGAATCGTCGAAATATCGACTTACACGAAATAAAAAATTTTTGTGATATTCTTGTTCACCACACTCCAAACTGCTCGTATATAGCTTTTGCAGCGAATTTGGAGCAACTATTATTCAGAGTATATTTAGTGTCCAGGGAGCCGAGAATCGTCGAAATATCGACCTACACGAAATGAAAAGTTTTTGCGATATTCTTGTTCCCCACACTCCAAACTTCTCGTATATAGCTTTTGCAGCGAATTTGGAGCAACATTTGTTAGGATAATATATGTCGTGTCCAGGGAGCTGAGAATCCTCGAAAAATCGACTAACGCGAAATGAAAAATTTTTGTGATATTCTTGTTCCCCACGCTCCAAACTGCTGGTATATAGCATTTGCAGCGAATTTGGAGCAACTTTTGTTACATGTATATTTCGTGACCAGGGAGCCGAGAGGCCGCGCCGTGGCCGAGTGGTTAGACCACTTGCCTCTCACCTAGACGGCCGGGGTTCGATCCCAAGCGACCGCATGTGAGATTTGTGGTGGACAAAGCGGCGCTGGGGCGGGTTTTCTCCGGGTACTCCGGTTTCCCCTGCCATCGCATTCCACCGGTGCTCCATCATCATTCAAGTATCACCAGTGCCACCGCCTGCGGTGCCATAAGTAGTTAAAGCGGGCGTTAAACACTACCAAAAAAAAAAAAAAAAAAAAGGGAGCCGAGAATCGTCGAAATATCGACTTACACGTAATGAAACATTTTTATGATATTCTTGTTCCCCGCGCTCCAAACTGCTCGTAAATAGCATTTGAGGCGAATTTGGAGCAACGTTTGGTATATGTATATTTCGTGACCAGGGAGCTGAGAATCCTCGAAAAATCGACTTACGCGAAATGAAATATTTTTGTGATATTCTTGTTAACCTTACTCCAAACTGCTCTTATATAGCTTTTGCAGCGAATTTGGAGCAACTTTTGTTCAGAGTATATTTAGTGTCCAGGGAGCCGAGAATCGTCGAAATATCGACTTACACGAAATGAAATATTTTTGTGATATTCTTGTTTACCTTACTCCAAACTGCTCGTATATAGCATTTGCAGCGAATTTGGAGCAACTTTTGTTATATGTATTTTTCGTGTCCAGGGAGCCGAGAATCGTCGAAATATCAACTTGCACGAAATGAAATATTTTTGTGATATTCTTGTTCCCCACGCTCCAAACTGCTCGTATATAGCATTTGCAGCGAATTTGGAGCAACTTTTGTTATATGTATTTTTCGTGTCCAGGGAGCCGAGAATCGTCGAAATATCAACTTACACGAAATGAAATATTTTTGTGATATACTTGTTAAACTTACTCCAAACTGCTCTAATATAGCTTTTGCAGCGAATTTATAGCATTTGCAGCGAATTTGGAGCAACTTTTGTTATATGTATTTTTCGTGTCCAGGGAGCCGAGAATCGTCGAAATATCAACTTACACGAAATGAAATATTTTTGTGATATTCTTGTTAACCTTACTCCAAACTGCTCTTATATAGCTTTTGCAGCGAATTTGGAGCAACTTTTGTTCAGAGTATATTTAGTGTCCAGGGAGCTGAGAATCCTCGAAAAATCGACTTACACGTAATGAAACATTTTTATGATATTCTTGTTCCCCGCGCTCCAAACTGCTCGTAAATAGCATTTGAGGCGAATTTGGAGCAACGTTTGGTATATGTATATTTCGTGACCAGGGAGCCGAGCATCGTCGAAATATCGACTTACACCTAATGAAACATTTTTATGATACTCTTGTTCCCCGGGCTCCAAACTGCTCGTAAATAGCATTTGAGACGAATTTGGAGCAACTTTTGGTATATGTATATTTCGTGACCAGGGAGCTGAGAATCCTCGAAAAATCGACTTACGCGAAATGAAAAATGACCAGGGAGCCGAGGATCGTCGAAATATCGACTAACACGTAATGAAACATTTTTATGACATTCTTGTTCCCCGCGCTCCAATCTGCTCGTAAATAGCATTTGAGGCGAATTTGGAGCAACGTTTGGTATATGTATATTTCGTGACCAGGGAGCCGAGCATCGTCGAAATATCGACTTACACCTAACGAAACATTTTTATGATACTCTTGTTCCCCGGGCTCCAAACTGCTCGTAAATAGCATTTGAGACGAATTTGGAGCAACTTTTGGTATATGTATAATTCGTGACCAGGGAGCTGAGAATCCTCGAAAAATCGACTTACGCGAAATGAAAAATGTTTGTGATATTCTTGTTCCCCACGCTCCAAACTGCTCGTATAATAGCATTTGCAGCGAATTTGGAGCAACTTTTGTTGTATGTATTTTTCGTGTCCAGGGAGCCGAGAATCGTCGAAATATCAACTTACACGAAATGAAATATTTTTGTGATATTCTTGTTAACCTTACTCCAAACTGCTCTTATATAGCTTTTGCAGCGAATTTGGAGCAACTTTTGTTCAGAGTATATTTAGTGTCCAGGGAGCCGAGAATCGTCGAAATATCGACTTACACGAAATAAAAAATTTTTGTGATATTCTTGTTCACCACACTCCAAACTGCTCGTATATAGCTTTTGCAGCGAATTTGGAGCAACTATTATTCAGAGTATATTTAGTGTCCAGGGAGCCGAGAATCGTCGAAATATCGACCTACACGAAATGAAAAGTTTTTGCGATATTCTTGTTCCCCACACTCCAAACTTCTCGTATATAGCTTTTGCAGCGAATTTGGAGCAACATTTGTTAGAATAATATATGTCGTGTCCAGGGAGCTGAGAATCCTCGAAAAATCGACTAACGCGAAATGAAAAATTTTTGTGATATTCTTGTTCCCCACGCTCCAAACTGCTGGTATATAGCATTTGCAGCGAATTTGGAGCAACTTTTGTTACATGTATATTTCGTGACCAGGGAGCCGAGAATCGTCGAAATATCGACTTACACGTAATGAAACATTTTTATGATATTCTTGTTCCCCGCGCTCCAAACTGCTCGTAAATAGCATTTGAGGCGAATTTGGAGCAACGTTTGGTATATGTATATTTCGTGACCAGGGAGCTGAGAATCCTCGAAAAATCGACTTACGCGAAATGAAATATTTTTGTGATATTCTTGTTAACCTTACTCCAAACTGCTCTTATATAGCTTTTGCAGCGAATTTGGAGCAACTTTTGTTCAGAGTATATTTAGTGTCCAGGGAGCCGAGAATCGTCGAAATATCGACTTACACGAAATGAAATATTTTTGTGATATTCTTGTTTACCTTACTCCAAACTGCTCGTATATAGCATTTGCAGCGAATTTGGAGCAACTTTTGTTATATGTATTTTTCGTGTCCAGGGAGCCGAGAATCGTCGAAATATCAACTTGCACGAAATGAAATATTTTTGTGATATTCTTGTTCCCCACGCTCCAAACTGCTCGTATATAGCATTTGCAGCGAATTTGGAGCAACTTTTGTTATATGTATTTTTCGTGTCCAGGGAGCCGAGAATCGTCGAAATATCAACTTACACGAAATGAAATATTTTTGTGATATTCTTGTTAAACTTACTCCAAACTGCTCTAATATAGCTTTTGCAGCGAATTTATAGCATTTGCAGCGAATTTGG
Organism: Hymenopus coronatus; assembly: GCA_030762935.1. Lineage (NCBI taxonomy): Eukaryota > Metazoa > Arthropoda > Insecta > Mantodea > Hymenopodidae > Hymenopus > Hymenopus coronatus. The sequence continues at coordinate 446,421 of CM060899.1, read as the reverse complement.
AGCAACTTTTGTTATATGTATTTTTCGTGTCCAGGGAGCCGAGAATCGTCGAAATATCAACTTACACGAAATGAAATATTTTTGTGATATTCTTGTTAACCTTACTCCAAACTGCTCTTATATAGCTTTTGCAGCGAATTTGGAGCAACTTTTGTTCAGAGTATATTTAGTGTCCAGGGAGCTGAGAATCCTCGAAAAATCGACTTACACGTAATGAAACATTTTTATGATATTCTTGTTCCCCGCGCTCCAAACTGCTCGTAAATAGCATTTGAGGCGAATTTGGAGCAACGTTTGGTATATGTATATTTCGTGACCAGGGAGCCGAGCATCGTCGAAATATCGACTTACACCTAATGAAACATTTTTATGATTCTCTTGTTCCCCGGGCTCCAAACTGCTCGTAAATAGCATTTGAGACGAATTTGGAGCAACTTTTGGTATATGTATATTTCGTGACCAGGGAGCTGAGAATCCTCGAAAAATCGACTTACGCGAAATGAAAAATGACCAGGGAGCCGAGGATCGTCGAAATATCGACTAACACGTAATGAAACATTTTTATGACATTCTTGTTCCCCGCGCTCCAATCTGCTCGTAAATAGCATTTGAGGCGAATTTGGAGCAACGTTTGGTATATGTATATTTCGTGACCAGGGAGCCGAGCATCGTCGAAATATCGACTTACACCTAATGAAACATTTTTATGATACTCTTGTTCCCCGGGCTCCAAACTGCTCGTAAATAGCATTTGAGACGAATTTGGAGCAACTTTTGGTATATGTATAATTCGTGACCAGGGAGCTGAGAATCCTCGAAAAATCGACTTACGCGAAATGAAAAATGTTTGTGATATTCTTGTTCCCCACGCTCCAAACTGCTCGTATAATAGCATTTGCAGCGAATTTGGAGCAACTTTTGTTGTATGTATTTTTCGTGTCCAGGGAGCCGAGAATCGTCGAAATATCAACTTACACGAAATGAAATATTTTTGTGATATTCTTGTTAACCTTACTCCAAACTGCTCTTATATAGCTTTTGCAGCGAATTTGGAGCAACTATTATTCAGAGTATATTTAGTGTCCAGGGAGCCGAGAATCGTCGAAATATCGACCTACACGAAATGAAAAGTTTTTGCGATATTCTTGTTCCCCACACTCCAAACTTCTCGTATATAGCTTTTGCAGCGAATTTGGAGCAACATTTGTTAGGATAATATATGTCGTGTCCAGGGAGCTGAGAATCCTCGAAAAATCGACTAACGCGAAATGAAAAATGTTTGTGATATTCTTGTTCCCCACGCTCCAAACTGCTCGTATAATAGCATTTGCAGCGAATTTGGAGCAACTTTTGTTGTATGTATTTTTCGTGTCCAGGGAGCCGAGATTCGTCGAAATATCAACTTACACGAAATGAAATATTTTTGTGATATTCTTGTTAACCTTACTCCAAACTGCTCTTATATAGCTTTTGCAGCGAATTTGGAGCAACTTTTGTTCAGAGTATATTTAGTGTCCAGGGAGCCGAGAATCGTCGAAATATCGACTTACACGAAATAAAAAATTTTTGTGATATTCTTGTTCACCACACTCCAAACTGCTCGTATATAGCTTTTGCAGCGAATTTGGAGCAACTATTATTCAGAGTATATTTAGTGTCCAGGGAGCCGAGAATCGTCGAAATATCGACCTACACGAAATGAAAAGTTTTTGCGATATTCTTGTTCCCCACACTCCAAACTTCTCGTATATAGCTTTTGCAGCGAATTTGGAGCAACATTTGTTAGGATAATATATGTCGTGTCCAGGGAGCTGAGAATCCTCGAAAAATCGACTAACGCGAAATGAAAAATTTTTGTGATATTCTTGTTCCCCACGCTCCAAACTGCTGGTATATAGCATTTGCAGCGAATTTGGAGCAACTTTTGTTACATGTATATTTCGTGACCAGGGAGCCGAGAGGCCGCGCCGTGGCCGAGTGGTTAGACCACTTGCCTCTCACCTAGACGGCCGGGGTTCGATCCCAAGCGACCGCATGTGAGATTTGTGGTGGACAAAGCGGCGCTGGGGCGGGTTTTCTCCGGGTACTCCGGTTTCCCCTGCCATCGCATTCCACCGGTGCTCCATCATCATTCAAGTATCACCAGTGCCACCGCCTGCGGTGCCATAAGTAGTTAAAGCGGGCGTTAAACACTACCAAAAAAAAAAAAAAAAAAAAGGGAGCCGAGAATCGTCGAAATATCGACTTACACGTAATGAAACATTTTTATGATATTCTTGTTCCCCGCGCTCCAAACTGCTCGTAAATAGCATTTGAGGCGAATTTGGAGCAACGTTTGGTATATGTATATTTCGTGACCAGGGAGCTGAGAATCCTCGAAAAATCGACTTACGCGAAATGAAATATTTTTGTGATATTCTTGTTAACCTTACTCCAAACTGCTCTTATATAGCTTTTGCAGCGAATTTGGAGCAACTTTTGTTCAGAGTATATTTAGTGTCCAGGGAGCCGAGAATCGTCGAAATATCGACTTACACGAAATGAAATATTTTTGTGATATTCTTGTTTACCTTACTCCAAACTGCTCGTATATAGCATTTGCAGCGAATTTGGAGCAACTTTTGTTATATGTATTTTTCGTGTCCAGGGAGCCGAGAATCGTCGAAATATCAACTTGCACGAAATGAAATATTTTTGTGATATTCTTGTTCCCCACGCTCCAAACTGCTCGTATATAGCATTTGCAGCGAATTTGGAGCAACTTTTGTTATATGTATTTTTCGTGTCCAGGGAGCCGAGAATCGTCGAAATATCAACTTACACGAAATGAAATATTTTTGTGATATACTTGTTAAACTTACTCCAAACTGCTCTAATATAGCTTTTGCAGCGAATTTATAGCATTTGCAGCGAATTTGGAGCAACTTTTGTTATATGTATTTTTCGTGTCCAGGGAGCCGAGAATCGTCGAAATATCAACTTACACGAAATGAAATATTTTTGTGATATTCTTGTTAACCTTACTCCAAACTGCTCTTATATAGCTTTTGCAGCGAATTTGGAGCAACTTTTGTTCAGAGTATATTTAGTGTCCAGGGAGCTGAGAATCCTCGAAAAATCGACTTACACGTAATGAAACATTTTTATGATATTCTTGTTCCCCGCGCTCCAAACTGCTCGTAAATAGCATTTGAGGCGAATTTGGAGCAACGTTTGGTATATGTATATTTCGTGACCAGGGAGCCGAGCATCGTCGAAATATCGACTTACACCTAATGAAACATTTTTATGATACTCTTGTTCCCCGGGCTCCAAACTGCTCGTAAATAGCATTTGAGACGAATTTGGAGCAACTTTTGGTATATGTATATTTCGTGACCAGGGAGCTGAGAATCCTCGAAAAATCGACTTACGCGAAATGAAAAATGACCAGGGAGCCGAGGATCGTCGAAATATCGACTAACACGTAATGAAACATTTTTATGACATTCTTGTTCCCCGCGCTCCAATCTGCTCGTAAATAGCATTTGAGGCGAATTTGGAGCAACGTTTGGTATATGTATATTTCGTGACCAGGGAGCCGAGCATCGTCGAAATATCGACTTACACCTAACGAAACATTTTTATGATACTCTTGTTCCCCGGGCTCCAAACTGCTCGTAAATAGCATTTGAGACGAATTTGGAGCAACTTTTGGTATATGTATAATTCGTGACCAGGGAGCTGAGAATCCTCGAAAAATCGACTTACGCGAAATGAAAAATGTTTGTGATATTCTTGTTCCCCACGCTCCAAACTGCTCGTATAATAGCATTTGCAGCGAATTTGGAGCAACTTTTGTTGTATGTATTTTTCGTGTCCAGGGAGCCGAGAATCGTCGAAATATCAACTTACACGAAATGAAATATTTTTGTGATATTCTTGTTAACCTTACTCCAAACTGCTCTTATATAGCTTTTGCAGCGAATTTGGAGCAACTTTTGTTCAGAGTATATTTAGTGTCCAGGGAGCCGAGAATCGTCGAAATATCGACTTACACGAAATAAAAAATTTTTGTGATATTCTTGTTCACCACACTCCAAACTGCTCGTATATAGCTTTTGCAGCGAATTTGGAGCAACTATTATTCAGAGTATATTTAGTGTCCAGGGAGCCGAGAATCGTCGAAATATCGACCTACACGAAATGAAAAGTTTTTGCGATATTCTTGTTCCCCACACTCCAAACTTCTCGTATATAGCTTTTGCAGCGAATTTGGAGCAACATTTGTTAGGATAATATATGTCGTGTCCAGGGAGCTGAGAATCCTCGAAAAATCGACTAACGCGAAATGAAAAATTTTTGTGATATTCTTGTTCCCCACGCTCCAAACTGCTGGTATATAGCATTTGCAGCGAATTTGGAGCAACTTTTGTTACATGTATATTTCGTGACCAGGGAGCCGAGAATCGTCGAAATATCGACTTACACGTAATGAAACATTTTTATGATATTCTTGTTCCCCGCGCTCCAAACTGCTCGTAAATAGCATTTGAGGCGAATTTGGAGCAACGTTTGGTATATGTATATTTCGTGACCAGGGAGCTGAGAATCCTCGAAAAATCGACTTACGCGAAATGAAATATTTTTGTGATATTCTTGTTAACCTTACTCCAAACTGCTCTTATATAGCTTTTGCAGCGAATTTGGAGCAACTTTTGTTCAGAGTATATTTAGTGTCCAGGGAGCCGAGAATCGTCGAAATATCGACTTACACGAAATGAAATATTTTTGTGATATTCTTGTTTACCTTACTCCAAACTGCTCGTATATAGCATTTGCAGCGAATTTGGAGCAACTTTTGTTATATGTATTTTTCGTGTCCAGGGAGCCGAGAATCGTCGAAATATCAACTTGCACGAAATGAAATATTTTTGTGATATTCTTGTTCCCCACGCTCCAAACTGCTCGTATATAGCATTTGCAGCGAATTTGGAGCAACTTTTGTTATATGTATTTTTCGTGTCCAGGGAGCCGAGAATCGTCGAAATATCAACTTACACGAAATGAAAAATTTTTGTGATATTCTTGTTAAACTTACTCCAAACTGCTCTAATATAGCTTTTGCAGCGAATTTATAGCATTTGCAGCGAATTTGGAGCAACTTTTGTTATATGTATTTTTCGTGTCCAGGGAGCCGAGAATCGTCGAAATATCAACTTACACGAAATGAAATATTTTTGTGATATTCTTGTTCCCCACGCTCAAAACTGCTCGTAAATAGCATTTGCAGCGAATTTGGAGCAACTTTTGTTATATGGATATTTCGTTACCAGGGAGCCGAGAATCGTCGAAATATCGACTTACACGAAATGAAATATTTTTCTGATATTCTTGTTCCCCACGCTCCAAACTGCTGGTATATAGCATTTGCAGCGAATTTGGAGCAACTTTTGTTACATGTATATTTCGTGACCAGGGAGCCGAGAATCGTCGAAATAGCGACTTACACGTAATGAAACATTTTTATGATATTCCTGTTCCCCGCGCTCCAAACTGCTCGTAAATAGCATTTGCAGCGAATTTGGAGCAACTTTTGTTATATGTATATTTCGTTACCAGGGAGCCGAGAATCGTCGAAATATCGACTTACACGAAATGAAATATTTTTGTGATATTCTTGTTCACCTTACTCCAAACTGCTCTTATATAGCTTTTGCAGCGAATTTGGAACAACTTTTGTTATATGTATTTTTCGTGTCCAGGGAGCCGAGCATCGTCGCAATATCGACTTACACATAATGAAACATTTTTATGATACTCTTGTTCCCCGGGCTCCAAACTGCTCGTAAATAGCATTTGAGACGAATTTGGAGCAACTTTTGGTATATGTATATTTCGTGACCAGGGAGCTGAGAATCCTCGAAAAATCGACTTACGCGAAATGAAAAATGTTTGTGATATTCTTGTTCCCCACGCTCCAAACTGCTCGTAAATAGCATTTGCAGCGAATTTGGAGCAACTTTTGTTATATGTATTTTTCGTGTCCAGGGAGCCGAGAATCGTCGACATATCAACTTACACGAAATGAAATATTTTTGTGATATTCTTGTTAACCTTACTCCAAACTGCTCTTATATAGCTTTTGCAGCGAATTTGGAGCAACTTTTGTTCAGAGTATATTTAGTGTCCAGGGAGCTGAGAATCCTCGAAAAATCGACTTACACGTAATGAAACATTTTTATGATATTCTTGTTCCCCGCGCTCCAAACTGCTCGTAAATAGCATTTGAGGCGAATTTGGAGCAACGTTTGGTATATGTATATTTCGTGACCAGGGAGCCGAGCATCGTCGAAATATCGACTTACACCTAATGAAACATTTTTATGATACTCTTGTTCCCCGGGCTCCAAACTGCTCGTAAATAGCATTTGAGACGAATTTGGAGCAACTTTTGGTATATGTATATTTCGTCACCAGGGAGCTGAGAATCCTCGAAAAATCGACTTACGCGAAATGAAAAATGACCAGGGAGCCGAGGATCGTCGAAATATCGACTAACACGTAATGAAACATTTTTATGACATTTTGTTCCCCGCGCTCCAATCTGCTCGTAAATAGCATTTGAGGCGAATTTGGAGCAACGTTTGGTATATGTATATTTCGTGACCAGGGAGCCGAGCATCGTCGAAATATCGACTTACACCTAATGAAACATTTTTATGATACTCTTGTTCCCCGGGCTCCAAACTGCTCGTAAATAGCATTTGAGACGAATTTGGAGCAACTTTTGGTATATGTATAATTCGTGACCAGGGAGCTGAGAATCCTCGAAAAATCGACTTACGCGAAATGAAAAATGTTTGTGATATTCTTGTTCCCCACGCTCCAAACTGCTCGTATAATAGCATTTGCAGCGAATTTGGAGCAACTTTTGTTGTATGTATTTTTCGTGTCCAGGGAGCCGAGAATCGTCGAAATATCAACTTACACGAAATGAAATATTTTTGTGATATTCTTGTTAACCTTACTCCAAACTGCTCTTATATAGCTTTTGCAGCGAATTTGGAGCAACTTTTGTTCAGAGTATATTTAGTGTCCAGGGAGCCGAGAATCGTCGAAATATCGACTTACACGAAATAAAAAATTTTTGTGATATTCTTGTTCACCACACTCCAAACTGCTCGTATATAGCTTTTGCAGCGAATTTGGAGCAACTATTATTCAGAGTATATTTAGTGTCCAGGGAGCCGAGAATCGTCGAAATATCGACCTACACGAAATGAAAAGTTTTTGCGATATTCTTGTTCCCCACACTCCAAACTTCTCGTATATAGCTTTTGCAGCGAATTTGGAGCAACATTTGTTAGGATAATATATGTCGTGTCCAGGGAGCTGAGAATCCTCGAAAAATCGACTAACGCGAAATGAAAAATTTTTGTGATATTCTTGTTCCCCACGCTCCAAACTGCTGGTATATAGCATTTGCAGCGAATTTGGAGCAACTTTTGTTACATGTATATTTCGTGACCAGGGAGCCGAGAATCGTCGAAATATCGACTTACACGTAATGAAACATTTTTATGATATTCTTGTTCCCCGCGCTCCAAACTGCTCGTAAATAGCATTTGAGGCGAATTTGGAGCAACGTTTGGTATATGTATATTTCGTGACCAGGGAGCTGAGAATCCTCGAAAAATCGACTTACGCGAAATGAAATATTTTTGTGATATTCTTGTTAACCTTACTCCAAACTGCTCTTATATAGCTTTTGCAGCGAATTTGGAGCAACTTTTGTTCAGAGTATATTTAGTGTCCAGGGAGCCGAGAATCGTCGAAATATCGACTTACACGAAATGAAATATTTTTGTGATATTCTTGTTTACCTTACTCCAAACTGCTCGTATATAGCATTTGCAGCGAATTTGGAGCAACTTTTGTTATATGTATTTTTCGTGTCCAGGGAGCCGAGAATCGTCGAAATATCAACTTGCACGAAATGAAATATTTTTGTGATATTCTTGTTCCCCACGCTCCAAACTGCTCGTATATAGCATTTGCAGCGAATTTGGAGCAACTTTTGTTATATGTATTTTTCGTGTCCAGGGAGCCGAGAATCGTCGAAATATCAACTTACACGAAATGAAATATTTTTGTGATATTCTTGTTAAACTTACTCCAAACTGCTCTAATATAGCTTTTGCAGCGAATTTATAGCATTTGCAGCGAATTTGGAGCAACTTTTGTTATATGTATTTTTCGTGTCCAGGGAGCCGAGAATCGTCGAAATATCAACTTACACGAAATGAAATATTTTTGTGATATTCTTGTTAACCTTACTCCAAACTGCTCTTATATAGCTTTTGCAGCGAATTTGGAGCAACTTTTGTTCAGAGTATATTTAGTGTCCAGGGAGCTGAGAATCCTCGAAAAATCGACTTACACGTAATGAAACATTTTTATGATATTCTTGTTCCCCGCGCTCCAAACTGCTCGTAAATAGCATTTGAGGCGAATTTGGAGCAACGTTTGGTATATGTATATTTCGTGACCAGGGAGCCGAGCATCGTCGAAATATCGACTTACACCTAATGAAACATTTTTATGATACTCTTGTTCCCCGGGCTCCAAACTGCTCGTAAATAGCATTTGAGACGAATTTGGAGCAACTTTTGGTATATGTATATTTCGTGACCAGGGAGCTGAGAATCCTCGAAAAATCGACTTACGCGAAATGAAAAATGACCAGGGAGCCGAGGATCGTCGAAATATCGACTAACACGTAATGAAACATTTTTATGACATTCTTGTTCCCCGCGCTCCAATCTGCTCGTAAATAGCATTTGAGGCGAATTTGGAGCAACGTTTGGTATATGTATATTTCGTGACCAGGGAGCCGAGCATCGTCGAAATATCGACTTACACCTAATGAAACATTTTTATGATACTCTTGTTCCCCGGGCTCCAAACTGCTCGTAAATAGCATTTGAGACGAATTTGGAGCAACTTTTGGTATATGTATAATTCGTGACCAGGGAGCTGAGAATCCTCGAAAAATCGACTTACGCGAAATGAAAAATGTTTGTGATATTCTTGTTCCCCACGCTCCAAACTGCTCGTATAATAGCATTTGCAGCGAATTTGGAGCAACTTTTGTTGTATGTATTTTTCGTGTCCAGGGAGCCGAGAATCGTCGAAATATCAACTTACACGAAATGAAATATTTTTGTGATATTCTTGTTAACCTTACTCCAAACTGCTCTTATATAGCTTTTGCAGCGAATTTGGAGCAACTTTTGTTCAGAGTATATTTAGTGTCCAGGGAGCCGAGAATCGTCGAAATATCGACTTACACGAAATAAAAAATTTTTGTGATATTCTTGTTCACCACACTCCAAACTGCTCGTATATAGCTTTTGCAGCGAATTTGGAGCAACTATTATTCAGAGTATATTTAGTGTCCAGGGAGCCGAGAATCGTCGAAATATCGACCTACACGAAATGAAAAGTTTTTGCGATATTCTTGTTCCCCACACTCCAAACTTCTCGTATATAGCTTTTGCAGCGAATTTGGAGCAACATTTGTTAGGATAATATATGTCGTGTCCAGGGAGCTGAGAATCCTCGAAAAATCGACTAACGCGAAATGAAAAATGTTTGTGATATTCTTGTTCCCCACGCTCCAAACTGCTCGTATAATAGCATTTGCAGCGAATTTGGAGCAACTTTTGTTGTATGTATTTTTCGTGTCCAGGGAGCCGAGAATCGTCGAAATATCAACTTACACGAAATGAAATATTTTTGTGATATTCTTGTTAACCTTACTCCAAACTGCTCTTATATAGCTTTTGCAGCGAATTTGGAGCAACTTTTGTTCAGAGTATATTTAGTGTCCAGGGAGCCGAGAATCGTCGAAATATCGACTTACACGAAATAAAAAATTTTTGTGATATTCTTGTTCACCACACTCCAAACTGCTCGTATATAGCTTTTGCAGCGAATTTGGAGCAACTATTATTCAGAGTATATTTAGTGTCCAGGGAGCCGAGAATCGTCGAAATATCGACCTACACGAAATGAAAAGTTTTTGCGATATTCTTGTTCCCCACACTCCAAACTTCTCGTATATAGCTTTTGCAGCGAATTTGGAGCAACATTTGTTAGAATAATATATGTCGTGTCCAGGGAGCTGAGAATCCTCGAAAAATCGACTAACGCGAAATGAAAAATTTTTGTGATATTCTTGTTCCCCACGCTCCAAACTGCTGGTATATAGCATTTGCAGCGAATTTGGAGCAACTTTTGTTACATGTATATTTCGTGACCAGGGAGCCGAGAATCGTCGAAATATCGACTTACACGTAATGAAACATTTTTATGATATTCTTGTTCCCCGCGCTCCAAACTGCTCGTAAATAGCATTTGAGGCGAATTTGGAGCAACGTTTGGTATATGTATATTTCGTGACCAGGGAGCTGAGAATCCTCGAAAAATCGACTTACGCGAAATGAAATATTTTTGTGATATTCTTGTTAACCTTACTCCAAACTGCTCTTATATAGCTTTTGCAGCGAATTTGGAGCAACTTTTGTTCAGAGTATATTTAGTGTCCAGGGAGCCGAGAATCGTCGAAATATCGACTTACACGAAATGAAATATTTTTGTGATATTCTTGTTTACCTTACTCCAAACTGCTCGTATATAGCATTTGCAGCGAATTTGGAGCAACTTTTGTTATATGTATTTTTCGTGTCCAGGGAGCCGAGAATCGTCGAAATATCAACTTGCACGAAATGAAATATTTTTGTGATATTCTTGTTCCCCACGCTCCAAACTGCTCGTATATAGCATTTGCAGCGAATTTGGAGCAACTTTTGTTATATGTATTTTTCGTGTCCAGGGAGCCGAGAATCGTCGAAATATCAACTTACACGAAATGAAATATTTTTGTGATATTCTTGTTAAACTTACTCCAAACTGCTCTAATATAGCTTTTGCAGCGAATTTATAGCATTTGCAGCGAATTTGGAGCAACTTTTGTTATATGTATTTTTCGTGTCCAGGGAGCCGAGAATCGTCGAAATATCAACTTACACGAAATGAAATATTTTTGTGATATTCTTGTTAACCTTACTCCAAACTGCTCTTATATAGCTTTTGCAGCGAATTTGGAGCAACTTTTGTTCAGAGTATATTTAGTGTCCAGGGAGCTGAGAATCCTCGAAAAATCGACTTACACGTAATGAAACATTTTTATGATATTCTTGTTCCCCGCGCTCCAAACTGCTCGTAAATAGCATTTGAGGCGAATTTGGAGCAACGTTTGGTATATGTATATTTCGTGACCAGGGAGCCGAGCATCGTCGAAATATCGACTTACACCTAATGAAACATTTTTATGATTCTCTTGTTCCCCGGGCTCCAAACTGCTCGTAAATAGCATTTGAGACGAATTTGGAGCAACTTTTGGTATATGTATATTTCGTGACCAGGGAGCTGAGAATCCTCGAAAAATCGACTTACGCGAAATGAAAAATGACCAGGGAGCCGAGGATCGTCGAAATATCGACTAACACGTAATGAAACATTTTTATGACATTCTTGTTCCCCGCGCTCCAATCTGCTCGTAAATAGCATTTGAGGCGAATTTGGAGCAACGTTTGGTATATGTATATTTCGTGACCAGGGAGCCGAGCATCGTCGAAATATCGACTTACACCTAATGAAACATTTTTATGATACTCTTGTTCCCCGGGCTCCAAACTGCTCGTAAATAGCATTTGAGACGAATTTGGAGCAACTTTTGGTATATGTATAATTCGTGACCAGGGAGCTGAGAATCCTCGAAAAATCGACTTACGCGAAATGAAAAATGTTTGTGATATTCTTGTTCCCCACGCTCCAAACTGCTCGTATAATAGCATTTGCAGCGAATTTGGAGCAACTTTTGTTGTATGTATTTTTCGTGTCCAGGGAGCCGAGAATCGTCGAAATATCAACTTACACGAAATGAAATATTTTTGTGATATTCTTGTTAACCTTACTCCAAACTGCTCTTATATAGCTTTTGCAGCGAATTTGGAGCAACTTTTGTTCAGAGTATATTTAGTGTCCAGGGAGCCGAGAATCGTCGAAATATCGACTTACACGAAATAAAAAATTTTTGTGATATTCTTGTTCACCACACTCCAAACTGCTCGTATATAGCTTTTGCAGCGAATTTGGAGCAACTATTATTCAGAGTATATTTAGTGTCCAGGGAGCCGAGAATCGTCGAAATATCGACCTACACGAAATGAAAAGTTTTTGCGATATTCTTGTTCCCCACACTCCAAACTTCTCGTATATAGCTTTTGCAGCGAATTTGGAGCAACATTTGTTAGGATAATATATGTCGTGTCCAGGGAGCTGAGAATCCTCGAAAAATCGACTAACGCGAAATGAAAAATTTTTGTGATATTCTTGTTCCCCACGCTCCAAACTGCTGGTATATAGCATTTGCAGCGAATTTGGAGCAACTTTTGTTACATGTATATTTCGTGACCAGGGAGCCGAGAATCGTCGAAATATCGACTTACACGTAATGAAACATTTTTATGATATTCTTGTTCCCCGCGCTCCAAACTGCTCGTAAATAGCATTTGAGGCGAATTTGGAGCAACGTTTGGTATATGTATATTTCGTGACCAGGGAGCTGAGAATCCTCGAAAAATCGACTTACGCGAAATGAAATATTTTTGTGATATTCTTGTTAACCTTACTCCAAACTGCTCTTATATAGCTTTTGCAGCGAATTTGGAGCAACTTTTGTTCAGAGTATATTTAGTGTCCAGGGAGCCGAGAATCGTCGAAATATCGACTTACACGAAATGAAATATTTTTGTGATATTCTTGTTTACCTTACTCCAAACTGCTCGTATATAGCATTTGCAGCGAATTTGGAGCAACTTTTGTTATATGTATTTTTCGTGTCCAGGGAGCCGAGAATCGTCGAAATATCAACTTGCACGAAATGAAATATTTTTGTGATATTCTTGTTCCCCACGCTCCAAACTGCTCGTATATAGCATTTGCAGCGAATTTGGAGCAACTTTTGTTATATGTATTTTTCGTGTCCAGGGAGCCGAGAATCGTCGAAATATCAACTTACACGAAATGAAAAATTTTTGTGATATTCTTGTTAAACTTACTCCAAACTGCTCTAATATAGCTTTTGCAGCGAATTTATAGCATTTGCAGCGAATTTGGAGCAACTTTTGTTATATGTATTTTTCGTGTCCAGGGAGCCGAGAATCGTCGAAATATCAACTTACACGAAATGAAATATTTTTGTGATATTCTTGTTCCCCACGCTCAAAACTGCTCGTAAATAGCATTTGCAGCGAATTTGGAGCAACTTTTGTTATATGGATATTTCGTTACCAGGGAGCCGAGAATCGTCGAAATATCGACTTACACGAAATGAAATATTTTTCTGATATTCTTGTTCCCCACGCTCCAAACTGCTGGTATATAGCATTTGCAGCGAATTTGGAGCAACTTTTGTTACATGTATATTTCGTGACCAGGGAGCCGAGAATCGTCGAAATAGCGACTTACACGTAATGAAACATTTTTATGATATTCCTGTTCCCCGCGCTCCAAACTGCTCGTAAATAGCATTTGCAGCGAATTTGGAGCAACTTTTGTTATATGTATATTTCGTTACCAGGGAGCCGAGAATCGTCGAAATATCGACTTACACGAAATGAAATATTTTTGTGATATTCTTGTTCACCTTACTCCAAACTGCTCTTATATAGCTTTTGCAGCGAATTTGGAACAACTTTTGTTATATGTATTTTTCGTGTCCAGGGAGCCGAGCATCGTCGCAATATCGACTTACACATAATGAAACATTTTTATGATACTCTTGTTCCCCGGGCTCCAAACTGCTCGTAAATAGCATTTGAGACGAATTTGGAGCAACTTTTGGTATATGTATATTTCGTGACCAGGGAGCTGAGAATCCTCGAAAAATCGACTTACGCGAAATGAAAAATGTTTGTGATATTCTTGTTCCCCACGCTCCAAACTGCTCGTAAATAGCATTTGCAGCGAATTTGGAGCAACTTTTGTTATATGTATTTTTCGTGTCCAGGGAGCCGAGAATCGTCGACATATCAACTTACACGAAATGAAATATTTTTGTGATATTCTTGTTAACCTTACTCCAAACTGCTCTTATATAGCTTTTGCAGCGAATTTGGAGCAACTTTTGTTCAGAGTATATTTAGTGTCCAGGGAGCTGAGAATCCTCGAAAAATCGACTTACACGTAATGAAACATTTTTATGATATTCTTGTTCCCCGCGCTCCAAACTGCTCGTAAATAGCATTTGAGGCGAATTTGGAGCAACGTTTGGTATATGTATATTTCGTGACCAGGGAGCCGAGCATCGTCGAAATATCGACTTACACCTAATGAAACATTTTTATGATACTCTTGTTCCCCGGGCTCCAAACTGCTCGTAAATAGCATTTGAGACGAATTTGGAGCAACTTTTGGTATATGTATATTTCGTCACCAGGGAGCTGAGAATCCTCGAAAAATCGACTTACGCGAAATGAAAAATGACCAGGGAGCCGAGGATCGTCGAAATATCGACTAACACGTAATGAAACATTTTTATGACATTTTGTTCCCCGCGCTCCAATCTGCTCGTAAATAGCATTTGAGGCGAATTTGGAGCAACGTTTGGTATATGTATATTTCGTGACCAGGGAGCCGAGCATCGTCGAAATATCGACTTACACCTAATGAAACATTTTTATGATACTCTTGTTCCCCGGGCTCCAAACTGCTCGTAAATAGCATTTGAGACGAATTTGGAGCAACTTTTGGTATATGTATAATTCGTGACCAGGGAGCTGAGAATCCTCGAAAAATCGACTTACGCGAAATGAAAAATGTTTGTGATATTCTTGTTCCCCACGCTCCAAACTGCTCGTATAATAGCATTTGCAGCGAATTTGGAGCAACTTTTGTTGTATGTATTTTTCGTGTCCAGGGAGCCGAGAATCGTCGAAATATCAACTTACACGAAATGAAATATTTTTGTGATATTCTTGTTAACCTTACTCCAAACTGCTCTTATATAGCTTTTGCAGCGAATTTGGAGCAACTTTTGTTCAGAGTATATTTAGTGTCCAGGGAGCCGAGAATCGTCGAAATATCGACTTACACGAAATAAAAAATTTTTGTGATATTCTTGTTCACCACACTCCAAACTGCTCGTATATAGCTTTTGCAGCGAATTTGGAGCAACTATTATTCAGAGTATATTTAGTGTCCAGGGAGCCGAGAATCGTCGAAATATCGACCTACACGAAATGAAAAGTTTTTGCGATATTCTTGTTCCCCACACTCCAAACTTCTCGTATATAGCTTTTGCAGCGAATTTGGAGCAACATTTGTTAGGATAATATATGTCGTGTCCAGGGAGCTGAGAATCCTCGAAAAATCGACTAACGCGAAATGAAAAATTTTTGTGATATTCTTGTTCCCCACGCTCCAAACTGCTGGTATATAGCATTTGCAGCGAATTTGGAGCAACTTTTGTTACATGTATATTTCGTGACCAGGGAGACGAGAATCGTCGAAATATCGACTTACACGTAATAAAACATTTTTATGACATTCTTGTTCCCCGCGCTCCAATCTGGTCGTAAATAGCATTTGAGGCGAATTTGGAGCAACGTTTGGTATATGTATATTTCGTGACCAGGGAGCCGATCATCGTCGAAATATCGACTTACACCTAATGAAACATTTTTATGATATTCTTGTTCCCCGGGCTCCAAACTGCTCGTAAATAGCATTTGAGACGAATTTGGAGCAACTTTTGGTATATGTATATTTCGTGACCAGGGAGCTGAGAATCCTCGAAAAATCGACTTACGCGAAATGAAAAACTTTTGTGATATTCTTGTTTCCCACGCTCCAAACTGCTGGTATATAGCATTTGCAGCGAATTTGGAGCAACTTTTGTTACATGTATATTTCGTGACCAGGGAGCCGAGAATCGTCGAAATCTCGACTTACACGAAATGAAATATTTTTGTGATATTCTTGTTCACCTTACTCCAAACTGCTCTTATATAGCTTTTGCAGCGAATTTGGAACAACTTTTGTTATATGTATTTTTCGTGTCCAGGGAGCCGAGCATCGTCGAAATATCGACTTACACCTAATGAAACATTTTTATGATACTCTTGTTCCCCGGGCTCCAAACTGCGCGTCAATAGCATTTGAGACGAATTTGGAGCAACTTTTGGTATATGTATATTTCGTGACCAGGGAGCTGAGAATCCTCGAAAAATCGACTTACGCGAAATGAAAAATGTTTGTGATATTCTTGTTCCCCACGCTCCAAACTGCTCGTAAATAGCATTTGCAGCGAATTTGGAGCAACTTTTGTTATATGTATTTTTCGTGTCCAGGGAGCCGAGAATCGTCGACATATCAACTTACACGAAATGAAATATTTTTGTGATATTCTTGTTAACCTTACTCCAAACTGCTCTTATATAGCTTTTGCAGCGAATTTGGAGCAACTTTTGTTCAGAGTATATTTAGTGTCCAGGGAGCTGAAAATCCTCGAAAAATCGACTTACACGTAATGAAACATTTTTATGATATTCTTGTTCCCCGCGCTCCAAACTGCTCGTAAATAGCATTTGAGGCGAATTTGGAGCAACGTTTGGTATATGTATATTTCGTGACCAGGTAGCCGAGCATCGTCGAAATATCGACTTACACCTAATGAAACATTTTTATGATACTCTTGTTCCCCGGGCTCCAAACTGCTCGTAAATAGCATTTGAGACGAATTTGGAGCAACTTTTGGTATATGTATATTTCGTGACCAGGAAGCTGAGAATCCTCGAAAAATCGACTTACGCGAAATGAAAAATGACCAGGGAGCCGAGAATCGTCGAAATATCGACTTACACGTAATGAAACATTTTTATGACATTCTTGTTCCCCGCGCTCTAATCTGCTCGTAAATAGCATTTGAGACGAATTTAGAGCAACGTTTGGTATATGTATATTTCGTGACCAGGGAGCCGAGCATCGTCGAAATATCGACTTACACCTAATGAAACATTTTTATGATACTCTTGTTCCCCGGGCTCCAAACTGCTCGTAAATAGCATTTGAGACGAATTTGGAGCAACTTTTGGTATATGTATATTTCGTGACCAGGGAGCTGAGAATCCTCGAAAAATCGACTTACGCGAAATGAAAAATGTTTGTGATATTCTTGTTCCCCGGGCTCCAAACTGCTCGTAAATAGCATTTGAGACGAATTTGGAGCAACTTTTGGTATATGTATATTTCGTGACCAGGGAGCTGAGAATCCTCGAAAAATCGACTTACGCGAAATGAAAAATGTTTGTGATATTCTTGTTCCCCACGCTCCAAACTGCTCGTATAATAGCATTTGCAGCGAATTTGGAGCAACTTTTGTTGTATGTATTTTTCGTGTCCAGGGAGCCGAGAATCGTCGAAATATCAACTTACACGAAATGAAATATTTTTGTGATATTCTTGTTAACCTTACTCCAAACTGCTCTTATATAGCTTTTGCAGCGAATTTGGAGCAACTTTTGTTCAGAGTATATTTAGTGTCCAGGGAGCCGAGAATCGTCGAAATATCGACTTACACGAAATAAAAAATTTTTGTGATATTCTTGTTCACCACACTCCAAACTGCTCGTATATAGCTTTTGCAGCGAATTTGGAGCAACTATTATTCAGAGTATATTTAGTGTCCAGGGAGCCGAGAATCGTCGAAATATCGACCTACACGAAATGAAAAATTTTTGCGATATTCTTGTTCCCCACACTCCAAACTTCTC
The DNA here is from genome assembly GCA_030762935.1 of Hymenopus coronatus. Classification (NCBI taxonomy): domain Eukaryota; kingdom Metazoa; phylum Arthropoda; class Insecta; order Mantodea; family Hymenopodidae; genus Hymenopus; species Hymenopus coronatus. The sequence continues at coordinate 428,539 of CM060899.1, read as the reverse complement.
GTATATAGCTTTTGCAGCGAATTTGGAGCAACATTTGTTAGGATAATATATGTCGTGTCCGAGGAGCTGAGAATCCTCGAAAAATCGACTAACGCGATATGAAAAAATTTTGTGATATTCTTGTTCCCCACGCTCCAAACTGCTGGTATATAGCATTTGCAGCGAATTTGGAGCAACTTTTGTTACATGTATATTTCGTGACCAGGGAGCCGAGAATCGTCGAAATATCGATTTACACGTAATGAAACATTTTTATGACATTCTTGTTCCCCGCGCTCCAATCTGCTCGTAAATAGCATTTGAGGCGAATTTGGAGCAACGTTTGGTATATGTATATTTCGTGACCAGGGAGACGAGCATCGTCGAAATATCGACTTACACCTAATGAAACATTTTTATGATACTCTTGTTCCCCGGGCTCCAAACTGCTCGTAAATAGCATTTGAGACGAATTTGGAGCAACTTTTGGTATATGTATATTTCGTGACCAGGGAGCTGAGAATCCTCGAAAAATCGACTTTAGCGAAAGGAAAAATGTTTGTGATATTCTTGTTCCCCACGCTCCAAACTGCTCGTATATAGCATTTGCAGCGAATTTGGAGCAACTTTTGTTATATGTATTTTTCGTGTCCAGGGAGCCGAGAATCGTCGAAATATCAACTTACAGGAAATGAAATATTTTTGTGATATTCTTTTTAACCTTACTCCAAACTGCTCTTATATAGCTTTTGCAGCGAATTTGGAGCAACTTTTGTTCTGAGTATATTTAGTGTCTAGGGAGCCGAGAATCGTCGAAATATCGACTTACACGAAATGAAAAATTTTTGTGATATTCTTGTTCACCACACTCCAAACTGCTCGTATATAGCTTTTGCAGCGAATTTGGAGCAACTATTGTTCAGAGTATATTTAGTGTCCAGGGAGCCGAGAATCGTCGAAATATCGACCTACACGAAATGAAAAGTTTTTGCGATATTCTTGTTCCCCACACTCCAAACTTCTCGTATATAGCTTTTGCAGCGAATTTGGAGCAACATTTGTTAGGATAATATATGTCGTGTCCAGGGAGCTGAGAATCCTCGAAAAATCGACTAACGCGAAATGAAAAATTTTTGTGATATTCTTGTTCCCCACGCTCCAAACTGCTGGTATATAGCATTTGCAGCGAATTTGGAGCAACTTTTGTTACATGTATATTTCGTGACCAGGGAGACGAGAATCGCCGAAATATCGACTTACACGTAATAAAACATTTTTATGACATTCTTGTTCCCCGCGCTCCAATCTGGTCGTAAATAACATTTGAGGCGAATTTGGAGCAACGTTTGATATATGTATATTTCGTGACCAGGGAGCCGATCATCGTCGAAATATCGACTTACACCTAATGAAACATTTTTATGATACTCTTGTTCCCCGGGCTCCAAACTGCTCGTAAATAGCATTTGAGGCGAATTTGGAGCAACTTTTGGTATATGTATATTTCGTGACCAGGGAGCTGAGAATCCTCGAAAAATCGACTTACGCGAAATGAAAAACTTTTGTGATATTCTTGTTCCCCACGCTCCAAACTGCTGGTATATAGCATTTGCAGCGAATTTGGAGCAACTTTTGTTACATGTATATTTCGTGACCAGGGAGCCGAGAATCGTCGAAATATCGACTTACACGTAATGAAACATTTTTATGATATTCTTGTTCCCCGCGCTCCAAACTGCTAGTAAATAGCATTTGAGGCGAATTTGGAGCAACGTTTGGTATATGTATATTTCGTGACCAGGGAGCTGAGAATCGTCGAAATATCGACTTACACGAAATGAAATATTTTTGTGATATTCTTGTTTACCTTACTCCAAACTGCTCGTATATAGCATTTGCAGCGAATTTGGAGCAACTTTTGTTATATGTATTTTTCGTGTCCAGGGAGCCGAGAATCGTCGAAATATCAACTTACACGAATTGAAATATTTTTGTGATATTCTTGTTCCCCACGCTCAAAACTGCTCGTAAATAGCATTTGCAGCGAATTTGGAGCAACTTTTGTTATATGTATATTTCGTTACCAGGGAGCCGAGAATCGTCGAAATATCGACTTACACGAAATGAAATATTTTTCTGATATTCTTGTTCCCCACGCTCCAAACTGCTGGTATATAGCATTTGCAGCGAATTTGGAGCAACTTTTGTTACATGTATATTTCGTGACCAGGGAGCCGAGAATCGTCGAAATAGCGACTTACACGTAATGAAACATTTTTATGATATTCCTGTTCCCCGCGCTCCAAACTGCTCGTAAATAGCATTTGCAGCGAATTTGGAGCAACTTTTGTTATATGTATATTTCGTTACCAGGGAGCCGAGAATCGTCGAAATATCGACTTACACGAAATGAAATATTTTTGTGATATTCTTGTTCACCTTACTCCAAACTGCTCTTATATAGCTTTTGCAGCGAATTTGGAACAACTTTTGTTATATGTATTTTTCGTGTCCAGGGAGCCGAGCATCGTCGAAATATCGACTTACACCTAATGAAACATTTTTATGATACTCTTGTTCCCCGGGCTCCAAACTGCGCGTCAATAGCATTTGAGACGAATTTGGAGCAACTTTTGGTATATGTATATTTCGTGTCCAGGGAGCTGAGAATCCTCGAAATATCGACTTACACGAAATAAAAAATTTTTGTGATATTCTTGTTCACCACACTCCAAACTGCTCGTATATAGCTTTTGCAGCGAATTTGGAGCAACTATTATTCAGAGTATATTTAGTGTCCAGGGAGCCGAGAATCGTCGAAATATCGACCTACACGAAATGAAAAATTTTTGCGATATTCTTGTTCCCCACACTCCAAACTTCTCGTATATAGCTTTTGCAGCGAATTTGGAGCAACATTTGTTAGGATAATATATGTCGTGTCCAAGGAGCTGAGAATCCTCGAAAAATCGACTAACGCGATATGAAAAAATTTTGTGATATTCTTGTTCCCCACGCTCCAAACTGCTGGTATATAGCATTTGCAGCGAATTTGGAGCAACTTTTGTTACATGTATATTTCGTGACCAGGGAGCCGAGAATCGTCGAAATATCGACTTACACGTAATGAAACATTTTTATGACATTCTTGTTCCCCGCGCTCCAATCTGCTCGTAAATAGCATTTGAGGCGAATTTGGAGCAACGTTTGGTATATGTATATTTCGTGACCAGGGAGCCGAGCATCGTCGAAATATCGACTTACACCTAATGAAACATTTTTATGATACTCTTGTTCCCCGGGCTCCAAACTGCTCGTAAATAGCATTTGAGACGAATTTGGAGCAACTTTTGGTATATGTATATTTCGTGACCAGGGAGCTGAGAATCCTCGAAAAATCGACTTACGCGAAATGAAAAATGTTTGTGATATTCTTGTTCCCCACGCTCCAAACTGCTCGTATATAGCATTTGCAGCGAATTTGGAGCAACTTTTGTTGTATGTATTTTTCGTGTCCAGGGAGCCGAGAATCGTCGAAATATCAACTTACACGAAATGAAATATTTTTGTGATATTCTTGTTAACCTTACTCCAAACTGCTCTTATATAGCTTTTGCAGCGAATTTGGAGCAACATTTGTTCTGAGTATATTTAGTGTCTAGGGAGCCGAGAATCGTCGAAATATCGACTTACACGAAATGAAAAATTTTTGTGATATTCTTGTTCACCACACTCCAAACTGCTCGTATATAGCTTTTGCAGCGAATTTGGAGCAACTATTGTTCAGAGTATATTTAGTGTCCAGGGAGCCGAGAATCGTCGAAATATCGACCTACACGAAATGAAAGGTTTTTGCGATATTCTTGTTCCCCACACTCCAAACTTCTCGTATATAGCTTTTGCAGCGAATTTGGAGCAACATTTGTTAGGATAATATATGTCGTGTCCAGGGAGCTGAGAATCCTCGAAAAATCGACTAACGCGAAATGAAAAATTTTTGTGATATTCTTGTTCCCCACGCTCCAAACTGCTGGTATATAGCATTTGCAGCGAATTTGGAGCAACTTTTGTTACATGTATATTTCGTGACCAGGGAGCTGAGAATCCTCGAAAAATCGACTTACGCGAAATGAAAAACGTTTGTGATATTCTTGTTCCCCGGGCTCCAAACTGCTCGTAAATAGCATTTGAGACGAATTTGGAGCAACTTTTGGTATATGTATATTTCGTGACCAGGGAGCTGAGAATCCTCGAAAAATCGACTTACGCGAAATGAAAAACTTTTGTGATATTCTTGTTCCCCACGCTCCAAACTGCTGGTATATAGCATTTGCAGCGAATTTGGAGCAACTTTTGTTACATGTATATTTCGTGACCAGGGAGCCGAGAATCGTCGAAATAGCGACTTACACGTAATGAAACATTTTTATGATATTCCTGTTCCCCGCGCTCCAAACTGCTCGTAAATAGCATTTGCAGCGAATTTGGAGCAACTTTTGTTATATGTATATTTCGTTACCAGGGAGCCGAGAATCGTCGAAATATCGACTTACACGAAATGAAATATTTTTGTGATATTCTTGTTCACCTTACTCCAAACTGCTCTTATATAGCTTTTGCAGCGAATTTGGAACAACTTTTGTTATATGTATTTTTCGTGTCCAGGGAGCCGAGCATCGTCGAAATATCGACTTACACCTAACGAAACATTTTTATGATACTCTTGTTCCCCGGGCTCCAAACTGCTCGTAAATAGCATTTGAGACGAATTTGGAGCAACTTTTGGTATATGTATATTTCGTGACCAGGGAGCTGAGAATCCTCGAAAAATCGACTTACGCGAAATGAAAAATGTTTGTGATATTCTTGTTCCCCACGCTCCAAACTGCTCGTAAATAGCATTTGCAGCGAATTTGGAGCAACTTTTGTTATATGTATTTTTCGTGTCCAGGGAGCCGAGAATCGTCGACATATCAACTTACACGAAATGAAATATTTTTGTGATATTCTTGTTAACCTTACTCCAAACTGCTCTTATATAGCTTTTGCAGCGAATTTGGAGCAACTTTTGTTCAGAGTATATTTAGTGTCCAGGGAGCTGAGAATCCTCGAAAAATCGACTTACACGTAACGAAACATTTTTATGATATTCTTGTTCCCCGCGCTCCAAACTGCTCGTAAATAGCATTTGAGGCGAATTTGGAGCAACGTTTGGTATATGTATATTTCGTGACCAGGGAGCCGAGCATCGTCGAAATATCGACTTACACCTAATGAAACATTTTTATGATACTCTTGTTCCCCGGGCTCCATACTGCTCGTAAATAGCATTTGAGACGAATTTGGAGCAACTTTTGGTATATGTATATTTCGTGACCAGGGAGCTGAGAATCCTCGAAAAATCGACTTACGCGAAATGAAAAATGACCAGGGAGCCGAGAATCGTCGAAATATCGACTTACACGTAATGAAACATTTTTATGACATTCTTGTTCCCCGCGCTCCAATCTGCTCGTAAATAGCATTTGAGGCGAATTTGGAGCAACGTTTGGTATATGTATATTTCGTGACCAGGGAGCCGAGCATCGTCGAAATATCGACTTACACCTAATGAAACATTTTTATGATACTCTTGTTCCCCGGGCTCCAAACTGCTCGTAAATAGCATTTGAGACGAATTTGGAGCAACTTTTGGTATATGTATAATTCGTGACCAGGGAGCTGAGAATCCTCGAAAAATCGACTTACGCGAAATGAAAAACGTTTGTGATATTCTTGTTCCCCGGGCTCCAAACTGCTCGTAAATAGCATTTGAGACCAATTTGGAGCAACTTTTGGTACATGTATATTTCGTGACCAGGGAGCTGAGAATCCTGAAAAAATCGACTTACGCGAAATGAAAAATGTTTGTGATATTCTTGTTCCCCACGCTCCAAACTGCTCGTATAATAGCATTTGCAGCGAATTTGGAGCAACTTTTGTTGTATGTATTTTTCGTGTCCAGGGAGCCGAGAATCGTCGAAATATCAACTTACACGAAATGAAATATTTTTGTGATATTCTTGTTCACCTTACTCCAAACTGCTCTTATATAGCTTTTGCAGCGAATTTGGAACAACTTTTGTTATATGTATTTTTCGTGTCCAGGGAGCCGAGCATCGTCGAAATATCGACTTACACCTAACGAAACATTTTTATGATACTCTTGTTCCCCGGGCTCCAAACTGCTCGTAAATAGCATTTGAGACGAATTTGGAGCAACTTTTGGTATATGTATATTTCGTGACCAGGGAGCTGAGAATCCTCGAAAAATCGACTTACGCGAAATGAAAAATGTTTGTGATATTCTTGTTCCCCACGCTCCAAACTGCTCGTAAATAGCATTTGCAGCGAATTTGGAGCAACTTTTGTTATATGTATTTTTCGTGTCCAGGGAGCCGAGAATCGTCGAAATATCGACTTACACGAAATGAAAAATTTTTGTGATATTCTTGTTCACCACACTCCAAACTGCTCGTATATAGCTTTTGCAGCGAATTTGGAGCATCTATTGTTCAGAGTATATTTAGTGTCCAGGGAGCCGAGAATCGTCGAAATATCGACCTACACGAAATGAAAAGTTTTTGCGATATTCTTGTTCCCCACACTCCAAACTTCTCGTATATAGCTTTTGCAGCGAATTTGGAGCAACATTTGTTAGGATAATATATGTCGTGTACAGGGAGCTGAGAATCCTCGAAAAATCGACTAACGCGAAATGAAAAATTTTTGTGATATTCTTGTTCCCCACGCTCCAAACTGCTGGTATATAGCATTTGCAGCGAATTTGGAGCAACTTTTGTTACATGTATATTTCGTGACCAGGGAGCCGAGAATCGTCGAAATATCGACTTACACGTAATAAAACATTTTTATGACATTCTTGTTCCCCGAGCTCCAATCTGGTCGTAAATAGCATTTGAGGCGAATTTGGAGCAACGTTTGGTATATGTATATTTCGTGACCAGGGAGCTGAGAATCGTCGAAATATCGACTTACACGAAATGAAATATTTTTGTGATATTCTTGTTTACCTTACTCCAAACTGCTCGTATATAGCATTTGCAGCGAATTTGGAGCAACTTTTGTTATATGTATTTTTCGTGTCCAGGGAGCCGAGAATCGTCGAAATATCAACTTACACGAAATGAAATATTTTTGTGATATTCTTGCTCCCCACGCTCAAAACTGCTCGTAAATAGCATTTGGAGCGAATTTGGAGCAACTTTTGTTATATGTATATTTCGTTACCAGGGAGCCGAGAATCGTCGAAATATCGACTTACACGAAATGAAATATTTTTGTGATATTCTTGTTTACCTTACTCCAAACTGCTCTTATATAGCTTTTGCAGCGAATTTGGAGCAACTTTTGTTCAGAGTATATTTAGTGTCCTGGGAGCCGAGAATCGTCGAAATATCGACCTACACGAAATGAAAAATTTTTGCGATATTCTTGTTCCCCACACTCCAAACTTCTCGTATATAGCTTTTGCAGCGAATTTGGAGCAACATTTGTTAGGATAATATATTTCGTGTCCAGGGAGCTGAGAATCTTCGAAAAATCGACTAACGCGAAATGAAAAATTTTGGTGATATTCTTGTTCCCCACGCTCCAAACTGCTGGTATATAGCATTTGCAGCGAATTTGGAGCAACTTTTCTTACATGTATATTTCGTGACCAGGGAGCCGAGAATCGTCGAAATATCGACTTACACCTAATGAAACATTTTTATGATACTCTTGTTCCCCGGGCTCCAAACTGCTCGTAAATAGCATTTGAGACGAATTTGGAGCAACTTTTGGTATATGTATATTTCGTGACCAGGGAGCTGAGAATCCTCGAAAAATCGACTTACGCGAAATGAAAAACTTTTGTGATATTCTTGTTCCCCACGCTCCAAACTGCTGGTATATAGCATTTGCAGCGAATTTGGAGCAACTTTTGTTACATGTATATTTCGTGACCAGGGAGCCGAGAATCGTCGAAATATCGACTTACACGTAATGAAACATTTTTATGATATTCTTGTTCCCCGCGCTCCAAACTGCTCGTAAATAGCATTTGAGGCGAATTTGGAGCAACGTTTGGTATATGTATATTTCGTGACCAGGGAGCTGAGAATCGTCGAAATATCGACTTACACGAAATGAAATATTTTTGTGATATTCCTTTTTACCTTACTCCAAACTGCTCGTATATAGCATTTGCAGCGAATTTGGAGCAACTTTTGTTATATGTATTTTTCGTGTCCAGGGAGCCGAGAATCGTCGAAATATCAACTTACACGAAATGAAATATTTTTGTGATATTCTTGTTCCCCACGCTCAAAACTGCTCGTAAATAGCATTTGCAGCGAATTTGGAGCAACTTTTGTTATATGTATATTTCGTTACCAGGGAGCCGAGAATCGTCGAAATATCGACTTACACGAAATGAAATATTTTTGTGATATTCTTGTTCCCCACGCTCCAAACTGCTGGTATATAGCATTTGCAGCGAATTTGGAGCAACTTTTGTTACATGTATATTTCGTGACCAGGGAGCCGAGAATCGTCGAAATATCGACTTACACGTAATGAAACATTTTTATGATATTCTTGTTCCCCGCGCTCCAAACTGCTCGTAAATAGCATTTGCAGCGAATTTGGAGCAACTTTTGTTATATGTATATTTCGTTACCAGGGAGCCGAGAATCGTCGAAATATCGACTTACACGAAATGAAATATTTTTGTGATATTCTTGTTCACCTTACTCCAAACTGCTCTTATATAGCATTTACAGCGAATTTGGAACTTTTGTTATATGTATTTTTGGTGTCCTGGGAGCCGAGAATTGTCGAAATATCGACTTACACGAAATGAAATATTTTTGTGATATTCTTGTTTACCTTACTCCAAACTGCTCTTATATAGCTTTTGCAGCGAATTTGGAACAACTTTGGTTATATGTATTTTTCGTGTCCAGGGAGCCGAGAATCGTCGAAATATCGACTTACACGAAATGAAAAATTTTTGTGATATTCTTGTTCACCACACTCCAAACTGCTCGTAAATAGCATTTGCAGCGAATTTGGAGCAACTTTTGTGATATGTATATTTCGTGACCAGGGAGCCGAGAATCGTCGAAATATCGACTTACACGAAATGAAATATTTTTGTGATATTCTTGTTCACCTTACTCCAAACTGCTCTTATATAGCTTTTGCAGCGAATTTGGAACAACTTTTGTTATATGTATTTTTCGTGTCCAGGGAGCCGAGAATCGTCGAAATATCAACTTGCACGAAATGAAATATTTTTGTGATATTCTTGTTCCCCACGCTCCAAACTGCTCGTATATAGCATTTGCAGCGAATTTGGAGCAACTTTTGTTATATGTATTTTTCGTGTCCAGGGAGCCGAGAATCGTCGAAATATCAACTTACACGAAATGAAATATTTTTGTGATATTCTTGTTAAACTTACTCCAAACTGCTCTAATATAGCTTTTGCAGCGAATTTATAGCATTTGCAGCGAATTTGGAGCAACTTTTGTGATATGTATATTTCGTGACCAGGGAGCCGAGAATCGTCGAAATATCGACTTACACGAAATGAAATATTTTTGTGATATTCTTGTTCACCTTACTCCAAACTGCTCTTATATAGCTTTTGCAGCGAATTTGGAACAACTTTTGTTATATGTATTTTTCGTGTCCAGGGAGCCGAGAATCGTCGAAATATCGACCTACACGAAATGAAAAATTTTTGCGATATTCTTGTTCCCCACACTCCAAACTTCTCGTATATAGCTTTTGCAGCGAATTTGGAGCAACATTTGGTATATGTATATTTCGTGACCAGGGAGCTGAGAATCCTCGAAAAATCGACTTACGCGAAATGAAAAATGACCAGGGAGCCGAGAATCGTCGAAATATCGACTTACACGTAATGAAACATTTTTATGACATTCTTGTTCCCCGCGCTCCAATCTGCTCGTAAATAGCATTTGAGGCGAATTTGGAGCAACGTTTGGTATATGTATATTTCGTGACCAGGGAGCCGAGCATCGTCGAAATATCGACTTACACCTAATGAAACATTTTTATGATACTCTTGTTCCCCGGGCTCCAAACTGCTCGTAAATAGCATTTGAGACGAATTTGGAGCAACTTTTGGTATATGTATATTTCGTGACCAGGGACCTGAGAATCCTCGAAAAATCGACTTACGCGAAATGAAAAATGTTTGTGATATTCTTGTTCCCCACGCTCCAAACTGCTCGTATATAGCATTTGCAGCAAATTTGGAGCAACTTTTGTTATATGTATTTTTCGTGTCCAGGGAGCCGAGAATCGTCGAAATATCAACTTACACGAAATGAAATATTTTTGTGATATTCTTGTTCACCTTACTCCAAACTGCTCTTATATAGCTTTTGCAGCGAATTTGGAACAACTTTTGTTATATGTATTTTTCGTGTCCAGGGAGCCGAGCATCGTCGAAATATCGACTTACACCTAACGAAACATTTTTATGATACTCTTGTTCCCCGGGCTCCAAACTGCTCGTAAATAGCATTTGAGACGAATTTGGAGCAACTTTTGGTATATGTATATTTCGTGACCAGGGAGCTGAGAATCCTCGAAAAATCGACTTACGCGAAATGAAAAATGTTTGTGATATTCTTGTTCCCCACGCTCCAAACTGCTCGTAAATAGCATTTGCAGCGAATTTGGAGCAACTTTTGTTATATGTATTTTTCGTGTCCAGGGAGCCGAGAATCGTCGAAATATCGACTTACACGAAATGAAAAATTTTTGTGATATTCTTGTTCACCACACTCCAAACTGCTCGTATATAGCTTTTGCAGCGAATTTGGAGCATCTATTGTTCAGAGTATATTTAGTGTCCAGGGAGCCGAGAATCGTCGAAATATCGACCTACACGAAATGAAAAGTTTTTGCGATATTCTTGTTCCCCACACTCCAAACTTCTCGTATATAGCTTTTGCAGCGAATTTGGAGCAACATTTGTTAGGATAATATATGTCGTGTACAGGGAGCTGAGAATCCTCGAAAAATCGACTAACGCGAAATGAAAAATTTTTGTGATATTCTTGTTCCCCACGCTCCAAACTGCTGGTATATAGCATTTGCAGCGAATTTGGAGCAACTTTTGTTACATGTATATTTCGTGACCAGGGAGCCGAGAATCGTCGAAATATCGACTTACACGTAATAAAACATTTTTATGACATTCTTGTTCCCCGAGCTCCAATCTGGTCGTAAATAGCATTTGAGGCGAATTTGGAGCAACGTTTGGTATATGTATATTTCGTGACCAGGGAGCTGAGAATCGTCGAAATATCGACTTACACGAAATGAAATATTTTTGTGATATTCTTGTTTACCTTACTCCAAACTGCTCGTATATAGCATTTGCAGCGAATTTGGAGCAACTTTTGTTATATGTATTTTTCGTGTCCAGGGAGCCGAGAATCGTCGAAATATCAACTTACACGAAATGAAATATTTTTGTGATATTCTTGCTCCCCACGCTCAAAACTGCTCGTAAATAGCATTTGGAGCGAATTTGGAGCAACTTTTGTTATATGTATATTTCGTTACCAGGGAGCCGAGAATCGTCGAAATATCGACTTACACGAAATGAAATATTTTTGTGATATTCTTGTTTACCTTACTCCAAACTGCTCTTATATAGCTTTTGCAGCGAATTTGGAGCAACTTTTGTTCAGAGTATATTTAGTGTCCTGGGAGCCGAGAATCGTCGAAATATCGACCTACACGAAATGAAAAATTTTTGCGATATTCTTGTTCCCCACACTCCAAACTTCTCGTATATAGCTTTTGCAGCGAATTTGGAGCAACATTTGTTAGGATAATATATTTCGTGTCCAGGGAGCTGAGAATCTTCGAAAAATCGACTAACGCGAAATGAAAAATTTTGGTGATATTCTTGTTCCCCACGCTCCAAACTGCTGGTATATAGCATTTGCAGCGAATTTGGAGCAACTTTTCTTACATGTATATTTCGTGACCAGGGAGCCGAGAATCGTCGAAATATCGACTTACACCTAATGAAACATTTTTATGATACTCTTGTTCCCCGGGCTCCAAACTGCTCGTAAATAGCATTTGAGACGAATTTGGAGCAACTTTTGGTATATGTATATTTCGTGACCAGGGAGCTGAGAATCCTCGAAAAATCGACTTACGCGAAATGAAAAACTTTTGTGATATTCTTGTTCCCCACGCTCCAAACTGCTGGTATATAGCATTTGCAGCGAATTTGGAGCAACTTTTGTTACATGTATATTTCGTGACCAGGGAGCCGAGAATCGTCGAAATATCGACTTACACGTAATGAAACATTTTTATGATATTCTTGTTCCCCGCGCTCCAAACTGCTCGTAAATAGCATTTGAGGCGAATTTGGAGCAACGTTTGGTATATGTATATTTCGTGACCAGGGAGCTGAGAATCGTCGAAATATCGACTTACACGAAATGAAATATTTTTGTGATATTCCTTTTTACCTTACTCCAAACTGCTCGTATATAGCATTTGCAGCGAATTTGGAGCAACTTTTGTTATATGTATTTTTCGTGTCCAGGGAGCCGAGAATCGTCGAAATATCAACTTACACGAAATGAAATATTTTTGTGATATTCTTGTTCCCCACGCTCAAAACTGCTCGTAAATAGCATTTGCAGCGAATTTGGAGCAACTTTTGTTATATGTATATTTCGTTACCAGGGAGCCGAGAATCGTCGAAATATCGACTTACACGAAATGAAATATTTTTGTGATATTCTTGTTCCCCACGCTCCAAACTGCTGGTATATAGCATTTGCAGCGAATTTGGAGCAACTTTTGTTACATGTATATTTCGTGACCAGGGAGCCGAGAATCGTCGAAATATCGACTTACACGTAATGAAACATTTTTATGATATTCTTGTTCCCCGCGCTCCAAACTGCTCGTAAATAGCATTTGCAGCGAATTTGGAGCAACTTTTGTTATATGTATATTTCGTTACCAGGGAGCCGAGAATCGTCGAAATATCGACTTACACGAAATGAAATATTTTTGTGATATTCTTGTTCACCTTACTCCAAACTGCTCTTATATAGCATTTACAGCGAATTTGGAACTTTTGTTATATGTATTTTTGGTGTCCTGGGAGCCGAGAATTGTCGAAATATCGACTTACACGAAATGAAATATTTTTGTGATATTCTTGTTTACCTTACTCCAAACTGCTCTTATATAGCTTTTGCAGCGAATTTGGAACAACTTTGGTTATATGTATTTTTCGTGTCCAGGGAGCCGAGAATCGTCGAAATATCGACTTACACGAAATGAAAAATTTTTGTGATATTCTTGTTCACCACACTCCAAACTGCTCGTAAATAGCATTTGCAGCGAATTTGGAGCAACTTTTGTGATATGTATATTTCGTGACCAGGGAGCCGAGAATCGTCGAAATATCGACTTACACGAAATGAAATATTTTTGTGATATTCTTGTTCACCTTACTCCAAACTGCTCTTATATAGCTTTTGCAGCGAATTTGGAACAACTTTTGTTATATGTATTTTTCGTGTCCAGGGAGCCGAGAATCGTCGAAATATCAACTTGCACGAAATGAAATATTTTTGTGATATTCTTGTTCCCCACGCTCCAAACTGCTCGTATATAGCATTTGCAGCGAATTTGGAGCAACTTTTGTTATATGTATTTTTCGTGTCCAGGGAGCCGAGAATCGTCGAAATATCAACTTACACGAAATGAAATATTTTTGTGATATTCTTGTTAAACTTACTCCAAACTGCTCTAATATAGCTTTTGCAGCGAATTTATAGCATTTGCAGCGAATTTGGAGCAACTTTTGTGATATGTATATTTCGTGACCAGGGAGCCGAGAATCGTCGAAATATCGACTTACACGAAATGAAATATTTTTGTGATATTCTTGTTCACCTTACTCCAAACTGCTCTTATATAGCTTTTGCAGCGAATTTGGAACAACTTTTGTTATATGTATTTTTCGTGTCCAGGGAGCCGAGAATCGTCGAAATATCGACCTACACGAAATGAAAAATTTTTGCGATATTCTTGTTCCCCACACTCCAAACTTCTCGTATATAGCTTTTGCAGCGAATTTGGAGCAACATTTGGTATATGTATATTTCGTGACCAGGGAGCTGAGAATCCTCGAAAAATCGACTTACGCGAAATGAAAAATGACCAGGGAGCCGAGAATCGTCGAAATATCGACTTACACGTAATGAAACATTTTTATGACATTCTTGTTCCCCGCGCTCCAATCTGCTCGTAAATAGCATTTGAGGCGAATTTGGAGCAACGTTTGGTATATGTATATTTCGTGACCAGGGAGCCGAGCATCGTCGAAATATCGACTTACACCTAATGAAACATTTTTATGATACTCTTGTTCCCCGGGCTCCAAACTGCTCGTAAATAGCATTTGAGACGAATTTGGAGCAACTTTTGGTATATGTATATTTCGTGACCAGGGACCTGAGAATCCTCGAAAAATCGACTTACGCGAAATGAAAAATGTTTGTGATATTCTTGTTCCCCACGCTCCAAACTGCTCGTATATAGCATTTGCAGCAAATTTGGAGCAACTTTTGTTATATGTATTTTTCGTGTCCAGGGAGCCGAGAATCGTCGAAATATCAACTTACACGAAATGAAATATTTTTGTGATATTCTTGTTAACCTTACTCCAAACTGCTCTTATATAGCTTTTGCAGCGAATTTGGAGCAACTTTTGTTCAGAGTATATTTAGTGTCCAGGGAGCCGTGAATCGTCGAAATATCGACTTACACGAAATGAAATATTTTTGTGATATTCTTGTTTACCTTACTCCAAACTGCTCGTATATAGCATTTGCAGCGAATTTGGAGCAACTTTTGTTATATGTATTTTTCGTGTCCAGGGAGCCGAGAATCGTCGAAATATCAACTTGCACGAAATGAAAAATTTTTGTGATATTCCTGTTCCCCAGACTCCAAACTTCTCTTATATAGCTTTTGCAGCGAATTTGCAGCAACGTTTGTTCAGAGTATATTTAGTGTCCAGGGAGACGAGAATCATCGAAATATCGACTTACACGAAATGAAAAATTTTTGTGATATTCCGGTTCCCCAGACTCCAAACTTCTCTTATATAGCTTTTGGAGCGAATTTGCAGCAACGTTTGTTAGGATAATATATTTCGTGTCCAGGGAGCTGAGAATCCTCGAAATATCAACTTACACGAAATGAAATATTTTTGTGATATTCTTGTTCCCCACACTCCAAACTTTTAGTATATAGCTTTTACAGTGAATTTGGATAAACGTTTGTTAGGATAATATAGTTCGTGTCCAGGGAGCTGAGAATCCTCGAAAAATCGACTTACGCGAAATGAAAAATTTTTGTGATATTCTTCTTCCCCACGCTCCAAACTGCTCGTATTTGCAGCGAATTTGGAACTTTTGTTATATGTATTTTTGGTGTCCAGGGACCCGAGAATTTTCGAAATATCTACTTACACGAAATGAAATATTTTTGTGATATTCTTGTTCCCCGCGCTCCTAACTGCTCGTAAATAGCATTTGCAGCGAATTAGGAGCAACTTTTGTTCAGAGTATATTTAGTGTCCAGGGTGCCGAGAATCGTCGAAATATCGACTTACACGAAATGAAATATTTTTGTGATATTCTTGTTTACCTTACTCCAAACTGCTTTTATATAGCTTTTGCAGCGAATTTGGAACAACTTTTGTTATATGTATTTTTCGTGTCCAGGGAGCTGAGAATCCTCGAAAAATCGACTTACGCGAAATGAAAAATGTTTGTGATATTCTTGTTCCCCACGCTCCAAACTGCTCGTAAATAGCATTTGCAGCGAATTTGGAGCAACTTTTGTTATATGTATATTTCGTGTCCAGGGAGCCGAGAATCGTCGAAATATCAACTTACACGAAATGAAATATTTTTGTGATATTCTTGTTAACCTTACTCCAAACTGCTCTTATATAGCTTTTGCAGCGAATTTGGAGCAACTTTTGTTCAGAGTATATTTAGTGTCCAGGGAGCCGAGAATCGTCGAAATATCGACTTACACGAAATGAAAAATTTTTGTGATATTCTTGTTCCCCACACTCCAAACTGCTCGTATATAGCTTTTGCAGCGAATTTGGAGCAACTATTGTTCAGAGTATATTTAGTGTCCAGGGAGCCGAGAATAGTCGAAATATCGACCTACACGAAATGAAAAATTTTTGCGATATTCTTGTTCCCCACACTCCAAACTTCTCGTATATAGCTTTTGCAGCGAATTTGGAGCAACATTTGTTAGGATAATAGATTTCGTGTCCAGGGAGCTGAGAATCCTCGAAAAATCGACTAACGCGAAATGAAAAATTTTTGTGATATTCTTGTTCCCCACGCTCCAAACTGCTGGTATATAGCATTTGCAGCGAATTTGGAGCAACTTTTGTTACATGTATATTTCGTGACCAGGGAGCCGAGAATCGTCGAAATATCGACTTACACGTAATGAAACATTTTTATGATATTCTTGTTCCCCGCGCTCCAAACTGCTCGTAAATAGCATTTGAGGCGAATTTGGAGCAACGTTTGGTATATGTATATTTCGTGACCAGGGAGCCGAGCATCGTCGAAATATCGACTTACACCTAATGAAACATTTTTATGATACTCTTGTTCCCCGGGCTCCAAACTGCTCGTATATAGCATTTGAGACGAATTTGGAGCAACTTTTGGTATATGTATATTTCGTGTCCAGGGAGCCGAGAATCGTCGAAATATCAACTTACACGAAATGAAATATTTTTGTGATATTCTTGTTAACGTTACTCCAAACTGCTCTAATATAGCTTTTGCAGCGAATTTGGAACAACTTTTGTTATATGTATTTTTCGTGTCCAGGGAGCCGAGAATCGTCGAAATATCAACTTACACGAAATGAAAAATTTTTGTGATATTCTTGTTCCCCACGCTCCAAACTGCTCGTAAATAGCATTTGCAGCGAATTTGGAGCAACTTTTGTTATATGTATTTTTCGTGTCCAGGGAGCCGAGAATCGTCGAAATATCAACTTACACGAAATGAAATATTTTTGTGATATTCTTGTTAACCTTACTCCAAACTGCTCTTATATAGCTTTTGCAGCGAATTTGGAGCAACTTTTGTTCAGAATATATTTAGTGTCCAGGGAGCCGAGAATCGTCGAAATATTGACTTACACGAAATGAAACATTTTTGTGATATTCTTGTTCCCCACACTCCAAATTTCTTGTATATAGCTTTTGCAGCGAATTTGGAGCAACGTTTGTTAGGATAATATATTTCGTATCCAGGGAGCTGAGAATCCTCGAAATATCAACTTACACGAAATGAAATATTTTTGTGATATTCTTGTTCCCCACACTCCAAACTTTTCGTATACAGCTTTTACAGTGAATTTGGAGCAACGTTTGTTAGGATAATATAGTACGTGTCCAGGGAGCAGAGAATACTCGAAAAATCGACTTACGCGAAATGAAAAATTTTTGTGATATTCTTCTTCCCCGGGCTCCAAACTGCTCGTAAATAGCATTTGAGACGAATTTGGAGCAACTTTTGGTATATGTATATTTCGTGACCAGGGAGCTGAGAATCGTCGAAATATCGACTTACACGAAATTAAATATTTTTGTGATATTCTTGTTCCCCACACTCCAAACTGCTCGTATATTGCTTTTACAGCGAATTTGGAGCAATTATTGTTCAGAGTATATTTAGTGTCCAGGGAGCCGAGAATCGTCGAAATATCGACTTACACGAAATGAAAAATTTTTGCGATATTCTTGTTCCCCACACTCCAAACTTCTCGTATATAGCTTTTGCAGCGAATTTGGAGCAACATTTGTTAGGATAATATATTTCGTGTCCAGGGAGCAGAGAATCCTCGAAAAGTCGACTAACGCGAAATGAAAAATGTTTGTGATATTCTTGTTCCCCACGCTCCAAACTGCTTGTATATAGCATTTGCAGCGAATTTGGAGCAACTTTTGTTACATGTATATTTCGTGTCCAGGGAGCCGAGAATCGTCGAAATATCGACTTACACGTAATGAAACATTTTTATGATATTCTTGTTCCCCGCGCTCCAAACTGCTCGTAAATAGCATTTGAGGCGAATTTGGAGCAACGTTTGTTAGGATAATATATTTCGTGTCCAGGGAGCTGAGAATCCTCGAAATATCAACTTACACGAAATGAAATATTTTTGTGATTTTCTTGTTCCCCACACTCCAAACTTTTCATTATAGCTTTTACAGTGAATTTGGAGCTACGTTTCTTAGGATAATGTAGTTCGTGTCCAGGGAGCTGAGAATCCTCGAAAAATCGACTTACGCGAAATGAAAAATTTTTGTGATATTCTTCTTCCCCTAGCTCCAAACTGCTCGTATATAGCATTTGCAGCGAATTTGGAACTTTTGTTATATGTATTTTTGGTGTCCAGGGAGCCGAGAATCGTCGAAATATCAACTTACACGAAATGAAATATTTTTGTGATATTCTTGTTAACATTACTCCAAACTGCTCTTATATAGCTTTTGCAGCGATTTTGGAGCAACTTTTGTTCAGAGTATAATTAGTGTCCAGTGAGCCGAGAATCGTCGTAATATCGACTTACACAAAATGAAAAATTTTTGTGATATTCTTGTTCCCCACACTCCAAACTTCTTGTATATAGCTTTTGCAGCGAATTTGGAGCAATGTTTGTTAGGATAATATATTTCGTGTCCAGGGAGCTGTGAATCCGCGAAATATCGACTTACACGAAATGAAATATTTTTGTGATATTCTTGTTCCCCGCGCTCCAAACTGCTCGTAAATAGCATTTGCAGCGAATTTGGAGCAACTTTTGTTATATGTATATTTCGTTACCAGGGAGCCGAGAATCGTCGAAATATCGACTTACACGAAATGAAATATTTTTGTGATATTCTTGTTTACCTTACTCCAAACTGCTCTTATATAGCTTTTGCAGCGAATTTAGAACAACTTTTGTTATATGTATATTTCGTGACCAGGGAGCCGAGCATCGTCGAAATATCGACTTACACGTAATGAAACATTTTTATGATACTCTTGTTCCCCGGGCTCCAAACTGCTCGTAAATAGCATTTGAGACGAATTTGGAGCAACTTTTGGTATATGTATATTTCGTGACCAGGGAGCTGAGAATCGGCGAAATATCGACTTACACGAAATGAAATATTTTTGTGATATTCTTGTTTACCTTACTCCAAACTGCTCGTATATAGCATTTGCAGCGAATTTGGAGCAACTTTTGTTATATGTATTTTTCGTTACCAGGGAGCCGAGAATCGTCGAAATATCGACTTACACGAAATGAAATATTTTTGTGATATTCTTGTTCCCCACGCTCCACACTGCTGGTATATAGCATTTGCAGCGAATTTGGAGCAACTTTTGTTACATGTATATTTCGTGACCAGGGAGCCGAGAATCGTCGAAATATCGACTTACACGTAATGAAACATTTTTATGATATTCTTGTTCCCCGCGCTCCAAACTGCTCGTAAATAGCATTTGCAGCGAATTTGGAGCAACTTTTGTTATATGTATATTTCGTTACCAGGGAGCCGAGAATCGTCGAAATATCGACTTACACGAAATGAAATATTTTTGTGATATTCTTGTTCACCTTACTCCAAACTGCTCTTATATAGCATTTACAGCGAATTTGGAACTTTTGTTATATGTATTTTTGGTGTCCTGGGAGCCGAGAATTGTCGAAATATCGACTTACACGAAATGAAATATTTTTGTGATATTCTTGTTTACCATACTCCAAACTGCTCTTATATAGCTTTTGCAGCGAATTTGGAACAACTTTGGTTATATGTATTTTTCGTGTCCAGGGAGCCGAGAATCGTCGAAATATCGACTTACACGAAATGAAAAATTTTTGTGATATTCTTGTTCCCCACGCTCCAAACTGCTCGTAAATAGCATTTGCAGCGAATTTGGAGCAACTTTTGTTATATGTATTTTTCGTGTCCAGGGAGCCGAGAATCGTCGAAATATCAACTTACACGAAATGAAATATTTTTGTGATATTCTTGTTAACCTTACTCCAAACTGCTCTTATATAGCTTTTGCAGCGAATTTGGAGCAACTTTTGTTCAGAATATATTTAGTGTCCAGGGAGCCGAGAATCGTCGAAATATTGACTTACACGAAATGAAACATTTTTGTGATATTCTTGTTCCCCACACTCCAAATTTCTTGTATATAGCTTTTGCAGCGAATTTGGAGCAACGTTTGTTAGGATAATATATTTCGTATCCAGGGAGCTGAGAATCCTCGAAATATCAACTTACACGAAATGAAATATTTTTGTGATATTCTTGTTCCCCACACTCCAAACTTTTCGTATATAGCTTTTACAGTGAATTTGGAGCAACGTTTGTTAGGATAATATAGTACGTGTCCAGGGAGCAGAGAATACTTGAAAAATCGACTTACGCGAAATGAAAAATTTTTGTGATATTCTTCTTCCCCGGGCTCCAAACTGCTCGTAAATAGCATTTGAGACGAATTTGGAGCAACTTTTGGTATATGTATATTTCGTGACCAGGGAGCTGAGAATCGTCGAAATATCGACTTACACGAAATTAAATATTTTTGTGATATTCTTGTTCCCCACACTCCAAACTGCTCGTATATTGCTTTTACAGCGAATTTGGAGCAACTATTGTTCAGAGTATATTTAGTGTCCAGGGAGCCGAGAATCGTCGAAATATCGACTTACACGAAATGAAAAATTTTTGCGATATTCTTGTTCCCCACACTCCAAACTTCTCGTATATAGCTTTTGCAGCGAATTTGGAGCAACATTTGTTAGGATAATATATTTCGTGTCCAGGGAGCAGAGAATCCTCGAAAAGTCGACTAACGCGAAATGAAAAATGTTTGTGATATTCTTGTTCCCCACGCTCCAAACTGTATATAGCATTTGCAGCGAATTTGGAGCAACTTTTGTTACATGTATATTTCGTGTCCAGGGAGCCGAGAATCGTCGAAATATCGACTTACACGTAATGAAACATTTTTATGATATTCTTGTTCCCCGCGCTCCAAACTGCTCGTAAATAGCATTTGAGGCGAATTTGGAGCAACGTTTGTTAGGATAATATATTTCGTGTCCAGGGAGCTGAGAATCCTCGAAATATCAACTTACACGAAATGAAATATTTTTGTGATTTTCTTGTTCCCCACACTCCAAACTTTTCATTATAGCTTTTACAGTGAATTTGGAGCTACGTTTGTTAGGATAATGTAGTTCGTGTCCAGGGAGCTGAGAATCCTCGAAAAATCGACTTACGCGAAATGAAAAATTTTTGTGATATTCTTCTTCCCCTAGCTCCAAACTGCTCGTATATAGCATTTGCAGCGAATTTGGAACTTTTGTTATATGTATTTTTGGTGTCCAGGGAGCCGAGAATCGTCGAAATATCAACTTACACGAAATGAAATATTTTTGTGATATTCTTGTTAACCTTACTCCAAACTGCTCTTATATAGCTTTTGCAGCGATTTTGGAGCAACTTTTGTTCAGAGTATAATTAGTGTCCAGTGAGCCGAGAATCGTCGTAATATCGACTTACACAAAATGAAAATTTGTTGTGATATTCTTGTTCCCCACACTCCAAACTTCTTGTATATAGCTTTTGCAGCGAATTTGGAGCAATGTTTGTTAGGATAATATATTTCGTGTCCAGGGAGCTGTGAATCCTCGAAATATCGACTTACACGAAATGAAATATTTTTGTGATATTCTTGTTCCCCGCGCTCCAAACTGCTCGTAAATAGCATTTGCAGCGAATTTGGAGCAACTTTTGTTATATGTATATTTCGTTACCAGGGAGCCGAGAATCGTCGAAATATCGACTTACACGAAATGAAATATTTTTGTGATATTCTTGTTTACCTTACTCCAAACTGCTCTTATATAGCTTTTGCAGCGAATTTAGAACAACTTTTGTTATATGTATATTTCGTGACCAGGGAGCCGAGCATCGTCGAAATATCGACTTACACGTAATGAAACATTTTTATGATACTCTTGTTTCCCGGGCTCCAAACTGCTCGTAAATAGCATTTGAGACGAATTTGGAGCAACTTTTGGTATATGTATATTTCGTGACCAGGGAGCTGAGAATCGGCGAAATATCGACTTACACGAAATGAAATATTTTTGTGATATTCTTGTTTACCTTACTCCAAACTGCTCGTATATAGCATTTGCAGCGAATTTGGAGCAACTTTTGTTATATGTATTTTTCGTTACCAGGGAGCCGAGAATCGTCGAAATATCGACTTACACGAAATGAAATATTTTTGTGATATTCTTGTTCCCCACGCTCCACACTGCTGGTATATAGCATTTGCAGCGAATTTGGAGCAACTTTTGTTACATGTATATTTCGTGACCAGGGAGCCGAGAATCGTCGAAATATCGACTTACACGTAATGAAACATTTTTATGATATTCTTGTTCCCCGCGCTCCAAACTGCTCGTAAATAGCATTTGCAGCGAATTTGGAGCAACTTTTGTTATATGTATATTTCGTTACCAGGGAGCCGAGAATCGTCGAAATATCGACTTACACGAAATGAAATATTTGTGTGATATTCTTGTTCACCTTACTCCAAACTGCTCTTATATAGCATTTACAGCGAATTTGGAACTTTTGTTATATGTATTTTTGGTGTCCTGGGAGCCGAGAATTGTCGAAATATCGACTTACACGAAATGAAATATTTTTGTGATATTCTTGTTTACCATACTCCAAACTGCTCTTATATAGCTTTTGCAGCGAATTTGGAACAACTTTGGTTATATGTATTTTTCGTGTCCAGGGAGCCGAGAATCGTCGAAATATCGACTTACACGAAATGAAAAATTTTTGTGATATTCTTGTTCCCCACGCTCCAAACTGCTCGTAAATAGCATTTGCAGCGAATTTGGAGCAACTTTTGTTATATGTATTTTTCGTGTCCAGGGAGCCGAGAATCGTCGAAATATCAACTTACACGAAATGAAATATTTTTGTGATATTCTTGTTAACCTTACTCCAAACTGCTCTTATATAGCTTTTGCAGCGAATTTGGAGCAACTTTTGTTCAGAATATATTTAGTGTCCAGGGAGCCGAGAATCGTCGAAATATTGACTTACACGAAATGAAACATTTTTGTGATATTCTTGTTCCCCACACTCCAAACTTCTTGTATATAGCTTTTGCAGCGAATTTGGAGCAACGTTTGTTAGGATAATATATTTCGTATCCAGGGAGCTGAGAATCCTCGAAATATCAACTTACACGAAATGAAATATTTTTGTGATATTCTTGTTCTCCACACTCCAAACTTTTCGTATATAGCTTTTACAGTGAATTTGGAGCAACGTTTGTTAGGATAATATAGTACGTGTCCAGGGAGCAGAGAATACTTGAAAAATCGACTTACGCGAAATGAAAAATTTTTGTGATATTCTTCTTCCCCGGGCTCCAAACTGCTCGTAAATAGCATTTGAGACGAATTTGGAGCAACTTTTGGTATATGTATATTTCGTGACCAGGGAGCTGAGAATCGTCGAAATATCGACTTACACGAAATTAAATATTTTTGTGATATTCTTGTTCCCCACACTCCAAACTGCTCGTATATTGCTTTTACAGCGAATTTGGAGCAACTATTGTTCAGAGTATATTTAGTGTCCAGGGAGCCGAGAATCGTCGAAATATCGACTTACACGAAATGAAAAATTTTTGCGATATTCTTGTTCCCCACACTCCAAACTTCTCGTATATAGCTTTTGCAGCGAATTTGGAGCAACATTTGTTAGGATAATATATTTCGTGTCCAGGGAGCAGAGAATCCTCGAAAAGTCGACTAACGCGAAATGAAAAATGTTTGTGATATTCTTGTTCCCCACGCTCCAAACTGCTTGTATATAGCATTTGCAGCGAATTTGGAGCAACTTTTGTTACATGTATATTTCGTGTCCAGGGAGCCGAGAATCGTCGAAATATCGACTTACACGTAATGAAACATTTTTATGATATTCTTGTTCCCCGCGCTCCAAACTGCTCGTAAATAGCATTTGAGGCGAATTTGGAGCAACGTTTGTTAGGATAATATATTTCGTGTCCAGGGAGCTGAGAATCCTCGAAATATCAACTTACACGAAATGAAATATTTTTGTGATTTTCTTGTTCCCCACACTCCAAACTTTTCATTATAGCTTTTACAGTGAATTTGGAGCTACGTTTGTTAGGATAATGTAGTTCGTGTCCAGGGAGCTGAGAATCCTCGAAAAATCGACTTACGCGAAATGAAAAATTTTTGTGATATTCTTCTTCCCCTAGCTCCAAACTGCTCGTATATAGCATTTGCAGCGAATTTGGAACTTTTGTTATATGTATTTTTGGTGTCCAGGGAGCCGAGAATCGTCGAAATATCAACTTACACGAAATGAAATATTTTTGTGATATTCTTGTTAACCTTACTCCAAACTGCTCTTATATAGCTTTTGCAGCGATTTTGGAGCAACTTTTGTTCAGAGTATAATTAGTGTCCAGTGAGCCGAGAATCGTCGTAATATCGACTTACACAAAATGAAAATTTGTTGTGATATTCTTGTTCCCCACACTCCAAACTTCTTGTATATAGCTTTTGCAGCGAATTTGGAGCAATGTTTGTTAGGATAATATATTTCGTGTCCAGGGAGCTGTGAATCCTCGAAATATCGACTTACACGAAATGAAATATTTTTGTGATATTCTTGTTCCCCGCGCTCCAAACTGCTCGTAAATAGCATTTGCAGCGAATTTGGAGCAACTTTTGTTATATGTATATTTCGTTACCAGGGAGCCGAGAATCGTCGAAATATCGACTTACACGAAATGAAATATTTTTGTGATATTCTTGTTTACCTTACTCCAAACTGCTCTTATATAGCTTTTGCAGCGAATTTAGAACAACTTTTGTTATATGTATATTTCGTGAGCAGGGAGCCGAGCATCGTCGAAATATCGACTTACACGTAATGAAACATTTTTATGATACTCTTGTTTCCCGGGCTCCAAACTGCTCGTAAATAGCATTTGAGACGAATTTGGAGCAACTTTTGGTATATGTATATTTCGTGACCAGGGAGCTGAGAATCGGCGAAATATCGACTTACACGAAATGAAATATTTTTGTGATATTCTTGTTTACCTTACTCCAAACTGCTCGTATATAGCATTTGCAGCGAATTTGGAGCAACTTTTGTTATATGTATTTTTCGTTACCAGGGAGCCGAGAATCGTCGAAATATCGACTTACACGAAATGAAATATTTTTGTGATATTCTTGTTCCCCACGCTCCACACTGCTGGTATATAGCATTTGCAGCGAATTTGGAGCAACTTTTGTTACATGTATATTTCGTGACCAGGGAGCCGAGAATCGTCGAAATATCGACTTACACGTAATGAAACATTTTTATGATATTCTTGTTCCCCGCGCTCCAAACTGCTCGTAAATAGCATTTGCAGCGAATTTGGAGCAACTTTTGTTATATGTATATTTCGTTACCAGGGAGCCGAGAATCGTCGAAATATCGACTTACACGAAATGAAATATTTTTGTGATATTCTTGTTCACCTTACTCCAAACTGCTCTTATATAGCATTTACAGCGAATTTGGAACTTTTGTTATATGTATTTTTGGTGTCCTGGGAGCCGAGAATTGTCGAAATATCGACTTACACGAAATGAAATATTTTTGTGATATTCTTGTTTACCATACTCCAAACTGCTCTTATATAGCTTTTGCAGCGAATTTGGAACAACTTTGGTTATATGTATTTTTCGTGTCCAGGGAGCCGAGAATCGTCGAAATATCGACTTACACGAAATGAAAAATTTTTGTGATATTCTTGTTCCCCACGCTCCAAACTGCTCGTAAATAGCATTTGCAGCGAATTTGGAGCAACTTTTGTGATATGTATATTTCGTGACCAGGGAGCCGAGAATCGTCGAAATATCGACTTACACGAAATGAAATATTTATGTGATATTCTTGTTCACCTTACTCCAAACTGCTCTTATATAGCTTTTGCAGCGAATTTGGAACAACTTTGGTTATATGTATTTTTCGTGTCCAGGGAGCCGAGCATCGTCGAAATATCGACTTACACGAAATGAAAAATTTTTGTGATATTCTTGTTCACCACACTCCAAACTGCTCGTATATAGCTTTTGCAGCGAATTTGGAGCAACTATTGTTCAGAGTATATTTAGTGTCCAGGGAGTCGAGAATCGTCGAAATATCGACCTACACGAAATGAAAAATTTTTGCGATATTCTTGTTCCCCACACTCCAAACTTCTCGTATATAGCTTTTGCAGCGAATTTGGAGCAACATTTGGTATATGTATATTTCGTGACCAGGGAGCTGAGAATCCTCGAAAAATCGACTTACGCGAAATGAAAAATGACCAGGGAGCCGAGAATCGTCGAAATATCGACTTACACGTAATGAAACATTTTTATGACATTCTTGTTCCCCGCGCTCCAATCTGCTCGTAAATAGCATTTGAGGCGAATTTGGAGCAACGTTTGGTATATGTATATTTCGTGACCAGGGAGCCGAGCATCGTCGAAATATCGACTTACACCTAATGAAACATTTTTATGATACTCTTGTTCCCCGGGCTCCAAACTGCTCGTAAATAGCATTTGAGACGAATTTGGAGCAACTTTTGGTATATGTATATTTCGTGACCAGGGAGCTGAGAATCCTCGAAAAATCGACTTACGCGAAATGAAAAATGTTTGTGATATTCTTGTTCCCCACGCTCCAAACTGCTCGTATATAGCATTAGCAACGAATTTGGAGCAACTTTTGTTATATGTATTTTTCGTGTCCAGGGAGCCGAGAATCGTCGAAATATCAACTTACACGAAATGAAATGTTTTTGTGATATTCTTGTTAACCTTACTCCAAACTGCTCTTATATAGCTTTTGCAGCGAATTTGGAGCAACTTTTGTTCTGAGTATATTTAGTGTCCAGGGAGCCGAGAATCGTCGAAATATCGACTTACACGAAATGAAATATTTTTGTGATATTCTTGTTAACCTTACTCCAAACTGCTCTTATATAGCTTTTGCAGCGAATTTGGAGCAACTTTTGTTCAGAATATATTTAGTGTCCAGGGAGCCGAGAATCGTCGAAATATTGACTTACACGAAATGAAACATTTTTGTGATATTCTTGTTCCCCACACTCCAAACTTCTTGTATATAGCTTTTGCAGCGAATTTGGAGCAACGTTTGTTAGGATAATATATTTCGTATCCAGGGAGCTGAGAATCCTCGAAATATCAACTTACACGAAATGAAATATTTTTGTGATATTCTTGTTCCCCACACTCCAAACTTTTCGTATATAGCTTTTACAGTGAATTTGGAGCAACGTTTGTTAGGATAATATAGTACGTGTCCAGGGAGCAGAGAATACTCGAAAAATCGACTTACGCGAAATGAAAAATTTTTGTGATATTCTTCTTCCCCGGGCTCCAAACTGCTCGTAAATAGCATTTGAGACGAATTTGGAGCAACTTTTGGTATATGTATATTTCGTGACCAGGGAGCTGAGAATCGTCGAAATATCGACTTACACGAAATTAAATATTTTTGTGATATTCTTGTTCCCCACACTCCAAACTGCTCGTATATTGCTTTTACAGCGAATTTGGAGCAACTATTGTTCAGAGTATATTTAGTGTCCAGGGAGCCGAGAATCGTCGAAATATCGACTTACACGAAATGAAAAATTTTTGCGATATTCTTGTTCCCCACACTCCAAACTTCTCGTATATAGCTTTTGCAGCGAATTTGGAGCAACATTTGTTAGGATAATATATTTCGTGTCCAGGGAGCAGAGAATCCTCGAAAAGTCGACTAACGCGAAATGAAAAATGTTTGTGATATTCTTGTTCCCCACGCTCCAAACTGCTTGTATATAGCATTTGCAGCGAATTTGGAGCAACTTTTGTTACATGTATATTTCGTGTCCAGGGAGCCGAGAATCGTCGAAATATCGACTTACACGTAATGAAACATTTTTATGATATTCTTGTTCCCCGCGCTCCAAACTGCTCGTAAATAGCATTTGAGGCGAATTTGGAGCAACGTTTGTTAGGATAATATATTTCGTGTCCAGGGAGCTGAGAATCCTCGAAATATCAACTTACACGAAATGAAATATTTTTGTGATTTTCTTGTTCCCCACACTCCAAACTTTTCATTATAGCTTTTACAGTGAATTTGGAGCTACGTTTGTTAGGATAATGTAGTTCGTGTCCAGGGAGCTGAGAATCCTCGAAAAATCGACTTACGCGAAATGAAAAATTTTTGTGATATTCTTCTTCCCCTAGCTCCAAACTGCTCGTATATAGCATTTGCAGCGAATTTGGAACTTTTGTTATATGTATTTTTGGTGTCCAGGGAGCCGAGAATCGTCGAAATATCAACTTACACGAAATGAAATATTTTTGTGATATTCTTGTTAACCTTACTCCAAACTGCTCTTATATAGCTTTTGCAGCGATTTTGGAGCAACTTTTGTTCAGAGTATAATTAGTGTCCAGTGAGCCGAGAATCGTCGTAATATCGACTTACACAAAATGAAAAATTTTTGTGATATTCTTGTTCCCCACACTCCAAACTTCTTGTATATAGCTTTTGCAGCGAATTTGGAGCAATGTTTGTTAGGATAATATATTTCGTGTCCAGGGAGCTGTGAATCCGCGAAATATCGACTTACACGAAATGAAATATTTTTGTGATATTCTTGTTCCCCGCGCTCCAAACTGCTCGTAAATAGCATTTGCAGCGAATTTGGAGCAACTTTTGTTATATGTATATTTCGTTACCAGGGAGCCGAGAATCGTCGAAATATCGACTTACACGAAATGAAATATTTTTGTGATATTCTTGTTTACCTTACTCCAAACTGCTCTTATATAGCTTTTGCAGCGAATTTAGAACAACTTTTGTTATATGTATATTTCGTGACCAGGGAGCCGAGCATCGTCGAAATATCGACTTACACGTAATGAAACATTTTTATGATACTCTTGTTCCCCGGGCTCCAAACTGCTCGTAAATAGCATTTGAGACGAATTTGGAGCAACTTTTGGTATATGTATATTTCGTGACCAGGGAGCTGAGAATCGGCGAAATATCGACTTACACGAAATGAAATATTTTTGTGATATTCTTGTTTACCTTACTCCAAACTGCTCGTATATAGCATTTGCAGCGAATTTGGAGCAACTTTTGTTATATGTATTTTTCGTTACCAGGGAGCCGAGAATCGTCGAAATATCGACTTACACGAAATGAAATATTTTTGTGATATTCTTGTTCCCCACGCTCCACACTGCTGGTATATAGCATTTGCAGCGAATTTGGAGCAACTTTTGTTACATGTATATTTCGTGACCAGGGAGCCGAGAATCGTCGAAATATCGACTTACACGTAATGAAACATTTTTATGATATTCTTGTTCCCCGCGCTCCAAACTGCTCGTAAATAGCATTTGCAGCGAATTTGGAGCAACTTTTGTTATATGTATATTTCGTTACCAGGGAGCCGAGAATCGTCGAAATATCGACTTACACGAAATGAAATATTTTTGTGATATTCTTGTTCACCTTACTCCAAACTGCTCTTATATAGCATTTACAGCGAATTTGGAACTTTTGTTATATGTATTTTTGGTGTCCTGGGAGCCGAGAATTGTCGAAATATCGACTTACACGAAATGAAATATTTTTGTGATATTCTTGTTTACCATACTCCAAACTGCTCTTATATAGCTTTTGCAGCGAATTTGGAACAACTTTGGTTATATGTATTTTTCGTGTCCAGGGAGCCGAGAATCGTCGAAATATCGACTTACACGAAATGAAAAATTTTTGTGATATTCTTGTTCCCCACGCTCCAAACTGCTCGTAAATAGCATTTGCAGCGAATTTGGAGCAACTTTTGTTATATGTATTTTTCGTGTCCAGGGAGCCGAGAATCGTCGAAATATCAACTTACACGAAATGAAATATTTTTGTGATATTCTTGTTAACCTTACTCCAAACTGCTCTTATATAGCTTTTGCAGCGAATTTGGAGCAACTTTTGTTCAGAATATATTTAGTGTCCAGGGAGCCGAGAATCGTCGAAATATTGACTTACACGAAATGAAACATTTTTGTGATATTCTTGTTCCCCACACTCCAAACTTCTTGTATATAGCTTTTGCAGCGAATTTGGAGCAACGTTTGTTAGGATAATATATTTCGTATCCAGGGAGCTGAGAATCCTCGAAATATCAACTTACACGAAATGAAATATTTTTGTGATATTCTTGTTCCCCACACTCCAAACTTTTCGTATATAGCTTTTACAGTGAATTTGGAGCAACGTTTGTTAGGATAATATAGTACGTGTCCAGGGAGCAGAGAATACTCGAAAAATCGACTTACGCGAAATGAAAAATTTTTGTGATATTCTTCTTCCCCGGGCTCCAAACTGCTCGTAAATAGCATTTGAGACGAATTTGGAGCAACTTTTGGTATATGTATATTTCGTGACCAGGGAGCTGAGAATCGTCGAAATATCGACTTACACGAAATTAAATATTTTTGTGATATTCTTGTTCCCCACACTCCAAACTGCTCGTATATTGCTTTTACAGCGAATTTGGAGCAACTATTGTTCAGAGTATATTTAGTGTCCAGGGAGCCGAGAATCGTCGAAATATCGACTTACACGAAATGAAAAATTTTTGCGATATTCTTGTTCCCCACACTCCAAACTTCTCGTATATAGCTTTTGCAGCGAATTTGGAGCAACATTTGTTAGGATAATATATTTCGTGTCCAGGGAGCAGAGAATCCTCGAAAAGTCGACTAACGCGAAATGAAAAATGTTTGTGATATTCTTGTTCCCCACGCTCCAAACTGCTTGTATATAGCATTTGCAGCGAATTTGGAGCAACTTTTGTTACATGTATATTTCGTGTCCAGGGAGCCGAGAATCGTCGAAATATCGACTTACACGTAATGAAACATTTTTATGATATTCTTGTTCCCCGCGCTCCAAACTGCTCGTAAATAGCATTTGAGGCGAATTTGGAGCAACGTTTGTTAGGATAATATATTTCGTGTCCAGGGAGCTGAGAATCCTCGAAATATCAACTTACACGAAATGAAATATTTTTGTGATTTTCTTGTTCCCCACACTCCAAACTTTTCATTATAGCTTTTACAGTGAATTTGGAGCTACGTTTGTTAGGATAATGTAGTTCGTGTCCAGGGAGCTGAGAATCCTCGAAAAATCGACTTACGCGAAATGAAAAATTTTTGTGATATTCTTCTTCCCCTAGCTCTAAACTGCTCGTATATAGCATTTGCAGCGAATTTGGAACTTTTGTTATATGTATTTTTGGTGTCCAGGGAGCCGAGAATCGTCGAAATATCAACTTACACGAAATGAAATATTTTTGTGATATTCTTGTTAACCTTACTCCAAACTGCTCTTATATAGCTTTTGCAGCGATTTTGGAGCAACTTTTGTTCAGAGTATAATTAGTGTCCAGTGAGCCGAGAATCGTCGTAATATCGACTTACACAAAATGAAAATTTTTTGTGATATTCTTGTTCCCCACTCTCCAAACTTCTTGTATATAGCTTTTGCAGCGAATTTGGAGCAATGTTTGTTAGGATAATATATTTCGTGTCCAGGGAGCTGTGAATCCTCGAAATATCGACTTACACGAAATGAAATATTTTTGTGATATTCTTGTTCCCCGCGCTCCAAACTGCTCGTAAATAGCATTTGCAGCGAATTTGGAGCAACTTTTGTTATATGTATATTTCGTTACCAGGGAGCCGAGAATCGTCGAAATATCGACTTACACGAAATGAAATATTTTTGTGATATTCTTGTTTACCTTACTCCAAACTGCTCTTATATAGCTTTTGCAGCGAATTTAGAACAACTTTTGTTATCTGTATATTTCGTGACCAGGGAGCCGAGCATCGTCGAAATATCGACTTACACGTAATGAAACATTTTTATGATACTCTTGTTCCCCGGGCTCCAAACTGCTCGTAAATAGCATTTGAGACGAATTTGGAGCAACTTTTGGTATATGTATATTTCGTGACCAGGGAGCTGAGAATCGGCGAAATATCGACTTACACGAAATGAAATATTTTTGTGATATTCTTGTTTACCTTACTCCAAACTGCTCGTATATAGCATTTGCAGCGAATTTGGAGCAACTTTTGTTATATGTATTTTTCGTTACCAGGGAGCCGAGAATCGTCGAAATATCGACTTACACGAAATGAAATATTTTTGTGATATTCTTGTTCCCCACGCTCCACACTGCTGGTATATAGCATTTGCAGCGAATTTGGAGCAACTTTTGTTACATGTATATTTCGTGACCAGGGAGCCGAGAATCGTCGAAATATCGACTTACACGTAATGAAACATTTTTATGATATTCTTGTTCCCCGCGCTCCAAACTGCTCGTAAATAGCATTTGCAGCGAATTTGGAGCAACTTTTGTTATATGTATATTTCGTTACCAGGGAGCCGAGAATCGTCGAAATATCGACTTACACGAAATGAAATATTTTTGTGATATTCTTGTTCACCTTACTCCAAACTGCTCTTATATAGCATTTACAGCGAATTTGGAACTTTTGTTATATGTATTTTTGGTGTCCTGGGAGCCGAGAATTGTCGAAATATCGACTTACACGAAATGAAATATTTTTGTGATATTCTTGTTTACCATACTCCAAACTGCTCTTATATAGCTTTTGCAGCGAATTTGGAACAACTTTGGTTATATGTATTTTTCGTGTCCAGGGAGCCGAGATTCGTCGAAATATCGACTTACACGAAATGAAAAATTTTTGTGATATTCTTGTTCCCCACGCTCCAAACTGCTCGTAAATAGCATTTGCAGCGAATTTGGAGCAACTTTTGTGATATGTATATTTCGTGACCAGGGAGCCGAGAATCGTCGAAATATCGACTTACACGAAATGAAATATTTATGTGATATTCTTGTTCACCTTACTCCAAACTGCTCTTATATAGCTTTTGCAGCGAATTTGGAACAACTTTTGTTATATGTATTTTTCGTGTCCAGTGAGCCGAGCATCGTCGAAATATCGACTTACACGAAATGAAAAATTTTTGTGATATTCTTGTTCACCACACTCCAAACTGCTCGTATATAGCTTTTGCAGCGAATTTGGAGCAACTATTGTTCAGAGTATATTTAGTGTCCAGGGAGTCGAGAATCGTCGAAATATCGACCTACACGAAATGAAAAATTTTTGCGATATTCTTGTTCCCCACACTCCAAACTTCTCGTATATAGCTTTTGCAGCGAATTTGGAGCAACATTTGGTATATGTATATTTCGTGACCAGGGAGCTGAGAATCCTCGAAAAATCGACTTACGCGAAATGAAAAATGACCAGGGAGCCGAGAATCGTCGAAATATCGACTTACACGTAATGAAACATTTTTATGACATTCTTGTTCCCCGCGCTCCAATCTGCTCGTAAATAGCATTTGAGGCGAATTTGGAGCAACGTTTGGTATATGTATATTTCGTGACCAGGGAGCCGAGCATCGTCGAAATATCGACTTACACCTAATGAAACATTTTTATGATACTCTTGTTCCCCGGGCTCCAAACTGCTCGTAAATAGCATTTGAGACGAATTTGGAGCAACTTGTGGTATATGTATATTTCGTGACCAGGGAGCTGAGAATCCTCGAAAAATCGAATTACGCGAAATGAAAAATGTTTGTGATATTCTTGTTCCCCACGCTCCAAACTGCTCGTATATAGCATTAGCAACGAATTTGGAGCAACTTTTGTTATATGTATTTTTCGTGTCCAGGGAGCCGAGAATCGTCGAAATATCAACTTACACGAAATGAAATGTTTTTGTGATATTCTTGTTAACCTTACTCCAAACTGCTCTTATATAGCTTTTGCAGCGAATTTGGAGCAACTTTTGTTCTGAGTATATTTAGTGTCCAGGGAGCCGAGAATCGTCGAAATATCGACTTACACGAAATGAAAAATTTTTGTGATATTCTTGTTCACCACACTCCAAACTGCTCGTATATAGCTTTTGCAGCGAATTTGGAGCAACTATTGTTCAGAGTATATTTAGTGTCCAGGGAGCCGAGAATCGTCGAAATATCGACCTACACGAAATGAAAAGTTTTTGCGATATTCTTGTTCCCCACACTCCAAACTTCTCGTATATAGCTTTTGCAATGAATTTGGAGCAACATTTGTTAGGATAATATATGTCGTGTACAGGGAACTGAGAATCCTCGAAAAATCGACTAACGCGAAATGAAAAATTTTTGTGATATTCTTGTTCCCCACGCTCCAAACTGCTGGTATATAGCATTTGCAGCGAATTTGGAGCAACTTTTGTTACATGTATATTTCGTGACCAGGGAGCCGAGAATCGTCGAAATATCGACTTACACGTAATAAAACATTTTTATGACATTCTTGTTCCCCGAGCTCCAATCTGGTCGTAAATAGCATTTGAGGCGAATTTGGAGCAACGTTTGGTATATGTATATTTCGTGACCAGGGAGCTGAGAATCGTCGAAATATCGACTTACACGAAATGAAATATTTTTGTGATATTCTTGTTTACCTTACTCCAAACTGCTCGTATATAGCATTTGCAGCGAATTTGGAGCAACTTTTGTTATATGTATTTTTCGTGTCCAGGGAGCCGAGAATCGTCGAAATATCAACTTACACGAAATGAAATATTTTTGTGATATTCTTGTTCCCCACGCTCAAAACTGCTCGTAAATAGCATTTGCAGCGAATTTGGAGCAACTTTTGTTATATGTATATTTCGTTACCAGGGAGCCGAGAATCGTCGAAATATCGACTTACACGAAATGAAATATTTTTGTGATATTCTTGTTTACCTTACTCCAAACTGCTCTTATATAGCTTTTGCAGCGAATTTGGAGCAACTTTTGTTCAGAGTATATTTAGTGTCCTGGGAGCCGAGAATCGTCGAAATATCGACCTACACGAAATGAAAAATTTTTGCGATATTCTTGTTCCCCACACTCCAAACTTCTCGTATATAGCTTTTGCAGCGAATTTGGAGCAACATTTGTTAGGATAATATATTTCGTGTCCAGGGAGCTGAGAATCTTCGAAAAATCGACTAACGCGAAATGAAAAATTTTGGTGATATTCTTGTTCCCCACGCTCCAAACTGCTGGTATATAGCATTTGCAGCGAATTTGGAGCAACTTTTGTTACATGTATATTTCGTGACCAGGGAGCCGAGAATCGTCGAAATATCGACTTACACGTAATGAAACATTTTTATGATATTCTTGTTCCCCGCGCTCCAAACTGCTCGTAAATAGCATTTGAGGTGAATTTGGAGCAACGTTTGGTATATGTATATTTCGTGACCAGGGAGCTGAGAATCCTCGAAAAATCGACTTACGCGAAATGAAAAATGTTTGTGATATTCTTGTTCCCCACGCTCCAAACTGCTCGTATATAGCATTTGCAGCAAATTTGGAGCAACTTTTGTTATATGTATTTTTCGTGTCCAGGGAGCCGAGAATCGTCGAAATATCAACTTACACGAAATGAAATATTTTTGTGATATTCTTGTTAACCTTACTCCAAACTGCTCTTATATAGCTTTTGCAGCGAATTTGGAGCAACTTTTGTTCAGAGTATATTTAGTGTCCAGGGAGCCGTGAATCGTCGAAATATCGACTTACACGAAATGAAATATTTTTGTGATATTCTTGTTTACCTTACTCCAAACTGCTCGTATATAGCATTTGCAGCGAATTTGGAGCAACTTTTGTTATATGTATTTTTCGTGTCCAGGGAGCCGAGAATCGTCGAAATATCAACTTGCACGAAATGAAAAATTTTTGTGATATTCCTGTTCCCCAGACTCCAAACTTCTCTTATATAGCTTTTGCAGCGAATTTGCAGCAACGTTTGTTCAGAGTATATTTAGTGTCCAGGGAGACGAGAATCATCGAAATATCGACTTACACGAAATGAAAAATTTTTGTGATATTCCGGTTCCCCAGACTCCAAACTTCTCTTATATAGCTTTTGGAGCGAATTTGCAGCAACGTTTGTTAGGATAATATATTTCGTGTCCAGGGAGCTGAGAATCCTCGAGATATCAACTTACACGAAATGAAATATTTTTGTGATATTCTTGTTCCCCACACTCCAAACTTTTAGTATATAGCTTTTACAGTGAATTTGGATAAACGTTTGTTAGGATAATATAGTTCGTGTCCAGGGAGCTGAGAATCCTCGAAAAATCGACTTACGCGAAATGAAAAATTTTTGTGATATTCTTCTTCCCCACGCTCCAAACTGCTCGTATATAGCATTTGCAGCGAATTTGGAACTTTTGTTATATGTATTTTTGGTGTCCAGGGACCCGAGAATTTTCGAAATATCTACTTACACGAAATGAAATATTTTTGTGATATTCTTGTTCCCCGCGCTCCAAACTGCTCGTAAATAGCATTTGCAGCGAATTAGGAGCAACTTTTGTTCAGAGTATATTTAGTGTCCAGGGTGCCGAGAATCGTCGAAATATCGACTTACACGAAATGAAATATTTTTGTGATATTCTTGTTAACCTTACTCCAAACTGCTCTTATATAGCTTTTGCAGCGAATTTGGAGCAACTTTTGTTCAGAGTATATTTAGTGTCCAGGGAGCCGAGAATCGTCGAAAAATCGACTTACGCGAAATGAAAAATGTTTGTGATATTCTTGTTCCCCACGCTCCAAACTGCTCGTAAATAGCATTTGCAGCGAATTTGGAGCAACTTTTGTTATATGTATATTTCGTGTCCAGGGAGCCGAGAATCGTCGAAATATCAACTTACACGAAATGAAATATTTTTGTGATATTCTTGTTAACCTTACTCCAAACTGCTCTTATATAGCTTTTGCAGCGAATTTGGAGCAACTTTTGTTCAGAGTATATATAGTGTCCAGGGAGCCGAGAATCGTCGAAATATCGACTTACACGAAATGAAAAATTTTTGTGATATTCTTGTTCCCCACACTCCAAACTGCTCGTATATAGCTTTTGCAGCGAATTTGGAGCAACTATTGTTCAGAGTATATTTAGTGTCCAGGGAGCCGAGAATAGTCGAAATATCGACCTACACGAAATGAAAAATTTTTGCGATATTCTTGTTCCCCACACTCCAAACTTCTCGTATATAGCTTTTGCAGCGAATTTGGAGCAACATTTGTTAGGATAATAGATTTCGTGTCCAGGGAGCTGAGAATCCTCGAAAAATCGACTAACGCGAAATGAAAAATTTTTGTGATATTCTTGTTCCCCACGCTCCAAACTGCTGGTATATAGCATTTGCAGCGAATTTGGAGCAACTTTTGTTACATGTATATTTCGTGACCAGGGAGCCGAGAATCGTCGAAATATCGACTTACACGTAATGAAACATTTTTATGATATTCTTGTTCCCCGCGCTCCAAACTGCTCGTAAATAGCATTTGAGGCGAATTTGGAGCAACGTTTGGTATATGTATATTTCGTGACCAGGGAGCCGAGCATCGTCGAAATATCGACTTACACCTAATGAAACATTTTTATGATACTCTTGTTCCCCGGGCTCCAAACTGCTCGTATATAGCATTTGAGACGAATTTGGAGCAACTTTTGGTATATGTATATTTCGTGTCCAGGGAGCCGAGAATCGTCGAAATATCAACTTACACGAAATGAAATATTTTTGTGATATTCTTGTTAACGTTACTCCAAACTGCTCGTAAATAGCATTTGCAGCGAATTTGGAGCAACTTTTGTTATATGTATTTTTCGTGTCCAGGGAGCCGAGAATCGTCGAAATATCAACTTACACGAAATGAAATATTTTTGTGATATTCTTGTTAACCTTACTCCAAACTGCTCTTATATAGCTTTTGCAGCGAATTTGGAGCAACTTTTGTTCAGAATATATTTAGTGTCCAGGGAGCCGAGAATCGTCGAAATATTGACTTACACGAAATGAAACATTTTTGTGATATTCTTGTTCCCCACACTCCAAACTTCTTGTATATAGCTTTTGCAGCGAATTTGGAGCAACGTTTGTTAGGATAATATATTTCGTATCCAGGGAGCTGAGTATCCTCGAAATATCAACTTACACGAAATGAAATATTTTTGTGATATTCTTGTTCCCCACACTCCAAACTTTTCGTATATAGCTTTTACAGTGAATTTGGAGCAACGTTTGTTAGGATAATATAGTACGTGTCCAGGGAGCAGAGAATACTCGAAAAATCGACTTACGCGAAATGAAAAATTTTTGTGATATTCTTCTTCCCCGGGCTCCAAACTGCTCGTAAATAGCATTTGAGACGAATTTGGAGCAACTTTTGGTATATGTATATTTCGTGACCAGGGAGCTGAGAATCGTCGAAATATCGACTTACACGAAATTAAATATTTTTGTGATATTCTTGTTCCCCACACTCCAAACTGCTCGTATATTGCTTTTACAGCGAATTTGGAGCAACTATTGTTCAGAGTATATTTAGTGTCCAGGGAGCCGAGAATCGTCGAAATATCGACTTACACGAAATGAAAAATTTTTGCGATATTCTTGTTCCCCACACTCCAAACTTCTCGTATATAGCTTTTGCAGCGAATTTGGAGCAACATTTGTTAGGATAATATATTTCGTGTCCAGGGAGCAGAGAATCCTCGAAAAGTCGACTAACGCGAAATGAAAAATGTTTGTGATATTCTTGTTCCCCACGCTCCAAACTGCTTGTATATAGCATTTGCAGCGAATTTGGAGCAACTTTTGTTACATGTATATTTCGTGTCCAGGGAGCCGAGAATCGTCGAAATATCGACTTACACGTAATGAAACATTTTTATGATATTCTTGTTCCCCGCGCTCCAAACTGCTCGTAAATAGCATTTGAGGCGAATTTGGAGCAACGTTTGTTAGGATAATATATTTCGTGTCCAGGGAGCTGAGAATCCTCGAAATATCAACTTACACGAAATGAAATATTTTTGTGATTTTCTTGTTCCCCACACTCCAAACTTTTCATTATAGCTTTTACAGTGAATTTGGAGCTACGTTTGTTAGGATAATGTAGTTCGTGTCCAGGGAGCTGAGAATCCTCGAAAAATCGACTTACGCGAAATGAAAAATTTTTGTGATATTCTTCTTCCCCTAGCTCCAAACTGCTCGTATATAGCATTTGCAGCGAATTTGGAACTTTTGTTATATGTATTTTTGGTGTCCAGGGAGCCGAGAATCGTCGAAATATCAACTTACACGAAATGAAATATTTTTGTGATATTCTTGTTAACCTTACTCCAAACTGCTCTTATATAGCTTTTGCAGCGATTTTGGAGCAACTTTTGTTCAGAGTATAATTAGTGTCCAGTGAGCCGAGAATCGTCTTAATATCGACTTACACAAAATGAAAAATTTTTGTGATATTCTTGTTCCCCACACTCCAAACTTCTTGTATATATCTTTTGCAGCGAATTTGGAGCAATGTTTGTTAGGATAATATATTTCGTGTCCAGGGAGCTGTGAATCCTCGAAATATCGACTTACACGAAATGAAATATTTTTGTGATATTCTTGTTCCCCGCGCTCCAAACTGCTCGTAAATAGCATTTGCAGCGAATTTGGAGCAACTTTTGTTATATGTATATTTCGTTACCAGGGAGCCGAGAATCGTCGAAATATCGACTTACACGAAATGAAATATTTTTGTGATATTCTTGTTTACCTTACTCCAAACTGCTCTTATATAGCTTTTGCAGCGAATTTAGAACAACTTTTGTTATATGTATATTTCGTGACCAGGGAGCCGAGCATCGTCGAAATATCGACTTACACGTAATGAAACATTTTTATGATACTCTTGTTCCCCGGGCTCCAAACTGCTCGTAAATAGCATTTGAGACGAATTTGGAGCAACTTTTGGTATATGTATATTTCGTGACCAGGGAGCTGAGAATCGGCGAAATATCGACTTAGGCGAAATGAAAAATTTTTGTGATATTCTTGTTCCCCACACTCCAAACTGCTCGTATATAGCTTTTGCAGCGAATTTGGAGCAACATTTGTTAGGATAATATATTTCGTGTCCAGGGAGCAGAGAATCGACTAATTAAATATTTTTGTGATATTCTTGTTTACCTTACTCCAAACTGCTCGTATATAGCATATTTAGCGAATTTGCAGCAACTTTTGTTATATGTATTTTTCGTGACCAGGGAGCCGAGAATCGTCGAAATATCAACTTACACGAAATGAAATATTTTTGTGATATTCTTGTTCCCCACGCTCCAAATTGCTCGTTAATAGCATTTGCAGCGAATTTGGAGCAACTTTTGTTATATGTATATTTCGTTACCAGGGAGCCGAGAATCGTCGAAATATCGACTTACACGAAATGAAATATTTTTGTGATATTCTTGTTTACCTTACTCCAAACTGCTCGTATATAGCATTTGCAGCGAATTTGGAGCAACTTTTGTTATATGTATTTTTCGTGTCCAGGGAGCCGAGAATCGTCGAAATATCAACTTACACGAAATGAAATATTTTTGTGATATTCTTGTTCCCCACGCTCCAAACTGCTCGTAAATAGCATTTGCAGCGAATCTGGAGCAACTTTTGTTATATGTATATTTCGTTACCAGGGAGCCGAGAATCGTCGAAATATCAACTTACACGAAATGAAATATTTTTGTGATATTCTTGTTCCCCAGACTCCAAACTTCTCGTATATAGCTTTTGCAGCGAATTTGGAGCAACGTTTGTTAGGATAAAATATTTCGTGTCCAGGGAGCTGAGAATCCTCGAAAATTCGACTTACGCGAAATGAAAAATTTTTGTGATATTCTTGTTCCCCACGCTCCAAACTGCTCGTATATAGATAGCATTTGCAGCGAATTTGGAGCAACTTTTGTTATATGTATTTTTCGTGTCCAGGGAGCCGAGAATCGTCGAAATATCAACTTACACGAAATGAAATATTTTTGTGATATTCTTGTTAACCTTACTCCAAACTGCTCTTATATAGCTTTTGCAGCGAATTTGGAGCAACTTTTGTTCAGAGTATATTTAGTGTCCAGTGAGCCGAGATCGTCGAAATATCGACTTACACGAAATGAAAAATTTTTGTGATATTCTTGTTCCCCACACTCCAAACTTCTTGTATATAGCTTTTGCAGCGAATTTGGAGCAACGTTTGTTAGGATAATATAATTCGTGTCCAGGGAGCTGAGAATCCTCGAAATATCAACTTACACGAAATGAAAAATTTTTGTGATATTCTTGTTCCCCACACTCCAAACTTTTCGTATATAGCTTTTACAGTGAATTTGGAGCAACGTTTGTTAGGATAATATAGTTCATGTCCAGGGAGCTAAGAATCCTCGAAAAATCGACTTACGCGAAATGAAAAATTTTTGTGATATTCTTCTTCCCCACGCTCCAAACTGCTCGTATATAGCATTTGCAGCGAATTTGGAACTTTTGTTATATGTATTTTTGGTGTCCAGGGAGCCGAGAATTGTCGAAATAACAACTTACACGAAATGAAAAATTTTTGCGATATCTTGTTCCCCACACTCCAAACTTCTTGTATATAGCTTTTGCAGCAAATTTGGAGCAACGCGTGTTAGGATAATATATTTCGTGTCCAGGGAGCTGAGAATCCTCGAAATATCAACTTACACGAATTGAAATATTTTTGTGATATTCTTGTTCCCCGCGCTCCAAACTGCTCGTAAATAGCATTTGCAGCGAATTTGGAGCAACTTTTGTTATATGTATATTTCGTTAACAGGGAGCCGAGAATCGACGAAATATCGACTTACACGAAATGAAATATTTTTGTGATATTCTTGTTTACCTTACTCCAAACTGCTCTTATATAGCTTTTGCAGCGAATTTAGAACAACCTTTGTTATATGTATATTTCGTGACCAGGGAGCCGAGCATCGTCGAAATATCGACTTACACGTAATGAAACATTTTTATGATACTCTTGTTCCCCGGGCTCCAAACTGCTCGTATATAGCATTTGCAGAGAATTTGGAACTTTTGTTATATGTATTTTTGGTGTCCAGGGAGCCGAGAATTTTCGAAATATCAACTTACACGAAATGAAATATTTTTGTGATATTCTTGTTCCCCGCGTTCCAAACTGCTCGTAAATAGCATTTGCAGCGAATTTGGAGCAACTTTTGTTATATGTATATTTCGTTACAAGGGAGCCGAGAATCGTCGAAATATCGACTTACACGAAATGAAAAATTTTTGTGATATTCTTGTTCCCCACACTCCAAACTTCTTGTATATAGCTTTTGCAGCGAATTTGGAGCAACGTTTGTTAGGATAATATAGTACGTGTCCAGGGAGCTGAGAATACTCGAAAAATCGACTTACGCGAAATAAAAAATTTTTGTGATATTCTTCTTCCCCGGGCTCCAAACTGCTCGTAAATAGCATTTGAGGCGAATTTGGAGCAACTTTTGTTAAATGTATATTTCGTGACCAGGGAGCCGAGCATCGTCGAAATATCGACTTACACGTAATGAAACATTTTTATGATACTCTTGTTCCCCGGGCTCCAAACTGCTCGTAAATAGCATTTGAGACGAATTTGGAGCAACTTTTGGTATATGTATATTTCGTGACCAGGGTGCTGAGAATCGGCGAAATATCGACTTAGGCGAAATGAAAAATTTTTGTGATATTCTTGTTCCCCACTCTCCAAACTGCTCGTATATAGCTTTTACAGCGAATTTGGAGCAACTATTGTTCAGAGTATATTTAGTGTCCAGGGAGCCGAGAATCGTCGAAATATCGACTTACACGAAATGAAAAATGTTTGCGATATTCTTGTTCCCCACACTCCAAACTTCTCGTATATAGCTTTTGCAGCGAATTTGGAGCAACATTTGTTAGGATAATATATTTCGTGTCCAGGGAGCAGAGAATCCTCGAAAAGTCGACTAACGCGAAATGAAAAATGTTTGTGATATTCTTGTTCCCCACGCTCCAAACTGCTGGTATATAGCATTTGCAGCGAATTTGGAGCAACTTTTGTTACATGTATATTTCGTGTCCAGGGAGCCGAGAATCGTCGAAATATCGACTTACACGTAATGAAACATTTTTATGATATTCTTGTTCCCCGCGCTCCAAACTGCTCGTAAATAGCATTTGAGGCGAATTTGGAGCAACGTTTGTTAGGACAATATATTTCGTGTCCAGGGAGATGAGAATCCTCGAAATATCAACTTTCACGAAATGAAATATTTTTGTGATATTCTTGTTCCCCACACTCCAAACTTTT
The DNA here is from genome assembly GCA_030762935.1 of Hymenopus coronatus. Lineage (NCBI taxonomy): Eukaryota > Metazoa > Arthropoda > Insecta > Mantodea > Hymenopodidae > Hymenopus > Hymenopus coronatus. Next base: position 384,879 of record CM060899.1, on the reverse strand, counting down.
CATTATAGCTTTTACAGTGAATTTGGAGCTACGTTTGTTAGGATAATATATTTCGTGTCCAGGGAGCTGAGAATCCTCGAAATATCAACTTACACGAAATGAAATATTTTTGTGATATTCTTGTTCCCCTAGCTCCAAACTGCTCGTATATAGCATTTGCAGCGAATTTGGAACTTTTGTTATATGTATTTTTGGTGTCCAGGGAGCTTAGAATCCTCGAAATATCAACTTACACGAAATGAAATATTTTTGTGATATTCTTGTTCCCCGCGCTCAAAACTGCTCGTAAATAGCATTTGCAGCGAATTTGGAGCAACTTTTGTTATATGTATATTTCGTTACCAGGGAGCCGAGAATCGTCGAAATATCGACTTACACGAAATGAAATATTTTTGTGATATTCTTGTTTACCTTACTCCAAACTGCTCGTATATAGCATTTACAGCGAATTTGGAGCAACTTTTGTTCAGAGTATATTTAGTGTCCAGGGAGCCGAGAATCGTCGAAATATCGACTTACACGAAATGAAAAATTTTTGCGATATTCTTGTTCCCCACACTCCAAACTTCTCGTATATAGCTTTTGCAGCGAATTTGGAGCAACATTTGTTAGGATAATATATTTCGTGTCCAGGGAGCAGAGAATCGACTAATTAAATATTTTTGTGATATTCTTGTTTACCTTACTCCAAACTGCTCGTATATAGCATATTTAGCGAATTTGCAGCAACTTTTGTTATATGTATTTTTCGTGTCCAGGGAGCCGAGAATCGTCGAAATATCAACTTACACGAAATGAAATATTTTTGTGATATTCTTGTTACCCATGCTCCAAATTGCTCGTTAATAGCATTTGCAGCGAATTTGGAGCAACTTTTGTTATATGTATATTTCGTTACCAGGGAGCCGAGAATCGTCGAAATATCGACTTACACGAAATGAAATATTTTTGTGATATTCTTGTTTACCTTACTCCAAACTGCTCGTATATAGCATTTGCAGCGAATTTGGAGCAACTTTTGTTATATGTATTTTTCGTGTCCAGGGAGCCGAGAATCGTCGAAATATCAACTTACACGAAATGAAATATTTTTGTGATATTCTTGTTCCCCACGCTCCAAACTGCTCGTAAATAGCATTTGCAGCGAATCTGGAGCAACTTTTGTTATATGTATATTTCGTTACCAGGGAGCCGAGAATCGTCGAAATATCAACTTACACGAAATGAAATATTTTTGTGATATTCTTGTTTACCTTACTCCAAACTGCTCTTATATAGCTTTTGCAGCGAATTTGGAGCAATTTTTGTTCAGAGTATATTTAGTGTCCAGGGAGCCGAGAATCGTCGAAATATCGACTTACACGAAATGAAAAATTATTGTGATATTCTTGTTCCCCAGAATCCAAACTTCTCGTATATAGCTTTTGCAGCGAATTTGGAGCAACGTTTGTTAAGATAAAATATTTCGTGTCCAGGGAGCTGAGAATCCTCGAAAATTCGACTTACGCGAAATGAAAAATTTTTGTGATATTCTTGTTCCCCACGCTCCAAACTGCTCGTATATAGATAGCATTTGCAGCGAATTTGGAGCAACTTTTGTTATATGTATTTTTCGTGTCCAGGGAGCCGAGAATCGTCGAAATATCAACTTACACGAAATGAAATATTTTTGTGATATTCTTGTTAACCTTACTCCAAACTTTTCGTATATAGCTTTTGCAGCGAATTTGGAGCAACGTTTGTTAGGATAATATATTTCGTGTCCAGGGAGCTGAGAATCCTCGAAATATCAACTTACACGAAATGAAATATTTTTGTGATATTCTTGTTCCCCACACTCCAAACTTTTCGTATATAGCTTTTACAGTGAATTTGGAGCAACGTTTGTTAGGATAATATAGTTCATGTCCAGGGAGCTAAGAATCCTCGAAAAATCGACTTACGCGAAATGAAAAATTTTTGTGATATTCTTCTTCCCCACGCTCCAAACTGCTCCTATATAGCATTTGCAGCGAATTTGGAACTTTTGTTATATGTATTTTTGGTGTCCAGAGAGCCGAGGTTTGTCGAAATAACAACTTACACGAAATGAAATATTTTTGTGATATTCTTGTTCCCCGCCCTCCAAACTGCTCGTAAATAGCATTTGCAGCGAATTTGGAGCAACTTTTGTTATATGTATATTTCATTACCAGGGAGCCGAGAATCGTCGAAATATCGACTTACACGAAATGAAATATTTTTGTGATATTCTTGTTTACCTTACTCCAAACTGCTCGTATATAGCATTTACAGCGAATTTGGAGCAACTTTTGTTCAGAGTATATTTAGTGTCCAGGGAGCCGAGAATCGTCGAAATATCGACTTACACGAAATGAAAAATTTTTGCGATATTCTTGTTCCCCACACTCCAAACTTCTCGTATATAGCTTTTGCAGCGAATTTGGAGCAACATTTGTTAGGATAATATATTTCGTGTCCAGGGAGCAGAGAATCGACTAATTAAATATTTTTGTGATATTCTTGTTTACCTTACTCCAAACTGCTCGTATATAGCATATTTAGCGAATTTGCAGCAACTTTTGTTATATGTATTTTTCGTGTCCAGGGAGCCGAGAATCGTCGAAATATCAACTTACACGAAATGAAATATTTTTGTGATATTCTTGTTACCCATGCTCCAAATTGCTCGTTAATAGCATTTGCAGCGAATTTGGAGCAACTTTTGTTATATGTATATTTCGTTACCAGGGAGCCGAGAATCGTCGAAATATCGACTTACACGAAATGAAATATTTTTGTGATATTCTTGTTTACCTTACTCCAAACTGCTCGTATATAGCATTTGCAGCGAATTTGGAGCAACTTTTGTTATATGTATTTTTCGTGTCCAGGGAGCCGAGAATCGTCGAAATATCAACTTACACGAAATGAAATATTTTTGTGATATTCTTGTTCCCCACGCTCCAAACTGCTCGTAAATAGCATTTGCAGCGAATCTGGAGCAACTTTTGTTATATGTATATTTCGTTACCAGGGAGCCGAGAATCGTCGAAATATCAACTTACACGAAATGAAATATTTTTGTGATATTCTTGTTTACCTTACTCCAAACTGCTCTTATATAGCTTTTGCAGCGAATTTGGAGCAATTTTTGTTCAGAGTATATTTAGTGTCCAGGGAGCCGAGAATCGTCGAAATATCGACTTACACGAAATGAAAAATTATTGTGATATTCTTGTTCCCCAGAATCCAAACTTCTCGTATATAGCTTTTGCAGCGAATTTGGAGCAACGTTTGTTAGGATAAAATATTTCGTGTCCAGGGAGCTGAGAATCCTCGAAAATTCGACTTACGCGAAATGAAAAATTTTTGTGATATTCTTGTTCCCCACGCTCCAAACTGCTCGTATATAGATAGCATTTGCAGCGAATTTGGAGCAACTTTTGTTATATGTATTTTTCGTGTCCAGGGAGCCGAGAATCGTCGAAATATCAACTTACACGAAATGAAATATTTTTGTGATATTCTTGTTAACCTTACTCCAAACTTTTCGTATATAGCTTTTGCAGCGAATTTGGAGCAACGTTTGTTAGGATAATATATTACGTGTCCAGGGAGCTGAGAATCCTCGAAATATCAACTTACACGAAATGAAATATTTTTGTGATATTCTTGTTCCCCACACTCCAAACTTTTCGTATATAGCTTTTACAGTGAATTTGGAGCAACGTTTGTTAGGATAATATAGTTCATGTCCAGGGAGCTAAGAATCCTCGAAAAATCGACTTACGCGAAATGAAAAATTTTTGTGATATTCTTCTTCCCCACGCTCCAAACTGCTCCTATATAGCATTTGCAGCGAATTTGGAACTTTTGTTATATGTATTTTTGGTGTCCAGAGAGCCGAGAATTGTCGAAATAACAACTTACACGAAATGAAATATTTTTGTGATATTCTTGTTCCCCGCCCTCCAAACTGCTCGTAAATAGCATTTGCAGCGAATTTGGAGCAACTTTTGTTATATGTATATTTCATTACCAGGGAGCCGAGAATCGTCGAAATATCGACTTACACGAAATGAAATATTTTTGTGATATTCTTGTTTACCTTACTCCAAACTGCTCTTATATAGCTTTTGCAGCGAATTTAGAACAACTTTTGTTATATGTATATTTCGTGACCAGGGAGCCGAGCATCGTCGAAATATCGACTTACACGTAATGAAACATTTTTATGATACTCTTGTTCCCCGGGCTCCAAACTGCTCGTAAATAGCATTTGAGACGAATTTGGAGCAACTTTTGGTATATGTATATTTCGTGACCAGGGAGCTGAGAATCGGCGAAATATCGACTTAGGCGAAATGAAAAATTTTTGTGATATTCTTGTTCCCCACACTCCAAACTGCTCGTATATAGCTTTTACAGCGAATTTGGAGCAACTATTGTTCAGAGTATATTTAGTGTCCAGGGAGCCGAGAATCGCCGAAATATCGACCTACACGAAATGAAAAATTTTTGCGATATTCTTGTTCCCCACACTCCAAACTTCTTGTATATAGCTTTTGCAGCGAATTTGGAGCAACGTTTGGTAGGATAATATATTTCGTGTCCAGGGAGCTGAGAATCCTCGAAATATCAACTTACACGAAATGAAATATTTTTGTGATATTCTTGTTCCCCGCGCTCCAAACTGCTCGTAAATAGCATTTGCAGCGAATTTGGAGCAACTTTTGTTATATGTATATTTCGTTACCAGGGAGCCGAGAATCGACGAAATATCGACTTACACGAAATGAAATATTTTTGTGATATTCTTGTTTACCTTACTCAAAACTGCTCTTATATAGCTTTTGCAGCGAATTTAGAACAACCTTTGTTATATGTATATTTCGTGACCAGGGAGCCGAGCATCGTCGAAATATCGACTTACACGTAATTAAACATTTTTATGATACTCTTGTTCCCCGGGCTCCAAACTGCTCGTAAATAGCATTTGAGTCGAATTTGGAGCAACTTTTGGTATATGTATATTTCGTGACCAGGGAGCTGAGAATCGGCGAAATATCGACTTAGGCGAAATGAAAAATTTTTGTGATATTCTTGTTCCCCACACTCCAAACTGCTCGTATATAGCTTTTACAGCGAATTTGGAGCAACTATTATTCAGAGTATATTTAGTGTCCAGGGAGCCGAGAATCGTCGAAATATCGACTTACACGAAATGAAAAATTTTTGCGATATTCTTGTTCCCCACACTCCAAACGTCTCGTATATAGCTTTTGCAGCGAATTTGGAGCAACATTTGTTAGGATAATATATTTCGTGTCCAGGGAGCAGAGAATCCTCGAAAAGTCGACTAACGCGAAATGAAAAATGTTTGTGATATTCTTGTTCCCCACGCTCCAAACTGCTGGTATATAGCATTTGCAGCGAATTTGGAGCAACTTTTGTTACATGTATATTTCGTGTCCAGGGAGCCGAGAATCGTCGAAATATCGACTTACACGTAATGAAACATTTTTATGATATTCTTGTTCCCCGCGCTCCAAACTGCTCGTAAATAGCATTTGCAGCGAATTTGGAGCAACTTTTGTTATATGTATATTTCGTTACCAGGGAGCCGAGAATCGTCGAAATATCGACTTACACGAAATGAAATATTTTTGTGATATTCTTGTTTACCTTACTCCAAACTGCTCTTATATAGCTTCTGCAGCGAATTTGGAGCAACTTTTGTTCAGAGATTATTTAGTGTCCAGGGAGCCGAGAATCGTCGAAATATCGACTTACACGAAATGAAAAATTTTTGTGATATTCTTGTTCCCCAGACTCCAAACTTCTCGTATATAGCTTTTGCAGCGAATTTGCAGCAACGTTTGTTAGGATAATATATTTCGTGTCCAGGGAGCTGAGAATCCTCGAAAAATCGACTTAGGCGAAATGAAAAATTTTTGTGATATTCTTGTTCCCCACACTCAAAACTGCTCGTATATAGCTTTTACAGCGAATTTGGAGCAACTATTGTTCAGAGAATATTTAGTGTCCAGGGAGCCGAGAATCGTCGAAATATCGACTTACACGAAATGAAAAATTTTTGCGATATTCTTGTTCCCCACACTCCAAAATTCTCGTATATAGCTTTTGCAGCGAATTTGGAGCAACATTTGTTAGGATAATATATTTCGTGTCCAGGGAGCAGAGAATCCTCGAAAAGTCGACTAACGCGAAATGATAAATATTTGTGATATTCTTGTTCTCCACGCTCCAAACTGCTGGTATATAGCATTTGCAGCGAATTTGGAGCAACTTTTGTTACATGTATATTTCGTGTCCAGGGAGCCGAGAATCGTCGAAATATCGACTTACACGTAATGAAACATTTTTATGATATTCTTGTTCCCCGCGCTCCAAACTGCTCGTAAATAGCATTTGAGGCGAATTTGGAGCAACGTTTGGTATATGTATATTTCGTGACCAGGGAGCTGAGAATCGTCGAAATATCGACTTACACGAAATTAAATATTTTTGTGATATTCTTGTTTACCTTACTCCAAACTGCTCGTATATAGCATATTTAGCGAATTTGCAGCAACTTTTGTTATATGTATTTTTCGTGTCCAGGGAGCCGAGAATCGTCGAAATATCAACTTACACGAAATGAAATATTTTTGTGATATTCTTGTTCCCCACGCTCCAAATTGCTCGTTTATAGCATTTGCAGCGAATTTGGAGCAACTTTTGTTATATGTATATTTCGTTACCAGGGAGCCGAGAATCGTCGAAATATCGACTTACACGAAATGAAATATTTTTGTGATATTCTTGTTTACCTTACTCCAAACTGCTCTTATATAGCTTTTGCAGCGAATTTGGAGCAACTTTTGTTCAGAGTTAATTTAGTGTCCAGGGAGTCGAGAATCGTCGAAATATCGACTTACACGAAATGAAAAATTTTTGTGATATTCTTGTTCCCCAGACTCCAAACTTCTCGTATATAGCTTTTGCAGCGAATTTTCAGCAACGTTTGTTAGGATAATATATTTCGTGTCCAGGGAGCTGAGAATCCTCGAAATATCGACTTACGCGAAATGAAAAATTTTTGTGAAATTCTTGTTCCCCACGCTCCAAACTGCTGGTATATAGATAGCATTTGCAGCGAATTTGGAGCAACTTTTGTTATATGTATTTTTCGTGTCCAGGGAGCCGAGAATCGTCGAAATATCAACTTACACGAAATGAAATATTTTTGTGATATTCTTGTTAACCTTACTCCAAACTGCTCTTATATAGCTTTTGCAGCGATTTTGGAGCAACTTTTGTTCAGAGTATATTTAGTGTGCAGTGAGCCGAGAATCGTCGAAATATCGACTTACACGAAATGAAAAATTTTTGTTATATTCTTGTTCCCCACACTCCAAACTTCTTGTATATAGCTTTTGCAGCGAATTTGGAGCAACGTTTGTTAGGATAATATATTTCGTGTCCAGGGAGCTGAGAATCATCGAAATATCAACTTACACGAAATGAAATATTTTTGTGATATTCTTGTTCCCCGCGCTCCAAACTGCTCGTAAATAGCATTTGCAGCGAATTTGGAGCAACTTTTGTTATATGTATATTTTGTTACCAGGGAGCCGAGAATCGTCGAAATATCGACTTACACGAAATGAAATATTTTTGTGATATTCTTGTTTACCTTACTCCAAACTGCTTCTATATAGCTTTTGCAGCGAATTTAGAACAACTTTTGTTATATGTATATTTCGTGACCAGGGAGCCGAGCATCGTCCAAATATCGACTTACACGTAATGAAACATTTTTATGATACTCTTGTTCCCCGGCCTCCAAACTGTTGGTAAATAGCATTTGAGACGAATTTGGAGCAACTTTTGGTATATGTATATTTCGTGACCAGGGAGCTGAGAATCGGCGAAATATCGACTTACACGAAATTAAATATTTTTGTGATATTCTTGTTTACCTTACTCCAAACTGCTCGTATATAGCATATTTAGCGAATTTGCAGCAACTTTTGTTATATGTATTTTTCGTGTCCAGGGAGCCGAGAATCGTCGAAATATCAACTTACACGAAATGAAATATTTTTGTGATATTCTTGTTCCCCACGCTCCAAATTGCTCGTTTATAGCATTTGCAGCGAATTTGGAGCAACTTTTGTTATATGTATATTTCGTTACCAGGGAGCCGAGAATCGTCGAAATATCGACTTACACGAAATGAAATATTTTTGTGATATTCTTGTTTACCTTACTCCAAACTGCTCTTATATAGCTTTTGCAGCGAATTTGGAGCAACTTTTGTTCAGAGTTAATTTAGTGTCCAGGGAGTCGAGAATCGTCGAAATATCGACTTACACGAAATGAAAAATTTTTGTGATATTCTTGTTCCCCAGACTCCAAACTTCTCGTATATAGCTTTTGCAGCGAATTTTCAGCAACGTTTGTTAGGATAATATATTTCGTGTCCAGGGAGCTGAGAATCCTCGAAATATCGACTTACGCGAAATGAAAAATTTTTGTGAAATTCTTGTTCCCCACGCTCCAAACTGCTGGTATATAGATAGCATTTGCAGCGAATTTGGAGCAACTTTTGTTATATGTATTTTTCGTGTCCAGGGAGCCGAGAATCGTCGAAATATCAACTTACACGAAATGAAATATTTTTGTGATATTCTTGTTAACCTTACTCCAAACTGCTCTTATATAGCTTTTGCAGCGATTTTGGAGCAACTTTTGTTCAGAGTATATTTAGTGTGCAGTGAGCCGAGAATCGTCGAAATATCGACTTACACGAAATGAAAAATTTTTGTTATATTCTTGTTCCCCACACTCCAAACTTCTTGTATATAGCTTTTGCAGCGAATTTGGAGCAACGTTTGTTAGGATAATATATTTCGTGTCCAGGGAGCTGAGAATCATCGAAATATCAACTTACACGAAATGAAATATTTTTGTGATATTCTTGTTCCCCGCGCTCCAAACTGCTCGTAAATAGCATTTGCAGCGAATTTGGAGCAACTTTTGTTATATGTATATTTTGTTACCAGGGAGCCGAGAATCGTCGAAATATCAACTTACACGAAATGAAATATTTTTGTGATATTCTTGTTTACCTTACTCCAAACTGCTTCTATATAGCTTTTGCAGCGAATTTAGAACAACTTTTGTTATATGTATATTTCGTGACCAGGGAGCCGAGCATCGTCCAAATATCGACTTACACGTAATGAAACATTTTTATGATACTCTTGTTCCCCGGCCTCCAAACTGTTGGTAAATAGCATTTGAGACGAATTTGGAGCAACTTTTGGTATATGTATATTTCGTGACCAGGGAGCTGAGAATCGGCGAAATATCGACTTAGGCGAAATGAAAAATTTTTGTGATATTCTTATTCCCCACACTCAAAACTGCTCGTATATAGCTTTTACAGCGAATTTGGAGCAACTATTGTTCAGAGTATATTTAGTGTCCAGGGAGCCGAGAATCGTCGAAATATCGACTTACACGAAATGAAAAATTTTTGCGATATTCTTGTTCCCCACACTCCAAATTTCTCGTATTTAGCCTTTGCAGCGAATTAGGAGCAACATTTGTTAGGATAATATATTTCGTGTCCAGGGAGCAGAGAATCCTCGAAAAGTCGACTAACGCGAAATGAAAAATGTTTGTGATATTCTTGTTCCCCACGCTCCAAACTGCTGGTTTATAGCATTTGCAGCGAATTTGGAGCAACTTTTGTTACATGTATATTTCGTGTCAAGGGAGCCGAGAATCGTCGAAATATCGACTTACACGTAATGAAACATTTTTATGATATGCTTGTTCCCCGCTCTCCAAACTGCTCGTAAATAGCATTTGAGGCGAATTTGGAGCAACGTTTGGTATATGTATATTTCGTGACCAGGGAGCTGAGAATCTTCGAAATATCGACTTACACGAAATTAAATATTTTTGTGATATTCTTGTTTACCTTACTCCAAACTGCTCGTATATAGCATATTTAGCGAATTTGCAGCAACTTTTGTTATATGTATTTTTCGTGTCCAGGGAGCCGAGAATCGTCGAAATATCAACTTACACGAAATGAAATATTTTTATGATATTCTTGTTCCCCACGCTCCAAATTGCTCGTTAATAGCATTTGCAGCGAATTTGGAGCAACTTTTGTTATATGTATATTTCGTTACCAGGGAGCCGAGAATCGTCGAAATATCGACTTACACGAAATGAAATATTTTTGTGATATTCTTGTTTACCTTACTCCAAACTGCTGGTATATAGCATTTGCAGCGAATTTGGAGCAACTTTTGTTATATGTATTTTTCGTGTCCAGGGAGCCGAGAATCGTCGAAATATCAACTTACACGAAATGAAATATGTTTGTGATATTCTTGTTCCCCACGCTCCAAACTGCTCGTAAATAGCATTTGCAGCGAATCTGGAGCAACTTTTGTTATATGTATATTTCGTTACCAGGGAGCCGAGAATCGTCGAAATATCAACTTACACGAAATTAAATATTTTTGTGATATTCTTGTTTACCTTACTCCAAACTGCTCTTATATAGCTTTTGCAGCGAATTTGGAGCAATTTTTGTTCAGAGTATATTTAGTGTCCAGGGAGCCGAGAATCGTCGAAGTATCGACTTACACGAAATGAAAAATTTTTGTGATATTCTTGTTCCCCAGACTCCAAACTTCTCGCATATAGCTTTTGCAGCGAATTTGGAGCAACGTTTGTTAGGATAAAATATTTCGTGTCCAGGGAGCTGAGAATCCTCGAAAATTCGACTTACGCGAAATGAAAAATTTTTGTGATATTCTTGTTCCCCACGCTCCAAACTGCTCGTATATAGATAGCATTTGCAGCGAATTTGGAGCAACTTTTGTTATATGTATTTTTCGTGTCCAGGGAGCCGAGAATCGTCGAAATATCGACTTACACAAAATGAAAAATTTTTGTGATATTCTTGTTCCCCACACTCCAAACTTCTTGTATATAGCTTTTGCAGCGAATTTGGAGCAACGTTTGTTAGGATAATATATTTCGTGTCCAGGGAGCTGAGAATCCTCGAAATATCAACTTACACGAAATGAAATATTTTTGTGATATTCTTGTTCCCCACACTCCAAACTTTTCATATATAGCTTTTACAGTGAATTTGGAGCAACGTTTGTTAGGATAATATAGTTCGTGTCCAGGGAGCTAAGAATCCTCGAAAAATCGACTTACCCGAAATGAAAAATCTTTGTGATATTCTTCTTCCCCACGCTCCAAACTGCTCGTATATAGCATTTGCAGCGAATTTGGAACTTTTGTTATATGTATTTTTGGTGTCCAGGGAGCCGAGAATTGTCGAAATAACAACTTACACGAAATGAAATATTTTTGTGATATTCTTGTTCCCCGCGCTCCAAACTGCTCGTAAATAGCATTTGCAGCGAATTTGGAGCAACTTTTGTTATATGTATATTTCCGTACCAGGGAGCCGAGAATCGTCGAAATATCGACTTACACGAAATGAAATATTTTTGTGATATTCTTGTTTACCTTACTCCAAACTGCTCTTATATAGCTTTTGCAGCGAATTTAGAACAACTTTTGTTATATGTATATTTCGTGACCAGGGAGCCGAGCATCGTCGAAATATCGACATACACGTAATGAAACATTTTTATGATACTCTTGTTCCCCGGGCTCCAAACTGCTCGTAAATAGCATTTGAGACGAATTTGGAGCAACTTTTGGTATATGTATATTTCGTGACCAGGGAGCTGAGAATCGGCGAAATATCGACTTAGGCGAAATGAAAAATTTTTGTGATATTCTTGTTCCCCACACTCCAAACTGCTCGTATATAGCTTTTACAGCGAATTTGGAGCAACTATTGTTCAGAGTATATTTAGTGTCCAGGGAGCCGAGAATCGTCGAAATATCGACTTACACGAAATGAAAAATTTTTGCGATATTCTTGTTTCTCACACTCCAAACTTCTTGTATATAGCTTTTGCAGCGAATTTGGAGCAAGGTTTGTTAGGATAATATATTTCGTGTCCAGGGAGCTGAGAATCCTCGAAATATCAACTTACACGAAATGAAATATTTTTGTGATATTCTTGTTCCCCGCGCTCCAAACTGCTCGTAAATAGCATTTGCAGCGAATTTGGAGCAACTTTTGTTTTATGTATATTTCGTTACCAGGGAGCCGAGAATCGTCGAAATATCGACTTACACGAAATGAAATATTTTTGTGATATTCTTGTTTACCTTACTCCAAACTGCTCTTATATAGCTTTTGCAGCGAATTTAGATCAACTTTTGTTATATGTATATTTCGTGACCAGGGAGCCGAGCATCGTCGAAATATCGACTTACACGTAATGAAACATTTTTATGATACTCTTGTTCCCCGGGCTCCAAACTGCTCGTAAATAGCATTTGAGACGAATTTGGAGCAACTTTTGGTATATGTATATTTCGTGAACAGGGAGCTGAGAATCGGCGAAATATCGACTTAGGCGAAATGAAAAATTTTTGTGATATTCTCGTTCCCCACACTCCAAACTGCTCGTATATAGCTTTTATAGCGAATTTGGAGCAACTATTGTTCAGAGTATATTTAGTGTCCAGGGAGCCGAGAATCGTCGAAATATCGACTTACACGAAATGAAAAATTTTTGCGATATTCTTGTTCCCCACACTCCAAACTTCTTGTATATAGCTTTTGCAGCGAATTTGGAGCAACTTTTGTTACATGTATATTTCGTGTCCAGGGAGCCGAGAATCGTCGAAATATCGACTTACACGTAATGAAGCATTTTTATGATATTCTTGTTCCCCGCGCTCCAAACTGCTCGTAAATAGCATTTGAGGCGAATTTGGAGCAACGTTTGGTATATGTATATTTCGTGACCAGGGAGCTGAGAATCGTCGAAATATCGACTTACACGAAATTAAATATTTTTGTAATATTCTTGTTTACCTTACTCCAAACTGCTCGTATATAGCATATTTAGCGAATTTGCAGCAACTTTTGTTATATGTATTTTTCGTGTCCAGGGAGCCGAGAATCGTCGAAATATCAACTTACACGAAATGAAATATTTTTGTGATATTCTTGTTACCCACGCTCCAAATTGCTCGTTAATAGCATTTGCAGCGAATTTGGAGCAACTTTTGTTATATGTATATTTCGTTACCAGGGAGCCGAGAATCGTCGAAATATCGACTTACACGAAATGAAATATTTTTGTGATATTCTTGTTAACCTTACTCCAAACTGCTCTTATATAGCTTTTGCAGCGATTTTGGAGCAACTTTTGTTCAGAGTATATTTAGTGTCCAGTGAGCCGAGAATCGTCGAAATATCGACTTACACGAAATGAAAAATTTTTGTGATATTCTTGTTCCCCACACTCCAAACTTCTTGTATATAGCTTTTGCAGCGAATTTGGAGCAACGTTTGTTAGGATAATATATTTCGTGTCCAGGGAGCTGAGAATCCTCGAAATATCAACTTACACGAAATGAAATATTTTTGTGATATTCTTGTTAACCTTACTCCAAACTGCTCTTATATAGCTTTTTCAGCGAATTTAGAACAACTTTTGTTATATGTATATTTCGTGACCAGGGAGCCGAGCATCGTCGAAATATCGACTTACACGTAATGAAACATTTTTATGATACTCTTGTTCCCCGGGCTCCAAACTGCTCGTAAATAGCATTTGAGACGAATTTGGAGCAACTTTTGGTTTATGTATATTTCGTGACCAGGGAGCTGAGAATCGGCGAAATATCGACTTAGGCGAAATGAAAAATTTTTGTGATATTCTCGTTCCCCACACTCCAAACTGCTCGTATATAGCTTTTGCAGAGAATTTGGAGCAACATTTGTTAGGATAATATATTTAGTGTCCAGGGAGCAGAGAATCCTCGAAAAGTCGACTAACACGAATTGAAAAATGTTTGTGATATTCTTGTTCCCCACGCTCCAAACTGCTGGTATATTGCATTTGCAGCGAATTTGGAGCAACTTTTGTTACATGTATATTTCGTGTCCAGGGAGCCGAGAATCGTCGAAATATCGACTTACACGTAATGAAGCATTTTTATGATATTCTTGTTCCCCGCGCTCCAAACTGCTCGTAAATAGCATTTGAGGCGAATTTGGAGCAACGTTTGGTATATGTATATTACGTGACCAGGGAGCTGAGAATCGTCGAAATATCGACTTACACGAAATTAAATATTTTTGTAATATTCTTGTTTACCTTATTCCAAACTGCTCGTATATAGCATATTTAGCGAATTTGCAGCAACTTTTGTTATATGTATTTTTCGTGTCCAGGGAGCCGAGAATCGTCGAAATATCAACTTACACGAAATGAAATATTTTTGTGATATTCTTGTTACCCACGCTCCAAATTGCTCGTTAATAGCATTTGCAGCGAATTTGGAGCAACTTTTGTTATATGTATATTTCGTTACCAGGGAGCCGAGAATCGTCGAAATATCGACTTACACGAAATGAAATATTTTTGTGATATTCTTGTTTACCTTACTCCAAACTGCTCTTATATAGCTTTTGCAGCGAATTTGGAGCAACTTTTGTTCAGAGTTTATTTAGTGTCCAGGGAGCCGAGAATCGTCGAAATATCGACTTACACGAAATGAAAAATTTTTGTGATATTCTTGTTCCCCAGACTCCAAACTTCTCGTATATAGCTTTTGCAGCGAATTTGGAGCAACGTTTGTTAGGATAAAATATTTCGTGTCCAGGGAGCTGAGAATCCTCGAAAAATCGACTTACGCGAAATGAAAAATTTTTGTGAAATTCTTGTTCCCCACGCTCCAAACTGCTCGTATATAGATAGCATTTGCAGCGAAATTGGAGCAACTTTTGTTATATGTATTTTTCGTGTCCAGGGAGCCGAGAATCGTCGAAATATCAACCTACACGAAATGAAATATTTTTGTGATATTCTTGTTAACCTTACTCCAAACTGCTCTTATATAGCTTTTGCAGCGAATTTGGAGCAACTTTTGTTCAGAGTATATTTAGTGTCCAGTGAGCCGAGAATCGTCTAAATATCGACTTACACGAAATGAAAAATTTTTGTGATATTCTTGTTCCCCACACTCCAAGCTTCTTGTATATAGCTTTTGCAGCGAATTTGGAGCAACGTTTGTTAGGATAATATATTTCGTGTCCAGGGAGCTGAGAATCCTCGAAATATCAACTTACACGAAATGAAATAATTTTGTGATATTCTTGTTCCCCACACTCCAAACTTTTCATTATAGCTTTTACAGTGAATTTGGAGCTACGATTGTTAGGATAATGTAGTTCGTGTCCAGGGAGCTGAGAATCCTCCAAAAATCGACTTACGCGAAATGAAAAATTGTTGTTATATTCTTCTTCCCCTAGCTCCAAACTGCTCCAATATAGCATTTGCAGCGAATTTGGAACTTTTGTTATATGTATTTTTGGTGTCCAGGGAGCCGAGAATTGTCGAAATATCAACTTACACGAAATGAAACGTTTTTGTGATATTCTTGTTCCCCGCGCTCCAAACTGCTCGTAAATAGCATTAGCAGCGAATTTGGAGCAACTTTTGTTATATGTATATTTCGTTACCAGGGAGCCGAGAATCGTCGAAATATCGACTTACACGAAATGAAATATTTTTGTGATATTCTTGTTTACCTTACTCCAAACTGCTCTTATATAGCTTTTGCAGCGAATTTAGAACAACTTTTGTTATATGTATATTTCGTGACCAGGGAGCCGAGCATCGTCCAAATATCGACTTACACGTAATGAAACATTTCTATGATACTCTTGTTCCCCGGGCTCCAAACTGCTCGTAAATAGCATTTGAGACGAATTTGGAGCAACTTTTGGTATATGTATATTTCGTGACCAGGGAGCTGAGAATCGGCGAAATATCGACTTAGGTGAAATGAAAAATTTTTGTGATATTCTTGTTCCCCACACTCCAAACTGCTCGTATATAGCTTTTACAGCGAATTTGGAGCAACTATTGTTCAGAGTATATTTAGTGTCCAGGGAGCCGAGAATCGTCGAAATATCGACTTACACGAAATGAAAAATTTTTGCGATATTCTTGTTCCCCACACTCCAAACTTCTTGTATATAGCTTTTGCAGCGAATTTGGAGCAACGTTTGTTAGGATAATATATTTCGTGTCCAGGGAGCTGAGAATCCTCGAAATATCAACTTACACGAAATGAAATATTTTTGTGACATTCTTGTTCCCCGCGCTCCAAACTGCTCGTAAATAGCATTTGCAGCGAATTTGGAGCAACTTTTGTTATATGTATTTTTCGTGTCCAGGGAGCCGAGAATCGTCGAAATATCAACTTACACTAAATGAAATATTTTTGTGATATTCTTGTTCCCCACGCTCCAAACTGCTCGTAAATAGCATTTGCAGCGAATCTGGAGCAACTTTTGTTATATGTATTTTTCGTGTCCAGGGAGCCGAGAATCGTCGAAATATCAACTTACACGAAATGAAATATTTTTGTGATATTCTTGTTAACCTTACTCCAAACTGCTCTTATATAGCTTTTGCAGCGAATTTGCAGCAACTTTTGTTCAGAGTATATTTAATGTCCAGTGAGCCGAAAATCGTCGAAATATCGACTTACACGAAATGAAAAATTTTTGTGATATTCTTGTTCCCCACACTCCAAACTTCTTGTATATAGCTTTTGCAGCGAATTTGGAGCAACGTTTGTTAGGATAATATATTTCGTGTCCAGGGAGCTGAGAATCCTCGAAATATCAACTTACACGAAATTAAATATTTTTGTGATATTCTTGTTCCCCACACTCCAAACTTTTCATATATAGCTTTTACAGTGAATTTGGAGCAACGTTTGTTAGGATAATATAGTTCGTGTCCAGGGAGCTTAGAATCCTCGAAAAATCGACTTACGCGAAATGAAAAATTTTTGTGATATTCTTCTTCCGCACGCTCCAAACTGCTCGTATATAGCATTTGCAGCGAATTTGGAACTTTTGTTATATGTATTTTTGGTGTCCAGGGAGCCGAGAATTGTCGAAATAACAACTTACACGAAATGAAATATTTTTGTGATATTCTTCTTCCCCGCGCTCCAAACTGCTCGTAAATAGCATTTGCAGCGAATTTGGAGCAACTTTTGTTATATGTATATTTCATTACCAGTGAGCCGAGAATCGTCGAAATATCGACTTACACGAAATGAAATATTTTTGTGATATTCTTGTTTACCTTACTCCAAACTGCTCTTATATAGCTTTTGCAGCGAATTTAGAACAACTTTTGTTATATGTATATTTCGTGACCAGGGAGCCGAGCATCGTCGAAATATCGACTTACACGTAATGAAACATTTTTATGATACTCTTGTTCCCCGGGCTCCAAACTGCTCGTAAATAGCATTTGAGACGAATTTGGAGCAACTTTTGGTATATGTATATTTCGTGACCAGGGAGCTGAGAATCGGCGAAATATCGACTTAGGCGAAATGAAAAATGTTTGTGATATTCTTGTTCCCCACACTCCAAACTGCTCGTATATAGCTTTTACAGCGTATTTGGAGCAATTATTGTTCAGAGTATATTTAGTGTCCAGGGAGCCGAGAATCGTCGAAATATCGACTTACACGAAATGAAAAATTTTTGCGATATTCTTGTTCCCCACACTCCAAACTTCTTGTACATAGCTTTTGCAGCGAATTTGGAGCAACGTTTGTTAGGATAATATATTTCGTGTCCAGGGAGCTGAGAATCCTCGTAATATCAACTTACACGAAATGAAACATTTTTATGATACTCTTGTTCCCCGGGCTCCAAACTGCTCGTATATAGCATTTGCAGAGAATTTGGAACTTTTGTTATATGTATTTTTGGTGTCCAGGGAGCCGAGAATTTTCGAAATATCAACTTACACGAAATGAAATATTTTTGTGATATTCTTGTTCCCCGCGTTCCAAACTGCTCGTAAATAGCATTTGCAGCGAATTTGGAGCAACTTTTGTTATA
Organism: Hymenopus coronatus; assembly: GCA_030762935.1. NCBI lineage: Eukaryota > Metazoa > Arthropoda > Insecta > Mantodea > Hymenopodidae > Hymenopus > Hymenopus coronatus. The sequence goes on along the minus strand of CM060899.1, from coordinate 366,791 downwards.
TGTATATTTCGTTACAAGGGAGCCGAGAATCGTCGAAATATCGACTTACACGAAATGAAAAATTTTTGTGATATTCTTGTTCCCCACACTCCAAACTTCTTGTATATAGCTTTTGCAGCGAATTTGGAGCAACGTTTGTTAGGATAATATAGTACGTGTCCAGGGAGCTGAGAATACTCGAAAAATCGACTTACGCGAAATAAAAAATTTTTGTGATATTCTTCTTCCCCGGGCTCCAAACTGCTCGTAAATAGCATTTGAGGCGAATTTGGAGCAACTTTTGTTAAATGTATATTTCGTGACCAGGGAGCCGAGCATCGTCGAAATATCGACTTACACGTAATGAAACATTTTTATGATACTCTTGTTCCCCGGGCTCCAAACTGCTCGTAAATAGCATTTGAGACGAATTTGGAGCAACTTTTGGTATATGTATATTTCGTGACCAGGGTGCTGAGAATCGGCGAAATATCGACTTAGGCGAAATGAAAAATTTTTGTGATATTCTTGTTCCCCACTCTCCAAACTGCTCGTATATAGCTTTTACAGCGAATTTGGAGCAACTATTGTTCAGAGTATATTTAGTGTCCAGGGAGCCGAGAATCGTCGAAATATCGACTTACACGAAATGAAAAATGTTTGCGATATTCTTGTTCCCCACACTCCAAACTTCTCGTATATAGCTTTTGCAGCGAATTTGGAGCAACATTTGTTAGGATAATATATTTCGTGTCCAGGGAGCAGAGAATCCTCGAAAAGTCGACTAACGCGAAATGAAAAATGTTTGTGATATTCTTGTTCCCCACGCTCCAAACTGCTGGTATATAGCATTTGCAGCGAATTTGGAGCAACTTTTGTTACATGTATATTTCGTGTCCAGGGAGCCGAGAATCGTCGAAATATCGACTTACACGTAATGAAACATTTTTATGATATTCTTGTTCCCCGCGCTCCAAACTGCTCGTAAATAGCATTTGAGGCGAATTTGGAGCAACGTTTGTTAGGACAATATATTTCGTGTCCAGGGAGATGAGAATCCTCGAAATATCAACTTTCACGAAATGAAATATTTTTGTGATATTCTTGTTCCCCACACTCCAAACTTTTCATTATAGCTTTTACAGTGAATTTGGAGCTACGTTTGTTAGGATAATATATTTCGTGTCCAGGGAGCTGAGAATCCTCGAAATATCAACTTACACGAAATGAAATATTTTTGTGATATTCTTGTTCCCCTAGCTCCAAACTGCTCGTATATAGCATTTGCAGCGAATTTGGAACTTTTGTTATATGTATTTTTGGTGTCCAGGGAGCTTAGAATCCTCGAAATATCAACTTACACGAAATGAAATATTTTTGTGATATTCTTGTTCCCCGCGCTCAAAACTGCTCGTAAATAGCATTTGCAGCGAATTTGGAGCAACTTTTGTTATATGTATATTTCGTTACCAGGGAGCCGAGAATCGTCGAAATATCGACTTACACGAAATGAAATATTTTTGTGATATTCTTGTTTACCTTACTCCAAACTGCTCGTATATAGCATTTACAGCGAATTTGGAGCAACTTTTGTTCAGAGTATATTTAGTGTCCAGGGAGCCGAGAATCGTCGAAATATCGACTTACACGAAATGAAAAATTTTTGCGATATTCTTGTTCCCCACACTCCAAACTTCTCGTATATAGCTTTTGCAGCGAATTTGGAGCAACATTTGTTAGGATAATATATTTCGTGTCCAGGGAGCAGAGAATCGACTAATTAAATATTTTTGTGATATTCTTGTTTACCTTACTCCAAACTGCTCGTATATAGCATATTTAGCGAATTTGCAGCAACTTTTGTTATATGTATTTTTCGTGTCCAGGGAGCCGAGAATCGTCGAAATATCAACTTACACGAAATGAAATATTTTTGTGATATTCTTGTTACCCATGCTCCAAATTGCTCGTTAATAGCATTTGCAGCGAATTTGGAGCAACTTTTGTTATATGTATATTTCGTTACCAGGGAGCCGAGAATCGTCGAAATATCGACTTACACGAAATGAAATATTTTTGTGATATTCTTGTTTACCTTACTCCAAACTGCTCGTATATAGCATTTGCAGCGAATTTGGAGCAACTTTTGTTATATGTATTTTTCGTGTCCAGGGAGCCGAGAATCGTCGAAATATCAACTTACACGAAATGAAATATTTTTGTGATATTCTTGTTCCCCACGCTCCAAACTGCTCGTAAATAGCATTTGCAGCGAATCTGGAGCAACTTTTGTTATATGTATATTTCGTTACCAGGGAGCCGAGAATCGTCGAAATATCAACTTACACGAAATGAAATATTTTTGTGATATTCTTGTTTACCTTACTCCAAACTGCTCTTATATAGCTTTTGCAGCGAATTTGGAGCAATTTTTGTTCAGAGTATATTTAGTGTCCAGGGAGCCGAGAATCGTCGAAATATCGACTTACACGAAATGAAAAATTATTGTGATATTCTTGTTCCCCAGAATCCAAACTTCTCGTATATAGCTTTTGCAGCGAATTTGGAGCAACGTTTGTTAAGATAAAATATTTCGTGTCCAGGGAGCTGAGAATCCTCGAAAATTCGACTTACGCGAAATGAAAAATTTTTGTGATATTCTTGTTCCCCACGCTCCAAACTGCTCGTATATAGATAGCATTTGCAGCGAATTTGGAGCAACTTTTGTTATATGTATTTTTCGTGTCCAGGGAGCCGAGAATCGTCGAAATATCAACTTACACGAAATGAAATATTTTTGTGATATTCTTGTTAACCTTACTCCAAACTTTTCGTATATAGCTTTTGCAGCGAATTTGGAGCAACGTTTGTTAGGATAATATATTTCGTGTCCAGGGAGCTGAGAATCCTCGAAATATCAACTTACACGAAATGAAATATTTTTGTGATATTCTTGTTCCCCACACTCCAAACTTTTCGTATATAGCTTTTACAGTGAATTTGGAGCAACGTTTGTTAGGATAATATAGTTCATGTCCAGGGAGCTAAGAATCCTCGAAAAATCGACTTACGCGAAATGAAAAATTTTTGTGATATTCTTCTTCCCCACGCTCCAAACTGCTCCTATATAGCATTTGCAGCGAATTTGGAACTTTTGTTATATGTATTTTTGGTGTCCAGAGAGCCGAGGTTTGTCGAAATAACAACTTACACGAAATGAAATATTTTTGTGATATTCTTGTTCCCCGCCCTCCAAACTGCTCGTAAATAGCATTTGCAGCGAATTTGGAGCAACTTTTGTTATATGTATATTTCATTACCAGGGAGCCGAGAATCGTCGAAATATCGACTTACACGAAATGAAATATTTTTGTGATATTCTTGTTTACCTTACTCCAAACTGCTCGTATATAGCATTTACAGCGAATTTGGAGCAACTTTTGTTCAGAGTATATTTAGTGTCCAGGGAGCCGAGAATCGTCGAAATATCGACTTACACGAAATGAAAAATTTTTGCGATATTCTTGTTCCCCACACTCCAAACTTCTCGTATATAGCTTTTGCAGCGAATTTGGAGCAACATTTGTTAGGATAATATATTTCGTGTCCAGGGAGCAGAGAATCGACTAATTAAATATTTTTGTGATATTCTTGTTTACCTTACTCCAAACTGCTCGTATATAGCATATTTAGCGAATTTGCAGCAACTTTTGTTATATGTATTTTTCGTGTCCAGGGAGCCGAGAATCGTCGAAATATCAACTTACACGAAATGAAATATTTTTGTGATATTCTTGTTACCCATGCTCCAAATTGCTCGTTAATAGCATTTGCAGCGAATTTGGAGCAACTTTTGTTATATGTATATTTCGTTACCAGGGAGCCGAGAATCGTCGAAATATCGACTTACACGAAATGAAATATTTTTGTGATATTCTTGTTTACCTTACTCCAAACTGCTCGTATATAGCATTTGCAGCGAATTTGGAGCAACTTTTGTTATATGTATTTTTCGTGTCCAGGGAGCCGAGAATCGTCGAAATATCAACTTACACGAAATGAAATATTTTTGTGATATTCTTGTTCCCCACGCTCCAAACTGCTCGTAAATAGCATTTGCAGCGAATCTGGAGCAACTTTTGTTATATGTATATTTCGTTACCAGGGAGCCGAGAATCGTCGAAATATCAACTTACACGAAATGAAATATTTTTGTGATATTCTTGTTTACCTTACTCCAAACTGCTCTTATATAGCTTTTGCAGCGAATTTGGAGCAATTTTTGTTCAGAGTATATTTAGTGTCCAGGGAGCCGAGAATCGTCGAAATATCGACTTACACGAAATGAAAAATTATTGTGATATTCTTGTTCCCCAGAATCCAAACTTCTCGTATATAGCTTTTGCAGCGAATTTGGAGCAACGTTTGTTAGGATAAAATATTTCGTGTCCAGGGAGCTGAGAATCCTCGAAAATTCGACTTACGCGAAATGAAAAATTTTTGTGATATTCTTGTTCCCCACGCTCCAAACTGCTCGTATATAGATAGCATTTGCAGCGAATTTGGAGCAACTTTTGTTATATGTATTTTTCGTGTCCAGGGAGCCGAGAATCGTCGAAATATCAACTTACACGAAATGAAATATTTTTGTGATATTCTTGTTAACCTTACTCCAAACTTTTCGTATATAGCTTTTGCAGCGAATTTGGAGCAACGTTTGTTAGGATAATATATTACGTGTCCAGGGAGCTGAGAATCCTCGAAATATCAACTTACACGAAATGAAATATTTTTGTGATATTCTTGTTCCCCACACTCCAAACTTTTCGTATATAGCTTTTACAGTGAATTTGGAGCAACGTTTGTTAGGATAATATAGTTCATGTCCAGGGAGCTAAGAATCCTCGAAAAATCGACTTACGCGAAATGAAAAATTTTTGTGATATTCTTCTTCCCCACGCTCCAAACTGCTCCTATATAGCATTTGCAGCGAATTTGGAACTTTTGTTATATGTATTTTTGGTGTCCAGAGAGCCGAGAATTGTCGAAATAACAACTTACACGAAATGAAATATTTTTGTGATATTCTTGTTCCCCGCCCTCCAAACTGCTCGTAAATAGCATTTGCAGCGAATTTGGAGCAACTTTTGTTATATGTATATTTCATTACCAGGGAGCCGAGAATCGTCGAAATATCGACTTACACGAAATGAAATATTTTTGTGATATTCTTGTTTACCTTACTCCAAACTGCTCTTATATAGCTTTTGCAGCGAATTTAGAACAACTTTTGTTATATGTATATTTCGTGACCAGGGAGCCGAGCATCGTCGAAATATCGACTTACACGTAATGAAACATTTTTATGATACTCTTGTTCCCCGGGCTCCAAACTGCTCGTAAATAGCATTTGAGACGAATTTGGAGCAACTTTTGGTATATGTATATTTCGTGACCAGGGAGCTGAGAATCGGCGAAATATCGACTTAGGCGAAATGAAAAATTTTTGTGATATTCTTGTTCCCCACACTCCAAACTGCTCGTATATAGCTTTTACAGCGAATTTGGAGCAACTATTGTTCAGAGTATATTTAGTGTCCAGGGAGCCGAGAATCGCCGAAATATCGACCTACACGAAATGAAAAATTTTTGCGATATTCTTGTTCCCCACACTCCAAACTTCTTGTATATAGCTTTTGCAGCGAATTTGGAGCAACGTTTGGTAGGATAATATATTTCGTGTCCAGGGAGCTGAGAATCCTCGAAATATCAACTTACACGAAATGAAATATTTTTGTGATATTCTTGTTCCCCGCGCTCCAAACTGCTCGTAAATAGCATTTGCAGCGAATTTGGAGCAACTTTTGTTATATGTATATTTCGTTACCAGGGAGCCGAGAATCGACGAAATATCGACTTACACGAAATGAAATATTTTTGTGATATTCTTGTTTACCTTACTCAAAACTGCTCTTATATAGCTTTTGCAGCGAATTTAGAACAACCTTTGTTATATGTATATTTCGTGACCAGGGAGCCGAGCATCGTCGAAATATCGACTTACACGTAATTAAACATTTTTATGATACTCTTGTTCCCCGGGCTCCAAACTGCTCGTAAATAGCATTTGAGTCGAATTTGGAGCAACTTTTGGTATATGTATATTTCGTGACCAGGGAGCTGAGAATCGGCGAAATATCGACTTAGGCGAAATGAAAAATTTTTGTGATATTCTTGTTCCCCACACTCCAAACTGCTCGTATATAGCTTTTACAGCGAATTTGGAGCAACTATTATTCAGAGTATATTTAGTGTCCAGGGAGCCGAGAATCGTCGAAATATCGACTTACACGAAATGAAAAATTTTTGCGATATTCTTGTTCCCCACACTCCAAACGTCTCGTATATAGCTTTTGCAGCGAATTTGGAGCAACATTTGTTAGGATAATATATTTCGTGTCCAGGGAGCAGAGAATCCTCGAAAAGTCGACTAACGCGAAATGAAAAATGTTTGTGATATTCTTGTTCCCCACGCTCCAAACTGCTGGTATATAGCATTTGCAGCGAATTTGGAGCAACTTTTGTTACATGTATATTTCGTGTCCAGGGAGCCGAGAATCGTCGAAATATCGACTTACACGTAATGAAACATTTTTATGATATTCTTGTTCCCCGCGCTCCAAACTGCTCGTAAATAGCATTTGCAGCGAATTTGGAGCAACTTTTGTTATATGTATATTTCGTTACCAGGGAGCCGAGAATCGTCGAAATATCGACTTACACGAAATGAAATATTTTTGTGATATTCTTGTTTACCTTACTCCAAACTGCTCTTATATAGCTTCTGCAGCGAATTTGGAGCAACTTTTGTTCAGAGATTATTTAGTGTCCAGGGAGCCGAGAATCGTCGAAATATCGACTTACACGAAATGAAAAATTTTTGTGATATTCTTGTTCCCCAGACTCCAAACTTCTCGTATATAGCTTTTGCAGCGAATTTGCAGCAACGTTTGTTAGGATAATATATTTCGTGTCCAGGGAGCTGAGAATCCTCGAAAAATCGACTTAGGCGAAATGAAAAATTTTTGTGATATTCTTGTTCCCCACACTCAAAACTGCTCGTATATAGCTTTTACAGCGAATTTGGAGCAACTATTGTTCAGAGAATATTTAGTGTCCAGGGAGCCGAGAATCGTCGAAATATCGACTTACACGAAATGAAAAATTTTTGCGATATTCTTGTTCCCCACACTCCAAAATTCTCGTATATAGCTTTTGCAGCGAATTTGGAGCAACATTTGTTAGGATAATATATTTCGTGTCCAGGGAGCAGAGAATCCTCGAAAAGTCGACTAACGCGAAATGATAAATATTTGTGATATTCTTGTTCTCCACGCTCCAAACTGCTGGTATATAGCATTTGCAGCGAATTTGGAGCAACTTTTGTTACATGTATATTTCGTGTCCAGGGAGCCGAGAATCGTCGAAATATCGACTTACACGTAATGAAACATTTTTATGATATTCTTGTTCCCCGCGCTCCAAACTGCTCGTAAATAGCATTTGAGGCGAATTTGGAGCAACGTTTGGTATATGTATATTTCGTGACCAGGGAGCTGAGAATCGTCGAAATATCGACTTACACGAAATTAAATATTTTTGTGATATTCTTGTTTACCTTACTCCAAACTGCTCGTATATAGCATATTTAGCGAATTTGCAGCAACTTTTGTTATATGTATTTTTCGTGTCCAGGGAGCCGAGAATCGTCGAAATATCAACTTACACGAAATGAAATATTTTTGTGATATTCTTGTTCCCCACGCTCCAAATTGCTCGTTTATAGCATTTGCAGCGAATTTGGAGCAACTTTTGTTATATGTATATTTCGTTACCAGGGAGCCGAGAATCGTCGAAATATCGACTTACACGAAATGAAATATTTTTGTGATATTCTTGTTTACCTTACTCCAAACTGCTCTTATATAGCTTTTGCAGCGAATTTGGAGCAACTTTTGTTCAGAGTTAATTTAGTGTCCAGGGAGTCGAGAATCGTCGAAATATCGACTTACACGAAATGAAAAATTTTTGTGATATTCTTGTTCCCCAGACTCCAAACTTCTCGTATATAGCTTTTGCAGCGAATTTTCAGCAACGTTTGTTAGGATAATATATTTCGTGTCCAGGGAGCTGAGAATCCTCGAAATATCGACTTACGCGAAATGAAAAATTTTTGTGAAATTCTTGTTCCCCACGCTCCAAACTGCTGGTATATAGATAGCATTTGCAGCGAATTTGGAGCAACTTTTGTTATATGTATTTTTCGTGTCCAGGGAGCCGAGAATCGTCGAAATATCAACTTACACGAAATGAAATATTTTTGTGATATTCTTGTTAACCTTACTCCAAACTGCTCTTATATAGCTTTTGCAGCGATTTTGGAGCAACTTTTGTTCAGAGTATATTTAGTGTGCAGTGAGCCGAGAATCGTCGAAATATCGACTTACACGAAATGAAAAATTTTTGTTATATTCTTGTTCCCCACACTCCAAACTTCTTGTATATAGCTTTTGCAGCGAATTTGGAGCAACGTTTGTTAGGATAATATATTTCGTGTCCAGGGAGCTGAGAATCATCGAAATATCAACTTACACGAAATGAAATATTTTTGTGATATTCTTGTTCCCCGCGCTCCAAACTGCTCGTAAATAGCATTTGCAGCGAATTTGGAGCAACTTTTGTTATATGTATATTTTGTTACCAGGGAGCCGAGAATCGTCGAAATATCGACTTACACGAAATGAAATATTTTTGTGATATTCTTGTTTACCTTACTCCAAACTGCTTCTATATAGCTTTTGCAGCGAATTTAGAACAACTTTTGTTATATGTATATTTCGTGACCAGGGAGCCGAGCATCGTCCAAATATCGACTTACACGTAATGAAACATTTTTATGATACTCTTGTTCCCCGGCCTCCAAACTGTTGGTAAATAGCATTTGAGACGAATTTGGAGCAACTTTTGGTATATGTATATTTCGTGACCAGGGAGCTGAGAATCGGCGAAATATCGACTTACACGAAATTAAATATTTTTGTGATATTCTTGTTTACCTTACTCCAAACTGCTCGTATATAGCATATTTAGCGAATTTGCAGCAACTTTTGTTATATGTATTTTTCGTGTCCAGGGAGCCGAGAATCGTCGAAATATCAACTTACACGAAATGAAATATTTTTGTGATATTCTTGTTCCCCACGCTCCAAATTGCTCGTTTATAGCATTTGCAGCGAATTTGGAGCAACTTTTGTTATATGTATATTTCGTTACCAGGGAGCCGAGAATCGTCGAAATATCGACTTACACGAAATGAAATATTTTTGTGATATTCTTGTTTACCTTACTCCAAACTGCTCTTATATAGCTTTTGCAGCGAATTTGGAGCAACTTTTGTTCAGAGTTAATTTAGTGTCCAGGGAGTCGAGAATCGTCGAAATATCGACTTACACGAAATGAAAAATTTTTGTGATATTCTTGTTCCCCAGACTCCAAACTTCTCGTATATAGCTTTTGCAGCGAATTTTCAGCAACGTTTGTTAGGATAATATATTTCGTGTCCAGGGAGCTGAGAATCCTCGAAATATCGACTTACGCGAAATGAAAAATTTTTGTGAAATTCTTGTTCCCCACGCTCCAAACTGCTGGTATATAGATAGCATTTGCAGCGAATTTGGAGCAACTTTTGTTATATGTATTTTTCGTGTCCAGGGAGCCGAGAATCGTCGAAATATCAACTTACACGAAATGAAATATTTTTGTGATATTCTTGTTAACCTTACTCCAAACTGCTCTTATATAGCTTTTGCAGCGATTTTGGAGCAACTTTTGTTCAGAGTATATTTAGTGTGCAGTGAGCCGAGAATCGTCGAAATATCGACTTACACGAAATGAAAAATTTTTGTTATATTCTTGTTCCCCACACTCCAAACTTCTTGTATATAGCTTTTGCAGCGAATTTGGAGCAACGTTTGTTAGGATAATATATTTCGTGTCCAGGGAGCTGAGAATCATCGAAATATCAACTTACACGAAATGAAATATTTTTGTGATATTCTTGTTCCCCGCGCTCCAAACTGCTCGTAAATAGCATTTGCAGCGAATTTGGAGCAACTTTTGTTATATGTATATTTTGTTACCAGGGAGCCGAGAATCGTCGAAATATCAACTTACACGAAATGAAATATTTTTGTGATATTCTTGTTTACCTTACTCCAAACTGCTTCTATATAGCTTTTGCAGCGAATTTAGAACAACTTTTGTTATATGTATATTTCGTGACCAGGGAGCCGAGCATCGTCCAAATATCGACTTACACGTAATGAAACATTTTTATGATACTCTTGTTCCCCGGCCTCCAAACTGTTGGTAAATAGCATTTGAGACGAATTTGGAGCAACTTTTGGTATATGTATATTTCGTGACCAGGGAGCTGAGAATCGGCGAAATATCGACTTAGGCGAAATGAAAAATTTTTGTGATATTCTTATTCCCCACACTCAAAACTGCTCGTATATAGCTTTTACAGCGAATTTGGAGCAACTATTGTTCAGAGTATATTTAGTGTCCAGGGAGCCGAGAATCGTCGAAATATCGACTTACACGAAATGAAAAATTTTTGCGATATTCTTGTTCCCCACACTCCAAATTTCTCGTATTTAGCCTTTGCAGCGAATTAGGAGCAACATTTGTTAGGATAATATATTTCGTGTCCAGGGAGCAGAGAATCCTCGAAAAGTCGACTAACGCGAAATGAAAAATGTTTGTGATATTCTTGTTCCCCACGCTCCAAACTGCTGGTTTATAGCATTTGCAGCGAATTTGGAGCAACTTTTGTTACATGTATATTTCGTGTCAAGGGAGCCGAGAATCGTCGAAATATCGACTTACACGTAATGAAACATTTTTATGATATGCTTGTTCCCCGCTCTCCAAACTGCTCGTAAATAGCATTTGAGGCGAATTTGGAGCAACGTTTGGTATATGTATATTTCGTGACCAGGGAGCTGAGAATCTTCGAAATATCGACTTACACGAAATTAAATATTTTTGTGATATTCTTGTTTACCTTACTCCAAACTGCTCGTATATAGCATATTTAGCGAATTTGCAGCAACTTTTGTTATATGTATTTTTCGTGTCCAGGGAGCCGAGAATCGTCGAAATATCAACTTACACGAAATGAAATATTTTTATGATATTCTTGTTCCCCACGCTCCAAATTGCTCGTTAATAGCATTTGCAGCGAATTTGGAGCAACTTTTGTTATATGTATATTTCGTTACCAGGGAGCCGAGAATCGTCGAAATATCGACTTACACGAAATGAAATATTTTTGTGATATTCTTGTTTACCTTACTCCAAACTGCTGGTATATAGCATTTGCAGCGAATTTGGAGCAACTTTTGTTATATGTATTTTTCGTGTCCAGGGAGCCGAGAATCGTCGAAATATCAACTTACACGAAATGAAATATGTTTGTGATATTCTTGTTCCCCACGCTCCAAACTGCTCGTAAATAGCATTTGCAGCGAATCTGGAGCAACTTTTGTTATATGTATATTTCGTTACCAGGGAGCCGAGAATCGTCGAAATATCAACTTACACGAAATTAAATATTTTTGTGATATTCTTGTTTACCTTACTCCAAACTGCTCTTATATAGCTTTTGCAGCGAATTTGGAGCAATTTTTGTTCAGAGTATATTTAGTGTCCAGGGAGCCGAGAATCGTCGAAGTATCGACTTACACGAAATGAAAAATTTTTGTGATATTCTTGTTCCCCAGACTCCAAACTTCTCGCATATAGCTTTTGCAGCGAATTTGGAGCAACGTTTGTTAGGATAAAATATTTCGTGTCCAGGGAGCTGAGAATCCTCGAAAATTCGACTTACGCGAAATGAAAAATTTTTGTGATATTCTTGTTCCCCACGCTCCAAACTGCTCGTATATAGATAGCATTTGCAGCGAATTTGGAGCAACTTTTGTTATATGTATTTTTCGTGTCCAGGGAGCCGAGAATCGTCGAAATATCGACTTACACAAAATGAAAAATTTTTGTGATATTCTTGTTCCCCACACTCCAAACTTCTTGTATATAGCTTTTGCAGCGAATTTGGAGCAACGTTTGTTAGGATAATATATTTCGTGTCCAGGGAGCTGAGAATCCTCGAAATATCAACTTACACGAAATGAAATATTTTTGTGATATTCTTGTTCCCCACACTCCAAACTTTTCATATATAGCTTTTACAGTGAATTTGGAGCAACGTTTGTTAGGATAATATAGTTCGTGTCCAGGGAGCTAAGAATCCTCGAAAAATCGACTTACCCGAAATGAAAAATCTTTGTGATATTCTTCTTCCCCACGCTCCAAACTGCTCGTATATAGCATTTGCAGCGAATTTGGAACTTTTGTTATATGTATTTTTGGTGTCCAGGGAGCCGAGAATTGTCGAAATAACAACTTACACGAAATGAAATATTTTTGTGATATTCTTGTTCCCCGCGCTCCAAACTGCTCGTAAATAGCATTTGCAGCGAATTTGGAGCAACTTTTGTTATATGTATATTTCCGTACCAGGGAGCCGAGAATCGTCGAAATATCGACTTACACGAAATGAAATATTTTTGTGATATTCTTGTTTACCTTACTCCAAACTGCTCTTATATAGCTTTTGCAGCGAATTTAGAACAACTTTTGTTATATGTATATTTCGTGACCAGGGAGCCGAGCATCGTCGAAATATCGACATACACGTAATGAAACATTTTTATGATACTCTTGTTCCCCGGGCTCCAAACTGCTCGTAAATAGCATTTGAGACGAATTTGGAGCAACTTTTGGTATATGTATATTTCGTGACCAGGGAGCTGAGAATCGGCGAAATATCGACTTAGGCGAAATGAAAAATTTTTGTGATATTCTTGTTCCCCACACTCCAAACTGCTCGTATATAGCTTTTACAGCGAATTTGGAGCAACTATTGTTCAGAGTATATTTAGTGTCCAGGGAGCCGAGAATCGTCGAAATATCGACTTACACGAAATGAAAAATTTTTGCGATATTCTTGTTTCTCACACTCCAAACTTCTTGTATATAGCTTTTGCAGCGAATTTGGAGCAAGGTTTGTTAGGATAATATATTTCGTGTCCAGGGAGCTGAGAATCCTCGAAATATCAACTTACACGAAATGAAATATTTTTGTGATATTCTTGTTCCCCGCGCTCCAAACTGCTCGTAAATAGCATTTGCAGCGAATTTGGAGCAACTTTTGTTTTATGTATATTTCGTTACCAGGGAGCCGAGAATCGTCGAAATATCGACTTACACGAAATGAAATATTTTTGTGATATTCTTGTTTACCTTACTCCAAACTGCTCTTATATAGCTTTTGCAGCGAATTTAGATCAACTTTTGTTATATGTATATTTCGTGACCAGGGAGCCGAGCATCGTCGAAATATCGACTTACACGTAATGAAACATTTTTATGATACTCTTGTTCCCCGGGCTCCAAACTGCTCGTAAATAGCATTTGAGACGAATTTGGAGCAACTTTTGGTATATGTATATTTCGTGAACAGGGAGCTGAGAATCGGCGAAATATCGACTTAGGCGAAATGAAAAATTTTTGTGATATTCTCGTTCCCCACACTCCAAACTGCTCGTATATAGCTTTTATAGCGAATTTGGAGCAACTATTGTTCAGAGTATATTTAGTGTCCAGGGAGCCGAGAATCGTCGAAATATCGACTTACACGAAATGAAAAATTTTTGCGATATTCTTGTTCCCCACACTCCAAACTTCTTGTATATAGCTTTTGCAGCGAATTTGGAGCAACTTTTGTTACATGTATATTTCGTGTCCAGGGAGCCGAGAATCGTCGAAATATCGACTTACACGTAATGAAGCATTTTTATGATATTCTTGTTCCCCGCGCTCCAAACTGCTCGTAAATAGCATTTGAGGCGAATTTGGAGCAACGTTTGGTATATGTATATTTCGTGACCAGGGAGCTGAGAATCGTCGAAATATCGACTTACACGAAATTAAATATTTTTGTAATATTCTTGTTTACCTTACTCCAAACTGCTCGTATATAGCATATTTAGCGAATTTGCAGCAACTTTTGTTATATGTATTTTTCGTGTCCAGGGAGCCGAGAATCGTCGAAATATCAACTTACACGAAATGAAATATTTTTGTGATATTCTTGTTACCCACGCTCCAAATTGCTCGTTAATAGCATTTGCAGCGAATTTGGAGCAACTTTTGTTATATGTATATTTCGTTACCAGGGAGCCGAGAATCGTCGAAATATCGACTTACACGAAATGAAATATTTTTGTGATATTCTTGTTAACCTTACTCCAAACTGCTCTTATATAGCTTTTGCAGCGATTTTGGAGCAACTTTTGTTCAGAGTATATTTAGTGTCCAGTGAGCCGAGAATCGTCGAAATATCGACTTACACGAAATGAAAAATTTTTGTGATATTCTTGTTCCCCACACTCCAAACTTCTTGTATATAGCTTTTGCAGCGAATTTGGAGCAACGTTTGTTAGGATAATATATTTCGTGTCCAGGGAGCTGAGAATCCTCGAAATATCAACTTACACGAAATGAAATATTTTTGTGATATTCTTGTTAACCTTACTCCAAACTGCTCTTATATAGCTTTTTCAGCGAATTTAGAACAACTTTTGTTATATGTATATTTCGTGACCAGGGAGCCGAGCATCGTCGAAATATCGACTTACACGTAATGAAACATTTTTATGATACTCTTGTTCCCCGGGCTCCAAACTGCTCGTAAATAGCATTTGAGACGAATTTGGAGCAACTTTTGGTTTATGTATATTTCGTGACCAGGGAGCTGAGAATCGGCGAAATATCGACTTAGGCGAAATGAAAAATTTTTGTGATATTCTCGTTCCCCACACTCCAAACTGCTCGTATATAGCTTTTGCAGAGAATTTGGAGCAACATTTGTTAGGATAATATATTTAGTGTCCAGGGAGCAGAGAATCCTCGAAAAGTCGACTAACACGAATTGAAAAATGTTTGTGATATTCTTGTTCCCCACGCTCCAAACTGCTGGTATATTGCATTTGCAGCGAATTTGGAGCAACTTTTGTTACATGTATATTTCGTGTCCAGGGAGCCGAGAATCGTCGAAATATCGACTTACACGTAATGAAGCATTTTTATGATATTCTTGTTCCCCGCGCTCCAAACTGCTCGTAAATAGCATTTGAGGCGAATTTGGAGCAACGTTTGGTATATGTATATTACGTGACCAGGGAGCTGAGAATCGTCGAAATATCGACTTACACGAAATTAAATATTTTTGTAATATTCTTGTTTACCTTATTCCAAACTGCTCGTATATAGCATATTTAGCGAATTTGCAGCAACTTTTGTTATATGTATTTTTCGTGTCCAGGGAGCCGAGAATCGTCGAAATATCAACTTACACGAAATGAAATATTTTTGTGATATTCTTGTTACCCACGCTCCAAATTGCTCGTTAATAGCATTTGCAGCGAATTTGGAGCAACTTTTGTTATATGTATATTTCGTTACCAGGGAGCCGAGAATCGTCGAAATATCGACTTACACGAAATGAAATATTTTTGTGATATTCTTGTTTACCTTACTCCAAACTGCTCTTATATAGCTTTTGCAGCGAATTTGGAGCAACTTTTGTTCAGAGTTTATTTAGTGTCCAGGGAGCCGAGAATCGTCGAAATATCGACTTACACGAAATGAAAAATTTTTGTGATATTCTTGTTCCCCAGACTCCAAACTTCTCGTATATAGCTTTTGCAGCGAATTTGGAGCAACGTTTGTTAGGATAAAATATTTCGTGTCCAGGGAGCTGAGAATCCTCGAAAAATCGACTTACGCGAAATGAAAAATTTTTGTGAAATTCTTGTTCCCCACGCTCCAAACTGCTCGTATATAGATAGCATTTGCAGCGAAATTGGAGCAACTTTTGTTATATGTATTTTTCGTGTCCAGGGAGCCGAGAATCGTCGAAATATCAACCTACACGAAATGAAATATTTTTGTGATATTCTTGTTAACCTTACTCCAAACTGCTCTTATATAGCTTTTGCAGCGAATTTGGAGCAACTTTTGTTCAGAGTATATTTAGTGTCCAGTGAGCCGAGAATCGTCTAAATATCGACTTACACGAAATGAAAAATTTTTGTGATATTCTTGTTCCCCACACTCCAAGCTTCTTGTATATAGCTTTTGCAGCGAATTTGGAGCAACGTTTGTTAGGATAATATATTTCGTGTCCAGGGAGCTGAGAATCCTCGAAATATCAACTTACACGAAATGAAATAATTTTGTGATATTCTTGTTCCCCACACTCCAAACTTTTCATTATAGCTTTTACAGTGAATTTGGAGCTACGATTGTTAGGATAATGTAGTTCGTGTCCAGGGAGCTGAGAATCCTCCAAAAATCGACTTACGCGAAATGAAAAATTGTTGTTATATTCTTCTTCCCCTAGCTCCAAACTGCTCCAATATAGCATTTGCAGCGAATTTGGAACTTTTGTTATATGTATTTTTGGTGTCCAGGGAGCCGAGAATTGTCGAAATATCAACTTACACGAAATGAAACGTTTTTGTGATATTCTTGTTCCCCGCGCTCCAAACTGCTCGTAAATAGCATTAGCAGCGAATTTGGAGCAACTTTTGTTATATGTATATTTCGTTACCAGGGAGCCGAGAATCGTCGAAATATCGACTTACACGAAATGAAATATTTTTGTGATATTCTTGTTTACCTTACTCCAAACTGCTCTTATATAGCTTTTGCAGCGAATTTAGAACAACTTTTGTTATATGTATATTTCGTGACCAGGGAGCCGAGCATCGTCCAAATATCGACTTACACGTAATGAAACATTTCTATGATACTCTTGTTCCCCGGGCTCCAAACTGCTCGTAAATAGCATTTGAGACGAATTTGGAGCAACTTTTGGTATATGTATATTTCGTGAACAGGGAGCTGAGAATCGGCGAAATATCGACTTAGGCGAAATGAAAAATTTTTGTGATATTCTCGTTCCCCACACTCCAAACTGCTCGTATATAGCTTTTATAGCGAATTTGGAGCAACTATTGTTCAGAGTATATTTAGTGTCCAGGGAGCCGAGAATCGTCGAAATATCGACTTACACGAAATGAAAAATTTTTGCGATATTCTTGTTCCCCACACTCCAAACTTCTTGTATATAGCTTTTGCAGCGAATTTGGAGCAACTTTTGTTACATGTATATTTCGTGTCCAGGGAGCCGAGAATCGTCGAAATATCGACTTACACGTAATGAAGCATTTTTATGATATTCTTGTTCCCCGCGCTCCAAACTGCTCGTAAATAGCATTTGAGGCGAATTTGGAGCAACGTTTGGTATATGTATATTTCGTGACCAGGGAGCTGAGAATCGTCGAAATATCGACTTACACGAAATTAAATATTTTTGTAATATTCTTGTTTACCTTACTCCAAACTGCTCGTATATAGCATATTTAGCGAATTTGCAGCAACTTTTGTTATATGTATTTTTCGTGTCCAGGGAGCCGAGAATCGTCGAAATATCAACTTACACGAAATGAAATATTTTTGTGATATTCTTGTTACCCACGCTCCAAATTGCTCGTTAATAGCATTTGCAGCGAATTTGGAGCAACTTTTGTTATATGTATATTTCGTTACCAGGGAGCCGAGAATCGTCGAAATATCGACTTACACGAAATGAAATATTTTTGTGATATTCTTGTTAACCTTACTCCAAACTGCTCTTATATAGCTTTTGCAGCGATTTTGGAGCAACTTTTGTTCAGAGTATATTTAGTGTCCAGTGAGCCGAGAATCGTCGAAATATCGACTTACACGAAATGAAAAATTTTTGTGATATTCTTGTTCCCCACACTCCAAACTTCTTGTATATAGCTTTTGCAGCGAATTTGGAGCAACGTTTGTTAGGATAATATATTTCGTGTCCAGGGAGCTGAGAATCCTCGAAATATCAACTTACACGAAATGAAATATTTTTGTGATATTCTTGTTAACCTTACTCCAAACTGCTCTTATATAGCTTTTTCAGCGAATTTAGAACAACTTTTGTTATATGTATATTTCGTGACCAGGGAGCCGAGCATCGTCGAAATATCGACTTACACGTAATGAAACATTTTTATGATACTCTTGTTCCCCGGGCTCCAAACTGCTCGTAAATAGCATTTGAGACGAATTTGGAGCAACTTTTGGTTTATGTATATTTCGTGACCAGGGAGCTGAGAATCGGCGAAATATCGACTTAGGCGAAATGAAAAATTTTTGTGATATTCTCGTTCCCCACACTCCAAACTGCTCGTATATAGCTTTTGCAGAGAATTTGGAGCAACATTTGTTAGGATAATATATTTAGTGTCCAGGGAGCAGAGAATCCTCGAAAAGTCGACTAACACGAATTGAAAAATGTTTGTGATATTCTTGTTCCCCACGCTCCAAACTGCTGGTATATTGCATTTGCAGCGAATTTGGAGCAACTTTTGTTACATGTATATTTCGTGTCCAGGGAGCCGAGAATCGTCGAAATATCGACTTACACGTAATGAAGCATTTTTATGATATTCTTGTTCCCCGCGCTCCAAACTGCTCGTAAATAGCATTTGAGGCGAATTTGGAGCAACGTTTGGTATATGTATATTACGTGACCAGGGAGCTGAGAATCGTCGAAATATCGACTTACACGAAATTAAATATTTTTGTAATATTCTTGTTTACCTTATTCCAAACTGCTCGTATATAGCATATTTAGCGAATTTGCAGCAACTTTTGTTATATGTATTTTTCGTGTCCAGGGAGCCGAGAATCGTCGAAATATCAACTTACACGAAATGAAATATTTTTGTGATATTCTTGTTACCCACGCTCCAAATTGCTCGTTAATAGCATTTGCAGCGAATTTGGAGCAACTTTTGTTATATGTATATTTCGTTACCAGGGAGCCGAGAATCGTCGAAATATCGACTTACACGAAATGAAATATTTTTGTGATATTCTTGTTTACCTTACTCCAAACTGCTCTTATATAGCTTTTGCAGCGAATTTGGAGCAACTTTTGTTCAGAGTTTATTTAGTGTCCAGGGAGCCGAGAATCGTCGAAATATCGACTTACACGAAATGAAAAATTTTTGTGATATTCTTGTTCCCCAGACTCCAAACTTCTCGTATATAGCTTTTGCAGCGAATTTGGAGCAACGTTTGTTAGGATAAAATATTTCGTGTCCAGGGAGCTGAGAATCCTCGAAAAATCGACTTACGCGAAATGAAAAATTTTTGTGAAATTCTTGTTCCCCACGCTCCAAACTGCTCGTATATAGATAGCATTTGCAGCGAAATTGGAGCAACTTTTGTTATATGTATTTTTCGTGTCCAGGGAGCCGAGAATCGTCGAAATATCAACCTACACGAAATGAAATATTTTTGTGATATTCTTGTTAACCTTACTCC
The DNA here is from genome assembly GCA_030762935.1 of Hymenopus coronatus. Lineage (NCBI taxonomy): Eukaryota > Metazoa > Arthropoda > Insecta > Mantodea > Hymenopodidae > Hymenopus > Hymenopus coronatus. The sequence goes on along the minus strand of CM060899.1, from coordinate 347,210 downwards.
AAACTGCTCTTATATAGCTTTTGCAGCGAATTTGGAGCAACTTTTGTTCAGAGTATATTTAGTGTCCAGTGAGCCGAGAATCGTCTAAATATCGACTTACACGAAATGAAAAATTTTTGTGATATTCTTGTTCCCCACACTCCAAGCTTCTTGTATATAGCTTTTGCAGCGAATTTGGAGCAACGTTTGTTAGGATAATATATTTCGTGTCCAGGGAGCTGAGAATCCTCGAAATATCAACTTACACGAAATGAAATAATTTTGTGATATTCTTGTTCCCCACACTCCAAACTTTTCATTATAGCTTTTACAGTGAATTTGGAGCTACGATTGTTAGGATAATGTAGTTCGTGTCCAGGGAGCTGAGAATCCTCCAAAAATCGACTTACGCGAAATGAAAAATTGTTGTTATATTCTTCTTCCCCTAGCTCCAAACTGCTCCAATATAGCATTTGCAGCGAATTTGGAACTTTTGTTATATGTATTTTTGGTGTCCAGGGAGCCGAGAATTGTCGAAATATCAACTTACACGAAATGAAACGTTTTTGTGATATTCTTGTTCCCCGCGCTCCAAACTGCTCGTAAATAGCATTAGCAGCGAATTTGGAGCAACTTTTGTTATATGTATATTTCGTTACCAGGGAGCCGAGAATCGTCGAAATATCGACTTACACGAAATGAAATATTTTTGTGATATTCTTGTTTACCTTACTCCAAACTGCTCTTATATAGCTTTTGCAGCGAATTTAGAACAACTTTTGTTATATGTATATTTCGTGACCAGGGAGCCGAGCATCGTCCAAATATCGACTTACACGTAATGAAACATTTCTATGATACTCTTGTTCCCCGGGCTCCAAACTGCTCGTAAATAGCATTTGAGACGAATTTGGAGCAACTTTTGGTATATGTATATTTCGTGACCAGGGAGCTGAGAATCGGCGAAATATCGACTTAGGTGAAATGAAAAATTTTTGTGATATTCTTGTTCCCCACACTCCAAACTGCTCGTATATAGCTTTTACAGCGAATTTGGAGCAACTATTGTTCAGAGTATATTTAGTGTCCAGGGAGCCGAGAATCGTCGAAATATCGACTTACACGAAATGAAAAATTTTTGCGATATTCTTGTTCCCCACACTCCAAACTTCTTGTATATAGCTTTTGCAGCGAATTTGGAGCAACGTTTGTTAGGATAATATATTTCGTGTCCAGGGAGCTGAGAATCCTCGAAATATCAACTTACACGAAATGAAATATTTTTGTGACATTCTTGTTCCCCGCGCTCCAAACTGCTCGTAAATAGCATTTGCAGCGAATTTGGAGCAACTTTTGTTATATGTATTTTTCGTGTCCAGGGAGCCGAGAATCGTCGAAATATCAACTTACACTAAATGAAATATTTTTGTGATATTCTTGTTCCCCACGCTCCAAACTGCTCGTAAATAGCATTTGCAGCGAATCTGGAGCAACTTTTGTTATATGTATTTTTCGTGTCCAGGGAGCCGAGAATCGTCGAAATATCAACTTACACGAAATGAAATATTTTTGTGATATTCTTGTTAACCTTACTCCAAACTGCTCTTATATAGCTTTTGCAGCGAATTTGCAGCAACTTTTGTTCAGAGTATATTTAATGTCCAGTGAGCCGAAAATCGTCGAAATATCGACTTACACGAAATGAAAAATTTTTGTGATATTCTTGTTCCCCACACTCCAAACTTCTTGTATATAGCTTTTGCAGCGAATTTGGAGCAACGTTTGTTAGGATAATATATTTCGTGTCCAGGGAGCTGAGAATCCTCGAAATATCAACTTACACGAAATTAAATATTTTTGTGATATTCTTGTTCCCCACACTCCAAACTTTTCATATATAGCTTTTACAGTGAATTTGGAGCAACGTTTGTTAGGATAATATAGTTCGTGTCCAGGGAGCTTAGAATCCTCGAAAAATCGACTTACGCGAAATGAAAAATTTTTGTGATATTCTTCTTCCGCACGCTCCAAACTGCTCGTATATAGCATTTGCAGCGAATTTGGAACTTTTGTTATATGTATTTTTGGTGTCCAGGGAGCCGAGAATTGTCGAAATAACAACTTACACGAAATGAAATATTTTTGTGATATTCTTCTTCCCCGCGCTCCAAACTGCTCGTAAATAGCATTTGCAGCGAATTTGGAGCAACTTTTGTTATATGTATATTTCATTACCAGTGAGCCGAGAATCGTCGAAATATCGACTTACACGAAATGAAATATTTTTGTGATATTCTTGTTTACCTTACTCCAAACTGCTCTTATATAGCTTTTGCAGCGAATTTAGAACAACTTTTGTTATATGTATATTTCGTGACCAGGGAGCCGAGCATCGTCGAAATATCGACTTACACGTAATGAAACATTTTTATGATACTCTTGTTCCCCGGGCTCCAAACTGCTCGTAAATAGCATTTGAGACGAATTTGGAGCAACTTTTGGTATATGTATATTTCGTGACCAGGGAGCTGAGAATCGGCGAAATATCGACTTAGGCGAAATGAAAAATGTTTGTGATATTCTTGTTCCCCACACTCCAAACTGCTCGTATATAGCTTTTACAGCGTATTTGGAGCAATTATTGTTCAGAGTATATTTAGTGTCCAGGGAGCCGAGAATCGTCGAAATATCGACTTACACGAAATGAAAAATTTTTGCGATATTCTTGTTCCCCACACTCCAAACTTCTTGTACATAGCTTTTGCAGCGAATTTGGAGCAACGTTTGTTAGGATAATATATTTCGTGTCCAGGGAGCTGAGAATCCTCGTAATATCAACTTACACGAAATGAAATATTTTTGTGATATTCTTGTTCCCCGCGCTCCAAACTGATCGTAAATAGCATTTGCAGCGAATTTGGAGCAACTTCTGTTATATGTATATTTCGTTACCAGGGAGCCGAGAATCGTCGAAATATCGACTTACACGAAATGAAATATTTTTGTGATATTCTTGTTTACCATACTCCAAACTGCTCTTATATAGCTTTTGCAGCGAATTTAGAACAACTTTTGTTATATGTATATTTCGTGACCAGGGAGCTGAGAATCCTCGAAATATCAACTTACACGAAATGAAATATTTTTGTGATATTCTTGTTAACTACACTCCAAACTTTTCATATATAGCTTTTACAGTGAATTTGGAGCAACGTTTGTTAGGATAATATAGTTCGTGTCCAGGGAGCAAAGAATCCTCGAAAAATCGACTTACGCGAAATGAAAAATTTTTGTGATATTCTTCTTCCCCACGCTCCAAACTGCCCGTATATAGCATTTGCAGCGAATTTGGAACTTTTGTTATATGTATTTTTGGTGTCCAGGGAGCCGAGAATTGTCGAAATAACAACTTACACGAAATGAAATATTTTTGTGATATTCTTGTTCCCCGCGCTCCAAACTGCTCGTAAATAGCATTTGCAGCGAATTTGGAGCAACTTTTGTTATATGTATATTTCATTACCAGGGAGCCGAGAATCGTCGAAATATCGACTTACACGAAATGAAATATTTTTGTGATATTCTTGTTTACCTTACTCCAAACTGCTCTTATATAGCTTTTGCAGCGAATTTAGAACAACTTTTGTTATATGTATATTTCGTGACCAGGGAGCCGAGCATCGTCGAAATATCGACTTACACGTAATGAAACATTTTTATGATACTCTTGTTCCCCGGGCTCCAAACTGCTCGTAAATAGCATTTGCAGCGAATTTGGAGCAACTTTTGTTATATGTATATTTCGTTACCAGTGAGCCGAGAATCGTCGAAATATCGACTTACACGAAATGAAATATTTTTGGGATATTCTTGTTTACCATACTCCAAACTGCTCTTATATAGCTTTTGCAGCGAATTTAGAACAACTTTTTAATATGTATATTTCGTGACCAGGGAGTCGAGCATCGTCCAAATATCGACTTACACGTAATGAAACATTTTTATGATACTCTTGTTCCCCGGGCTCCAAACTGTTGGTAAATAGCATTTGAGACGAATTTGGAGCAACTTTTGGTATATGTATATTTCGTGACCAGGGAGCTGAGAATCGGCGAAATATCGACTTAGGCGAAATGAAAAATTTTTGTGATATTCTTGTTCCCCACACTCAAAACTGCTCGTATATAGCTTTTACAGCGAATTTGGAGCAACTAATGTTCAGAGTATATTTAGTGTCCAGGGAGCCGAGAATCGTCGAAATATCGACTTACACGAAATGAAAAATTTTTGCGATATTCTTGTTCCCCACATTCCAAACTTCTCGTATATAGCTTTTGCAGCGAATTTGGAGCAACATTTGTTAGGATAATATATTTCGTGTCCAGGGAGCAGAGAATCCTCGAAGAGTCGACTAACGCGAAAAGAAAAATGTTTGTGATATTCTTGTTCCCCACGCTCCAAACTGCTGGTATATAGCATTTGCAGCGAATTTGGAGCAACTTTTGTTACATGTGTATTTCGTGTCCAGGGAGCCGAGAATCGTCGAAATATCGACTTACACGTAATGAAACATTTTTATGATATTCTTGTTCCCCGCGCTCCAAACTGCTCGTAAATAGCATTTGAGGCGAATTTGGAGCAACGTTTGGTATATGTATATTTCGTGACCAGGGAGCTGAGAATCGTCGAAATATCGACTTACACGAAATTAAATATTTTTGTGATATTCTTGTTTACCTTACTCCAAACTGCTCGTATATAGCATATTTAGCGAATTTGCAGCAACTTTTGTTATATGTATTTTTCGTGTCCAGGGAGCCGAGAATCGTCGAAATATCAACTTACAAGAAATGAAATATTTTTGTGATATTCTTGTTCCCCACGCTCCAAACTGCTCGTAAATAGCATTTGCAGCGAATCTGGAGCAACTTTTGTTATATGTATATTTCGTTACCAGGGAGCCGAGAATCGTCGAAATATCAACTTACACGAAATGAAATATTTTTGTGATATTCTTGTTTACCTTACTCCAAACTGCTCTTATATAGCTTTTGCAGCGAATTTGGAGCAATTTTTGTTCAGAGTATATTTAGTGTCCAGGGAGCCGAGAATCGTCGAAATATCGACTTACACGAAATGAAAAATTTTTGTGATATTCTTGTTCCCCAGACTCCAAACTTCTCGTATATAGCTTTTGCAGCGAATTTGGAGCAACGTTTGTTAGGATAAAATATTTCGTGTCCAGGGAGCTGAGAATCCTCGAAAATTCGACTTACGCGAAATGAAAAATTTTTGTGATATTCTTGTTCCCCACGCTCCAAACTGCTCGTATATAGATAGCATTTGCAGCGAATTTGGAGCAACTTTTGTTATATGTATTTTTCGTGTCCAGGGAGCCGAGAATCGTCGAAATATCAACTTACACGAAATGAAATATTTTTGTGAAATTCTTGTTAACCTTACTCCAAACTGCTCTTATATAGCTTTTGCAGCGAATTTGGAGCAACTTTTGTTCAGAGTATATTTAGTGTCCAGTGAGCCGAGAATCGTCGAAATATCGACTTACACGAAATGAAAAATTTTTGTGATATTCTTGTTCCCCACACTCCAAATTTCTTGTATATAGCTTTTGCAGCGAATTTGGAGCAACGTTTGTTAGGATAATATATTTCGTGTCCAGGGAGCTGAGAATCCTCGAAATATCAACTTACACGAAATGAAATATTTTTGTGATATTCTTGTTCCCTACACTCCAAACTTTTCATATATAGCTTTTACAGTGAATTTGGAGCAACGTTTGTTAGGATAATATAGTTCGTGTCCAGGGAGCTAAGAATCCTCGAAAAATCGACTTACGCGAAATGAAAAATTTTTGTGATATTCTTCTTCCCCACGCTCCAAACTGCTCGTATATAGCATTTGCAGCGAATTTGGAGCAACTTTTGTTATATGTATTTTTGGTGTCCAGGGAGCCGAGAATTGTCGAAATAACAACTTACACGAAATGAAATATTTTTGTGATATTCTTGTTCCCCGCGCTCCAAACTGCTCGTAAATAGCATTTGCAGCGAATTTGGAGCAACTTTTGTTATATGTATATTTCATTACCAGGGAGCCGAGAATCGTCGAAATATCGACTTACACGAAATGAAATATTTTTGTGATATTCTTGTTTACCTTACTCCAAACTGCTCTTATATAGCTTTTGCAGCGAATTTAGAACAACTTTTGTTATATGTATATTTCGTGACCAGGGAGCCGAGCATCGTCGAAATATCGACTTACACGTAATGAAACATTTTTATGATACTCTTGTTCCCCGGGCTCCAAACTGCTCGTAAATAGCATTTGAGACGAATTTGGAGCAACTTTTGGTATATGTATATTTCGTGAACAGGGAGCTGAGAATCGGCGAAATATCGACTTAGGCGAAATGAAAAATTTTTGTGATATTCTCGTTCCCCACACTCCAAACTGCTCGTATATAGCTTTCACAGCGAATTTGGAGCAACTATTGTTCAGAGTATATTTAGTGTCCAGGGAGCCGAGAATCGTCGAAATATCGACTTACACGAAATGAAAAATTTTTGCGATATTCTTGTTCCCCACACTCCAAACTTCTTGTATATAGCTTTTGCAGCGAATTTGGAGCAACTTTTGTTACATGTATATTTCGTGTCCAGGGAGCCGAGAATCGTCGAAATATCGACTTACACGTAATGAAGCATTTTTATGATATTCTTGTTCCCCGCGCTCCAAACTGCTCGTAAATAGCATTTGAGGCGAATTTGGAGCAACGTTTGGTATATGTATATTTCGTGACCAGGGAGCTGAGAATCGTCGAAATATCGACTTACACGAAATTAAATATTTTTGTAATATTCTTGTTTACCTTACTCCAAACTGCTCGTATATAGCATATTTAGCGAATTTGCAGCAACTTTTGTTATATGTATTTTTCGTGTCCAGGGAGCCGAGAATCGTCGAAATATCAACTTACACGAAATGAAATATTTTTGTGATATTCTTGTTACCCACGCTCCAAATTGCTCGTTAATAGCATTTGCAGCGAATTTGGAGCAACTTTTGTTATATGTATATTTCGTTACCAGGGAGCCGAGAATCGTCGAAATATCGACTTACACGAAATGAAATATTTTTGTGATATTCTTGTTTACCTTACTCCAAACTGCTCTTATATAGCTTTTGCAGCGAATTTGGAGCAACTTTTGTTCAGAGTTTATTTAGTGTCCAGGGAGCCGAGAATCGTCGAAATATCGACTTACACGAAATAAAAATTTTTTGTGATATTCTTGTTCCCGAGACTCCAAACTTCTCGTATATAGCTTTTGCAGCGAATGTGCAGCAACGTTTGTTAGGATAATATATTTCGTGTCCAGGGAGCTGAGAATCCTCGAAAAATCGACTTACGCGAAATGAAAAATTTTTGTGAAATTCTTGTTCCCCACGCTCCAAACTGCTCGTATATAGATAGCATTTGCAGCGAATTTGGAGCAACTTTTGTTATATGTATTTTTCGTGTCCAGGGAGCCGAGAATCGTCGAAATATCAACTTACACGAAATGAAATATTTTTGTGATATTCTTGTTAACCTTACTCCAAACTGCTCTTATATAGCTTTTGCAGCGATTTTGGAGCAACTTTTGTTCAGAGTATATTTAGTGTCCAGTGAGCCGAGAATCGTCGAAATAACGACTTACACGAAATGAAAAATTTTTGTGATATTCTTGTTCCCCACACTCCAAACTTCTTGTATATAGCTTTTGCAGCGAATTTGGAGCAACGTTTGTTAGGATAATATATTTCGTGTCCAGGGAGCTGAGAATCCTCGAAATATCAACTTACACGAAATGAAATATTTTTGTGATATTCTTGTTAACCTTACTCCAAACTGCTCTTATATAGCTTTTGCAGCGAATTTGCAGCAACTTTTGTTCAGAGTATATTTAGTGTCCAGTGAGCCGAGAATCGTCGAAATATCGACTTACACGAAATGAAATATTTTTGTGATATTCTTGTTTACCTTACTCCAAACTGCTCTTATATAGCTTTTGCAGCGAATTTAGAACAACTTTTGTTATATGTATATTTCGTGACCAGGGAGCTGAGCATCGTCGAAATATCGACTTAGACGTAATGAAGCATTTTTATGATACTCTTGTTCCCCGGGCTCCAAACTGCTCGTAAATAGCATTTGAGACGAATTTGGAGCAACTTTTGGTTTATGTATATTTCGTGACCAGGGAGCTGAGAATCGGCGAAATATCGACTTAGGCGAAATGAAAAATTTTTGTGATATTCTCGTTCCCCACACTCCAAACTGCTCGTATATAGCTTTTGCAGAGAATTTGGAGCAACATTTGTTAGGATAATATATTTCGTGTCCAGGGAGCAGAGAATCCTCGAAAAGTCGACTAACACGAAATGAAAAATGTTTGTGATATTCTTGTTCCCCACGCTCCAAACTGCTGGTATATAGCATTTGCAGCGAATTTGGAGCAACTTTTGTTACATGTATATTTCGTGTCCAGGGAGCCGAGAATCGTCGAAATATCGACTTACACGTAATGAAGCATTTTTATGATATTCTTGTTCCCCGCGCTCCAAACTGCTCGTAAATAGCATTTGAGGCGAATTTGGAGCAACGTTTGGTATATGTATATTACGTGACCAGGGAGCTGAGAATCGTCGAAATATCGACTTACACGAAATTAAATATTTTTGTAATATTCTTGTTTACCTTATTCCAAACTGCTCGTATATAGCATATTTAGCGAATTTGCAGCAACTTTTGTTATATGTATTTTTCGTGTCCAGGGAGCCGAGAATCGTCGAAATATCAACTTACACGAAATGAAATATTTTTGTGATATTCTTGTTACCCACGCTCCAAATTGCTCGTTAATAGCATTTGCAGCGAATTTGGAGCAACTTTTGTTATATGTATATTTCGTTACCAGGGAGCCGAGAATCGTCGAAATATCGACTTACACGAAATGAAATATTTTTGTGATATTCTTGTTTACCTTACTCCAAACTGCTCTTATATAGCTTTTGCAGCGAATTTGGAGCAACTTTTGTTCAGAGTTTATTTAGTGTCCAGGGAGCCGAGAATCGTCGAAATATCGACTTACACGAAATGAAAAATTTTTGTGATATTCTTGTTCCCCAGACTCCAAACTTCTCGTATATAGCTTTTGCAATGAATTTGGAGCAACGTTTGTTAGGATAATATATTTCGTGTCCAGGGAGCTGAGAATCCTCGAAATATCAACTTACACGAAATGAAATATTTTTGTGATATTCTTGTTCCCTACACTCCAAACTTTTCATATATAGCTTTTACAGTGAATTTGGAGCAACGTTTGTTAGGATAATATAGTTCGTGTCCAGGGAGCTAAGAATCCTCGAAAAATCGACTTACGCGAAATGAAAAATTTTTGTGATATTCTTCTTCCCCACGCTCCAAACTGCTCGTATATAGCATTTGCAGCGAATTTGGAACTTTTGTTATATGTGTTTTTGGTGTCCAGGGAGCCGAGAATTGTCGAAATAACAACTTACACGAAATGAAATATTTTTGTGATATTCTTGTTCCCCACACTCCAAACTTCTTGTATATAGCTTTTGCAGCGAATTTGGAGCAACGTTTGTTAGGATAATATATTTCGTGTCCAGGGAGCTGAGAATCCTCGAAATATCAACTTACACGAAATGAAATAATTTTGTGATATTCTTGTTCCCCACACTCCAAACTTTTCATTATAGCTTTTACAGTGAATTTGGAGCTACGATTGTTAGGATAATGTAGTTCGTGTCCAGGGAGCTGAGAATCCTCCAAAAATCGACTTACGCGAAATGAAAAATTGTTGTGATATTCTTCTTCCCCCAGCTCCAAACTGCTCGTATATAGCATTTGCAGCGAATTTGGAACTTTTGTTATATGTATTTTTGGTGTCCAGGGAGCCGAGAATTGTCGAAATATCAACTTACACGAAATGAAACGTTTTTGTGATATTCTTGTTCCCCGCGCTCCAAACTGCTCGTAAATAGCATTAGCAGCGAATTTGGAGCAACTTTTGTTATATGTATATTTCGTTACCAGGGAGCCGAGAATCGTCGAAATATCGACTTACACGAAATGAAATATTTTTGTGATATTCTTGTTTACCTTACTCCAAACTGCTCTTATATAGCTTTTGCAGCGAATTTAGAACAACTTTTGTTATATGTATATTTCGTGACCAGGGAGCCGAGCATCGTCCAAATATCGACTTACACGTAATGAAACATTTCTATGATACTCTTGTTCCCCGGGCTCCAAACTGCTCGTAAATAGCATTTGAGACGAATTTGGAGCAACTTTTGGTATATGTATATTTCGTGACCAGGGAGCTGAGAATCGGCGAAATATCGACTTAGGTGAAATGAAAAATTTTTGTGATATTCTTGTTCCCCACACTCCAAACTGCTCGTATATAGCTTTTACAGCGAATTTGGAGCAACTATTGTTCAGAGTATATTTAGTGTCCAGGGAGCCGAGAATCGTCGAAATATCGACTTACACGAAATGAAAATTTTTTGCGATATTCTTGTTCCCCACACTCCAAGCTTCTTGTATATAGCTTTTGCAGCGAATTTGGAGCAACGTTTGTTAGGATAATATATTTCGTGTCCAGGGAGCTGAGAATCCTCGAAATATCAACTTACACGAAATGAAATATTTTTGTGACATTCTTGTTCCCCGCGCTCCAAACTGCTCGTAAATAGCATTTGCAGCGAATTTGGAGCAACTTCTGTTATATGTATTTTTCGTGTCCAGGGAGCCGAGAATCGTCGAAATATCAACTTACACTAAATGAAATATTTTTGTGATATTCTTGTTCCCCACGCTCCAAACTGCTCGTAAATAGCATTTGCAGCGAATCTGGAGCAACTTTTGTTATATGTATTTTTCGTGTCCAGGGAGCCGAGAATCGTCGAAATATCAACTTACACGAAATGAAATATTTTTGTGATATTCTTGTTAACCTTACTCCAAACTGCTCTTATATAGCTTTTGCAGCGAATTTGCAGCAACTTTTGTTCAGAGTATATTTAATGTCCAGTGAGCCGAAAATCGTCGAAATATCGACTTACACGAAATGAAAAATTTTTGTGATATTCTTGTTCCCCACACTCCAAACTTCTTGTATATAGCTTTTGCAGCGAATTTGGAGCAACGTTTGTTAGGATAATATATTTCGTGTCCAGGGAGCTGAGAATCCTCGAAATATCAACTTACACGAAATTAAATATTTTTGTGATATTCTTGTTCCCCACACTCCAAACTTTTCATATATAGCTTTTACAGTGAATTTGGAGCAACGTTTGTTAGGATAATATAGTTCGTGTCCAGGGAGCTTAGAATCCTCGAAAAATCGACTTACGCGAAATGAAAAATTTTTGTGATATTCTTCTTCCGCACGCTCCAAACTGCTCGTATATAGCATTTGCAGCGAATTTGGAACTTTTGTTATATGTATTTTTGGTGTCCAGGGAGCCGAGAATTGTCGAAATAACAACTTACACGAAATGAAATATTTTTGTGATATTCTTGTTCCCCGCGCTCCAAACTGCTCGTAAATAGCATTTGCAGCGAATTTGGAGCAACTTTTGTTATATGTATATTTCATTACCAGGGAGCCGAGAATCGTCGAAATATCGACTTACACGAAATGAAATATTTTTGTGATATTCTTGTTTACCTTACTCCAAACTGCTCTTATATAGCTTTTGCAGCGAATTTAGAACAACTTTTGTTATATGTATATTTCGTGACCAGGGAGCCGAGCATCGTCGAAATATCGACTTACACGTAATGAAACATTTTTATGATACTCTTGTTCCCCGGGCTCCAAACTGCTCGTAAATAGCATTTGAGACGAATTTGGAGCAACTTTTGGTATATGTATATTTCGTGACCAGGGAGCTGAGAATCGGCGAAATATCGACTTAGGCGAAATGAAAAATGTTTGTGATATTCTTGTTCCCCACACTCCAAACTGCTCGTATATAGCTTTTACAGCGAATTTGGAGCAATTATTGTTCAGAGTATATTTAGTGTCCAGGGAGCCGAGAATCGTCGAAATATCGACTTACACGAAATGAAAAATTTTTGCGATATTCTTGTTCCCCACACTCCAAACTTCTTGTACATAGCTTTTGCAGCGAATTTGGAGCAACGTTTGTTAGGATAATATATTTCGTGTCCAGGGAGCTGAGAATCGTCGAAATATCAACTTACACGAAATGAAATATTTTTGTGATATTCTTGTTTACCATACTCCAAACTGCTCTTATATAGCTTTTGCAGCGAATTTAGAACAACTTTTGTTATATGTATATTTCGTGACCAGGGAGCTGAGAATCCTCGAAATATCAACTTACACGAAATGAAATATTTTTGTGATATTCTTGTTAACTACACTCCAAACTTTTCATATATAGCTTTTACAGTGAATTTGGAGCAACGTTTGTTAGGATAATATAGTTCGTGTCCAGGGAGCAAAGAATCCTCGAAAAATCGACTTACGCGAAATGAAAAATTTTTGTGATATTCTTCTTCCCCACGCTCCAAACTGCCCGTATATAGCATTTGCAGCGAATTTGGAACTTTTGTTATATGTATTTTTGGTGTCCAGGGAGCCGAGAATTGTCGAAATAACAACTTACACGAAATGAAATATTTTTGTGATATTCTTGTTCCCCGCGCTCCAAACTGCTCGTAAATAGCATTTGCAGCGAATTTGGAGCAACTTTTGTTATATGTATATTTCATTACCAGGGAGCCGAGAATCGTCGAAATATCGACTTACACGAAATGAAATATTTTTGTGATATTCTTGTTTACCTTACTCCAAACTGCTCTTATATAGCTTTTGCAGCGAATTTAGAACAACTTTTGTTATATGTATATTTCGTGACCAGGGAGCCGAGCATCGTCGAAATATCGACTTACACGTAATGAAACATTTTTATGATACTCTTGTTCCCCGGGCTCCAAACTGCTCGTAAATAGCATTTGCAGCGAATTTGGAGCAACTTTTGTTATATGTATATTTCGTTACCAGTGAGCCGAGAATCGTCGAAATATCGACTTACACGAAATGAAATATTTTTGGGATATTCTTGTTTACCATACTCCAAACTGCTCTTATATAGCTTTTGCAGCGAATTTAGAACAACTTTTGTTATATGTATATTTCGTGACCAGGGAGCCGAGCATCGTCCAAATATCGACTTACACGTAATGAAACATTTTTATGATACTCTTGTTCCCCGGGCTCCAAACTGTTGGTAAATAGCATTTGAGACGAATTTGGAGCAACTTTTGGTATATGTATATTTCGTGACCAGGGAGCTGAGAATCGGCGAAATATCGACTTAGGCGAAATGAAAAATTTTTGTGATATTCTTGTTCCCCACACTCAAAACTGCTCGTATATAGCTTTTACAGCGAATTTGGAGCAACTAATGTTCAGAGTATATTTAGTGTCCAGGGAGCCGAGAATCGTCGAAATATCGACTTACACGAAATGAAAAATTTTTGCGATATTCTTGTTCCCCACATTCCAAACTTCTCGTATATAGCTTTTGCAGCGAATTTGGAGCAACATTTGTTAGGATAATATATTTCGTGTCCAGGGAGCAGAGAATCCTCGAAGAGTCGACTAACGCGAAATGAAAAATGTTTGTGATATTCTTGTTCCCCACGCTCCAAACTGCTGGTATATAGCATTTGCAGCGAATTTGGAGCAACTTTTGTTACATGTGTATTTCGTGTCCAGGGAGCCGAGAATCGTCGAAATATCGACTTACACATAATGAAACATTTTTATGATATTCTTGTTCCCCGCGCTCCAAACTGCTCGTAAATAGCATTTGAGGCGAATTTGGAGCAACGTTTGGTATATGTATATTTCGTGACCAGGGAGCTGAGAATCGTCGAAATATCGACTTACACGAAATTAAATATTTTTGTGATATTCTTGTTTACCTTACTCCAAACTGCTCGTATATATCATATTTAGCGAATTTGCAGCAACTTTTGTTATATGTATTTTTCGTGTCCAGGGAGCCGAGAATCGTCGAAATATCAACTTACAAGAAATGAAATATTTTTGTGATATTCTTGTTCCCCACGCTCCAAACTGCTCGTAAATAGCATTTGCAGCGAATCTGGAGCAACTTTTGTTATATGTATGTTTCGTTACCAGGGAGCCGAGAATCGTCGAAATATCAACTTACACGAAATGAAATATTTTTGTGATATTCTTGTTTACCTTACTAGAAACTGCTCTTATATAGCTTTTGCAGCGAATTTGGAGCAATTTTTGTTCAGAGTATATTTAGTGTCCAGGGAGCCGAGAATCGTCGAAATATCGACTTACACGAAATGAAAAATTTTTGTGATATTCTTGTTCCCCAGACTCCAAACTTCTCGTATATAGCTTTTGCAATGAATTTGGAGCAACGTTTGTTAGGATAATATATTTCGTGTCCAGGGAGCTGAGAATCCTCGAAATATCAACTTACACGAAATGAAATATTTTTGTGATATTCTTGTTCCCTACACTCCAAACTTTTCATATATAGCTTTTACAGTGAATTTGGAGCAACGTTTGTTAGGATAATATAGTTCGTGTCCAGGGAGCTAAGAATCCTCGAAAAATCGACTTACGCGAAATGAAAAATTTTTGTGATATTCTTCTTCCCCACGCTCCAAACTGCTCGTATATAGCATTTGCAGCGAATTTGGAACTTTTGTTATATGTATTTTTGGTGTCCAGGGAGCCGAGAATTGTCGAAATAACAACTTACACGAAATGAAATATTTTTGTGATATTCTTGTTCCCCGCGCTCCAAACTGCTCGTAAATAGCATTTGCAGCGAATTTGGAGCAACTTTTGTTATATGTATATTTCATTACCAGGGAGCCGAGAATCGTCGAAATATCGACTTACACGAAATGAAATATTTTTGTGATATTCTTGTTTACCTTACTCCAAACTGCTCTTATATAGCTTTTGCAGCGAATTTAGAACAACTTTTGTTATATGTATATTTCGTGACCAGGGAGCCGAGCATCGTCGAAATATCGACTTACACGTAATGAAACATTTTTATGATACTCTTGTTCCCCGGGCTCCAAACTGCTCGTAAATAGCATTTGCAGCGAATTTGGAGCAACTTTTGTTATATGTATATTTCGTTACCAGTGAGCCGAGAATCGTCGAAATATCGACTTACACGAAATGAAATATTTTTGGGATATTCTTGTTTACCATACTCCAAACTGCTCTTATATAGCTTTTGCAGCGAATTTAGAACAACTTTTGTTATATGTATATTTCGTGACCAGGGAGCCGAGCATCGTCCAAATATCGACTTACACGTAATGAAACATTTTTATGATACTCTTGTTCCCCGGGCTCCAAACTGTTGGTAAATAGCATTTGAGACGAATTTGGAGCAACTTTTGGTATATGTATATTTCGTGACCAGGGAGCTGAGAATCGGCGAAATATCGACTTAGGCGAAATGAAAAATTTTTGTGATATTCTTGTTCCCCACACTCAAAACTGCTCGTATATAGCTTTTACAGCGAATTTGGAGCAACTAATGTTCAGAGTATATTTAGTGTCCAGGGAGCCGAGAATCGTCGAAATATCGACTTACACGAAATGAAAAATTTTTGCGATATTCTTGTTCCCCACATTCCAAACTTCTCGTATATAGCTTTTGCAGCGAATTTGGAGCAACATTTGTTAGGATAATATATTTCGTGTCCAGGGAGCAGAGAATCCTCGAAGAGTCGACTAACGCGAAATGAAAAATGTTTGTGATATTCTTGTTCCCCACGCTCCAAACTGCTGGTATATAGCATTTGCAGCGAATTTGGAGCAACTTTTGTTACATGTGTATTTCGTGTCCAGGGAGCCGAGAATCGTCGAAATATCGACTTACACTTAATGAAACATTTTTATGATATTCTTGTTCCCCGCGCTCCAAACTGCTCGTAAATAGCATTTGAGGCGAATTTGGAGCAACGTTTGGTATATGTATATTTCGTGACCAGGGAGCTGAGAATCGTCGAAATATCGACTTACACGAAATTAAATATTTTTGTGATATTCTTGTTTACCTTACTCCAAACTGCTCGTATATATCATATTTAGCGAATTTGCAGCAACTTTTGTTATATGTATTTTTCGTGTCCAGGGAGCCGAGAATCGTCGAAATATCAACTTACAAGAAATGAAATATTTTTGTGATATTCTTGTTCCCCACGCTCCAAACTGCTCGTAAATAGCATTTGCAGCGAATCTGGAGCAACTTTTGTTATATGTATATTTCGTTACCAGGGAGCCGAGAATCGTCGAAATATCGACTTACACGAAATGAAATATTTTTGTGATATTCTTGTTTACCATACTCCAAACTGCTCTTATATAGCTTTTGCAGCGAATTTAGAACAACTTTTGTTATATGTATATTTCGTGACCAGGGAGCCGAGCATCGTCCAAATATCGACTTACACGTAATGAAACATTTTTATGATACTCTTGTTCCCCGGGCTCCAAACTGTTGGTAAATAGCATTTGAGACGAATTTGGAGCAACTTTTGGTATACGTATATTTCGTGACCAGGGAGCTGAGAATCGGCGAAATATCGACTTAGGCGAAATGAAAAATTTTTGTGATATTCTTGTTCCCCACACTCAAAACTGCTCGTATATAGCATTTACAGCGAATTTGGAGCAACTATTGTTCAGAGTATGTTTAGTGTCCAGGGAGCCGAGAATCGTCGAATTATCGACTTACACTAAATGAAAATTTTTTGCGATATTCTTGTTCCCCACACTCCAAACTTCTCGTATATAGCTTTTGCAGCGAATTTGGAGCAACATTTGTTAGGATAATATATTTCGTGTCCAGGGAGCAGAGAATCCTCGAAAAGTCGACTAACGCGAAATGAAAAATGTTTGTGATATTCTTGTTCCCCACGCTCCAAACTGCTGGTATATAGCATTTGCAGCGAATTTGGAGCAACTTTTGTTACATGTATATTTCGTGTCCAGGGAGCCGAGAATCGTCGAAATATCGATTTACACGTAATGAAACATTTTTATGATATTCTTGTTCCCCGCGCTCCAAACTGCTCGTAAATAGCATTTGAGGCGAATTTGGAGCAACGTTTGGTATATGTATATTTCGTGACCAGGGAGCTGAGAATCGTCGAAATATCGACTTACACGAAATTAAATATTTTTGTGATATTCTTGTTTACCTTACTCCAAACTGCTCGTATATAGCATATTTAGCGAATTTGCAGCAACTTTTGTTATATGTATTTTTCGTGTCCAGGGAGCCGAGAATCGTCGAAATATCAACTTACACGAAATGAAATATTTTTGTGATATTCTTGTTCCCCACGCTCCAAACTGCTCGTATATAGATAGCATTTGCAGCGAATTTGGAGCAACTTTTGTTATATGTATTTTTCGTGTCCAGGGAGCCGAGAATCGTCGAAATATCAACTTACACGAAATGAAATATTTTTGTGATATTCTTGTTAACCTTACTCCAAACTGCTCTTATATAGCTTTTGCAGCGAATTTGGAGCAACTTTTGTTCAGAGTATATTTAGTGTCCAGTGAGCCGAGAATCGTCGAAATATCGACTTACACGAAATGAAAAATTTTTGTGATATTCTTGTTCCCCACACTCCAAACTTCTTGTATATAGCTTTTGCAGCGAATTTGGAGCAACGTTTGTTAGGATAATATATTTCGTGTCCAGGGAGCTGAGAATCGTCGAAATATCAACTTACACGAAATGAAATATTTTTGTGATATTCTTGTTTACCATACTCCAAACTGCTCTTATATAGCTTTTGCAGCGAATTTAGAACAACTTTTGTTATATGTATATTTCGTGACCAGGGAGCTGAGAATCCTCGAAATATCAACTTACACGAAATGAAATATTTTTGTGATATTCTTGTTAACTACACTCCAAACTTTTCATATATAGCTTTTACAGTGAATTTGGAGCAACGTTTGTTAGGATAATATAGTTCGTGTCCAGGGAGCAAAGAATCCTCGAAAAATCGACTTACGCGAAATGAAAAATTTTTGTGATATTCTTCTTCCCCACGCTCCAAACTGCCCGTATATAGCATTTGCAGCGAATTTGGAACTTTTGTTATATGTATTTTTGGTGTCCAGGGAGCCGAGAATTGTCGAAATAACAACTTACACGAAATGAAATATTTTTGTGATATTCTTGTTCCCCGCGCTCCAAACTGCTCGTAAATAGCATTTGCAGCGAATTTGGAGCAACTTTTGTTATATGTATATTTCATTACCAGGGAGCCGAGAATCGTCGAAATATCGACTTACACGAAATGAAATATTTTTGTGATATTCTTGTTTACCTTACTCCAAACTGCTCTTATATAGCTTTTGCAGCGAATTTAGAACAACTTTTGTTATATGTATATTTCGTGACCAGGGAGCCGAGCATCGTCGAAATATCGACTTACACGTAATGAAACATTTTTATGATACTCTTGTTCCCCGGGCTCCAAACTGCTCGTAAATAGCATTTGCAGCGAATTTGGAGCAACTTTTGTTATATGTATATTTCGTTACCAGTGAGCCGAGAATCGTCGAAATATCGACTTACACGAAATGAAATATTTTTGGGATATTCTTGTTTACCATACTCCAAACTGCTCTTATATAGCTTTTGCAGCGAATTTAGAACAACTTTTGTTATATGTATATTTCGTGACCAGGGAGCCGAGCATCGTCCAAATATCGACTTACACGTAATGAAACATTTTTATGATACTCTTGTTCCCCGGGCTCCAAACTGTTGGTAAATAGCATTTGAGACGAATTTGGAGCAACTTTTGGTATATGTATATTTCGTGACCAGGGAGCTGAGAATCGGCGAAATATCGACTTAGGCGAAATGAAAAATTTTTGTGATATTCTTGTTCCCCACACTCAAAACTGCTCGTATATAGCTTTTACAGCGAATTTGGAGCAACTAATGTTCAGTGTATATTTAGTGTCCAGGGAGCCGAGAATCGTCGAAATATCGACTTACACGAAATGAAAAATTTTTGCGATATTCTTGTTCCCCACATTCCAAACTTCTCGTATATAGCTTTTGCAGCGAATTTGGAGCAACATTTGTTAGGATAATATATTTCGTGTCCAGGGAGCAGAGAATCCTCGAAGAGTCGACTAACGCGAAATGAAAAATGTTTGTGATATTCTTGTTCCCCACGCTCCAAACTGCTGGTATATAGCATTTGCAGCGAATTTGGAGCAACTTTTGTTACATGTGTATTTCGTGTCCAGGGAGCCGAGAATCGTCGAAATATCGACTTACACGTAATGAAACATTTTTATGATATTCTTGTTCCCCGCGCTCCAAACTGCTCGTAAATAGCATTTGCAGCGAATTTAGAACAACTTTTGTTATATGTATTTTTCGTGTCCAGGGAGCCGAGAATCGTCGAAATATCAACTTACAAGAAATGAAATATTTTTGTGATATTCTTGTTCCCCACGCTCCAAACTGCTCGTAAATAGCATTTGCAGCGAATCTGGAGCAACTTTTGTTATATGTATGTTTCGTTACCAGGGAGCCGAGAATCGTCGAAATATCAACTTACACGAAATGAAATATTTTTGTGATATTCTTGTTTACCTTACTCCAAACTGCTCTTATATAGCTTTTGCAGCGAATTTGGAGCAATTTTTGTTCAGAGTATATTTAGTGTCCAGGGAGCCGAGAATCGTCGAAATATCGACTTACACGAAATGAAAAATTTTTGTGATATTCTTGTTCCCCAGACTCCAAACTTCTCGTATATAGCTTTTGCAATGAATTTGGAGCAACGTTTGTTAGGATAATATATTTCGTGTCCAGGGAGCTGAGAATCCTCGAAATATCAACTTACACGAAATGAAATATTTTTGTGATATTCTTGTTCCCTACACTCCAAACTTTTCATATATAGCTTTTACAGTGAATTTGGAGCAACGTTTGTTAGGATAATATAGTTCGTGTCCTAGAGCTAAGAATCCTCGAAAAATCGACTTACGCGAAATGAAAAATTTTTGTGATATTCTTCTTCCCCACGCTCCAAACTGCTCGTATATAGCATTTGCAGCGAATTTGGAACTTTTGTTATATGTATTTTTGGTGTCCAGGGAGCCGAGAATTGTCGAAATAACAACTTACACGAAATGAAATATTTTTGTGATATTCTTGTTCCCCGCGCTCCAAACTGCTCGTAAATAGCATTTGCAGCGAATTTGGAGCAACTTTTGTTATATGTATATTTCATTACCAGGGAGCCGAGAATCGTCGAAATATCGACTTACACGAAATGAAATATTTTTGTGATATTCTTGTTTACCTTACTCCAAACTGCTCTTATATAGCTTTTGCAGCGAATTTAGAACAACTTTTGTTATATGTATATTTCGTGACCAGGGAGCCGAGCATCGTCGAAATATCGACTTACACGTAATGAAACATTTTTATGATACTCTTGTTCCCCGGGCTCCAAACTGCTCGTAAATAGCATTTGAGACGAATTTGGAGCAACTTTTGGTATATGTATATTTCGTGACCAGGGAGCTGAGAATCGGCGAAATATCGACTTAGGCGAAATGAAAAATGTTTGTGATATTCTTGTTCCCCACACTCCAAACTGCTCGTATATAGCTTTTACAGCGAATTTGGAGCAATTATTGTTCAGAGTATATTTAGTGTCCAGGGAGCCGAGAATCGTCGAAATATCGACTTACACGAAATGAAAAATTTTTGCGATATTCTTGTTCCCCACACTCCAAACTTCTTGTACATAGCTTTTGCAGCGAATTTGGAGCAACGTTTGTTAGGATAATATATTTCGTGTCCAGGGAGCTGAGAATCGTCGAAATATCAACTTACACGAAATGAAATATTTTTGTGATATTCTTGTTTACCATACTCCAAACTGCTCTTATATAGCTTTTGCAGCGAATTTAGAACAACTTTTGTTATATGTATATTTCGTGACCAGGGAGCTGAGAATCCTCGAAATATCAACTTACACGAAATGAAATATTTTTGTGATATTCTTGTTAACTACACTCCAAACTTTTCATATATAGCTTTTACAGTGAATTTGGAGCAACGTTTGTTAGGATAATATAGTTCGTGTCCAGGGAGCAAAGAATCCTCGAAAAATCGACTTACGCGAAATGAAAAATTTTTGTGATATTCTTCTTCCCCACGCTCCAAACTGCCCGTATATAGCATTTGCAGCGAATTTGGAACTTTTGTTATATGTATTTTTGGTGTCCAGGGAGCCGAGAATTGTCGAAATAACAACTTACACGAAATGAAATATTTTTGTGATATTCTTGTTCCCCGCGCTCCAAACTGCTCGTAAATAGCATTTGCAGCGAATTTGGAGCAACTTTTGTTATATGTATATTTCATTACCAGGGAGCCGAGAATCGTCGAAATATCGACTTACACGAAATGAAATATTTTTGTGATATTCTTGTTTACCTTACTCCAAACTGCTCTTATATAGCTTTTGCAGCGAATTTAGAACAACTTTTGTTATATGTATATTTCGTGACCAGGGAGCCGAGCATCGTCGAAATATCGACTTACACGTAATGAAACATTTTTATGATACTCTTGTTCCCCGGGCTCCAAACTGCTCGTAAATAGCATTTGCAGCGAATTTGGAGCAACTTTTGTTATATGTATATTTCGTTACCAGTGAGCCGAGAATCGTCGAAATATCGACTTACACGAAATGAAATATTTTTGGGATATTCTTGTTTACCATACTCCAAACTGCTCTTATATAGCTTTTGCAGCGAATTTAGAACAACTTTTGTTATATGTATATTTCGTGACCAGGGAGCCGAGCATCGTCCAAATATCGACTTACACGTAATGAAACATTTTTATGATACTCTTGTTCCCCGGGCTCCAAACTGTTGGTAAATAGCATTTGAGACGAATTTGGAGCAACTTTTGGTATATGTATATTTCGTGACCAGGGAGCTGAGAATCGGCGAAATATCGACTTAGGCGAAATGAAAAATTTTTGTGATATTCTTGTTCCCCACACTCAAAACTGCTCGTATATAGCTTTTACAGCGAATTTGGAGCAACTAATGTTCAGAGTATATTTAGTGTCCAGGGAGCCGAGAATCGTCGAAATATCGACTTACACGAAATGAAAAATTTTTGCGATATTCTTGTTCCCCACATTCCAAACTTCTCGTATATAGCTTTTGCAGCGAATTTGGAGCAACATTTGTTAGGATAATATATTTCGTGTCCAGGGAGCAGAGAATCCTCGAAGAGTCGACTAACGCGAAATGAAAAATGTTTGTGATATTCTTGTTCCCCACGCTCCAAACTGCTGGTATATAGCATTTGCAGCGAATTTGGAGCAACTTTTGTTACATGTGTATTTCGTGTCCAGGGAGCCGAGAATCGTCGAAATATCGACTTACACTTAATGAAACATTTTTATGATATTCTTGTTCCCCGCGCTCCAAACTGCTCGTAAATAGCATTTGAGGCGAATTTGGAGCAACGTTTGGTATATGTATATTTCGTGACCAGGGAGCTGAGAATCGTCGAAATATCGACTTACACGAAATTAAATATTTTTGTGATATTCTTGTTTACCTTACTCCAAACTGCTCGTATATATCATATTTAGCGAATTTGCAGCAACTTTTGTTATATGTATTTTTCGTGTCCAGGGAGCCGAGAATCGTCGAAATATCAACTTACAAGAAATGAAATATTTTTGTGATATTCTTGTTCCCCACGCTCCAAACTGCTCGTAAATAGCATTTGCAGCGAATCTGGAGCAACGTTTGTTATATGTATGTTTCGTTACCAGGGAGCCGAGAATCGTCGAAATATCAACTTACACGAAATGAAATATTTTTGTGATATTCTTGTTTACCTTACTAGAAACTGCTCTTATATAGCTTTTGCAGCGAATTTGGAGCAATTTTTGTTCAGAGTATATTTAGTGTCCAGGGAGCCGAGAATCGTCGAAATATCGACTTACACGAAATGAAAAATTTTTGTGATATTCTTGTTCCCCAGACTCCAAACTTCTCGTATATAGCTTTTGCAATGAATTTGGAGCAACGTTTGTTAGGATAATATATTTCGTGTCCAGGGAGCTGAGAATCCTCGAAATATCAACTTACACGAAATGAAATATTTTTGTGATATTCTTGTTCCCTACACTCCAAACTTTTCATATATAGCTTTTACAGTGAATTTGGAGCAACGTTTGTTAGGATAATATAGTTCGTGTCCAGGGAGCTAAGAATCCTCGAAAAATCGACTTACGCGAAATGAAAAATTTTTGTGATATTCTTCTTCCCCACGCTCCAAACTGCTCGTATATAGCATTTGCAGCGAATTTGGAACTTTTGTTATATGTATTTTTGGTGTCCAGGGAGCCGAGAATTGTCGAAATAACAACTTACACGAAATGAAATATTTTTGTGATATTCTTGTTCCCCGCGCTCCAAACTGCTCGTAAATAGCATTTGCAGCGAATTTGGAGCAACTTTTGTTATATGTATATTTCATTACCAGGGAGCCGAGAATCGTCGAAATATCGACTTACACGAAATGAAATATTTTTGTGATATTCTTGTTTACCTTACTCCAAACTGCTCTTATATAGCTTTTGCAGCGAATTTAGAACAACTTTTGTTATATGTATATTTCGTGACCAGGGAGCCGAGCATCGTCGAAATATCGACTTACACGTAATGAAACATTTTTATGATACTCTTGTTCTCCGGGCTCCAAACTGCTCGTAAATAGCATTTGCAGCGAATTTGGAGCAACTTTTGTTATATGTATATTTCGTTACCAGGGAGCCGAGAATCGTCGAAATATCGACTTACACGAAATGAAATATTTTTGTGATATTCTTGTTTACCATACTCCAAACTGCTCTTATATAGCTTTTGCAGCGAATTTAGAACAACTTTTGTTATATGTATATTTCGTGACCAGGGAGCCGAGCATCGTCCAAATATCGACTTACACGTAATGAAACATTTTTATGATACTCTTGTTCCCCGGGCTCCAAACTGTTGGTAAATAGCATTTGAGACGAATTTGGAGCAACTTTTGGTATACGTATATTTCGTGACCAGGGAGCTGAGAATCGGCGAAATATCGACTTAGGCGAAATGAAAAATTTTTGTGATATTCTTGTTCCCCACACTCAAAACTGCTCGTATATAGCTTTTACAGCGAATTTGGAGCAACTATTGTTCAGAGTATGTTTAGTGTCCAGGGAGCCGAGAATCGTCGAATTATCGACTTACACTAAATGAAAATTTTTTGCGATATTCTTGTTCCCCACACTCCAAACTTCTCGTATATAGCTTTTGCAGCGAATTTGGAGCAACATTTGTTAGGATAATATATTTCGTGTCCAGGGAGCAGAGAATCCTCGAAAAGTCGACTAACGCGAAATGAAAAATGTTTGTGATATTCTTGTTCCCCACGCTCCAAACTGCTGGTATATAGCATTTGCAGCGAATTTGGAGCAACTTTTGTTACATGTATATTTCGTGTCCAGGGAGCCGAGAATCGTCGAAATATCGATTTACACGTAATGAAACATTTTTATGATATTCTTGTTCCCCGCGCTCCAAACTGCTCGTAAATAGCATTTGAGGCGAATTTGGAGCAACGTTTGGTATATGTATATTTCGTGACCAGGGAGCTGAGAATCGTCGAAATATCGACTTACACGAAATTAAATATTTTTGTGATATTCTTGTTTACCTTACTCCAAACTGCTCGTATATAGCATATTTAGCGAATTTGCAGCAACTTTTGTTATATGTATTTTTCGTGTCCAGGGAGCCGAGAATCGTCGAAATATCAACTTACACGAAATGAAATATTTTTGTGATATTCTTGTTCCCCACGCTCCAAACTGCTCGTATATAGATAGCATTTGCAGCGAATTTGGAGCAACTTTTGTTATATGTATTTTTCGTGTCCAGGGAGCCGAGAATCGTCGAAATATCAACTTACACGAAATGAAATATTTTTGTGATATTCTTGTTAACCTTACTCCAAACTGCTCTTATATAGCTTTTGCAGCGAATTTGGAGCAACTTTTGTTCAGAGTATATTTAGTGTCCAGTGAGCCGAGAATCGTCGAAATATCGACTTACACGAAATGAAAAATTTTTGTGATATTCTTGTTCCCCACACTCCAAACTTCTTGTATATAGCTTTTGCAGCGAATTTGGAGCAACGTTTGTTAGGATAATATATTTCGTGTCCAGGGAGCTGAGAATCGTCGAAATATCAACTTACACGAAATGAAATATTTTTGTGATATTCTTGTTTACCATACTCCAAACTGCTCTTATATAGCTTTTGCAGCGAATTTAGAACAACTTTTGTTATATGTATATTTCGTGACCAGGGAGCTGAGAATCCTCGAAATATCAACTTACACGAAATGAAATATTTTTGTGATATTCTTGTTAACTACACTCCAAACTTTTCATATATATAACTTTTACAGTGAATTTGGAGCAACGTTTGTTAGGATAATATAGTTCGTGTCCAGGGAGCAAAGAATCCTCGAAAAATCGACTTACGCGAAATGAAAAATTTTTGTGATATTCTTCTTCCCCACGCTCCAAACTGCCCGTATATAGCATTTGCAGCGAATTTGGAACTTTTGTTATATGTATTTTTGGTGTCCAGGGAGCCGAGAATTGTCGAAATAACAACTTACACGAAATGAAATATTTTTGTGATATTCTTGTTCCCCGCGCTCCAAACTGCTCGTAAATAGCATTTGCAGCGAATTTGGAGCAACTTTTGTTATATGTATATTTCATTACCAGGGAGCCGAGAATCGTCGAAATATCGACTTACACGAAATGAAATATTTTTGTGATATTCTTGTTTACCTTACTCCAAACTGCTCTTATATAGCTTTTGCAGCGAATTTAGAACAACTTTTGTTATATGTATATTTCGTGACCAGGGAGCCGAGCATCGTCGAAATATCGACTTACACGTAATGAAACATTTTTATGATACTCTTGTTCCCCGGGCTCCAAACTGCTCGTAAATAGCATTTGCAGCGAATTTGGAGCAACTTTTGTTATATGTATATTTCGTTACCAGTGCGCCGAGAATCGTCGAAATATCGACTTACACGAAATGAAATATTTTTGGGATATTCTTGTTTACCATACTCCAAACTGCTCTTATATAGCTTTTGCAGCGAATTTAGAACAACTTTTGTTATATGTATATTTCGTGACCAGGGAGCCGAGCATCGTCCAAATATCGACTTACACGTAATGAAACATTTTTATGATACTCTTGTTCCCCGGGCTCCAAACTGTTGGTAAATAGCATTTGAGACGAATTTGGAGCAACTTTTGGTATATGTATATTTCGTGACCAGGGAGCTGAGAATCGGCGAAATATCGACTTAGGCGAAATGAAAAATTTTTGTGATATTCTTGTTCCCCACACTCAAAACTGCTCGTATATAGCTTTTACAGCGAATTTGGAGCAACTAATGTTCAGTGTATATTTAGTGTCCAGGGAGCCGAGAATCGTCGAAATATCGACTTACACGAAATGAAAAATTTTTGCGATATTCTTGTTCCCCACATTCCAAACTTCTCGTATATAGCTTTTGCAGCGAATTTGGAGCAACATTTGTTAGGATAATATATTTCGTGTCCAGGGAGCAGAGAATCCTCGAAGAGTCGACTAACGCGAAATGAAAAATGTTTGTGATATTCTTGTTCCCCACGCTCCAAACTGCTGGTATATAGCATTTGCAGCGAATTTGGAGCAACTTTTGTTACATGTGTATTTCGTGTCCAGGGAGCCGAGAATCGTCGAAATATCGACTTACACGTAATGAAACATTTTTATGATATTCTTGTTCCCCGCGCTCCAAACTGCTCGTAAATAGCATTTGCAGCGAATTTAGAACAACTTTTGTTATATGTATTTTTCGTGTCCAGGGAGCCGAGAATCGTCGAAATATCAACTTACAAGAAATGAAATATTTTTGTGATATTCTTGTTCCCCACGCTCCAAACTGCTCGTAAATAGCATTTGCAGCGAATCTGGAGCAACTTTTGTTATATGTATGTTTCGTTACCAGGCAGCCGAGAATCGTCGAAATATCAACTTACACGAAATGAAATATTTTTGTGATATTCTTGTTTACCTTACTCCAAACTGCTCTTATATAGCTTTTGCAGCGAATTTGGAGCAATTTTTGTTCAGAGTATATTTAGTGTCCAGGGAGCCGAGAATCGTCGAAAAAGCGTCTTACACGAAATGAAAAATTTTTGTGATATTCTTGTTCCCCAGACTCCAAACTTCTCGTATATAGCTTTTGCAATGAATTTGGAGCAACGTTTGTTAGGATAATATATTTCGTGTCCAGGGAGCTGAGAATCCTCGAAATATCAACTTACACGAAATGAAATATTTTTGTGATATTCTTGTTCCCTACACTCCAAACTTTTCATATATAGCTTTTACAGTGAATTTGGAGCAACGTTTGTTAGGATAATATAGTTCGTGTCCAGGGAGCTAAGAATCCTCGAAAAATCGACTTACGCGAAATGAAAAATTTTTGTGATATTCTTCTTCCCCACGCTCCAAACTGCTCGTATATAGCATTTGCAGCGAATTTGGAACTTTTGTTATATGTATTTTTGGTGTCCAGGGAGCCGAGAATTGTCGAAATAACAACTTACACGAAATGAAATATTTTTGTGATATTCTTGTTCCCCGCGCTCCAAACTGCTCGTAAATAGCATTTGCAGCGAATTTGGAGCAACTTTTGTTATATGTATATTTCATTACCAGGGAGCCGAGAATCGTCGAAATATCGACTTACACGAAATGAAATATTTTTGTGATATTCTTGTTTACCTTACTCCAAACTGCTCTTATATAGCTTTTGCAGCGAATTTAGAACAACTTTTGTTATATGTATATTTCGTGACCAGGGAGCCGAGCATCGTCGAAATATCGACTTACACGTAATGAAACATTTTTATGATACTCTTGTTCCCCGGGCTCCAAACTGCTCGTAAATAGCATTTGCAGCGAATTTGGAGCAACTTTTGTTATATGTATATTTCGTTACCAGGGAGCCGAGAATCGTCGAAATATCGACTTACACGAAATGAAATATTTTTGTGATATTCTTGTTTACCATACTCCAAACTGCTCTTATATAGCTTTTGCAGCGAATTTAGAACAACTTTTGTTATATGTATATTTCGTGACCAGGGAGCCGAGCATCGTCCAAATATCGACTTACACGTAATGAAACATTTTTATGATACTCTTGTTCCCCGGGCTCCAAACTGTTGGTAAATAGCATTTGAGACGAATTTGGAGCAACTTTTGGTATACGTATATTTCGTGACCAGGGAGCTGAGAATCGGCGAAATATCGACTTAGGCGAAATGAAAAATTTTTGTGATATTCTTGTTCCCCACGCTCAAAACTGCTCGTATATAGCTTTTACAGCGAATTTGGAGCAACTATTGTTCAGAGTATGTTTAGTGTCCAGGGAGCCGAGAATCGTCGAATTATCGACTTACACTAAATGAAAATTTTTTGCGATATTCTTGTTCCCCACACTCCAAACTTCTCGTATATAGCTTTTGCAGCGAATTTGGAGCAACATTTGTTAGGATAATATATTTCGTGTCCAGGGAGCAGAGAATCCTCGAAAAGTCGACTAACGCGAAATGAAAAATGTTTGTGATATTCTTGTTCCCCACGCTCCAAACTGCTGGTATATAGCATTTGCAGCGAATTTGGAGCAACTTTTGTTACATGTATATTTCGTGTCCAGGGAGCCGAGAATCGTCGAAATATCGATTTACACGTAATGAAACATTTTTATGATATTCTTGTTCCCCGCGCTCCAAACTGCTCGTAAATAGCATTTGAGGCGAATTTGGAGCAACGTTTGGTATATGTATATTTCGTGACCAGGGAGCTGAGAATCGTCGAAATATCGACTTACACGAAATTAAATATTTTTGTGATATTCTTGTTTACCTTACTCCAAACTGCTCGTATATAGCATATTTAGCGAATTTGCAGCAACTTTTGTTATATGTATTTTTCGTGTCCAGGGAGCCGAGAATCGTCGAAATATCAACTTACACGAATTGAAATATTTTTGTGATATTCTTGTTCCCCACGCTCCAAACTGCACGTATATAGATAGCATTTGCAGCGAATTTGGAGCAACTTTTGTTATATGTATTTTTCGTGTCCAGGGAGCCGAGAATCGTCGAAATATCAACTTACACGAAATGAAATATTTTTGTGATATTCTTGTTAACCTTACTCCAAACTGCTCTTATATAGCTTTTGCAGCGAATTTGGAGCAACTTTTGTTCAGAGTATATTTAGTGTCCAGTGAGCCGAGAATCGTCGAAATATCGACTTACACGAAATGAAAAATTTTTGTGATATTCTTGTTCCCCACACTCCAAACTTCTTGTATATAGCTTTTGCAGCGAATTTGGAGCAACGTTTGTTAGGATAATATATTTCGTGTCCAGGGAGCTGAGAATCCTCGAAATATCAACTTACACGAAATGAAATATTTTTGTGATATTCTTGTTCCCTACACTCCAAACTTTTCATATATAGCTTTTACAGTGAATTTGGAGCAACGTTTGTTAGGATAATATAGTTCGTGTCCAGGGAGCTAAGAATCCTCGAAAAATCGACTTACGCGAAATGAAAATTTTTTGTGATATTCTTCTTCCCCACGCTCCAAACTGCTCGTATATAGCATTTGCAGCGAATTTGGAACTTTTGTTATATGTATTTTTGGTGTCCAGGGAGCCGAGAATTGTCGAAATAACAACTTACACGAAATGAAATATTTTTGTGATATTCTTGTTCCCCGCGCTCCAAACTGCTCGTAAATAGCATTTGCAGCGAATTTGGAGCAACTTTTGTTATATGTATATTTCATTACCAGGGAGCCGAGAATCGTCGAAATATCGACTTACACGAAATGAAATATTTTTGTGATATTCTTGTTTACCTTACTCCAAACTGCTCTTATATAGCTTTTGCAGCGAATTTAGAACAACTTTTGTTATATGTATATTTCGTGACCAGGGACCCGAGCATCGTCGAAATATCGACTTACACGTAATGAAACATTTTTATGATACTCTTGTTCCCCGGGCTCCAAACTGCTCGTAAATAGCATTTGAGACGAATTTGGAGCAACTTTTGGTATATGTATATTTCGTGACCAGGGAGCTGAGAATCGGCGAAATATCGACTTAGGCGAAATGAAAAATGTTTGTGATATTCTTGTTCCCCACACTCCAAACTGCTCGTATATAGCTTTTACAGCCAATTTGAAGCAATTATTGTTCAGAGTATATTTAGTGTCCAGGGAGCCGAGAATCGTCGAAATATCGACTTACACGAAATGAAAAATTTTTGCGATATTCTTGTTCCCCACACTCCAAACTTCTTGTATATAGCTTTTGCAGCGAATTTGGAGCAACGTTTGTTAGGATAATATATTTCGTGTCCAGGGAGCTGAGAATCCTCGAAATATCAACTTACACGAAATGAAATATTTTTGTGATATTCTTGTTCCTCGCGCTCCAAACTGATCGTAAATAGCATTTGCAGCGAATTTGGAGCAACTTAAGTTATATGTATATTTCGTTACCAGGGAGCCGAGAATCGTCGAAATATCGACTTACACGAAATGAAATATTTTTGTGATATTCTTGTTTACCATACTCCAAACTGCTCTTATATAGCTTTTGCAGCGAATTTAGAACAACTTTTGTTATATGTATATTTCGTGACCAGGGAGCCGAGCATCGTCCAAATATCCACTTACACGTAATGAAACATTTTTATGATACTCTTGTTCCCCGGGCTACCAACTGTTGGTAAATAGAATTTGAGACGAGTTTGGAGCAACTTTTGGTATATGTATATTTCGTGACCAGGGAGCTGAGAATCGGCGAAATATCGACTTAGGCGAAATGAAAAATTTTTGTGATATTCTTGTTCCCCACACTCCAAACTGCTCGTATATAGCTTTTACAGCGAATTTGGAGCAACTATTGTTCAGAGTATATTTAGTGTCCAGGGAGCCGAGAATCGTCGAAATATCGACTTACACGAAATGAAAAATGTTTGCGATATTCTTGTTCCCCACACTCCAAACTTCTCGTATATAGCTTTTGCAGCGAATTTGGAGCAACATTTGTTAGGATAATATATTTCGTGTCCAGGGAGCAGAGAATCCTCGAAAAGTCGACAAACGCGAAATGAAAAATGTTTGTGATATTCTTGTTCCCCACGCTCCAAACTGCTGGTATATAGCATTTGCAGCGAATTTGGAGCAACTTTTGTTACATGTATATTTCGTGTCCAGGGAGCCGAGAATCGTCGAAATATCGACTTACACGTAATGAAACATTTTTATGATATTCTTGTTCCCCGCGCTCCAAACTGCTCGTAAATAGCATTTGAGGCGAATTTGGAGCAACGTTTGGTATATGTATATTTCGTGACCAGGGAGCTGAGAATCGTCGAAATATCGACTTACACGAAATTAAATATTTTTGTGATATTCTTGTTTACCTTACTCCAAACTGCTCGTATATAGCATATTTAGCGAATTTGCATCAACTTTTGTTATATGTATTTTTCGTGTCCAGGGAGCCGAGAATCGTCGAAATATCAACTTACACGAAATGAAATATTTTTGTGATATTCTTGTTCCCCACGCTCCAAACTGCTCGTAAATAGCATTTGCAGCGAATCTGGAGCAGCTTTTGTTATATGTATATTTCGTTACCAGGGAGCCGAGAATCGTCGAAATATCAACTTACACGAAATGAAATATTTTTGTGATATTCTTGTTTACCTTACTCCAAACTGCTCTTATATAGCTTTTGCAGCGAATTTAGAACAACTTTTGTTATATGTATATTTCGTGACCAGGGAGCCGAGCATCGTCGAAATATCGACTTACACGTAATGAAACATTTTTATGATACTCTTGTTCCCCGGGCTCCAAATTGTTGGTAAATAGCATTTGAGACGAATTTGGAGCAACTTTTGGTATATGTATATTTCGTGACCAGGGAGCTGAGAATCGGCGAAATATCGACTTAGGCGAAATGAAAAATTTTTGTGATATTCTTGTTCCCCACACTCAAAACTGCTCGTATATAGCTTTTACAGCGAATTTGGAGCAACTATTGTTCAGAGTATATTTAGTGTCCAGGGAGCCGAGAATCGTCGAAATATCGACTTACGCGAAATGAAAAATTTTTGCGATATTCTTGTTCCCCACATTCCAAACTTCTCGTATATAGCTTTTGCAGCGAATTTGGAGCAACATTTGTTAGGATAATATATTTCGTGTCCAGGGAGCAGAGAATCCTCGAAAAGTCGACTAACGCGAAATGAAAAATGTTTGTGATATTCTTGTTCCCCACGCTCCAAACTGCTGGTATATAGCATTTGCAGCGAATTTGGAGCAACTTTTGTTACATGTATATTTCGTGTCCAGGGAGCCGAGAATCGTCGAAATATCGACTTACACGTAATGAAACATTTTTATGATATTCTTGTTCCCCGCGCTCCAAACTGCTCGTAAATAGCATTTGAGGCGAATTTGGAGCAACGTTTGGTATATGTATTTTTCGTGTCCAGGGAGCCGAGAATCGTCGAAATATCAACTTACAAGAAATGAATTATTTTTGTGATATTCTTGTTCCCCACGCTCCAAACTGCTCGTAAATAGCATTTGCAGCGAATCTGGAGCAACTTTTGTTATATGTATATTTCGTTACCAGGGAGCCGAGAATCGTCGAAATATCAACTTACACGAAATGAAATATTTTTGTGATATTCTTGTTTACCTTACTCCAAACTGCTCTTATATAGCTTTTTCAGCGAATTTGGAGCAATTTTTGTTCAGAGTATATTTAGTGTCCAGGGAGCCGAGAATCGTCGAAATATCGACTTAAACGAAATGAAAAATTTTTGTGATATTCTTGTTCCCCAGACTCCAAACTTCTCGTATATAGCTTTTGCAGCGAATTTGGAGCAACGTTAGTTAGGATAAAATATTTCGTGTCCAGGGAGCTGAGAATCCTCGAAAATTCGACTTACGCGAAATGAAAAATTTTTGTGATATTCTTGTTCCCCACGCTCCAAACTGCTCGTATATAGATAGCATTTGCAGCGAATTTGGAGCAACTTTTGTTATATGTATTTTTCGTGTCCAGGGAGCCGAGAATCGTCGAAATATCAACTTGCACGAAATGAAATATTTTTGTGATATTCTTGTTAACCTTACTCCAAACTGCTCTTATATAGCTTTTGCAGCGAATTTGGAGCAACTTTTGTTCAGAGTATATTTAGTGTCCAGTGAGCCGAGAATTGTCGAAATATCGACTTACCAGAAATGAAAAATTTTTGTGATATTCTTGTTCCCCACACTCCAAACTTCTTGTATATAGCTTTTGCAGCGAATTTGGAGCAACGTTTGTTAGGATAATATATTTCGTGTCCAGGGAGCTGAGAATCCTCGAAATATCAACTTACACGAAATGAAATATTTTTGTGATATTCTTGTTCCCTACACTCCAAACTTTTCATATATAGCTTTTACAGTGAATTTGGAGCAACGTTTGTTAGGATAATATAGTTCGTGTCCAGGGAGCTAAGAATCCTCGAAAAATCGACTTACGCGAAATGAAAATTTTTTGTGATATTCTTCTTCCCCACGCTCCAAACTGCTCGTATATAGCATTTGCAGGGAATTTGGAACTTTTGTTATATGTATTTTTGGTGTCCAGGGAGCCGAGAATTGTCGAAATAACAACTTACACGAAATGAAATATTTTTGTGATATTCTTGTTCCCCGCGCTCCAAACTGCTCGTAAATAGCATTTGCAGCGAATTTGGAGCAACTTTTGTTATATGTATATTTCATTACCAGGGAGCCGAGAATCGTCGAAATATCGACTTACACGAAATGAAATATTTTTGTGATATTCTTGTTTACCTTACTCCAAACTGCTCTTATATAGCTTTTGCAGCGAATTTAGAACAACTTTTGTTATATGTATATTTCGTGACCAGGGAGCCGAGCATCGTCGAAATATCGACTTACACGTAATGAAACATTTTTATGATACTCTTGTTCCCCGGGCTCCAAACTGCTCGTAAATAGCATTTGCAGCGAATTTGGAGCAACTTTTGTTATATGTATATTTCGTTACCAGGGAGCCGAGAATCGTCGAAATATCGACTTACACGAAATGAAATATTTTTGTGATATTCTTGTTTACCATACTCCAAACTGCTCTTATATAGCTTTTGCAGCGAATTTAGAACAACTTTTGTCATATGTATATTTCGTGACCAGGGAGCCGAGCATCGTCCAAATATCGACTTACACGTAATGAAACATTTTTATGATACTCTTGTTCCCCGGGCTCCAAACTGTTGGTAAATAGCATTTGAGACGAATTTGGAGCAACTTTTGGTATATGTATATTTCGTGACCAGGGAGCTGAGAATCGGCGAAATATCGACTTAGGCGAAATGAAAAATTTTTGTGATATTCTTGTTCCCCACACTCAAAACTGCTCGTATATAGCTTTTACAGCGAATTTGGAGCAACTACTGTTCAGAGTATATTTAGTGTCCAGGGAGCCGAGAATCGTCGAAATATCGACTTACACTAAATGAAAAATTTTTGCTATATTCTTGTTCCCCACACTCCAAACTTCTCGTATATAGCTTTTGCAGCGAATTTGGAGCAACATTTGTTAGGATAATATATTTCGTGTCCAGGGAGCAGAGAATCCTCGAAAAGTCGACTAACGCGAAATGAAAAATGTTTGTGATATTCTTGTTCCCCACGCTCCAAACTGCTGGTATATAGCATTTGCAGCGTATTTGGAGCAACCTTTGTTACATGTATATTTCGTGTCCAGGGAGCCGAGAATCGTCGAAATATCGACTTACACGTAATGAAACATTTTTATGATATTCTTGTTCCCCGCGCTCCAAACTGCTCGTCAATAGCATTTGAGGCGAATTTGGAGCAACGTTTGGTATATGTATATTTCGTGACCAGGGAGCTGAGAATCGTCGAAATATCGACTTACACGAAATTAAATATTTTTGTGATATTCTTGTTTACCTTACTCCAAACTGCTCGTATATAGCATATTTAGCGAATTTGCAGCAACTTTTGTTATATGTATTTTTCGTGTCCAGGGAGCCGAGAATCGTCGAAATATCATCTTACACGAAATGAAATATTTTTGTGATATTCTTGTTCCCCACGCTCCAAACTGCTCGTTTATAGATAGCATTTGCAGCGAATTTGGAGCAACTTTTGTTATATGTATTTTTCGTGTCCAGGGAGCCGAGAATCGTCGAAATATCAACTTACACGAAATGAAATATTTTTGTGATATTCTTGTTAACCTTACTCCAAACTGCTCTTATATAGCTTTTGCAGCGAATTTGGAGCAACTTTTGTTCAGAGTATATTTAGTGTCCAGGGAGCCGAGAATCGTCGAAATATCGACTTACACGAAATGAAAAATTTTTGTGATATTCTTGTTCCCCAGACTCCAAACTTCTCGTATATAGCTTTTGCAGCGAATTTGGAGCAACGTTTGTTAGGATAAAATATTTCGTGTCCAGGGAGCTCAGAATCCTCGAAAATTCGACTTACGCGAAATGAAAAATTTTTGTGATATTCTTGTTCCCCACGCTCCAAATTGCTCGTATATAGATAGCATTTGCAGCGAATTTGGAGCAACTTTTGTTATATGTATTTTTCGTGTCCAGGGAGCCGAGAATCGTCGAAATATCAACTTACACGAAATGAAATATTTTTGTGATATTTTTGTTAACCTTACTCCAAACTGCTCTTATATAGCTTTTGCAGCGAATTTGGAGCAACTTTTGTTCAGAGTATATTTAGTGTCCAGTGAGCCGAGAATCGTCGAAATATCGACTTACCAGAAATGAAAAATTTTTGTGATATTCTTGTTCCCCACACTCCAAACTTCTTGTATATAGCTTTTGCAGCGAATTTGGAGCAACGTTTGTTAGGATAATATATTTCGTGTCCAGGGAGCTGAGAATCCTCGAAATATCAACTTACACGAAATGAAATATTTTTGTGATATTCTTGTTCCCTACACTCCAAACTTTTCATATATAGCTTTTACAGTGAATTTGGAGCAACGTTTGTTAGGATAATATAGTTCGTGTCCAGGGAGCTAAGAATCCTCGAAAAATCGACTTACGCGAAATGAAAAATTTTTGTGATATTCTTGTTCCCCACACTCAAAACTGCTCGTATATAGCTTTTACAGCGAATTTGGAGCAACTATTGTTCAGAGTATATTTAGTGTCCAGGGAGCCGAGAATCGTCGAAATATCGACTTACGCGAAATGAAAAATTTTTGCGATATTCTTGTTCCCCACATTCCAAACTTCTCGTATATAGCTTTCGCAGCGAATTTGGAGCAACATTTGTTAGGATAATATATTTCGTGTCCAGGGAGCAGAGAATCCTCGAAAAGTCGACTAACGCGAAATGAAAAATGTTTGTGATATTCTTGTTCCCCACGCTCCAAACTGCTGGTATATAGCATTTGCAGCGAATTTGGAGCAACTTTTGTTACATGTATATTTCGTGTCCAGGGAGCCGAGAATCGTCGAAATATCGACTTACACGTAATGAAACATTTTTATGATATTCTTGTTCCCCGCGCTCCAAACTGCTCGTAAATAGCATTTGAGGCGAATTTGGAGCAACGTTTGGTATATGTATATTTCGTGACCAGGGAGCTGAGAATCGTCGAAATATCGACTTACACGAAATTAAATATTTTTGTGATATTCTTGTTTACCTTACTCCAAACTGCTCGTATATAGCATATTTAGCGAATTTGCAGCAACTTTTGTTATATGTATTTTTCGTGTCCAGGGAGCCGAGAATCGTCGAAATATCATGTTACACGAAATGAAATATTTTTTAGATATTCTTGTTCCCCACGCTCCAAACTGCTCGTTTATAGATAGCATTTGCAGCGAATTTGGAGCAACTTTTGTTATATGTATTTTTCGTGTCCAGGGAGCCGAGAATCGTCGAAATATCAACTTACACGAAATGAAATATTTTTGTGATATTCTTGTTAACCTTACTCCAAACTGCTCTTATATAGCTTTTGCAGCGAATTTGGAGCAACTTTTGTTCAGAGTATATTTAGTGTCCAGTGAGCCGAGAATCGTCGAAATATCGACTTACACGAAATGAAAAATTTTTGTGATATTCTTGTTCCCCACACTCCAAACTTCTTGTATATAGCTTTTGCAGCGAATTTGGAGCAACGTTTGTTAGGATAATATATTTCATGTCCAGGGAGCTGAGAATCCTCGAAATATCAACTTACACGAAATGAAATATTTTTTTTATATTCTTGTTCCCTACACTCCAAACTTTTCATATATAGCTTTTACAGTGAATTTGGAGCAACGTTTGTTAGGATAATATAGTTCGTGTCCAGGGAGCTAAGAATCCTCGAAAAATCGACTTACGCGAAATGAAAAATTTTTGTGATATTCTTCTTCCCCATGCTCCAAACTGCTCGTATATAGCATTTGCAGCGAATTTGGAACTTTTGTTATATGTATTTTTGGTGTCCAGGGAGCCGAGAATTGTCGAAATAACAACTTACACGAAATGAAATATTTTTGTGATATTCTTGTTCCCCGCGCTCCAAACTGCTCGTAAATAGCATTTGCAGCGAATTTGGAGCAACTTTTGTTATATGTATATTTCATTACCAGGGAGCCGAGAATCGTCGAAATATCGACTTACACGAAATGAAATATTTTTGTGATATTCTTGTTTACCTTACTCCAAACTGCTCTTATATAGCTTTTGCAGCGAATTTAGAACAACTTTTGTTATATGTATATTTCGTGACCAGGGAGCCGAGCATCGTCGAAATATCGACTTACACGTAATGAAATATTTTTATGATACTCTTGTTCCCCGGGCTCCAAACTGCTCGTAAATAGCATTTGAGACGAATTTGGAGCAACTTTTGGTATATGTATATTTCGTGACCAGGGAGCTGAGAATCGGCGAAATATCGACTTAGTCGAAATGAAAAATTTTTGTGATATGCTTGTTCCCCACACTCCAAACTGCTCTTATATAGCTTTTACAGCGAATTTGGAGCAACTATTGTTCAGAGTATATTTAGTGTCCAGGGAGCCGAGAATCGTCGAAATATCGACTTACACGAAATGAAAAATTTTTGAGATATTCTTGTTCCCCACACTCCAAACTTCTCGTATATAGCTTTTGCAGCGAATTTGGAGCAACATTTGTTAGGATAATATATTTCATGTCCAGGGAGCAGAGAATCCTCGAAAAGTCGACTAACGCGAAATGAAAAATGTTTGTGATATTCTTGTTCCCCACGCTCCAAACTGCTGGTATATAGCATTTGCAGCGAATTTGGAGCAACTTTTGTTACATGTATATTTCGTGTCCAGGGATCCGAGAATCGTCGAAATATCGACTTACACGTAATGAAACATTTTTATGATATTCTTGTTCCCCGCGCTCCAAACTGCTCGTAAAAAGCATTTGAGGCGAATTTGGAGCAACGTTTGGTATATGTATATTTCGTGACCAGGGAGCTGAGAATCGTCGAAATATCGACTTACACGAAATTAAATATTTTTGTGATATTCTTGTTTACCTTACTCCAAACTGCTCGTATATAGCATATTTAGCGAATTTGCAGCAACTTTTGTTATATGTATTTTTCGTGTCCAGGGAGCCGAGAATCGTCGAAATATCAACTTACACGAAATGAAATATTTTTGTGATATTCTTGTTAACCTTACTCCAAACTGCTCTTATATAGCTTTTGCAGCGATTTTGGAGCAACTTTTGTTCAGAGTATATTTAGTGTCCAGTGAGCCGAGAATCGTCGAAATATCGACTTACACGAAATGAAAAATTTTTGTGATATTCTTGTTCCCCACACTCCAAACTTCTTGTATATAGCTTTTGCAGCGAATTTGGAGCAACGTTTGTTAGGATAATATATTTCGTGTCCAGGGAGCTGAGAATCCTCGAAATATCAACTTACACGAAATGAAATATTTTTGTGATATTCTTGTTCCCCACACTCCAAACTTTTCATTATAGCTTTTACAGTGAATTTGGGGCTACGTTTGTTAGGATAATGTAGTTCGTGTCCAGGGAGCTGAGAATCCTCCAAAAATCGACTTACGCGAAATGAAAAATTTTTGTGATATTCTTCTTCCCCTAGCTCCAAACTGCCCGTATATAGCATTTGCAGCGAATTTGGAACTTTTGTTATATGTATATTTCGTTACCAGGGAGCCGAGAATCGTCGAAATATCGACTTACACGAAATGAAATATTTTTGTGATATTCTTGTTTACCTTACTCCAAACTGCTCTTATATAGCTTTTGCAGCGAATTAGGAGCAACTTTTGTTCAGAGTTTATTTAGTGTCCAGGGAGCCGAGAATCGTCGAAATATCGACTTACACGAAATGAAAAATTTTTGTGATATTCTTGTTCCCAAGACTCCAAACTTCTCGTATATAGCTTTTGCAGCGAATTTGCAGCAACATTTGTTAGGATAATATATTTCGTGTCCAGGGAGCTGAGAATCCTCGAAAAATCGACTTACGCGAAATGAAAAATTTTTGTGAAATTCTTGTTCCCCACGCTCCAAACTGCTCGTATATAGATAGCATTTGCAGCGAATTTGGAGCAACTTTTGTTATATGTATTTTTCGTGTCCAGGGAGCCGAGAATCGTCGAAATATCAACTTACACGAAATGAAATATTTTTGTGATATTCTTGTTAACCTTACTCCAAACTGCTCTTATATAGCTTTTGCAGCGATTTTGGAGCAACTTTTGTTCAGAGTATATTTAGTGTCCAGTGAGCCGAGAATCGTCGAAATATCGACTTACACGAAATGAAAAATTTTTGTGATATTCTTGTTCCCCACACTCCAAACTTCTTGTATATAGCTTTTGCAGCGAATTTGGAGCAACGTTTGTTAGGATAATATAATTCGTGTCCAGGGAGCTGAGAATCCTCGAAATATCAACTTACACGAAATGAAATATTTCTGTGATATTCTTGTTCCCCACACTCCAAACTTTTCATTATAGCTTTTACAGTGAATTTGGAGCTACGTTTGTTAGGATAATGTAGTTCGTGTCAAGGGAGCTGAGAATCCTCCAAAAATCGACTTACGCGAAATGAAAAATTTTTGTGATATTCTTCTTCCCCTAGCTCCAAACTGCTCGTATATAGCATTTGCAGCGAATTTGGAACTTTTGTTATATGTATATTTCGTTACCAGGGAGCCGAGAATCGTCGAAATATCGACTTACACGAAATGAAATATTTTTGTGATATTCTTGTTTACCTTACTCCAAACTGCTCTTATATAGCTTTTGCAGCGAATTTAGAACAACTTTTGTTATATGTATATTTCGTGACCAGGGAGCCGAGCATCTTCCAAATATCGACTTACACGTAATGAAACATTTTTATGATACTCTTGTTCCCCGGGCTCCAAACTGCTCGTAAATAGCATTTGAGACGAATTTGGAGCAACTTTTGGTATATGTATATTTCGTGACTAGGGAGCTGAGAATCGGCGAAATATCGACTTAGGCGAAATGAAAAATTTTTGTGATATTCTTGTTCCCCACACTCCAAACTTTTCGTATATAGCTTTTACAGTGAATTTGGAGCAACTATTGTTCAGAGTATATTTAGTGTCCAGGGAGCCGAGAATCGTCGAAATATCGACTTACACGAAATGAAAAATTTTTGCGATATTCTTGTTCCCCACACTCCAAACTTCTTGTATATAGCTTTTGCAGCGAATTTGGAGCAACGTTTGTTAGGATAATATATTTCGTGTCCAGGGAGCTGAGAATCCTCGAAATATCAACTTACACGAAATGAAATATTTTTGTGATATTCTTGTTCCCCGCGCTCCAAACTGCTCGTAAATAGCATTTGCAGCGAATTTGGAGCAACTTTTGTTATATGTATATTTCGTGACCAGGGAGCCGAGAATCGTCGAAATATCGACCTACACGTAATGAAACATTTTTATGAAATTCTTGTTCCCCGCGCTCCAAACTGCTCGTAAATAGCATTTGAGGCGAATTTGGAGCAACGTTTGGTATATGTATATTTCGTGACCAGGGAGCTGAGAATCGTCGAAATATCGACTTACACGAAATGAAATATTTTTGTGATATTCTTGTTTACCTTACTCCAAACTGCTCGTATATAGCATTTGCAGCGAATTTGGAGCAACTTTTGTTATATGTATTTTTCGTGTCCAGGGAGCCGAGAATCGTCGAAATATCAACTTACACGAAATGAAATATTTTTGTGAAATTCTTGTTAACCTTACTCCAAACTGCTCTTATTTGCAGCGATTTTGGAGCAACTTTTGTTCAGAGTATATTTAGTGTCCAGTGAGCCGAGAATCGTCGAAATATCGACTTACACGAAATGAAAAATTTTTGTGATATTCTTGTTCCCCACACTCCAAACTTCTTGTATATAGCTTTTGCAGCGAATTTGGAGCAACGTTTGTTAGGATAATATATTTCGTGTCCAGGGAGCTGAGAATCCTCGAAATATCAACTTACACGAAATGAAATATTTTTGTGATATTCTTGTTCCCTACACTCCAAACTTTTCATATATAGCTTTTACAGTGAATTTGGAGCAACGTTTGTTAGGATAATATATTTCGTGTCCAGGGAGCTAAGAATCCTCGAAAAATCGACTTACGCGAAATGAAAAATTTTTGTGATATTCTTCTTCCCCATGCTCCAAACTGCTCGTATATAGCATTTGCAGCGAATTTGGAACTTTTGTTATATGTATTTTTGGTGTCCAGGGAGCCGAGAATTGTCGAAATAACAACTTACACGAAATGAAATATTTTTGTGATATTCTTGTTCCCCGCGCTGCAAACTGCTCGTAAATAGCATTTGCAGCGAATTTGGAGCAACTTTTGTTATATGTATATTTCATTACCAGGGAGCCGAGAATCGTCGAAATATCGACTTACACGAAATGAAATATTTTTGTGATATTCTTGTTTACCTTACTCCAAACTGCTCTTATATAGCTTTTGCAGCGAATTTAGAACAACTTTTGTTATATGTATATTTCGTGACCAGGGAGCCGAGCATCGTCGAAATATCGACTTACACGTAATGAAACATTTTTATGATACTCTTGTTCCCCGGGCTCCAAACTGCTCGTAAATAGCATTTGAGACGAATTTGGAGCAACTTTTGGTATATGTATATTTCGTGACCAGGGAGCTGAGAATCGTCGAAATATAGACTTACACGAAATGAAATATTTTTGTGATATTCTTGTTTACCTTACTCCAAACTGCTCGTATATAGCATTTGCAGCGAATTTGGAGCAACTTTTGTTATATGTATTTTTCGTGTCCAGGGAGCCGAGAATCGTCGAAATATCAACTTACACGAAATGAAATATTTTTGTGATATTCTTGTTCCCCACGCTCCAAACTGCTCGTAAATAGCATTTGCAGCGAATCTGGAGCTACTTTTGTTATATGTATATTTCGTTACCAGGGAGCCGAGAATCGTCGAAATATCAGCTTATACGAAATGAAATATTTTTGTGATATTCTTGTTTACCTTACTCCAAACTGCTCTTATATAGCTTTTGCAGCGAATTTGGAGCAATTTTTGTTCAGAGTATATTTAGTGTCCAGGGAGCCGAGAATCGTCGAAATATCGACTTACACGAAATGAAAAATTTTTGTGATATTCTTGTTCCCCAGACTCCAAACTTCTCGTATATAGCTTTTGCAGCGAATTTGGAGCAACGTTTGTTAGGATAAAATATTTCGTGTCCAGGGAGCTGAGAATCCTCGAAAATTCGACTTACGCGAAATGAAAAATTTTTGTGATATTCTTGTTCCCCACGCTCCAAACTGCTCGTATATAGATAGCATTTGCAGCGAATTTGGAGCAACTTTTGTTACATGTATTTTTCGTGTCCAGGGAGCCGAGAATCGTCGAAATATCAACTTACACGAAATGAAATATTTTTGTGATATTCTTGTTCCCCGCGCTCCAAACTGCTCGTAAATAGCATTTGAGGCGAATTTGGAGCAACGTTTGGTATATGTATATTTCGTGACCAGGGAGCTGAGAATCGTCGAAATATCGACTTACACGAAATGAAATATTTTTGTGATATTCTTGTTTACCTTACTCCAAACTGCTCTTATATAGCTTTTGCTGCGAATTTAGAACAACTTTTGTTATATGTATATTTCGTGACCAGGGAGCCGAGCATCGTCGAAATATCGACTTACACGTAATGAAACATTTTTATGATACTCTTGTTCCCCGGGCTCCAAACTGCTCGTAAACAGCATTTGAGACGAATTTGGAGCAACTTTTGGTATATGTATATTTCGTGACCAGGGAGCTGAGAATCGGCGAAATATCGACTTAGGCGAAATGAAAAATTTTTGTGATATTCTTGTTCCCCACACTCCAAACTGCTCGTATATAGCTTTTACAGCGAATTTGGAGCAACTATTGTTCAGAGTATATTTAGTGTCCAGGGAGCCGAGAATCGTCGAAATATCGACTTACACGAAATGAAAAATTTTTGCGATATTCTTGTTCCCCACACTCCAAACTTCTTGTAAATGTTTCCTTTAAATAAGGATAATAAATAAAGATGAGAATATATTATAATATTTATAATATTATAATATTATAATTATAATATTTATCTGCAATTTTATTTTTAACATTTTAAAAATCTATATTTTTCATTTTTTAA
This sequence comes from Hymenopus coronatus, assembly GCA_030762935.1. Classification (NCBI taxonomy): domain Eukaryota; kingdom Metazoa; phylum Arthropoda; class Insecta; order Mantodea; family Hymenopodidae; genus Hymenopus; species Hymenopus coronatus. The sequence continues at coordinate 303,046 of CM060899.1, read as the reverse complement.
ATATAACTTTTGCAGCGAATTTGGATCAACGTTTGTTAGGATAATATATTTCGTGTCCAGGGAGCTGAGAATCCTCGAAATATCAACTTACACGATATGAAAAATGTTTGTGATATTCTTGTTCCTCGCGCTCCAAACTGCTCGTAAATAGCATTTGAGGCGAATTTGGAGCAACGTTTGGTATATATGTATATTTCGTGACCAGGGAGCCGAGAATCGTCGAAATATCGACTTACACGAAATTAAATATTTTTGTGATATTCTTGCTTACCTTACTCCAAACTGCTCGTATATAGCATATTTAGCGAATTTGCAGCAACTTTTGTTATATGTATTTTTCGTGTCCAGGGAGCCGAGAATCGTCGAAATATCAACTTACACGAAATGAAATATTTTTGTGATATTCTTGTTCCCCACGCTCCAAATTGCTCGTTAATAGCATTTGATGCGAATTTGGAGCAACTTTTGTTATATGTATATTTCGTTACCAGGGAGCCGAGAATCGTCGAAATATCGACTTACACGAAATGAAATATTTTTGTGATATTCTTGTTTACCTTACTCCAAACTGCTCGTATATAGCATTTGCAGCGAATTTGGAGCAACTTTTGTTATATGTATTTTTCGTGTCCAGGTAGCCGAGAATCGTCGAAATATCAACTTACACGAAATGAAATATTTTTGTGATATTCTTGTTCCCCACGCTCCAAACTGCTCGTAAATAGCATTTGCAGCGAATCTGGAGCAACTTTTCTTATATGTATATTTCGTTACCAGGGAGCCGAGAATCGTCGAAATATCAACTTACACGAAATGAAATATTTTTGTGATATTCTTGTTTACCTTACTCCAAACTGCTCTTATATAGCTTTTGCAGCGAATTTGGATCAACGTTTGTTAGGATAATATATTTCGTGTCCAGGGAGCTGAGAATCCTCGAAATATCAACTTACACGATATGAAAAATGTTTGTGATATTCTTGTTCCTCGCGCTCCAAACTGCTCGTAAATAGCATTTGAGGCGAATTTGGAGCAACGTTTGGTATATATGTATATTTCGTGACCAGGGAGCCGAGAATCGTCGAAATATCGACTTACACGAAATTAAATATTTTTGTGATACTCTTGCTTACCTTACTCCAAACTGCTCGTATATAGCATATTTAGCGAATTTGCAGCAACTTTTGTTATATGTATTTTTCGTGTCCAGGGAGCCGAGAATCGTCGAAATATCAACTTACACGAAATGAAATATTTTTGTGATATTCTTGTTCCCCACGCTCCAATTTGCTCGTTAATAGCATTTGATGCGAATTTGGAGCAACTTTTGTTATATGTATATTTCGTTACCAGGGAGCCGAGAATCGTCGAAATATCGACTTACACGAAATGAAATATTTTTGTGATATTCTTGTTTACCTTACTCCAAACTGCTCGTATATAGCATTTGCAGCGAATTTGGAGCAACTTTTGTTATATGTATTTTTCGTGTCCAGGTAGCCGAGAATCGTCGAAATATCAACTTACACGAAATGAAATATTTTTGTGATATTCTTGTTCCCCACGCTCCAAACTGCTCGTAAATAGCATTTGCAGCGAATCTGGAGCAACTTTTCTTATATGTATATTTCGTTACCAGGGAGCCGAGAATCGTCGAAATATCAACTTACACGAAATGAAATGTTTTTGTGATATTCTTGTTTACCTTACTCCAAACTGCTCTTATATAGCTTTTGCAGCGAATTTGGAGCAATTTTTGTTCAGAGTATATTTAGTGTCCAGGGAGCCGTGAATCGTCGAAATATCGACTTACACGAAATGAAAAATTTTTGTGATATTCTTGTTCCCCAGACTCCAAACTTCTCGTATATAGCTTTTGCAGCGAATTTGGAGCAACGTTTGTTAGGATAAAATATTTCGTGTCCAGGGAGCTGAGAATCCTCGAAAATTCGACTTACGCGAAATGAAAAATTTTTGTGATATTCTTGTTCCCCACGCTCCAAACTGCTCGTATATAGATAGCATTTGCAGCGAATTTTGAGCAACTTTTGTTATATGTATTTTTCGTGTCCAGGGAGCCGAGAATCGTCGAAATATCAACTTACACGAAATGAAATATTTTTGTGATATTCTTGTTAACCTTACTCCAAACTGCTCTTATATAGCTTTTGCAGCGAATTTGGAGCAACTTTTGTTCAGAGTATATTTAGTGTCCAGTGAGCCGAGAATCGTCGAAATATCGACTTACACGAAATGAAAAATTTTTGTGATATTCTTGTTCCCCACACTCCAAACTTCTTGTATATAGCTTTTGCAGCGAATTTGGAGCAACGTTTGTTAGGATAATATATTTCGTGTCCAGGGAGCTGAGAATCCTCGAAATATCAACTTACACGAAATGAAATATTTTTGTGATATTCTTGTTCCCCACACTCCAAACTTTTCATATATAGCTTTTACAGTGAATTTGGAGCAACGTTTGTTAGGATAATATAGTTCGTGTCCAGGGAGCTAAGAATCCTCGAAAAATCGACTTACGCGAAATGAAAATTTTTTGTGATATTCTTCTTCCCCACGCTCCAAACTGCTCGTATATAGCATTTGCAGCGAATTTGGAACTTTTCTTATATGTATTTTTGGTGTCCAGGGAGCCGAGAATTGTCGAAATAACAACTTACACGAAATGAAATATTTTTGTGATATTCTTGTTCCCCGCGCTCCAAACTGCTCGTAAATAGCATTTGCAGCGAATTTGGAGCAACTTTTGTTATATGTATATTTCGTTACCAGGGAGCCGAGAATCGTCGAAATATCGACTTACACGAAATGAAATATTTTTGTGATATTCTTGTTTACCTTACTCCAAACTGCTCTTATATAGCTTTTGCAGCGAATTTAGAACAACTATTGTTATATGTATATTTCGTGACCAGGGAGCCGGGCATCGTCGAAATATCGACTTACACGTAATGAAACATTTTTATGATACTCTTGTTCCCCGGGCTCCAAACTGCTCGTAAATAGCATTTGAGACGAATTTGGAGCAACTTTTGGTATACGTATATTTCGTTACCAGGGAGCCGAGAATCGTCGAAATATCGACTTACACGAAATGAAATATTTTTGTGATATTCTTGTTTACCTTACTCCAAACTGCTCTTATATAGCTTTTGCAGCGAATTTAGAACAACTTTTGTTATATGTATATTTCGTGACCAGGGAGCCGAGCATCGTCCAAATATCGACTTACACGTAATGAAACATTTTTATGATACTCTTGTTCCCCGGGCTCCAAACTGCTCGTAAATAGCATTTGAGACGAATTTGGAGCAACTTTTGGTATATGTATATTTCGTGACCAGGGAGCTGAGAATCGGCGAAATATCGACTTAGGCGAAATGAAAATTTTTTGTGATATTCTTGTTCCCCACACTCCAAACTGCTCGTATATAGCTTTTACAGCGAATTTGGAGCAACTATTGTTCAGAGTATATTTAGTGTCCAGGGAGCCGAGAATCGTCGAAATATCGACTTACACGAAATGAAAAATTTTTGCGATATTCTTGTTCCCCACACTCCAAACTTCTCGTATATAGCTTTTGCAGCGAATTTGGAGCAACATTTGTTAGGATAATATATTTCGTGTCCAGGGAGCAGAGAATCCTCGAAAAGTCGACTAACGCGAAATAAAAATGTTTGTGATATTCTTGTTCCCCACGCTCCAAACTGCTGGTATATAGCATTTGCAGCGAATTTGGAGCAACTTTTGTTACATGTATATTTCGTGTCCAGGGAGCCGAGAATCGTCGAAATATCGACTTACACGTAATGAAACATTTTTATGATATTCTTGTTCCCCGCGCTCCAAACTGCTCGTAAATAGCATTTGAGGCGAATTTGGAGCAACGTTTGGTATATGTATATTTCGTGACCAGGGAGCTGAGAATCGTCGAAATATCGACTTACACGAAATTAAATATTTTTGTGATATTCTTGTTTACCTTACTCCAAACTGCTCGTATATAGCATATTTAGCGAATTTGCAGCAACTTTTGTTATATGTATTTTTCGTGTCCAGGGAGCCGAGAATCGTCGAAATATCAACTTACACGAAATGAAATATTTTTGTGATATTCTTGTTCCCCACGCTCCAAATTGCTCGTTAATAGCATTTGCAGCGAATTTGGAGCAACTATTGTTATATGTATTTTTCGTGTCCAGGGAACCGAGAATCGTCGAAATATCAACTTACACGAAATGAAATATTTTTGTGATATTCTTGTCCCCACACTCCAAACTTTTCATTATAGCTTTTACAGTGCATTTGGAGCTACGTTTGTTAGGATAATGTAGTTCGTGTCCAGGGAGCTGAGAATCCTCCAAAAATCGACTTACGCGAAATGAAAAATTTTTGTGATATTCTTCTTCCCCTAGCTCCAAACTGCTCGTATATAGCATTTGCAGCGAATTTGGAACTTTTGTTATATGTATTTTTGGTGTCCAGGGAGCCGAGAATTGTCGAAAAATCAACTTACACGAAATGAAATATTTTTGTGATATTCTTGTTCCCCGCGCTCCAAACTGCTCGTAAATAGCATTAGCAGCGAATTTGGAGCAACTTTTGTTATATGTATATTTCGTTACCAGGGAGCCGAGTATTGTCGAAATATCGACTTACACGAAATGAAATATTTTTGTGATATTCTTGTTTACCTTACTCCAAACTGCGCTTATATAGCTTTTGCAGCGAATTTAGAACAACTTTTGTTATATGTATATTTCGTGACCAGGGAGCCGAGCATCGTCCAAATATCGACTTACACGTAATGAAACATTTTTATGATACTCTTGTTCCCCGGGCTCAAAACTGCTCGTAAATAGCATTTGAGACGAATTTGGAGCAACTTTTGGTATATGTATATTTCGTGACCAGGGAGCTGAGAATCGGCGAAATATCGACTTAGGCGAAATGAAAAATTTTTGTGATATTCTTGTTCCCCACACTCCAAACTGCTCGTATATAGCTTTTACAGCGAATTTGGAGCAACTATTGTTCAGAGTATATTTAGTGTCCAGGGAGCCGAGAATCGTCGAAATATCGACTTACACGAAATGAAAAATTTTTGCGATATTCTTGTTCCCCACACTCCAAATTTCTTGTATATAGCTTTTGCAGCGAATTTGGAGCAACGTTTGTTAGGATAATATATTTCGTGTCCAGGGAGCTGAGAATCCTCGAAATATCAACTTATACGAAATGAAATATATTTGTGATATTCTTGTTCCCCGTGCTCCAAACTGCTCGTAAATAGCATTTGCAGCGAATTTGGAGCAACTTCTGTTATATGTATATTTCGTGACCAGGGAGCCGAGAATCGTCGAAATATCGACCTACACGTAATGAAACATTTTTATGATATTCTTGTTCCCCGCGCTCCAAACTGCTCGTAAATAGCATTTGAGGCGAATTTGGAGCAACGTTTGGTATATGTATATTTCGTGACCAGGGAGCTGAGAATCGTCGAAATATCGACTTACACGAAATGAAATATTTTTGTGATATTCTTGTATACCTTACTCCAAACTGCTCGTATATAGCATTTGCAGCGAATTTAGAGCAACTTTTGTTATATGTATTTTTCGTGTCCAGGGAGCCGAGAATCGTCGAAATATCAACTTACACGAAATGTAATATTTTTGTGAAATTCTTGTTAACCTTACTCCAAACTGCTCTTATATAGCTTTTGCAGCGATTTTGGAGCAACTTTTGTTCAGAGTATATTTATGTCCAGTGAGCCGAGAATCGTCGAAATATCGACTTACACGAAATGAAAAATTTTTGTGATATTCTTGTTCCCCACACTCCAAACTTCTTGTATATAGCTTTTGCAGCGAATTTGGAGCAACGTTTGTTAGGATAATATATTTCGTGTCCAGGGAGCTGAGAATCCTCGAAATATCAACTTACACGAAATGAAATATTTTTGTGATATTCTTGTTTACCTTACTCCAAACTGCTGGTATATAGCATTTGCAGCGAATTTGGAGCAACTTTTGTTATATGTATTTTTCGTGTCCAGGGAGCCGAGAATCGTCGAAATATCAACTTACACGAAATGAAATATTTTTGTGATATTCTTGTTCCCCACGCTCCAAACTGCTCGTAAATAGCATTTGCAGCGAATCTGGAGAAACTTTTGTTATATGTATATTTCGTTACCAGGGAGCCGAGAATCGTCGAAATATCAACTTACACGAAATGAAATATTTTTGTGATATTCTTGTTTACCTTACTCCAAACTGCTCTTATATAGCTTTTGCAGCGAATTTGGAGCAATTTTTGTTCAGAGTATATTTAGTGTCCAGGGAGCCGAGAATCGTCGAAATATCGACTTACACGAAATGAAAAATTTTTGTGATATTCTTGTTCCCCAGACTCCAAACTTCTCGTATATAGCTTTTGCAGCGAATTTGGAGCAACGTTTGTTAGGATAAAATATTTCGTGTCCAGGGAGCTGAGAATCCTCGAAAATTCGACTTACGCGAAATGAAAAATTTTTCTGATATTCTTGTTCCCCACGCTCCAAACTGCTCGTATATAGATAGCATTTGCAGCGAATTTGGAGCAACTTTTGTTATATGTATTTTTCGTGTCCAGGGAGCCGAGAATCGTCGAAATATCAACTTACACGAAATGAAATATTTTTGTGATATTCTTGTTAACCTTACTCCAAACTGCTCTTATATAGCTTTTGCAGCCAATTTGGAGCAACTTTTGTTCAGAGTATATTTAGTGTCCAGTGAGCCGAGAATCGTCGAAATATCGACTTACACGAAATGAAAAATTTTTGTGATATTCTTGTTCCCCACACTCCAAACTTCTTGTATATAGCTTTTGCAGCGAATTGGAGCAACGTTTGTTAGGATAATATATTTCGTGTCCAGGGAGCTGAGAATCCTCGAAATATCAACTTACACGAAATGAAATATTTTTGTGATATTCTTGTTCCCCACACTCCAAACTTTTCATATATAGCTTTTACAGTGAATTTGGAGCAACGTTTGTTAGGATAATATAGTTCGTGTCCAGGGAGCTGAGAATCTTCGAAAAATCAAATTACGCGAAATGAAAAATTTTTGTGATATTCTTGTTCCCCACGCTCCAAACTGCGCGTAAATAGCATTTGCAGCGAATTTGGAGCAACTTTTGTTATATGTATATTTCGTGACCAGGGAGCCAAGAATCGTCGAAATATCAACTTACACGAAATGAAATATTTTTGTGATATTCTTGTTCCCCACGCTCCAAACTGCTCGTATATAGCATTTGCAGCGAATTTGGAGCAACTTTTGTTATATGTATATTGCGTGACCAGGGAGCCGAGAATCGTCGAAATATCGACTTACACGTAATGAAACATTTTTATGATATTCTTGTTCCCTGCGCTCCAAACTGCTCGAAAATAGCATTTGAGGCGAATTTGGAGCAACGTTTGGTATATGTATATTTCGTGACCAGGGAGCTGAGAATCGTCGAAATATCGACTTACACGAAATGAAATATTTTTGTGATATTCTTGTTTACCTTACTCCAAACTTCTCTTATATAGCTTTTGCAGCGAATTTGGTGCAACTTTTGTTCAGAGTATATTTAGTGTCCAGGGAGCCGAGAATAATCGAAATATCGACTTACACGAAATGAAAAATTTTTGCGATATTCTTGTTCCCCACACTCCAAACTGCTCGTATATAGCTTTTGCAGCGAATTTGGAGCAACGTTTGTTAGGATAATATATTTCGTGTCCAGGGAGCTGAGAATCCTCGAAAAATCGACTTACGCGAAATGAAAAATTTTTGTGATATTCTTGTTTACCTTACTCCAAACTGCTCTTATATAGCTTTTGCAGCGAATTTGGAACAACTTTTGTTATATGTATTTTTCGTGTCCAGGGATCCGAGAATCGTCAAAATATCAACTTACACGAAATGAAATATTTTTGTGATATTCTTGTTCCCCACGCACCAAACTGCTCGTAAATATCATTTGCTGCGAATTTGGAGCAACTTTTGTTAAATGTATATTTCGTGACCAGGGAGCCAAGAATCGTCGAAATATCGACTTACACGTAATGCAACATTTTTATGATATTCTTGTTCCCCGCGCTCCAAACTGCTCGTAAATAGCATTTGAGGCGAATTTGGAGCAACGTTTGGTATATGTATATTTCGTGACCAGGGAGCTGAGAATCGTCGAAATGTCGACTTACACGAAATGAAATATTTTTGTGATATTCTTGTTTACCTTACTCCAAGCTGCTCGTATATAGCATTTACAGCGAATTTGGAGCAACTTTTGTTATATGTATTTTTCGTGTCCAGGGAGCCGAGAATCGTCGAAATATCAACTTACACGAAATGAAATATTTTTGTGATATTCTTGTTCCCCACGCTCCAACCTGCTCGTAAATAGCATTTGCAGCGAATTTGGAGCAACTTTTGTTATATGTATATTTCGTGACCAGGGAGCCGAGAATCGTCGAAATATCGACTTACACGTAATGAAATATTTTTGTGATATTCTTGTTCCCCAGGTTCCAAACTGCTCGTAAATAGCATTTGCAGCGAATTTGGAGCAACGTTTGATATATGTATTTTCGTGTCCTGGGAGCCGAGAATCGTCGAAATATCAACTTACACGAAATGAAATATTTTTGTGATATTCTTGATTACCTTACTCCAAACTGCTCTTATATAGCTTTTGCAGCGAATTTGGAGCAACTTTTGTTCAGAGTATATTTAGTGTCCAGGGAGCCGAGAATCGTCGAAATATCGACTTACACCAAATGAAATATTTTTGTGATATTCTTGTTTACCTTACTCCAAACTTCTCTTATATAGCTTTTGCAGCGAATTTGGAGCAACTTTTGTTCAGAGTATATTTAGTGTCCAGGGAGCCGAGACTCGTCGAAATATCGACTTACACGAAATGAACAATTTTTGCGATATTCTTGTTCCCCACACTCCAAACTTCTCGTATATAGCTTTTGCAGCGAATTTGGAGCAACATTTGTTAGGATAATATATTTCGTGTCCAGGGAGCTGAGAACCCTCGAAAAATCGACTTACGCGAAATGAAAAATTTTTGTGATATTCTTGTTCCCCACGCTCCAAACTGCTCGTATATAGCATTTGCTGCGAATTTGGAGCAACTTTTGTTACATGTATATTTCGTGACCAGGGAACCGAGAATCGTCGAAATATCGACTTACACGAAATGAAATATTTTTGTGATATTCTTGTTTACCTTACTACAAACTGCTCTTATATAGCTTTTGCAGCGAATTTGAAGCAACTTTTGCTCAGAGTATATTTACTGTCCAGGGAGCCGAGAATCGTCGAAATATCTACTTACACGATATGAAAAATTTTTGTGATATTCTTGTTCCCCACACTCCAAACTTCTTGTATATAGCTTTTGTAGCGAATTTGGAGCAACGTTTGTTAGGATAATATATTTCGTGTCCAGGGAGCTGAGAATCCTCGAAAAATCGACTTACGCGAAATGAAAAATTTTTGTGATATTCTTCTTCCCCATCTCCAAACTGCTAGTATATAGCATTTGCAGCGAATTTGGAACAACTTTCGTTATATGTATCTTTCGTGTCCAGGGAACCGCGAATCGTCGAGATATAGACTTACACTTAGTGATACATTTTTGTGAGAATCTTCTTCCCCGCACTCCAAACTAATCGCTTTTAGCTTATGCAGCGAATTTGGAGCAACTTTTGTTCTGAGAATATTTCGTGTCCAGGCAGCTGAGAATCGTCGTAAAATCGACTTACACGTAATGAAACATTTTTATGATATTCTTGTTCCCCACGCTCCAAACTGCTCGTATATAGCATTTGAAGCGAATTTGGACCAACTTTTGTGATATATATTTTTGTGTCCAGGGAGCCGAGAATCGTCAAAATATCAACTTACACGAAATGAAATATTTTTGTGATATTCTTGTTTACCTTACTCCAAACTGCTCTTATATAGCTTTTGCCGCGAATTTGGAGCAACTTTTGTTCAGAGTATATTTAGTGTCCAGTGAGCCGAGAATCGTCGAAATATCGACTTACACGAAATGAAAAATTTTTGTGATATTCTTGTTCCCCACACTCCAAACTTCTTGTATATAGCTTTTGCAGCGAATTTGGAGTAACTTTTGTTACATGTATATTTCGTGACCAGGGAGCCGAGAATCGTCGAAATATCGACTTACACGTAATGAAACATTTTTATGATATTCTTGTTCCCCGCGCTCCAATCTGCTCGTAAATAGCATTTGAGGCGAATTTGGAGCAACGTTTGGTATATGTATATTTCGTGACCAGGGAGCTGAGAATCGTCGAAATATCGACTTACACGAAATGAAATATTTTTGTGATATTCTTGTTTACCTTACTCCAAACTGCTCTTATATAGTTTTTGCAGCGAATTTGGAGCAACTTTTGCTCAGAGTATATTTACTGTCCAGGGAGCCGAGAATCGTCGAAATATCGACTTACACGAAATGAAATATTTTTGTGATATTCTTGTTTACCTTACTCCAAACTGCTCTTATATAGCTTTTGCAGCGAATTTGGAGCAACTTTTGTTCAGAGTATATTTAGTGTCCAGGGAGCCGAGAATCGTCGAAATATCGACTTACACGAAATGAAAAATTTTTGTGATATTCTTGTTCCCCACACTCCAAACTTCTTGTATATACCTTTTGCAGCGAATTTGGAGCAACGTTTGTTAGGATAATATATTTTGTGTCCAGGAAGCTGAGAATCCTCGAAATATCAACTTACTCGAAATGAAATATTTTTGTGATATTCTTGTTTACCTTACTCCAAACTGCTCTTATATAGCTTTTGCAGCGAATTTGGAGCAACTTTTGTTCAGAGTATATTTAGTGTCCAGGGAGCCGAGAATCGTCGAAATATCGACTTACACGAAATGAAATATTTTTGTGATATTCTTGTTTACCTTACTCCAAACTTCTCTTATATAGCTTTTGCAGCGAATTTGGAGCAACTTTTGTTCAGAGTATATTTAGTGTCCAGGGAGCCGAGAATCGTCGAAATATCGACTTACACGAAATGAAAAATTTTTGTGATATTCTTGTTCCCCACACTCCAAACTTCTTGTATATAGCTTTTGCAGCGAATTTGGAGCAACGTTTGTTAGGATAATATATTTCGTGTCCAGGGAGCTGAGTATCCTCGAAATATCGACTTACACCAAATGAAATATTTTTGTGATATTCTTGTTTACCTTACTCCAAACTTCTCTTATATAGCTTTTGCAGCGAATTTGGAGCAACTTTTGTTCAGAGTATATTTAGTGTCCAGGGAGCCGAGAATAGTCGAAATATCGACTAACACGAAATGAAAAATTTTTGTGATATTCTTGTTCCCCACACTCCAAAATTCTTGAATATAGCTTTTGCAGTGAATTTGGAGCAACGTTTGTTAGGATAATATATTTCGTGTCCAGGGAGCTGAGTATCCTCGAAATATCAACTTACACGAAATGAAAAATTTTTGTGATATTCTTGTTCCCTACGCTCCAAACTGCTCGTATATAGCATTTGCTGCGAATTTGGAGCAACTTTAGTTACATGTATATTTCGTGACCAGGGAGCCGAGAATCTTCGAAATATCGACTTACACGTAATGAAGCATTTTTATGATATTCTTGTTCCCCGCGCTCCAAACTGCTCGTAAATAGCATTTGAGGCGAATTTGGAGCAACGTTTGGTATATGTATATTTCGTGACCAGGGAGCTGAGAATCGTCGAAATATCGACTTACACGAAATGAAATATTTTTGTGATATTCTTGTTTACCTTACTCCAAACTGCTCTTATACAGCTTTTGCAGCGAATTTGGAGCAACTTTTGTTCAGAGTATATTTAGTGTCCAGGGAGCCGAGAATCGTCGAAATATCGACTTACACGAAATGAAAAATTTTTGTGATATTCTTGTTCCCCACACTCCAAACTTCTTGTGTATAGCTTTTGCAGCGAATTTGGAGCAACGTTTGTTAGGATAATATATTTCGTGTCCAGGGAGCTGAGTATCCTCGAAATATCGACTTACACCAAATGAAATATTTTTGTGATATTCTTGTTTACCTTACTCCAAACTTCTCTTATATAGCTTTTGCAGCGAATTTGGAGCAACTTTTGTTCAGAGTATATTTAGTGTCCAGGGAGCCGAGAATAGTCGAAATATCGACTAACACGAAATGAAAAATTTTTGTGATATTCTTGTTCCCCACACTCCAAAATTCTTGAATAAGCTTTTGCAGTGAATTTGGAGCAACGTTTGTTAGGATAATATATATATCGTGTCCAGGGAGCTGAGTATCCTCGAAATATCAACTTACACGAAATGAAAAATTTTTGTGATATTCTTGTTTACCTTACTACAAACTGCTCTTATATAGCTTTTGCAGCGAATTTGGAGCAACTTTTGCTCAGAGTATATTTACTGTCCAGGGAGCCGAGAATCGTCGAAATATCTACTTACACGATATGAAAAATTTTTGTGATATTCTTGTTCCCCACACTCCAAACTTCTTGTATATAGCTTTTGTAGCGAATTTGGAGCAACGTTTGTTAGGATAATATATTTCGTGTCCAGGGAGCTGAGAATCCTCGAAAAATCGACTTACGCGAAATGAAAAATTTTTGTGATATTCTTCTTCCCCATCTCCAAACTGCTAGTATATAGCATTTGCAGCGAATTTGGAACAACTTTCGTTATATGTATCTTTCGTGTCCAGGGAACCGCGAATCGTCGAGATATAGACTTACACTTAGTGATACATTTTTGTGAGAATCTTCTTCCCCGCACTCCAAACTAATCGCTTTTAGCTTATGCAGCGAATTTGGAGCAACTTTTGTTCTGAGAATATTTCGTGTCCAGGCAGCTGAGAATCGTCGTAAAATCGACTTACACGTAATGAAACATTTTTATGATATTCTTGTTCCCCACGCTCCAAACTGCTCGTATATAGCATTTGAAGCGAATTTGGACCAACTTTTGTGATATATATTTTTGTGTCCAGGGAGCCGAGAATCGTCAAAATATCAACTTACACGAAATGAAATATTTTTGTGATATTCTTGTTTACCTTACTCCAAACTGCTCTTATATAGCTTTTGCCGCGAATTTGGAGCAACTTTTGTTCAGAGTATATTTAGTGTCCAGTGAGCCGAGAATCGTCGAAATATCGACTTACACGAAATGAAAAATTTTTGTGATATTCTTGTTCCCCACACTCCAAACTTCTTGTATATAGCTTTTGCAGCGAATTTGGAGTAACTTTTGTTACATGTATATTTCGTGACCAGGGAGCCGAGAATCGTCGAAATATCGACTTACACGTAATGAAACATTTTTATGATATTCTTGTTCCCCGCGCTCCAATCTGCTCGTAAATAGCATTTGAGGCGAATTTGGAGCAACGTTTGGTATATGTATATTTCGTGACCAGGGAGCTGAGAATCGTCGAAATATCGACTTACACGAAATGAAATATTTTTGTGATATTCTTGTTTACCTTACTCCAAACTGCTCTTATATAGTTTTTGCAGCGAATTTGGAGCAACTTTTGCTCAGAGTATATTTACTGTCCAGGGAGCCGAGAATCGTCGAAATATCGACTTACACGAAATGAAATATTTTTGTGATATTCTTGTTTACCTTACTCCAAACTGCTCTTATATAGCTTTTGCAGCGAATTTGGAGCAACTTTTGTTCAGAGTATATTTAGTGTCCAGGGAGCCGAGAATCGTCGAAATATCGACTTACACGAAATGAAAAATTTTTGTGATATTCTTGTTCCCCACACTCCAAACTTCTTGTATATACCTTTTGCAGCGAATTTGGAGCAACGTTTGTTAGGATAATATATTTTGTGTCCAGGAAGCTGAGAATCCTCGAAATATCAACTTACTCGAAATGAAATATTTTTGTGATATTCTTGTTTACCTTACTCCAAACTGCTCTTATATAGCTTTTGCAGCGAATTTGGAGCAACTTTTGTTCAGAGTATATTTAGTGTCCAGGGAGCCGAGAATCGTCGAAATATCGACTTACACGAAATGAAATATTTTTGTGATATTCTTGTTTACCTTACTCCAAACTTCTCTCTTATAGCTTTTGCAGCGAATTTGGAGCAACTTTTGTTCAGAGTATATTTAGTGTCCAGGGAGCCGAGAATCGTCGAAATATCGACTTACACGAAATGAAAAATTTTTGTGATATTCTTGTTCCCCACACTCCAAACTTCTTGTATATAGCTTTTGCAGCGAATTTGGAGCAACGTTTGTTAGGATAATATATTTCGTGTCCAGGGAGCTGAGTATCCTCGAAATATCGACTTACACCAAATGAAATATTTTTGTGATATTCTTGTTTACCTTACTCCAAACTTCTCTTATATAGCTTTTGCAGCGAATTTGGAGCAACTTTTGTTCAGAGTATATTTAGTGTCCAGGGAGCCGAGAATAGTCGAAATATCGACTAACACGAAATGAAAAATTTTTGTGATATTCTTGTTCCCCACACTCCAAAATTCTTGAATATAGCTTTTGCAGTGAATTTGGAGCAACGTTTGTTAGGATAATATATTTCGTGTCCAGGGAGCTGAGTATCCTCGAAATATCAACTTACACGAAATGAAAAATTTTTGTGATATTCTTGTTCCCTACGCTCCAAACTGCTCGTATATAGCATTTGCTGCGAATTTGGAGCAACTTTAGTTACATGTATATTTCGTGACCAGGGAGCCGAGAATCTTCGAAATATCGACTTACACGTAATGAAGCATTTTTATGATATTCTTGTTCCCCGCGCTCCAAACTGCTCGTAAATAGCATTTGAGGCGAATTTGGAGCAACGTTTGGTATATGTATATTTCGTGACCAGGGAGCTGAGAATCGTCGAAATATCGACTTACACGAAATGAAATATTTTTGTGATATTCTTGTTTACCTTACTCCAAACTGCTCTTATATAGCTTTTGCAGCGAATTTGGAGCAACTTTTGCTCAGAGTATATTTACTGTCCAGGAAGCCGAGAATCGTCGAAATATCGACTTACACGATATGAAAATTTTTGTGATATTCTTGTTCCCCACACTCCAAACTTCTTGTATATAGCTTTTGCAGCAAATTTGGAGCAACGTTTGTTAGGATAATATATTTCGTGTCCAGGGAGCTGAGAATCCTCGAAAAATCGACTTACGCGAAATGAAAAATTTTTGTGATATTCTTCTTCCCCATCTCCAAACTGCTAGTATATAGCATTTGCAGCGAATTTGGAACAACTTTTGTTATATGTATCTTTCGTGTCCAGGGAACCGCGAATCGTCGAGAAATAGACTTACACTTAGTGATACATTTTTGTGAGAATCTTCTTCCCCGCACTCCAAACTAATCGCTTTTAGCTTATGCAGCGAATTTGGAGCAACTTTTGTTCTGAGAATATTTCGTGTCCAGGCAGCTGAGAATCGTCGTAAAATCGCATTACACGTAATGAAACATTTTTATGATATTCTTGTTCCCCACGCTCCAAACTGCTCGTATATAGCATTTGAAGCGAATTTGGACCAACTTTTGTGATATATATTTTCGTGTCCAGGGAGCCGAGAATCGTCGAAATATCAACTTACACGAAATGAAATATTTTTGTAATATTCTTGTTCCCCAGGTTCCAAACTGCTCGTAAATAGCATTTGCAGCAAATTTGGAGCAACTTTTGATATATGTATTTTCGTGTCCTGGGAGCCGAGAATCGTCGAAATATCAACTTACACGAAATGAAATATTTTTGTGATATTCTTGTTTACCTTACTCCAAACTGCTCTTATATAGCTTTTGCCGCGAATTTGGAGCAACTTTTGTTCAGAGTATATTTAGTGTCCAGGGAGCCGAGAATCGTCGAAATATCGACTTACACCAAATGAAATATTTTTGTGATATTCTTGTTTACCTTACTCCAAACTTCTCTTATATAGCTTATGCAGCGAATTTGGAGCAACTTTTGTTCAGAGTATATTTAGTGTCCAGGGAGCCGAGAATAATCGAAATATCGACTTACACGAAATGAAAAATTTTTGCGATATTCTTGTTCCCCACACTACAAACTTTTCGTATATAGCTTTTGCAGCGAATTTGGAGCAACGTTTGTTAGGATAATATATTTCGTGTCCATGGAGCTGAGAATCCTCGAAAAATCGACTCATGCGAAATGAAAAATTTTTGTGATATTCTTGTTCCCCACGCTCCAAATTGCTCGTATATAGCATTTGCTGCGAATTTGGAGCAACTTTTGTTACATGTATATTTCGTGACCAGGGAGCCGAGAATCGTCGAAATATCGACTTACACGTAATGAAACATTTTTATGATATTCTTCTTCCCCGCGCTCCAAACTGCTCGTAAATAGCATTTGAGGCGAATTTGGAGCAACGTTTGGTATATGTATATTTCGTGACCAGGGAGCTGAGAATCGTCGAAATATCGACTTACACGAAATGAAATATTTTTGTGATATTCTTGTTTACCTTACTCCAAACTGCTCTTATATAGCTTTTGCAGCGAATTTGGAGCAACTTTTGCTCACAGTATATTTACTGTCCAGGGAGCCGAGAATCGTCGAAATATCGACTTACACGAAATGAAATATTTTTGTGATATTCTTGTTTACCTTACTCCAAACTGCTCTTATACAGCTTTTGCAGCGAATTTGGAGCAACTTTTGTTCAGAGTATATTTAGTGTCCAGGGAGCCGAGAATCGTCGAAATATCGACTTACACGAAATGAAAAATTTTTGTGATATTCTTGTTCCCCACACTCCAAACTTCTTGTATATAGCTTTTGCAGCGAATTTGGAGCAACGTTTGTTAGGATAATATATTTTGTGTCAAGGAAGCTGAGAATCCACGAAATATCAACTTACTCGAAATGAAATATTTTTGTGATATTCCTGTTCACCTTACTCCAAACTGCTCTTATATAGCTATTGCAGCGAATTTGGAGCAACTTTATTTCAGAGTATATTTAGTGTCCAGGGAGCCGAGAATCGTCGAAATATCGACTTACACGAAATGAAATATTTTTGTGATATTCTTGTTTACCTTACTCCAAACTTCTCTTATATAGCTTTTGCAGCGAATTTGCAGCAACTTTTGTTCAGAGTATATTTAGTGTCCAGGGAGCCGAGAATCGTCGAAATATCGACTTACACGAAATGAAAAATTTTTGTGATATTCTTGTTTACCTTACTACAAACTGCTCTTATATAGCTTTTGCAGCGAATTTGGAGCAACTTTTGCTCAGAGTATATTTACTGTCCAGGGAGCCGAGAATCGTCGAAATATCTACTTACACGATATGAAAAATTTTTGTGATATTCTTGTTCCCCACACTCCAAACTTCTTGTATATAGCTTTTGTAGCGAATTTGGAGCAACGTTTGTTAGGATAATATATTTCGTGTCCAGGGAGCTGAGAATCCTCGAAAAATCGACTTACGCGAAATGAAAAATTTTTGTGATATTCTTCTTCCCCATCTCCAAACTGCTAGTATATAGCATTTGCAGCGAATTTGGAACAACTTTCGTTATATGTATCTTTCGTGTCCAGGGAACCGCGAATCGTCGAGATATAGACTTACACTTAGTGATACATTTTTGTGAGAATCTTCTTCCCCGCACTCCAAACTAATCGCTTTTAGCTTATGCAGCGAATTTGGAGCAACTTTTGTTCTGAGAATATTTCGTGTCCAGGCAGCTGAGAATCGTCGTAAAATCGACTTACACGTAATGAAACATTTTTATGATATTCTTGTTCCCCACGCTCCAAACTGCTCGTATATAGCATTTGAAGCGAATTTGGACCAACTTTTGTGATATATATTTTTGTGTCCAGGGAGCCGAGAATCGTCAAAATATCAACTTACACGAAATGAAATATTTTTGTGATATTCTTGTTTACCTTACTCCAAACTGCTCTTATATAGCTTTTGCCGCGAATTTGGAGCAACTTTTGTTCAGAGTATATTTAGTGTCCAGTGAGCCGAGAATCGTCGAAATATCGACTTACACGAAATGAAAAATTTTTGTGATATTCTTGTTCCCCACACTCCAAACTTCTTGTATATAGCTTTTGCAGCGAATTTGGAGTAACTTTTGTTACATGTATATTTCGTGACCAGGGAGCCGAGAATCGTCGAAATATCGACTTACACGTAATGAAACATTTTTATGATATTCTTGTTCCCCGCGCTCCAATCTGCTCGTAAATAGCATTTGAGGCGAATTTGGAGCAACGTTTGGTATATGTATATTTCGTGACCAGGGAGCTGAGAATCGTCGAAATATCGACTTACACGAAATGAAATATTTTTGTGATATTCTTGTTTACCTTACTCCAAACTGCTCTTATATAGTTTTTGCAGCGAATTTGGAGCAACTTTTGCTCAGAGTATATTTACTGTCCAGGGAGCCGAGAATCGTCGAAATATCGACTTACACGAAATGAAATATTTTTGTGATATTCTTGTTTACCTTACTCCAAACTGCTCTTATATAGCTTTTGCAGCGAATTTGGAGCAACTTTTGTTCAGAGTATATTTAGTGTCCAGGGAGCCGAGAATCGTCGAAATATCGACTTACACGAAATGAAAAATTTTTGTGATATTCTTGTTCCCCACACTCCAAACTTCTTGTATATACCTTTTGCAGCGAATTTGGAGCAACGTTTGTTAGGATAATATATTTTGTGTCCAGGAAGCTGAGAATCCTCGAAATATCAACTTACTCGAAATGAAATATTTTTGTGATATTCTTGTTTACCTTACTCCAAACTGCTCTTATATAGCTTTTGCAGCGAATTTGGAGCAACTTTTGTTCAGAGTATATTTAGTGTCCAGGGAGCCGAGAATCGTCGAAATATCGACTTACACGAAATGAAATATTTTTGTGATATTCTTGTTTACCTTACTCCAAACTTCTCTTATATAGCTTTTGCAGCGAATTTGGAGCAACTTTTGTTCAGAGTATATTTAGTGTCCAGGGAGCCGAGAATCGTCGAAATATCGACTTACACGAAATGAAAAATTTTTGTGATATTCTTGTTCCCCACACTCCAAACTTCTTGAATATAGCTTTTGCAGCGAATTTGGAGCAACGTTTGTTAGGATAATATATTTCGTGTCCAGGGAGCAGAGAATCCTCGAAAAATCGACTTACGCGAAATGAAAAATTTTTGTGATATTCTTCTTCCCCATCTCCAAACTGCTAGTATATAGCATTTGCAGCGAATTTGGAACAACTTTTGTTATATGTACATTTCGTGTCCAGGGAGCCGAGAATCGTCGAAATATCAACTTACACGAAATGAAATATTTTTGAGATTATCTTGTTCCCCACGCTCCAAACTGCTCGTAAATAGCATTTGCAGCGAATTTGGAGCAACTTTTGTTATATGTATATTTCGTGACCAGGGAGCCGAGCATCGTCGAAATATCGACTTACACGTAATGAAACATTTTTATATTCTTGTTCCCCGCACTCCAAACTGCTCGAAAATAGCATTTGAGACGAATTTGGAGCAACTTCTGGTATATGTATATTTCGTGACCAGGGAGCTGAGAATCGGCGAAATATCGACTTAGGCGAAATGAAAAATTTTTGTGATATTCTTGTTCCCCACACTCCAAAACTTGTCGTATATAGCTTTTGCAGCGAATTTGGAGCAACGTTTGTTAGGATAATATAGTTCGTGTCCAGGGAGCTGGGAATCTTCGAAAAATCAAATTACGCGACATGAAAATTTTTTGTGATATTCTTGTTCCCCACGCTCCAAACTTCTCGTATATAGCTTTTGCAGCGAATTTGGAGCAACGTTTGTTAGGATAATATATTTCGTGTCCAGGGAGCTGAGAATCCTCGAAAAATCGACTTACGCGAAATGAAAAATTTTTGTGATATTCTTGATCCCCACGCTCCAAACTGCTCTTATATAGCATTTGCTGCGAATTTGGAGCAACTTTTGTTACATGTATATTTCGTAACCAGGGAGCCAAGAATCGTCGAAATATCGACTTACACGTAATGCAACATTTTTATGATATTCTTGTTCCCCGCGCTCCAAACTGCTCGTAAATAGCATTTGAGTCGAATTTGGAGCAACGTTTGGTATATGTATATTTCGTGACCAGGGAGCCGAGAATCGTCGAAATATCAACTTACACGAAATGAAATATTTTTGTGATATTCTTGTTCCCCACGCTCCAACCTGCTCGTAAATAGCATTTGCAGCGAATTTGGAGCAACTTTTGTTATATGTATATTTCGTGACCAGGGAGCCGAGAATCGTCGAAATATCGACTTACACGTAATGAAATATTTTTGTGATATTCTTGTTCCCCAGGTTCCAAACTGCTCGTAAATAGCATTTGCAGCAAATTTGGAGCAACTTTTGATATATGTATTTGCGTGTCCTGGGAGCCGAGAATCGTCGAAATATCAACTTACACGAAATGAAATATTTCTGTGATATTCTTGTTTACCTTACTCCAAACTGCTCTTATATAGCTTTTGCCGCGAATTTGGAGCAACTTTTGTTCAGAGTATATTTAGTGTCCAGGGAGCCGAGAATCGTCGAAATATCGACTTACACCAAATGAAATATTTTTGTGATATTCTTGTTTACCTTACTCCAAACTTCTCTTATATAGCTTTTGCAGCGAATTTGGAGCAACTTTTGTTCAGAGTATATTTAGTGTCCAGGGAGCCGAGAATAGTCGAAATATCGACTTACACGAAATGAAAAATTTTTGTGATATTCTTGTTCCCCACACTCCAAAATTCTTGAATATAGCTTTTGCAGCGAATTTGGAGCAACGTTTGTTAGGATAATATATTTCATGTCCAGGGAGCTGAGTATCCTCGAAATATCAACTTACACGAAATGAAAAATTTTTGTGATATTCTTGTTCCCCACGCTCCAAACTGCTCGTATATAGCATTTGCTGCGAATTTGGAGCAACTTTAGTTATATGTATATTTCGTGACCAGGGAGCCGAGAATCGTCGAAATATCGACTTACTCGTAATGAAACATTTTTATGATATTCTTGTTCCCCGCGCTACAAACTGCTCGTAAATAGCATTTGAGGCGAATTTGGAGCAACGTTTGGTATATGTATATTTCGTGACCAGGGAGCTGAGAATCGTCGAAATATCGACTTACACGAAATGAAATATTTTTGTGATATTCTTGTTTACCTTACTCCAAACTGCTCTTATATAGCTTTTGCAGCGAATTTGGAGCAACTTTTGTTCAGAGTATATTTAGTGTCCAGGGAGCCGAGAATCGTCGAAATATCGACTTACACGAAATGAAATATTTTTGTGATATTCTTGTTTACCTTACTCCAAACTTCTCTTATATAGTTTTTGCAGCGAATTTGGAGCAACTTTTGTTCAGAGTATATTTAGTGTCCAGGGAGCCGAGAATCGTCGAAATATCGACTTACACGAAATGAAAAATTTTTGTGATATTCTTGTTCCCCACACTCCAAACTTCTTGTATATAGCTTTTGCAGCGAATTTGGAGCATCGTTTGTTAGGATAATATATTTCGTGTCCAGGAAGCTGAGAATCCTCGAAATATCAACTTACACGAAATGAAATATTTTTGTGATATTCTTGATCCCCACTATCCAAACTTTTCGTATATAGCTTTTGCAGTGAATTTGGAGCAACGTTTGTTAGGATAAATTAGTTCATGTCCAGGGAGCTGAGAATCCTCGAAAAATCGACTTACGCGAAATGAAAAATTTTTGTGATATTCTTCTTCCCCACGCTCCAAACTGCTCGTATATAGCATTTGCAGCGAATTTGGAACAACTTTTGTTTTATGTATATTTCGTGTCCAGGGAGCCGAGAATCGTCGAAATATCAACTTACACGAAATGAAATATTTTTGAGATTATCTTCTTCCCCACGCTCCAAACTGCTCGTAAATAGCATTTGCAGCGAATTTGGAGCAACTTTTGTTATATGTATATTTCGTGACCAGGGAGCCGAGCATTGTCGAAATATCGACTTACACGTAATGAAACATTTTTATATTCTTGTTCCCCGCACTCCAAACTGCTCGTAAATAGCATTTGAGACGAATTTGGAGCAGCTTTTGGTATATGTATATTTCGTGACCAGGGAGCTGAGAATCGGCGAAATATCGACTTACACGAAATGAAAAATTTTTGTGATATTCTTGTTCCCCACACTCCAAAACTTGTCGTATATAGCTTTTGCAGCGAATTTGGAGCAAAGTTTGTTAGGATAATATAGTTCGTGTCCAGGGAGCTGGGAATCTTCGAAAAATCAAATTACGCGACATGAAAATTTTTTGTGATATTCTTGTTCCCCACGCTCCAAACTGCTCGTATATAGCATTTGAAGCGAATTTGGACCAACTTTTGTGATATATATTTTCGTGTCCAGGGAGCCGAGAATCGTCGAAATATCAACTTACACGAAATGAAATATTTTTGTGATATTCTTGTTCCCCAGGTTCCAAACTGCTCGTAAATAGCATTTGCAGCAAATTTGGAGCAACTTTTGATATATGTATTTTCGTATCCTGGGAGCCGAGAATCGTCGAAATATCAACTTACACGAAATGAAATATTTTTGTGATATTCTTGTTTACCTTACTCCAAACTGCTCATATATAGCTTTTGCCGCGAATTTGGAGCAACTTTTGTTCAGAGTATATTTAGTGTCCAGGGAGCCGAGAATCGTCGAAACATCGACTTACACCAAATGAAATATTTTTGTGATATTCTTGTTTACCTTACTCCAAACTTCTCTTATATAGCTTTTGCAGCGAATTTGGAGCAACTTTTGTTCAGAGTATATTTAGTGTCCAGGGAGCCGAGAATAATCGTAATATCGACTTACACGAAATGAAAAATTTTTGCGATATTCTTGTTCCCCACACTCCAAACTTTTCGTATATAGCTTTTGAAGCGAATTTGGAGCAACGTTTGTTAGGATAATATATTTCGTGTCCAGGGAGCTGAGAATCCTCGAAAAATCGACTCATGCGAAATGAAAAATTTTTGTGATATTCTTGTTCCCCACGCTCCAAACTGCTCGTATATAGCATTTGCTGCGAATTTGGAGCAACTTTTGTTACATGTATATTTCGTGACCAGGGAGCCGAGAATCGTCGAAATATCGACTTACACGTAATGAAACATTTTTATGATATTCTTGTTCCCCGCGCTCCAAACTGCTCGTAAATAGCATTTGAGGCGAATTTGGAGCAACGTTTGGTATATGTATATTTCGTGACCAGGGAGCTGAGAATCGTCTAAATATCGACTTACACGAAATGAAATATTTTTGTGATATTCATGTTTACCTTACTCCAAACTGCTCTTATATAGCTTTTGCAGCGAATTTGGAGCAACTTTTGCTCAGAGTATATTTACTGTCCAGGGAGCCGAGAATCGTCGAAATATCGACTTACACGAAATGAAATATTTTTGTGATATTCTTATTTACCTTACTCCAAACTGCTCTTATATAGCTTTTGCAGCGAATTTGGAGCAACTTTTGTTCAGAGTATATTTAGTGTCCAGGGAGCCGAGAATCGTCGAAATATCGACTTACACGAAATGAAAAATTTTTGTGATATTCTTGTTCCCCACACTCCAAACTTCTTGTATATAGCTTTTGCAGCGAATTTGGAGCAACGTTTGTTAGGATAATATATTTTGTGTCAAGGAAGCTGAGAATCCACGAAATATCAACTTACTCGAAATGAAATATTTTTGTGATATTCCTGTTCACCTTACTCCAAACTGCTCTTATATAGCTTTTGCAGCGAATTTGGAGCAACTTTTGTTCAGAGTATATTTAGTGTCCAGGGAGCCGAGAATCGTCGAAATATCGACTTACACGAAATGAAATATTTTTGTGATATTCTTGTTTACCTTACTCCAAACTTCTCTTATATAGCTTTTGCAGCGAATTTGGAGCAACTTTTGTTCAGAGTATATTTAGTGTCCAGGGAGCCGAGAATCGTCGAAATATCGACTTACACGAAATGAAAAATTTTTGCGATATTCTTGTTCCCCACACTACAAACTTTTCGTATATAGCTTTTGCAGCGAATTTGGAGCAACGTTTGTTAGGATAATATATTTCGTGTCCATGGAGCTGAGAATCCTCGAAAAATCGACTCATGCGAAATGAAAAATTTTTGTGATATTCTTGTTCCCCACGCTCCAAATTGCTCGTATATAGCATTTGCTGCGAATTTGGAGCAACTTTTGTTACATGTATATTTCGTGACCAGGGAGCCGAGAATCGTCGAAATATCGACTTACACGTAATGAAACATTTTTATGATATTCTTCTTCCCCGCGCTCCAAACTGCTCGTAAATAGCATTTGAGGCGAATTTGGAGCAACGTTTGGTATATGTATATTTCGTGACCAGGGAGCTGAGAATCGTCGAAATATCGACTTCCACGAAATGAAATATTTTTGTGATATTCTTGTTTACCTTACTCCAAACTGCTCTTATATAGCTTTTGCAGCGAATTTGGAGCAACTTTTGCTCACAGTATATTTACTGTCCAGGGAGCCGAGAATCGTCGAAATATCGACTTACACGAAATGAAATATTTTTGTGATATTCTTGTTTACCTTACTCCAAACTGCTCTTATACAGCTTTTGCAGCGAATTTGGAGCAACTTTTGTTCAGAGTATATTTAGTGTCCAGGGAGCCGAGAATCGTCGAAATATCGACTTACACGAAATGAAAAATTTTTGTGATATTCTTGTTCCCCACACTCCAAACTTCTTGTATATAGCTTTTGCAGCGAATTTGGAGCAACGTTTGTTAGGATAATATATTTTGTGTCAAGGAAGCTGAGAATCCACGAAATATCAACTTACTCGAAATGAAATATTTTTGTGATATTCCTGTTCACCTTACTCCAAACTGCTCTTATATAGCTATTGCAGCGAATTTGGAGCAACTTTATTTCAGAGTATATTTAGTGTCCAGGGAGCCGAGAATCGTCGAAATATCGACTTACACGAAATGAAATATTTTTGTGATATTCTTGTTTACCTTACTCCAAACTTCTCTTATATAGCTTTTGCAGCGAATTTGGAGCAACTTTTGTTCAGAGTATATTTAGTGTCCAGGGAGCCGAGAATCGTCGAAATATCGACTTACACGAAATGAAAAATTTTTGTGATATTCTTGTTTACCTTACTACAAACTGCTCTTATATAGCTTTTGCAGCGAATTTGGAGCAACTTTTGCTCAGAGTATATTTACTGTCCAGGGAGCCGAGAATCGTCGAAATATCTACTTACACGATATGAAAAATTTTTGTGATATTCTTGTTCCCCACACTCCAAACTTCTTGTATATAGCTTTTGTAGCGAATTTGGAGCAACGTTTGTTAGGATAATATATTTCGTGTCCAGGGAGCTGAGAATCCTCGAAAAATCGACTTACGCGAAATGAAAAATTTTTGTGATATTCTTCTTCCCCATCTCCAAACTGCTAGTATATAGCATTTGCAGCGAATTTGGAACAACTTTCGTTATATGTATCTTTCGTGTCCAGGGAACCGCGAATCGTCGAGATATAGACTTACACTTAGTGATACATTTTTGTGAGAATCTTCTTCCCCGCACTCCAAACTAATCGCTTTTAGCTTATGCAGCGAATTTGGAGCAACTTTTGTTCTGAGAATATTTCGTGTCCAGGCAGCTGAGAATCGTCGTAAAATCGACTTACACGTAATGAAACATTTTTATGATATTCTTGTTCCCCACGCTCCAAACTGCTCGTATATAGCATTTGAAGCGAATTTGGACCAACTTTTGTGATATATATTTTTGTGTCCAGGGAGCCGAGAATCGTCAAAATATCAACTTACACGAAATGAAATATTTTTGTGATATTCTTGTTTACCTTACTCCAAACTGCTCTTATATAGCTTTTGCCGCGAATTTGGAGCAACTTTTGTTCAGAGTATATTTAGTGTCCAGTGAGCCGAGAATCGTCGAAATATCGACTTACACGAAATGAAAAATTTTTGTGATATTCTTGTTCCCCACACTCCAAACTTCTTGTATATAGCTTTTGCAGCGAATTTGGAGTAACTTTTGTTACATGTATATTTCGTGACCAGGGAGCCGAGAATCGTCGAAATATCGACTTACACGTAATGAAACATTTTTATGATATTCTTGTTCCCCGCGCTCCAATCTGCTCGTAAATAGCATTTGAGGCGAATTTGGAGCAACGTTTGGTATATGTATATTTCGTGACCAGGGAGCTGAGAATCGTCGAAATATCGACTTACACGAAATGAAATATTTTTGTGATATTCTTGTTTACCTTACTCCAAACTGCTCTTATATAGTTTTTGCAGCGAATTTGGAGCAACTTTTGCTCAGAGTATATTTACTGTCCAGGGAGCCGAGAATCGTCGAAATATCGACTTACACGAAATGAAATATTTTTGTGATATTCTTGTTTACCTTACTCCAAACTGCTCTTATATAGCTTTTGCAGCGAATTTGGAGCAACTTTTGTTCAGAGTATATTTAGTGTCCAGGGAGCCGAGAATCGTCGAAATATCGACTTACACGAAATGAAATATTTTTGTGACATTCTTGTTTACCTTACTCCAAACTTCTCTTATATAGCTTTTGCAGCGAATTTGGAGCAACTTTTGTTCAGAGTATATTTAGTGTCCAGGGAGCCGAGAATCGTCGAAATATCGACTTACACGAAATGAAAAATTTTTGTGATATTCTTGTTCCCCACACTCCAAACTTCTTGAATATAGCTTTTGCAGCGAATTTGGAGCAACGTTTGTTAGGATAATATATTTCGTGTCCAGGGAGCAGAGAATCCTCGAAAAATCGACTTACGCGAAATGAAAAATTTTTGTGATATTCTTCTTCCCCATCTCCAAACTGCTAGTATATAGCATTTGCAGCGAATTTGGAACAACTTTTGTTATATGTACATTTCGTGTCCAGGGAGCCGAGAATCGTCGAAATATCAACTTACACGAAATGAAATATTTTTGAGATTATCTTGTTCCCCACGCTCCAAACTGCTCGTAAATAGCATTTGCAGCGAATTTGGAGCAACTTTTGTTATATGTATATTTCGTGACCAGGGAGCCGAGCATCGTCGAAATATCGACTTACACGTAATGAAACATTTTTATATTCTTGTTCCCCGCACTCCAAACTGCTCGAAAATAGCATTTGAGACGAATTTGGAGCAACTTCTGGTATATGTATATTTCGTGACCAGGGAGCTGAGAATCGGCGAAATATCGACTTAGGCGAAATGAAAAATTTTTGTGATATTCTTGTTCCCCACACTCCAAAACTTGTCGTATATAGCTTTTGCAGCGAATTTGGAGCAACGTTTGTTAGGATAATATAGTTCGTGTCCAGGGAGCTGGGAATCTTCGAAAAATCAAATTACGCGACATGAAAATTTTTTGTGATATTCTTGTTCCCCACGCTCCAAACTTCTCGTATATAGCTTTTGCAGCGAATTTGGAGCAACGTTTGTTAGGATAATATATTTCGTGTCCAGGGAGCTGAGAATCCTCGAAAAATCGACTTACGCGAAATGAAAAATTTTTGTGATATTCTTGATCCCCACGCTCCAAACTGCTCTTATATAGCATTTGCTGCGAATTTGGAGCAACTTTTGTTACATGTATATTTCGTAACCAGGGAGCCAAGAATCGTCGAAATATCGACTTACACGTAATGCAACATTTTTATGATATTCTTGTTCCCCGCGCTCCAAACTGCTCGTAAATAGCATTTGAGTCGAATTTGGAGCAACGTTTGGTATATGTATATTTCGTGACCAGGGAGCCGAGAATCGTCGAAATATCAACTTACACGAAATGAAATATTTTTGTGATATTCTTGTTCCCCACGCTCCAACCTGCTCGTAAATAGCATTTGCAGCGAATTTGGAGCAACTTTTGTTATATGTATATTTCGTGACCAGGGAGCCGAGAATCGTCGAAATATCGACTTACACGTAATGAAATATTTTTGTGATATTCTTGTTCCCCAGGTTCCAAACTGCTCGTAAATAGCATTTGCAGCAAATTTGGAGCAACTTTTGATATATGTATTTGCGTGTCCTGGGAGCCGAGAATCGTCGAAATATCAACTTACACGAAATGAAATATTTCTGTGATATTCTTGTTTACCTTACTCCAAACTGCTCTTATATAGCTTTTGCCGCGAATTTGGAGCAACTTTTGTTCAGAGTATATTTAGTGTCCAGGGAGCCGAGAATCGTCGAAATATCGACTTAGACCAAATGAAATATTTTTGTGATATTCTTGTTTACCTTACTCCAAACTTCTCTTATATAGCTTTTGCAGCGAATTTGGAGCAACTTTTGTTCAGAGTATATTTAGTGTCCAGGGAGCCGAGAATAGTCGAAATATCGACTTACACGAAATGAAAAATTTTTGTGATATTCTTGTTCCCCACACTCCAAAATTCTTGAATATAGCTTTTGCAGCGAATTTGGAGCAACGTTTGTTAGGATAATATATTTCATGTCCAGGGAGCTGAGTATCCTCGAAATATCAACTTACACGAAATGAAAAATTTTTGTGATATTCTTGTTCCCCACGCTCCAAACTGCTCGTATATAGCATTTGCTGCGAATTTGGAGCAACTTTAGTTATATGTATATTTCGTGACCAGGGAGCCGAGAATCGTCGAAATATCGACTTACTCGTAATGAAACATTTTTATGATATTCTTGTTCCCCGCGCTACAAACTGCTCGTAAATAGCATTTGAGGCGAATTTGGAGCAACGTTTGGTATATGTATATTTCGTGACCAGGGAGCTGAGAATCGTCGAAATATCGACTTACACGAAATGAAATATTTTTGTGATATTCTTGTTTACCTTACTCCAAACTGCTCTTATATAGCTTTTGCAGCGAATTTGGAGCAACTTTTGTTCAGAGTATATTTAGTGTCCAGGGAGCCGAGAATCGTCGAAATATCGACTTACACGAAATGAAATATTTTTGTGATATTCTTGTTTACCTTACTCCAAACCTCTCTTATATAGTTTTTGCAGCGAATTTGGAGCAACTTTTGTTCAGAGTATATTTAGTGTCCAGGGAGCCGAGAATCGTCGAAATATCGACTTACACGAAATGAAAAATTTTTGTGATATTCTTGTTCCCCACACTCCAAACTTCTTGTATATAGCTTTTGCAGCGAATTTGGAGCATCGTTTGTTAGGATAATATATTTCGTGTCCAGGAAGCTGAGAATCCTCGAAATATCAACTTACACGAAATGAAATATTTTTGTGATATTCTTGATCCCCACTATCCAAACTTTTCGTATATAGCTTTTGCAGTGAATTTGGAGCAACGTTTGTTAGGATAAATTAGTTCATGTCCAGGGAGCTGAGAATCCTCGAAAAATCGACTTACGCGAAATGAAAAATTTTTGTGATATTCTTCTTCCCCACGCTCCAAACTGCTCGTATATAGCATTTGCAGCGAATTTGGAACAACTTTTGTTTTATGTATATTTCGTGTCCAGGGAGCCGAGAATCGTCGAAATATCAACTTACACGAAATGAAATATTTTTGAGATTATCTTCTTCCCCACGCTCCAAACTGCTCGTAAATAGCATTTGCAGCGAATTTGGAGCAACTTTTGTTATATGTATATTTCGTGACCAGGGAGCCGAGCATTGTCGAAATATCGACTTACACGTAATGAAACATTTTTATATTCTTGTTCCCCGCACTCCAAACTGCTCGTAAATAGCATTTGAGACGAATTTGGAGCAGCTTTTGGTATATGTATATTTCGTGACCAGGGAGCTGAGAATCGGCGAAATATCGACTTACACGAAATGAAAAATTTTTGTGATATTCTTGTTCCCCACACTCCAAAACTTGTCGTATATAGCTTTTGCAGCGAATTTGGAGCAAAGTTTGTTAGGATAATATAGTTCGTGTCCAGGGAGCTGGGAATCTTCGAAAAATCAAATTACGCGACATGAAAATTTTTTGTGATATTCTTGTTCCCCACGCTCCAAACTGCTCGTATATAGCATTTGAAGCGAATTTGGACCAACTTTTGTGATATATATTTTCGTGTCCAGGGAGCCGAAAATCGTCGAAATATCAACTTACACGAAATGAAATATTTTTGTGATATTCTTGTTCCCCAGGTTCCAAACTGCTCGTAAATAGCATTTGCAGCAAATTTGGAGCAACTTTTGATATATGTATTTTCGTATCCTGGGAGCCGAGAATCGTCGAAATATCAACTTACACGAAATGAAATATTTTTGTGATATTCTTGTTTACCTTACTCCAAACTGCTCATATATAGCTTTTGCCGCGAATTTGGAGCAACTTTTGTTCAGAGTATATTTAGTGTCCAGGGAGCCGAGAATCGTCGAAACATCGACTTACACCAAATGAAATATTTTTGTGATATTCTTGTTTACCTTACTCCAAACTTCTCTTATATAGCTTTTGCAGCGAATTTGGAGCAACTTTTGTTCAGAGTATATTTAGTGTCCAGGGAGCCGAGAATAATCGTAATATCAACTTACACGAAATGAAAAATTTTTGCGATATTCTTGTTCCCCACACTCCAAACTTTTCGTATATAGCTTTTGAAGCGAATTTGGAGCAACGTTTGTTAGGATAATATATTTCGTGTCCAGGGAGCTGAGAATCCTCGAAAAATCGACTCATGCGAAATGAAAAATTTTTGTGATATTCTTGTTCCCCACGCTCCAAACTGCTCGTATATAGCATTTGCTGCGAATTTGGAGCAACTTTTGTTACATGTATATTTCGTGACCAGGGAGCCGAGAATCGTCGAAATATCGACTTACACGTAATGAAACATTTTTATGATATTCTTGTTCCCCGCGCTCCAAACTGCTCGTAAATAGCATTTGAGGCGAATTTGGAGCAACGTTTGGTATATGTATATTTCGTGACCAGGGAGCTGAGAATCGTTTAATATCGACTTACACGAAATGAAATATTTATGTGATATTCATGTTTACCTTACTCCAAACTGCTCTTATATAGCTTTTGCAGCGAATTTGGAGCAACTTTTGCTCAGAGTATATTTACTGTCCAGGGAGCCGAGAATCGTCGAAATATCGACTTACACGAAATGAAATATTTTTGTGATATTCTTATTTACCTTACTCCAAACTGCTCTTATATAGCTTTTGCAGCGAATTTGGAGCAACTTTTGTTCAGAGTATATTTAGTGTCCAGGGAGCCGAGAATCGTCGAAATATCGACTTACACGAAATGAAAAATTTTTGTGATATTCTTGTTCCCCACACTCCAAACTTCTTGTATATAGCTTTTGCAGCGAATTTGGAGCAACGTTTGTTAGGATAATATATTTTGTGTCAAGGAAGCTGAGAATCCACGAAATATCAACTTACTCGAAATGAAATATTTTTGTGATATTCCTGTTCACCTTACTCCAAACTGCTCTTATATAGCTTTTGCAGCGAATTTGGAGCAACTTTTGTTCAGAGTATATTTAGTGTCCAGGGAGCCGAGAATCGTCGAAATATCGACTTACACGAAATGAAATATTTTTGTGATATTCTTGTTTACCTTACTCCAAACTTCTCTTATATAGCTTTTGCAGCGAATTTGGAGCAACTTTTGTTCAGAGTATATTTAGTGTCCAGGGAGCCGAGAATCGTCGAAATATCGACTTACACGAAATGAAAAATTTTTGCGATATTCTTGTTCCCCACACTACAAACTTTTCGTATATAGCTTTTGCAGCGAATTTGGAGCAACGTTTGTTAGGATAATATATTTCGTGTCCATGGAGCTGAGAATCCTCGAAAAATCGACTCATGCGAAATGAAAAATTTTTGTGATATTCTTGTTCCCCACGCTCCAAATTGCTCGTATATAGCATTTGCTGCGAATTTGGAGCAACTTTTGTTACATGTATATTTCGTGACCAGGGAGCCGAGAATCGTCGAAATATCGACTTACACGTAATGAAACATTTTTATGATATTCTTCTTCCCCGCGCTCCAAACTGCTCGTAAATAGCATTTGAGGCGAATTTGGAGCAACGTTTGGTATATGTATATTTCGTGACCAGGGAGCTGAGAATCGTCGAAATATCGACTTACACGAAATGAAATATTTTTGTGATATTCTTGTTTACCTTACTCCAAACTGCTCTTAATTAGCTTTTGCAGCGAATTTGGAGCAACTTTTGCTCACAGTATATTTACTGTCCAGGGAGCCGAGAATCGTCGAAATATCGACTTACACGAAATGAAATATTTTTGTGATATTCTTGTTTACCTTACTCCAAACTGCTCTTATACAGCTTTTGCAGCGAATTTGGAGCAACTTTTGTTCAGAGTATATTTAGTGTCCAGGGAGCCGAGAATCGTCGAAATATCGACTTACACGAAATGAAAAATTTTTGTGATATTCTTGTTCCCCACACTCCAAACTTCTTGTATATAGCTTTTGCAGCGAATTTGGAGCAACGTTTGTTAGGATAATATATTTTGTGTCAAGGAAGCTGAGAATCCACGAAATATCAACTTACTCGAAATGAAATATTTTTGTGATATTCCTGTTCACCTTACTCCAAACTGCTCTTATATAGCTATTGCAGCGAATTTGGAGCAACTTTATTTCAGAGTATATTTAGTGTCCAGGGAGCCGAGAATCGTCGAAATATCGACTTACACGAAATGAAATATTTTTGTGATATTCTTGTTTACCTTACTCCAGTCTTCTCTTATATAGCTTTTGCAGCGAATTTGGAGCAACTTTTGTTCAGAGTATATTTAGTGTCCAGGGAGCCGAGAATCGTCGAAATATCGACTTACACGAAATGAAAAATTTTTGTGATATTCTTGTTTACCTTACTACAAACTGCTCTTATATAGCTTTTGCAGCGAATTTGGAGCAACTTTTGCTCAGAGTATATTTACTGTCCAGGGAGCCGAGAATCGTCGAAATATCTACTTACACGATATGAAAAATTTTTGTGATATTCTTGTTCCCCACACTCCAAACTTCTTGTATATAGCTTTTGTAGCGAATTTGGAGCAACGTTTGTTAGGATAATATATTTCGTGTCCAGGGAGCTGAGAATCCTCGAAAAATCGACTTACGCGAAATGAAAAATTTTTGTGATATTCTTCTTCCCCATCTCCAAACTGCTAGTATATAGCATTTGCAGCGAATTTGGAACAACTTTCGTTATATGTATCTTTCGTGTCCAGGGAACCGCGAATCGTCGAGATATAGACTTACACTTAGTGATACATTTTTGTGAGAATCTTCTTCCCCGCACTCCAAACTAATCGCTTTTAGCTTATGCAGCGAATTTGGAGCAACTTTTGTTCTGAGAATATTTCGTGTCCAGGCAGCTGAGAATCGTCGTAAAATCGACTTACACGTAATGAAACATTTTTATGATATTCTTGTTCCCCACGCTCCAAACTGCTCGTATATAGCATTTGAAGCGAATTTGGACCAACTTTTGTGATATATATTTTTGTGTCCAGGGAGCCGAGAATCGTCAAAATATCAACTTACACGAAATGAAATATTTTTGTGATATTCTTGTTTACCTTACTCCAAACTGCTCTTATATAGCTTTTGCCGCGAATTTGGAGCAACTTTTGTTCAGAGTATATTTAGTGTCCAGTGAGCCGAGAATCGTCGAAATATCGACTTACACGAAATGAAAAATTTTTGTGATATTCTTGTTCCCCACACTCCAAACTTCTTGTATATAGCTTTTGCAGCGAATTTGGAGTAACTTTTGTTACATGTATATTTCGTGACCAGGGAGCCGAGAATCGTCGAAATATCGACTTACACGTAATGAAACATTTTTATGATATTCTTGTTCCCCGCGCTCCAATCTGCTCGTAAATAGCATTTGAGGCGAATTTGGAGCAACGTTTGGTATATGTATATTTCGTGACCAGGGAGCTGAGAATCGTCGAAATATCGACTTACACGAAATGAAATATTTTTGTGATATTCTTGTTTACCTTACTCCAAACTGCTCTTATATAGTTTTTGCAGCGAATTTGGAGCAACTTTTGCTCAGAGTATATTTACTGTCCAGGGAGCCGAGAATCGTCGAAATATCGACTTACACGAAATGAAATATTTTTGTGATATTCTTGTTTACCTTACTCCAAACTGCTCTTATATAGCTTTTGCAGCGAATTTGGAGCAACTTTTGTTCAGAGTATATTTAGTGTCCAGGGAGCCGAGAATCGTCGAAATATCGACTTACACGAAATGAAAAATTTTTGTGATATTCTTGTTCCCCACACTCCAAACTTCTTGTATATACCTTTTGCAGCGAATTTGGAGCAACGTTTGTTAGGATAATATATTTTGTGTCCAGGAAGCTGAGAATCCTCGAAATATCAACTTACTCGAAATGAAATATTTTTGTGATATTCTTGTTTACCTTACTCCAAACTGCTCTTATATAGCTTTTGCAGCGAATTTGGAGCAACTTTTGTTCAGAGTATATTTAGTGTCCAGGGAGCCGAGAATCGTCGAAATATCGACTTACACGAAATGAAATATTTTTGTGATATTCTTGTTTACCTTACTCCAAACTTCTCTTATATAGCTTTTGCAGCGAATTTGGAGCAACTTTTGTTCAGAGTATATTTAGTGTCCAGGGAGCCGAGAATCGTCGAAATATCGACTTACACGAAATGAAAAATTTTTGTGATATTCTTGTTCCCCACACTCCAAACTTCTTGAATATAGCTTTTGCAGCGAATTTGGAGCAACGTTTGTTAGGATAATATATTTCGTGTCCAGGGAGCAGAGAATCCTTGAAAAATCGACTTACGCGAAATGAAAAATTTTTGTGATATTCTTCTTCCCCATCTCCAAACTGCTAGTATATAGCATTTGCAGCGAATTTGGAACAACTTTTGTTATATGTACATTTCGTGTCCAGGGAGCCGAGAATCGTCGAAATATCAACTTACACGAAATGAAATATTTTTGAGATTATCTTGTTCCCCACGCTCCAAACTGCTCGTAAATAGCATTTGCAGCGAATTTGGAGCAACTTTTGTTATATGTATATTTCGTGACCAGGGAGCCGAGCATCGTCGAAATATCGACTTACACGTAATGAAACATTTTTATATTCTTGTTCCCCGCACTCCAAACTGCTCGAAAATAGCATTTGAGACGAATTTGGAGCAACTTCTGGTATATGTATATTACGTGACCAGGGAGCTGAGAATCGGCGAAATATCGACTTAGGCGAAATGAAAAATTTTTGTGATATTCTTGTTCCCCACACTCCAAAACTTGTCGTATATAGCTTTTGCAGCGAATTTGGAGCAACGTTTGTTAGGATAATATAGTTCGTGTCCAGGGAGCTGGGAATCTTCGAAAAATCAAATTACGCGACATGAAAATTTTTTGTGATATTCTTGTTCCCCACGCTCCAAACTTCTCGTATATAGCTTTTGCAGCGAATTTGGAGCAACGTTTGTTAGGATAATATATTTCGTGTCCAGGGAGCTGAGAATCCTCGAAAAATCGACTTACGCGAAATGAAAAATTTTTGTGATATTCTTGATCCCCACGCTCCAAACTGCTCTTATATAGCATTTGCTGCGAATTTGGAGCAACTTTTGTTACATGTATATTTCGTAACCAGGGAGCCAAGAATCGTCGAAATATCGACTTACACGTAATGCAACATTTTTATGATATTCTTGTTCCCCGCGCTCCAAACTGCTCGTAAATAGCATTTGAGTCGAATTTGGAGCAACGTTTGGTATATGTATATTTCGTGACCAGGGAGCCGAGAATCGTCGAAATATCAACTTACACGAAATGAAATATTTTTGTGATATTCTTGTTCCCCACGCTCCAACCTGCTCGTAAAAAGCATTTGCAGCGAATTTGGAGCAACTTTTGTTATATGTATATTTCGTGACCAGGGAGCCGAGAATCGTCGAAATATCGACTTACACGTAATGAAATATTTTTGTGATATTCTTGTTCCCCAGGTTCCAAACTGCTCGTAAATAGCATTTGCAGCAAATTTGGAGCAACTTTTGATATATGTATTTGCGTGTCCTGGGAGCCGAGAATCGTCGAAATATCAACTTACACGAAATGAAATATTTCTGTGATATTCTTGTTTACCTTACTCCAAACTGCTCTTATATAGCTTTTGCCGCGAATTTGGAGCAACTTTTGTTCAGAGTATATTTAGTGTCCAGGGAGCCGAGAATCGTCGAAATATCGACTTACACCAAATGAAATATTTTTGTGATATTCTTGTTTACCTTACTCCAAACTTCTCTTATATAGCTTTTGCAGCGAATTTGGAGCAACTTTTGTTCAGAGTATATTTAGTGTCCAGGGAGCCGAGAATAGTCGAAATATCGACTTACACGAAATGAAAAATTTTTGTGATATTCTTGTTCCCCACACTCCAAAATTCTTGAATATAGCTTTTGCAGCGAATTTGGAGCAACGTTTGTTAGGATAATATATTTCATGTCCAGGGAGCTGAGTATCCTCGAAATATCAACTTACACGAAATGAAAAATTTTTGTGATATTCTTGTTCCCCACGCTCCAAACTGCTCGTATATAGCATTTGCTGCGAATTTGGAGCAACTTTAGTTATATGTATATTTCGTGACCAGGGAGCCGAGAATCGTCGAAATATCGACTTACTCGTAATGAAACATTTTTATGATATTCTTGTTCCCCGCGCTACAAACTGCTCGTAAATAGCATTTGAGGCGAATTTGGAGCAACGTTTGGTATATGTATATTTCGTGACCAGGGAGCTGAGAATCGTCGAAATATCGACTTACACGAAATGAAATATTTTTGTGATATTCTTGTTTACCTTACTCCAAACTGCTCTTATATAGCTTTTGCAGCGAATTTGGAGCAACTTTTGTTTAGAGTATATTTAGTGTCCAGGGAGCCGAGAATCGTCGAAATATCGACTTACACGAAATGAAATATTTTTGTGATATTCTTGTTTACCTTACTCCAAACTTCTCTTATATAGTTTTTGCAGCGAATTTGGAGCAACTTTTGTTCAGAGTATATTTAGTGTCCAGGGAGCCGAGAATCGTCGAAATATCGACTTACACGAAATGAAAAATTTTTGTGATATTCTTGTTCCCCACACTCCAAACTTCTTGTATATAGCTTTTGCAGCGAATTTGGAGCATCGTTTGTTAGGATAATATATTTCGTGTCCAGGAAGCTGAGAATCCTCGAAATATCAACTTACACGAAATGAAATATTTTTGTGATATTCTTGATCCCCACTATCCAAACTTTTCGTATATAGCTTTTGCAGTGAATTTGGAGCAACGTTTGTTAGGATAAATTAGTTCATGTCCAGGGAGCTGAGAATCCTCGAAAAATCGACTTACGCGAAATGAAAAATTTTTGTGATATTCTTCTTCCCCACGCTCCAAACTGCTCGTATATAGCATTTGCAGCGAATTTGGAACAACTTTTGTTTTATGTATATTTCGTGTCCAGGGAGCCGAGAATCGTCGAAATATCAACTTACACGAAATGAAATATTTTTGAGATTATCTTCTTCCCCACGCTCCAAACTGCTCGTAAATAGCATTTGCAGCGAATTTGGAGCAACTTTTGTTATATGTATATTTCGTGACCAGGGAGCCGAGCATTGTCGAAATATCGACTTACACGTAATGAAACATTTTTATATTCTTGTTCCCCGTACTCCAAACTGCTCGTAAATAGCATTTGAGACGAATTTGGAGCAGCTTTTGGTATATGTATATTTCGTGACCAGGGAGCTGAGAATCGGCGAAATATCGACTTACACGAAATGAAAAATTTTTGTGATATTCTTGTTCCCCACACTCCAAAACTTGTCGTATATAGCTTTTGCAGCGAATTTGGAGCAAAGTTTGTTAGGATAATATAGTTCGTGTCCAGGGAGCTGGGAATCTTCGAAAAATCAAATTACGCGACATGAAAATTTTTTGTGATATTCTTGTTCCCCACGCTCCAAACTGCTCGTATATAGCATTTGAAGCGAATTTGGACCAACTTTTGTGATATATATTTTCGTGTCCAGGGAGCCGAGAATCGTCGAAATATCAACTTACACGAAATGAAATATTTTTGTGATATTCTTGTTCCCCAGGTTCCAAACTGCTCGTAAATAGCATTTGCAGCAAATTTGGAGCAACTTTTGATATATGTATTTTCGTATCCTGGGAGCCGAGAATCGTCGAAATATCAACTTACACGAAATGAAATATTTTTGTGATATTCTTGTTTACCTTACTCCAAACTGCTCATATATAGCTTTTGCCGCGAATTTGGAGCAACTTTTGTTCAGAGTATATTTAGTGTCCAGGGAGCCGAGAATCGTCGAAACATCGACTTACACCAAATGAAATATTTTTGTGATATTCTTGTTTACCTTACTCCAAACTTCTCTTATATAGCTTTTGCAGCGAATTTGGAGCAACTTTTGTTCAGAGTATATTTAGTGTCCAGGGAGCCGAGAATAATCGTAATATCGACTTACACGAAATGAAAAATTTTTGCGATATTCTTGTTCCCCACACTCCAAACTTTTCGTATATAGCTTTTGAAGCGAATTTGGAGCAACGTTTGTTAGGATAATATATTTCGTGTCCAGGGAGCTGAGAATCCTCGAAAAATCGACTCATGCGAAATGAAAAATTTTTGTGATATTCTTGTTCCCCACGCTCCAAACTGCTCGTATATAGCATTTGCTGCGAATTTGGAGCAACTTTTGTTACATGTATATTTCGTGACCAGGGAGCCGAGAATCGTCGAAATATCGACTTACACGTAATGAAACATTTTTATGATATTCTTGTTCCCCGCGCTCCAAACTGCTCGTAAATAGCATTTGAGGCGAATTTGGAGCAACGTTTGGTATATGTATATTTCGTGACCAGGGAGCTGAGAATCGTCTAAATATCGACTTACACGAAATGAAATATTTTTGTGATATTCATGTTTACCTTACTCCAAACTGCTCTTATATAGCTTTTGCAGCGAATTTGGAGCAACTTTTGCTCAGAGTATATTTACTGTCCAGGGAGCCGAGAATCGTCGAAATATCGACTTACACGAAATGAAATATTTTTGTGATATTCTTATTTACCTTACTCCAAACT
Source organism: Hymenopus coronatus (assembly GCA_030762935.1). Classification (NCBI taxonomy): domain Eukaryota; kingdom Metazoa; phylum Arthropoda; class Insecta; order Mantodea; family Hymenopodidae; genus Hymenopus; species Hymenopus coronatus. The sequence goes on along the minus strand of CM060899.1, from coordinate 263,641 downwards.
GCTCTTATATAGCTTTTGCAGCGAATTTGGAGCAACTTTTGTTCAGAGTATATTTAGTGTCCAGGGAGCCGAGAATCGTCGAAATATCGACTTACACGAAATGAAAAATTTTTGTGATATTCTTGTTCCCCACACTCCAAACTTCTTGTATATAGCTTTTGCAGCGAATTTGGAGCAACGTTTGTTAGGATAATATATTTTGTGTCAAGGAAGCTGAGAATCCACGAAATATCAACTTACTCGAAATGAAATATTTTTGTGATATTCCTGTTCACCTTACTCCAAACTGCTCTTATATAGCTTTTGCAGCGAATTTGGAGCAACTTTTGTTCAGAGTATATTTAGTGTCCAGGGAGCCGAGAATCGTCGAAATATCGACTTACACGAAATGAAATATTTTTGTGATATTCTTGTTTACCTTACTCCAAACTTCTCTTATATAGCTTTTGCAGCGAATTTGGAGCAACTTTTGTTCAGAGTATATTTAGTGTCCAGGGAGCCGAGAATCGTCGAAATATCGACTTACACGAAATGAAAAATTTTTGTGATATTCTTGTTCCCCACACTCCAAACTTCTTGAATATAGCTTTTGCAGCGAATTTGGAGCAACGTTTGTTAGGATAATATATTTCGTGTCCATTGAGCTGAGTATCCTCGAAATATCGACTTACACGAAATGAAATATTTTTGTGATATTCTTGTTTACCTTACTCCAAACTGCTCTTATATAGCTTTTGCAGCGAATTTGGAGCAACTTTTGCTCAGAGTATATTTACTGTCCAGGGAGCCGAGAATCGTCGAAATATCGACTTACACGATATGAAAAATGTTTGTGATATTCTTGTTCCCCACACTCCAAACTTCTTGTATATAGCTTTTGCAGCGAATTTGGAGCAACGTTTGTTAGGATAATATATTTCGTGTCCAGGGAGCAGAGAATCCTCGAAAAATCGACTTACGCGAAATGAAAAATTTTTGTGATATTCTTCTTCCCCATCTCCAAACTGCTAGTATATAGCATTTGCAGCGAATTTGGAACAACTTTTGTTTTATGTACATTTCGTGTCCAGGGAGCCGAGAATCGTCGAAATATCAACTTACACGAAATGAAATATTTTTGAGATTATCTTGTTCCCCACGCTCCAAACTGCTCGTAAATAGCATTTGCAGCGAATTTGGAGCAACTTTTGTTATATGTATATTTCGTGACCAGGGAGCCGAGCATCGTCGAAATATCGACTTACACGTAATGAAACATTTTTATATTCTTGTTCCCCGCACTCCAAACTGCTCGTAAATAGCATTTGAGACGAATTTGGAGCAACTTCTGGTATATGTATATTTCGTGACCAGGGAGCTGAGAATCGGCGACATATCGACTTAGGCGAAATGAAAATTTTTTGTGATATTCTTGTTCCCCACACTCCAAAACTTGTCGTATATAGCTTTTGCAGCGAATTTGGAGCAACGTTTGTTAGGATAATATATTTCGTGTCCAGGGAGCTGAGAATCCTCGAAAAATCGACTTACGCGAAATGAAAAATTTTTGTGATATTCTTGATCCCCACGCTCCAAACTGCTCTTATATAGCATTTGCTGCGAATTTGGAGCAACTTTTGTTACATGTATATTTCGTGACCAGGGAGCCAAGAATCGTCGAAATATCGACTTACACGTAATGCAACATTTTTATGACATTCTTGTTCCCCGCGCTCCAAACTGCTCGTAAATAGCATTTGAGTCGAATTTGGAGCAACGTTTGGTATATGTATATTTCGTGACCAGGGAGCCGAGAATCGTCGAAATATCAACTTTCACGAAATGAAATATTTTTGTGATATTCTTGTTCCCCAGGTTCCAAACTGCTCGTAAATAGCATTTGCAGCAAATTTGGAGCAACTTTTGATATATGTATTTGCGTGTCCTGGGAGCCGAGAATCGTCGAAATATCAACTTACACGAAATGAAATATTTCTGTGATATTCTTGTTTACCTTACTCCAAACTGCTCTTATATAGCTTTTGCCGCGAATTTGGAGCAACTTTTGTTCAGAGTATATTTAGTGTCCAGGGAGCCGAGAATCGTCGAAATATCGACTTACACCAAATGAAATATTTTTGTGATATTCTTGTTTACCTTACTCCAAACTTCTCTTATATAGCTTTTGCAGCGAATTTGGAGCAACTTTTGTTCAGAGTATATTTAGTGTCCAGGGAGCCGAGAATAGTCGAAATATCGACTTACACGAAATGAAAAATTTTTGTGATATTCTTGTTCCCCACACTCCAAAATTCTTGAATATAGCTTTTGCAGCGAATTTGGAGCAACGTTTGTTAGGATAATATATTTCGTGACCAGGGAGCCGAGAATCGTCGAAATATCGACTTACTCGTAATGAAACATTTTTATGATATTCTTGTTCCCCGCGCTACAAACTGCTCGTAAATAGCATTTGAGGCGAATTTGGAGCAACGTTTGGTATATGTATATTTCGTGAACAGGGAGCTGAGAATCGTCGAAATATCGACTTACACGAAATGAAATATTTTTGTGATATTCTTGTTTACCTTACTCCAAACTGCTCTTATATAGCTTTTGCAGCGAATTTGGAGCAACTTTTGTTCAGAGTATATTTAGTGTCCAGGGAGGCGAGAATCGTCGAAATATCGACTTACACGAAATGAAATATTTTTGTGATATTCTTGTTTACCTTACTCCAAACTTCTCTTATATAGCTTTTGCAGCGAATTTGGAGCAACTTTTGTTCAGAGTATATTTAGTGTCCAGGGAGCCGAGAATCGTCGAAATATCGACTTACACGAAATGAAAAATTTTTGTGATATTCTTGTTCCCCACACTCCAAACTTCTTGTATATAGCTTTTGCAGCGAATTTGGAGCATCGTTTGTTAGGATAATATATTTCGTGTCCAGGAAGCTGAGAATCCTCGAAATATCAACTTACACGAAATGAAATATTTTTGTGATATTCTTGATACCCACTATCCAAACTTTTCGTATATAGGTTTTGCAGTGAATTTGGAGCAACGTTTGTTAGGATAAATTAGTTCATGTCCAGGGAGCTGAGAATCCTCGAAAAATCGACTTACGCGAAATGAAAAATTTTTGTGATATTCTTCTTCCCCACGCTCCAAACTGCTCGTATATAGCATTTGCAGCGAATTTGGAGCAACTTTTGTTATATGTATATTTCGTGACCAGGGAGCCGAGCATCGTCGATATATCGACTTACACGTAATGAAACATTTTTATATTCTTGTTCCCCGCTCTCCAAACTGCTCGTAAATAGCATTTGAGACGAATTTGGAGCAACTTTTGGTATATGTATATTTCGTGACCAGGGAGCTGAGAATCGGCGAAATATCGACTTAGGCGAAATGAAAAATTTTTGTGATATTCTTGTTCCCCACACTCCAAACTGCTCGTAATAGCTTTTGCAGCGAATTTGGAGCAACTATTGTTCAGAGTATATTTAGTGTCCAGGGAGCCGAGAATCGTCGAAATATCGACTTACACGAAATGAAAAATTTTTGTGATATTCTTGTTCCCCACACTCCAAAACTTGTCGTATATAGCTTTTGCAGCGAATTTGGAGCAAAGTTTGTTAGGATAATATAGTTCGTGTCCAGGGAGCTGGGAATCTTCGAAAAATCAAATTACGCGACATGAAAATTTTTTGTGATATTCTTGTTCCCCACGCTCCAAACTGCTCGTATATAGCATTTGAAGCGAATTTGGACCAACTTTTGTGATATATATTTTCGTGTCCAGGGAGCCGAGAATCGTCGAAATATCAACTTACACGAAATGAAATATTTTTGTGATATTCTTGTTCCCCAGGTTCCAAACTGCTCGTAAATAGCATTTGCAGCAAATTTGGAGCAACTTTTGATATATGTATTTTCGTGTCCTGGGAGCCGAGAATCGTCGAAATATCAACTTACACGAAATGAAATATTTTTGTGATATTCTTGTTTACCTTACTCCAAACTGCTCTTATATAGCTTTTGCCGCGAATTTGGAGCAACTTTTGTTCAGAGTATATTTAGTGTCCAGGGAGCCGAGAATCGTCGAAACATCGACTTACACCAAATGAAATATTTTTGTGATATTCTTGTTTACCTTACTCCAAACTTGTCTTATATAGCTTTTGCAGCGAATTTGGAGCAACTTTTGTTCAGAGTATATTTAGTGTCCAGGGAGCCGAGAATAATCGAAATATCGACTTACACGAAATGAAAAATTTTTGCGATATTCTTGTTCCCCACACTCCAAACTTTTCGTATATAGCTTTTGAAGCGAATTTGGAGCAACGTTTGTTAGGATAATATATTTCGTGTCCAGGGAGCTGAGAATCCTCGAAAAATCGACTCATGCCAAATGAAAAATTTTTGTGATATTCTTGTTCCCCACGCTCCAAACTTCTCGTATATAGCATTTGCTGCGAATTTGGAGCAACTTTTGTTACATGTATATTTCGTGACCAGGGAGCCGAGAATCGTCGAAATATCGACTTACACGTAATGAAACATTTTTATGATATTCTTGTTCCCCGCGCTCCATACTGCTCGTAAATAGCATTTGAGGCGAATTTGGAGCAACGTTTGGTATATGTATATTTCGTGACCAGGGAGCTGAGAATCGTCTAAATATCGACTTACACGAAATGAAATATTTTTGTGATATTCATGTTTACCTTACTCCAAACTGCTATTATATAGCTTTTGCAGCGAATTTGGAGCAACTTTTGCTCAGAGTATATTTACTGTCCAGGGAGCCGAGAATCGTCGAAATATCGACTTACACGAAATGAAATATTTTTGTGATATTCTTGTTTTCCTTACTCCAAACTTCTCTTATATAGCTTTTGCAGCGAATTTGGAGCAACTATTGTTCAGAGTATATTTAGTGTCCAGGGAGCCGAGAATCGTCGAAATATCGACTTACACGAAATGAAAAATTTTTGTGATATTCTTCTTCCCCACACTCCAAAATTCTCGTATATAGCTTTTGCAGCGAATTTGGAGCAACGTTTGTTAGGATAATATATTTCGGGTCCAGGGAGCTGAGAATCCTCGAAAAATCGACTTACGCGAAATGAAAAATTTTTGTGATATTCTTGTTCCCCACGCTCCAAAGTGCTCGTATATAGCATTTCCACCGAATTTGGAGCAACTTTTGTTATATGTATTTTCGTGTTCAGGGAGCCGAGAATCGTCGAAATATCAACCTACACGAAATGAAATATTTTTGTGATATTCTTGTTTCCCACACTCCAAACTGCTCGTAAATAGCATTTGCAGCGAATTTGGAGCAACTTTTGTTATATGCATATTTCGTGTCTAGGGAGCAGAGATTCGTCGAAATACCGACTTACACGAAATGAAATATTTTTGTGATATTCTTGTTTGCCTTACTCCAAACTGTTCGTATATAGCTTTTCCAGCGAATTTGGAGCAACTTTTGTTCTTAGTATATTTAGTGTCCAGGGAGCCGAGAATCGTCGAAATATCAACTTACACGAAATGAAATATTTTTGTGATATTCTTGTTCCCCACGCTCCAAACTGCTCGTAAATAGCATTTGAGGCGAATTTGGATCAACTTTTGGTATATGTATATTTCGTGACCAGGTAGCTGATAATCGGCGAAATATCGACTTAGGCAAAATGAAAAATTTTTGTGATATTCTTGTTCCCCACACTCCAAACTGCTCGTATATAGCTTTTGCAGCGAATTTGGAGCAGTTTTTGTTCTGAGAATATTTCGTGTCTAGGGAGCCGCGAATCGTGGACAAATCGACTTACACTTAGTGATACATTTTTGTGATGATCTTCTTCCCCGCACTCCAAACTGTTCGCTTTTAGCATATGCAGCGATTTGGAGCAACTTTTGTTCTGAGAATATTTCGTGTCCAGGGACCTGAGAATCGTCGTAAAATCGACTTACACGTAATGAAACATTTTTATGATATTCTTGTTCCCCACGCTGCAAACTGCTCGTAAATAGCTTTTGCAGCGAATTTGGAGCAACTTTTGTTATATGCATATTTCGTGTCCAGGGAGCCGAGAACCGTCGAAATACCGACTTACCCGATATGAAATATTTTTGTGATATTCTTGTTTACCTTACTCCAAACTGCTGGTATATAGCTTTTGCAGCGAATTTGGAGCAACTTTTGTTAATGCATATTTCGTGTCCAGGGAGCCGAGACTCGTCGAAATGCCGACTTGCACGAAATAAAATATTTTTGTGATATTGTTGTTTACCTTACTCCAAACTGCTCGTATATAGCTTTTGCAGCGAATTTGGATCAACTTTTGATCTGAGTACATTTAGTGTCCAGGGAGCCGAGAATCGTCGAAATATCGACTTACACGAAATGAAAAATTTTTGTGATATTCTTCTTCCCCACACTCCAAAATTCTCGTATATAGCTTTTGCAGCGAATTTGGAGCAACGTTTGTTAGGATAATATATTTCGGGTCCAGGGAGCTGAGAATCCTCGAAAAATCGACTTACGCGAAATGAAAAATTTTTGTGATATTCTTGTTCCCCACGCTCCAAAGTGCTCGTATATAGCATTTCCAGCGAATTTGGAGCAACTTTTGTTATATGTATTTTCGTGTCCAGGGAGCCGAGAATCGTCGAAATATCAACCTACACGAAATGAAATATTTTTGTGATATTCTTGTTTCCAACACTCCAAACTGTTCGTAAATAGCATTTGCAGCGAATTTGGAGCAACTTTTGTTATATGGATATTTCGTGACCAGGGAGCACAAAATCGTCGAAATATCGACTTACACGTAATGAAACATTTTTATGATATTCTTGTTCCCCGCGCTCCAAACTGCTCGTAAATAGCATTTGAGGCGAATTTGGAGCTACTTTCTGTATATGTATATTTCGTGACCAGGGAGCTGAGAAACGGCGAAATATCGACTTAGGCGAAATGAAAAATTTTTGTGATATTCTTGTTCCCCACACTCCAAACTGCTCGTATATAGCCTTTGATGCGAATTTGGAGCAACTTTTGTTCTGAGAATATTTCGTGTCCAGGGAGCCGCGAATCGTCGAGAAATCGACTTACACTTAATGATACATTTTTATGATATTCTTGTTCCCCACGCTCCAAACTGCTCATAAATAGCTTTTGCAGCGAATTTGGAGCAACTTTTGTTATATGCATATTTCGTGTCCAGGGAGCCGAGAATCGTCTAAATACCGACTTACCCGATATGAAATATTTTTGTGATATTCTTGTTTACCTTACTCCAAACTGCTGGTATATAGCTTTTGCAGCGAATTTGGAGCAACTTTTGTTAATGCATATTTCGTGTCCAGGGAGCCGAGACTCGTCGAAATGCCGACTTGCACGAAATAAAATATTTTTGTGATATTGTTGTTTACCTTACTCCAAACTGCTCGTATATAGCTTTTGCAGCGAATTTGGATCAACTTTTGATCTGAGTACATATAGTGTCCAGGGAGCCGAGAATCGTCGAAATATCGACTTACACGAAATGAAAAATTTTTGTGATATTCTTCTTCCCCACACTCCAAAATTCTCGTATATAGCTTTTGCAGCGAATTTGGAGCAACGTTTGTTAGGATAATATATTTCGGGTCCAGGGAGCTGAGAATCCTCGAAAAATCGACTTACGCGAAATGAAAAATTTTTGTGATATTCTTGTTCCCCACGCTCCAAAGTGCCCGTATATAGCATTTCCAGCGAATTTGGAGCAACTTTTGTTATATGTATTTTCGTGTCCAGGGAGCCGAGAATCGTCGAAATATCAACCTACACTAAGGAAATATTTTTGTGATATTCTTGTTTCCAACACTCCAAACTGCTCGTAAATAGCATTTGCAGCGAATTTGGAGCAACTTTTGTTATATGGATATTTCGTGACCAGGGAGCAGAAAATCGTCGAAATATCGACTTACACGTAAGAAACATTTTTATGATATTCTTGTTCCCCGCGCTCCAAACTGCTCGTAAATAGCATTTGAGGCGAATTTGGAGCTACTTTCTGTATATGTATATTTCGTGACCAGGGAGCTGAGAAACGGCGAAATATCGACTTAGGCGAAATGAAAAATTTTTGTGATATTCTTGTTCCCCACACTCCAAACTGCTCGTATATAGCCTTTGATGCGAATTTGGAGCAACTTTTGTTCTGAGAATATTTCGTGTCCAGGGAGCCGCGAATCGTCGAGAAATCGACTTACACTTAATGATACATTTTTATGATATTCTTGTTCCCCACGCTCCAAACTGCTCATAAATAGCTTTTGCAGCGAATTTGGAGCAACTTTTGTTATATGCATATTTCGTGTCCAGGGAGCCGAGAATCGTCTAAATACCGACTTACACGAAATGAAATATTTTTGTGATATTCTTGTTTACCTTACTCCAAACTGCTGGTATATAGCTTTTGCAGCGAATTTGGAGCAACTTTTGTTATATGCATATTTCGTGTCCAGGGAGCCGAGAGTCGTCGAAATACCGACTTACACGAAATGAAATATTTTTGTGATATTCTTCTTCCCCACACTAAAAACTTCTCGTATATAGCTTTTGTAGCGAATTTGGATCAACCTTTGATCTGAGTATATTTAGTGTCCAGGGAGCCGAGAATCGTCGAAATATCGACTTACACGAAATGAAAAATTGTTGTGATATTCTTCTTCCCCACACTCCAAACTTCTCGTATATAGCTTTTGTAGCGAATTTGGAGCAACGTTTGTTAGGATAATATATTTCGGGTCCAGGGAGCTGAGAATCCTCGAAAAATCGACTTACCCGAAATGAAACATTTTTATGATATTCTTGTTCCCCGCGCTCCAAAGTGCTCGTATATAGCATTTCCAGCGAATTTGGAGCAACTTTTGTTATATGTATTTTCGTGTCCAGGGAGCCGAGAATCGTCGAAATATCAACTTACACGAAATGAAATATTTTTGTGATATTCTTGTTCCCCACGCTCCAAACTGCTCGTAAATAGCATTTGAGGCGAATTTGGATCAACTTTTGGTATATGTATATTTCGTGACCAGGGAGCTGAGAATCGGCGAAATATCGACTTAGGCGAAATGAAAAATTTTTGTGATATTCTTGTTCCCCACACTCCAAACTGCTCGTATATAGCTTTTGCAGCGAATTTAGAGCAACTTTTGTTCTGAGTATATTTAGTGTCCAGGGAGCCGAGAATCGTCGAAATATCGACTTACACGAAATGAAAATTGGTTGTGATATTCTTGTTCCCCACACTCCAAACTTCTCGTATATAGCATTTGCAGCGAATTTGGAGCAACGTTTGTTAAGATAATATATTTCGTGTCCAGGGAGCTGAGAATCCTCGAAAAATCGACTTACGCGAAATGAAAAATTTTTGTGATATTGTTGTTCCCCACGCTCCAAACTACTCGTATATAGCATTTGCAGGGAAATTGGAGCAACTTTTGTTATATGCATATTTCGTGTCCAGGGAGCCGAGAATCGTCGAAATACCGACTTACCCGAAATGAAATATTTTTGTGATATTCTTGTTTACCTTACTCCAAACTGCTGGTATATAGCTTTTGCAGCGAATTTGGAGCAACTTTTGTTATATGCATATTTCGTGTCCAGGGAGCCGAGAATCGTCGAAATACCGACTTACACGAAATGAAATATTTTTGTGATATTCTTCTTCCCCACACTAAAAACTCCTCGTATATAGCTTTTGTAGCGAATTTGGATCAACCTTTGATCTGAGTATATTTAGTGTCCAGGGAGCCGAGAATCGTCGAAATATCGACTTACACGAAATGAAAAATTGTTGTGATATTCTTCTTCCCCACACTCCAAACTTCTCGTATATAGCTTTTGTAGCGAATTTGGAGCAACGTTTGTTAGGATAATATATTTCGGGTCCAGGGAGCTGAGAATCCTCGAAAAATCGACTTACCCGAAATGAAACATTTTTATGATATTCTTGTTCCCCGCGCTCCAAAGTGCTCGTATATAGCATTTCCAGCGAATTTGGAGCAACTTTTGTTATATGTATTTTCGTGTCCAGGGAGCCGAGAATCGTCGAAATATCAACTTACACGAAATGAAACATTTTTATGATATTCTTGTTCCCCACACTCCAAACTGCTCGTATATAGCTTTTGCAGCGAATTTGGAGCAACGTTTGTTAGGATAACATATTTCGGGTCCAGTGAGCTGAGAATCCTCGAAAAATCGACTTACGCGAAATGAAAAATTTTTGTGATATTCTTGTTGCCCACGCTCCAAACTGCTCGTAAATAGCATTTGCAGCGAATTTGGAGCAACTTTTGTTATATGTATATTTCGTGACCAGGGAGCCAAGAATCGTCGAAATATTGACTTACACGTAATGAGACATTTTTATGATATTCTTGTTCCCCGCGCTCCAAACTGCTCGTAAATAGCATTTGCGGCGAATTTGGATCAACTTTTGGTATATGTGTATATCGTGACCAGGGAGCTGAGAATCGGCGAAATATCGACATAGGCGAAATGAAAAATTTTTGTGATATTCTTGTTCCCCACACTCCAAACTGCTCGTATATAGCCTTTGATGCGAATTTGGAGCAACTTTTGTTCTGAGAATATTTCGTGTCCAGGGAGCCGCGAATCGTCGAGAAATCGACTTACACTTAATGATACATTTTTATGATATTCTTGTTCCCCACGCTCCAAACTGCTCATAAATAGCTTTTGCAGCGAATTTGGAGCAACTTTTGTTATATGCATATTTCGTGTCCAGGGAGCCGAGAATCGTCTAAATACCGACTTACACGAAATGAAATATTTTTGTGATATTCTTGTTTACCTTACTCCAAACTGCTGGTATATAGCTTTTGCAGCGAATTTGGAGCAACTTTTGTTATATGCATATTTCGTGTCCAGGGAGCCGAGAGTCGTCGAAATACCGACTTACACGAAATGAAATATTTTTGTGATATTCTTCTTCCCCACACTAAAAACTTCTCGTATATAGCCTTTGTAGCGAATTTGGATCAACCTTTGATCTGAGTATATTTAGTGTCCAGGGAGCCGAGAATCGTCGAAATATCGACTTACACGAAATGAAAAATTGTTGTGATATTCTTCTTCCCCACACTCCAAACTTCTCGTATATAGCTTTTGTAGCGAATTTGGAGCAACGTTTGTTAGGATAATATATTTCGGGTCCAGGGAGCTGAGAATCCTCGAAAAATCGACTTACCCGAAATGAAACATTTTTATGATATTCTTGTTCCCCGCGCTCCAAAGTGCTCGTATATAGCATTTCCAGCGAATTTGGAGCAACTTTTGTTATATGTATTTTCGTGTCCAGGGAGCCGAGAATCGTCGAAATATCAACTTACACGAAATGAAATATTTTTATGATATTCTTGTTGCCCGCGCTCAAAACTGCTCGTAAATAGCATTTGAGGCGAATTTGGATCAACTTTTGGTATATGTATATTCCGTGACCAGGGAGCTGAGAATAGGCGAAATGGAAAATTTTTGTGATATTCTTGTTCCCCACACTCCAAACTGCTGGTATATAGCTTTTGCAGCGAATTTGGAGAAACGTTTGTTAGGATAACATATTTCGGGTCCAGTGAGCTGAGAATCCTCGAAAAATCGACTTACGCGAAATGAAAAATTTTTGTGATATTCTTGTTGCCCACGCTCCAAACTGCTCGTAAATAGCATTTGCAGCGAATTTGGAGCAACTTTTGTTATATGTATATTTCGTGACCAGGGAGCCAAGAATCGTCGAAATATCGATTTACACGTAATGAAACATTTTTATGATATTCTTGTTCCCCGCGCTCCAAACTGCTCGTAAATAGCATTTGCGGCGAATTTGGATCAACTTTTGGTATATGTGTATTTCGTGACCAGGGAGCTGAGAATCGGCGAAATATCGACATAGGCGAAATGAAAAATTTTTGTGATATTCTTGTTCCCCACACTCCAAACTGCTCGTATATAGCTTTTGCAGCGAATTTGGAGCAACTTTTGTTCTGAGTATATTTCGTGTCCAGGGAGCCGAGATTCGTCGAAATACCGACTTACACGAAATGAAAAATTGTTGTGATATTCTTCTTCCCCACACTCCAAACTTCTCGTATATAGCTTTTGCAGCGAATTTAAAGCAACGTTTGTTAGGATAATATATTTCGGGTCCAGGGAGCTGAGAATCCTCGAAAAATCGACTTACGTGAAATGAAACATTTTTATGATATTCTTGTTCCCCGCGCTCCAAACTGCTCGTAAATAGCATTTGAGGCGAATTTGGAGCTACTTTTGGTATATGTATATTTCGTGACCAGGGAGCTGAGAATCGGCAAAATATCGACTTAGGCGAAATGAAAAATTTTTGTGATATTCTTGTTCCCCACACTCCAAACTGCTCGTATATAGCTTTTGCAGCGAATTTTGAGCAACTTTTGTTCTGAGAATATTTCGTCTCTACGGAGCCGCGAATCGTCGAGAAATCGACTTACACTTAGTGATACATTTTTATGATATTCTTGTTCCCCACGCTCCAAAATGCTCGTAAATAGCCTTTGCAGCGAATTTGGAGCAACTTTTGTTCTGAGTATATTTAGCGTCCAGTGAGCCGAGAATCCTCGAAAAATTCACTTACGCGAAATGAAAAATTTTTGTGATATTCTTGTTCCCCACACTCCAAACTGCTCGTATATAGCTTTTGTAGCGAATTTGGAGCAGTTTTTGTTCTGAGAATATTTCGTGTCCAGGGACCTGAGAATCGTCGTAAAATCGACTTGCACGTAATGAAACATTTTTATGATATTCTTGTTCCCCACGCTCCAAAGTGCTCGTATATAGCATTTCCAGCGAATTTGGAGCAACTCTTGTTATATGTATTTACGTGTCCAGGGAGCCGAGAATCGTCGAAATATCAACCTACACGAAATGAAATATTTTTGTGATATTCTTGTTTCCCACACTCCAAACTGCTCGTAAATAGCATTTGCAGCGAATTTGGAGCAACTTTTGTTATATGCATATTTCGTGTCTAGGGAGCAGAGATTCGTCGAAATACCGACTTACACGAAATGAAATATTTTTGTGATATTCTTGTTTGCCTTACTCCAAACTGTTCGTATATAGCTTTTCCAGCGAATTTGGAGCAACTTTTGTTCTGAGTATATTTAGTGTCCAGGGAGCCGAGAATCGTCGAAATATCAACTTACACGAAATGAAATATTTTTGTGATATTCTTGTTCCCCACGCTCCAAACTGCTCGTAAATAGCATTTGAGGCGAATTTGGATCAACTTTTGGTATATGTATATTTCGTGACCAGGGAGCTGAGAATCGGCGAAATATCGACTTAGGCGAAATGAAAAATTTTTGTGATATTCTTGTTCCCCACACTCCAAACTGCTCGTATATAGCTTTTGCAGCGAATTTGGAGCAACTTTTGTTCTGAGTATATTTAGTGTCCAGGGAGCCGAGAATCGTCGAAATATCGACTTACACGAAATGAAAATTGGTTGTGATATTCTTGTTCCCCACACTCCAAACTTCTCGTATATAGCATTTGCAGCGAATTTGGAGCAACGTTTGTTAAGATAATATATTTCGTGTCCAGGGAGCTGAGAATCCTCGAAAAATCGACTTACGCGAAATGAAAAATTTTTGTGATATTGTTGTTCCCCACGCTCCAAACTACTCGTATATAGCATTTGCAGGGAAATTGGAGCAACTTTTGTTATATGCATATTTCGTGTCCAGGGAGCCGAGAATCGTCGAAATACCGACTTACCCGAAATGAAATATTTTTGTGATATTCTTGTTTACCTTACTCCAAACTGCTGGTATATAGCTTTTGCAGCGAATTTGGAGCAACTTTTGTTATATGCATATTTCGTGTCCAGGGAGCCGAGAATCGTCGAAATACCGACTTACACGAAATGAAATATTTTTGTGATATTCTTCTTCCCCACACTAAAAACTCCTCGTATATAGCTTTTGTAGCGAATTTGGATCAACCTTTGATCTGAGTATATTTAGTGTCCAGGGAGCCGAGAATCGTCGAAATATCGACTTACACGAAATGAAAAATTGTTGTGATATTCTTCTTCCCCACACTCCAAACTTCTCGTATATAGCTTTTGTAGCGAATTTGGAGCAACGTTTGTTAGGATAATATATTTCGGGTCCAGGGAGCTGAGAATCCTCGAAAAATCGACTTACCCGAAATGAAACATTTTTATGATATTCTTGTTCCCCGCGCTCCAAAGTGCTCGTATATAGCATTTCCAGCGAATTTGGAGCAACTTTTGTTATATGTATTTTCGTGTCCAGGGAGCCGAGAATCGTCGAAATATCAACTTACACGAAATGAAACATTTTTATGATATTCTTGTTCCCCACACTCCAAACTGCTCGTATATAGCTTTTGCAGCGAATTTGGAGCAACGTTTGTTAGGATAACATATTTCGGGTCCAGTGAGCTGAGAATCCTCGAAAAATCGACTTACGCGAAATGAAAAATTTTTGTGATATTCTTGTTGCCCACGCTCCAAACTGCTCGTAAATAGCATTTGCAGCGAATTTGGAGCAACTTTTGTTATATGTATATTTCGTGACCAGGGAGCCAAGAATCGTCGAAATATCGATTTACACGTAATGAAACATTTTTATGATATTCTTGTTCCCCGCGCTCCAAACTGCTCGTAAATAGCATTTGCGGCGAATTTGGATCAACTTTTGGTATATGTGTATTTCGTGACCAGGGAGCTGAGAATCGGCGAAATATCGACATAGGCGAAATGAAAAATTTTTGTGATATTCTTGTTCCCCACACTCCAAACTGCTCGTATATAGCTTTTGCAGCGAATTTGGAGCAACTTTTGTTCTGAGTATATTTCGTGTCCAGGGAGCCGAGATTCGTCGAAATACCGACTTACACGAAATGAAAAATTGTTGTGATATTCTTCTTCCCCACACTCCAAACTTCTCGTATATAGCTTTTGCAGCGAATTTAAAGCAACGTTTGTTAGGATAATATATTTCGGGTCCAGGGAGCTGAGAATCCTCGAAAAATCGACTTACGTGAAATGAAACATTTTTATGATATTCTTGTTCCCCGCGCTCCAAACTGCTCGTAAATAGCATTTGAGGCGAATTTGGAGCTACTTTTGGTATATGTATATTTCGTGACCAGGGAGCTGAGAATCGGCGAAATATCGACTTAGGCGAAATGAAAAATTTTTGTGATATTCTTGTTCCCCACACTCCAAACTGCTCGTATATAGCTTTTGCAGCGAATTTTGAGCAACTTTTGTTCTGAGAATATTTCGTCTCTACGGAGCCGCGAATCGTCGAGAAATCGACTTACACTTAGTGATACATTTTTATGATATTCTTGTTCCCCACGCTCCAAAATGCTCGTAAATAGCCTTTGCAGCGAATTTGGAGCAACTTTTGTTCTGAGTATATTTAGCGTCCAGTGAGCCGAGAATCCTCGAAAAATTCACTTACGCGAAATGAAAAATTTTTGTGATATTCTTGTTCCCCACACTCCAAACTGCTCGTATATAGCTTTTGTAGCGAATTTGGAGCAGTTTTTGTTCTGAGAATATTTCGTGTCCAGGGACCTGAGAATCGTCGTAAAATCGACTTACACGTAATGAAACATTTTTATGATATTCTTGTTCCCCACGCTCCAAAGTGCTCGTATATAGCATTTCCAGCGAATTTGGAGCAACTTTTGTTATATGTATTTAGGTGTCCAGGGAGCCGAGAATCGTCGAAATATCAACCTACACGAAATGAAATATTTTTGTGATATTCTTGTTTCCCACACTCCAAACTGCTCGTAAATAGCATTTGCAGCGAATTTGGAGCAACTTTTGTTATATGCATATTTCGTGTCTAGGGAGCAGAGATTCGTCGAAATACCGACTTACACGAAATGAAATATTTTTGTGATATTCTTGTTTGCCTTACTCCAAACTGTTCGTATATAGCTTTTCCAGCGAATTTGGAGCAACTTTTGTTCTGAGTATATTTAGTGTCCAGGGAGCCGAGAATCGTCGAAATATCAACTTACACGAAATGAAATATTTTTGTGATATTCTTGTTCCCCACGCTCCAAACTGCTCGTAAATAGCATTTGAGGCGAATTTGGATCAACTTTTGGTATATGTATATTTCGTGACCAGGGAGCTGAGAATCGGCGAAATATCGACTTAGGCGAAATGAAAAATTTTTGTGATATTCTTGTTCCCCACACTCCAAACTGCTCGTATATAGCTTTTGCAGCGAATTTGGAGCAACTTTTGTTCTGAGTATATTTAGTGTCCAGGGAGCCGAGAATCGTCGAAATATCGACTTACACGAAATGAAAATTGGTTGTGATATTCTTGTTCCCCACACTCCAAACTTCTCGTATATAGCATTTGCAGCGAATTTGGAGCAACGTTTGTTAAGATAATATATTTCGTGTCCAGGGAGCTGAGAATCCTCGAAAAATCGACTTACGCGAAATGAAAAATTTTTGTGATATTGTTGTTCCCCACGCTCCAAACTACTCGTATATAGCATTTGCAGGGAAATTGGAGCAACTTTTGTTATATGCATATTTCGTGTCCAGGGAGCCGAGAATCGTCGAAATACCGACTTACCCGAAATGAAATATTTTTGTGATATTCTTGTTTACCTTACTCCAAACTGCTGGTATATAGCTTTTGCAGCGAATTTGGAGCAACTTTTGTTATATGCATATTTCGTGTCCAGGGAGCCGAGAATCGTCGAAATACCGACTTACACGAAATGAAATATTTTTGTGATATTGTTCTTCCCCACACTAAAAACTCCTCGTATATAGCTTTTGTAGCGAATTTGGATCAACCTTTGATCTGAGTATATTTAGTGTCCAGGGAGCCGAGAATCGTCGAAATATCGACTTACACGAAATGAAAAATTGTTGTGATATTCTTCTTCCCCACACTCCAAACTTCTCGTATATAGCTTTTGTAGCGAATTTGGAGCAACGTTTGTTAGGATAATATATTTCGGGTCCAGGGAGCTGATAATCCTCGAAAAATCGACTTACCCGAAATGAAACATTTTTATGATATTCTTGTTCCCCGCGCTCCAAAGTGCTCGTATATAGCATTTCCAGCGAATTTGGAGCAACTTTTGTTATATGTATTTTCGTGTCCAGGGAGCCGAGAATCGTCGAAATATCAACTTACACGAAATGAAACATTTTTATGATATTCTTGTTCCCCACACTCCTAACTGCTCGTATATAGCTTTTGCAGCGAATTTGGAGCAACGTTTGTTAGGATAACATATTTCGGGTCCAGTGAGCTGAGAATCCTCGAAAAATCGACTTACGCGAAATGAAAAATTTTTGTGATATTCTTGTTGCCCACGCTCCAAACTGCTCGTAAATAGCATTTGCAGCGAATTTGGAGCAACTTTTGTTATATGTATATTTCGTGACCAGGGAGCCAAGAATCGTCGAAATATTGACTTACACGTAATGAGACATTTTTATGATATTCTTGTTCCCCGCGCTCCAAACTGCTCGTAAATAGCATTTGCGGCGAATTAGGATCAACTTTTGGTATATGTGTATTTCGTGACCAGGGAGCTGAGAATCGGCGAAATATCGACATAGGCGAAATGAAAAATTTTTGTGATATTCCTGTTCCCCACACTCCAAACTGCTCGTATATAGCCTTTGATGCGAATTTGGAGCAACTTTTGTTCTGAGAATATTTCGTGTCCAGGGAGCCGCGAATCGTCGAGAAATCGACTTACACTTAATGATACATTTTTATGATATTCTTGTTCCCCACGCTCCAAACTGCTCATAAATAGCTTTTGCAGCGAATTTGGAGCAACTTTTGTTATATACATATTTCGTGTCCAGGGAGCCGAGAATCGTCTAAATACCGACTTACACGAAATGAAATATTTTTGTGATATTCTTGTTTACCTTACTCCAAACTGCTGGTATATAGCTTTTGCAGCGAATTTGGAGCAACTTTTGTTATATGCATATTTCGTGTCCAGGGAGCCGAGAGTCGTCGAAATACCGACTTACACGAAATGAAATATTTTTGTGATATTCTTCTTCCCCACACTAAAAACTTCTCGTATATAGCTTTTGTAGCGAATTTGGATCAACCTTTGATCTGAGTATATTTAGTGTCCAGGGAGCCGAGAATCGTCGAAATATCGACTTACACGAAATGAAAAATTGTTGTGATATTCTTCTTCCCCACACTCCAAACTTCTCGTATATAGCTTTTGTAGCGAATTTGGAGCAACGTTTGTTAGGATAATATATTTCGGGTCCAGGGAGCTGAGAATCCTCGAAAAATCGACTTACCCGAAATGAAACATTTTTATGATATTCTTGTTCCCCGCGCTCCAAAGTGCTCGTATATAGCATTTCCAGCGAATTTGGAGCAACTTTTGTTATATGTATTTTCGTGTCCAGGGAGCCGAGAATCGTCGAAATATCAACTTACACGAAATGAAATATTTTTATGATATTCTTGTTGCCCGCGCTCAAAACTGCTCGTAAATAGCATTTGAGGCGAATTTGGATCAACTTTTGGTATATGTATATTCCGTGACCAGGGAGCTGAGAATAGGCGAAATGGAAAATTTTTGTGATATTCTTGTTCCCCACACTCCAAACTGCTGGTATATAGCTTTTGCAGCGAATTTGGAGAAACGTTTGTTAGGATAACATATTTCGGGTCCAGTGAGCTGAGAATCCTCGAAAAATCGACTTACGCGAAATGAAAAATTTTTGTGATATTCTTGTTGCCCACGCTCCAAACTGCTCGTAAATAGCATTTGCAGCGAATTTGGAGCAACTTTTGTTATATGTATATTTCGTGACCAGGGAGCCAAGAATCGTCGAAATATCGATTTACACGTAATGAAACATTTTTATGATATTCTTGTTCCCCGCGCTCCAAACTGCTCGTAAATAGCATTTGCGGCGAATTTGGATCAACTTTTGGTATATGTGTATTTCGTGACCAGGGAGCTGAGAATCGGCGAAATATCGACATAGGCGAAATGAAAAATTTTTGTGATATTCTTGTTCCCCACACTCCAAACTGCTCGTATATAGCTTTTGCAGCGAATTTGGAGCAACTTTTGTTCTGAGTATATTTAGTGTCCAGGGAGCCGAGATTCGTCGAAATACCGACTTACACGAAATGAAAAATTGTTGTGATATTCTTCTTCCCCACACTCCAAACTTCTCGTATATAGCTTTTGCAGCGAATTTAAAGCAACGTTTGTTAGGATAATATATTTCGGGTCCAGGGAGCTGAGAATCCTCGAAAAATCGACTTACGTGAAATGAAACATTTTTATGATATTCTTGTTCCCCGCGCTCCAAACTGCTCGTAAATAGCATTTGAGGCGAATTTGGAGCTACTTTTGGTATATGTATATTTCGTGACCAGGGAGCTGAGAATCGGCGAAATATCGACTTAGGCGAAATGAAAAATTTTTGTGATATTCTTGTTCCCCACACTCCAAACTGCTCGTATATAGCTTTTGCAGCGAATTTTGAGCAACTTTTGTTCTGAGAATATTTCGTCTCTACGGAGCCGCGAATCGTCGAGAAATCGACTTACACTTAGTGATACATTTTTATGATATTCTTGTTCCCCACGCTCCAAAATGCTCGTAAATAGCCTTTGCAGCGAATTTGGAGCAACTTTTGTTCTGAGTATATTTAGCGTCCAGTGAGCCGAGAATCCTCGAAAAATTCACTTACGCGAAATGAAAAATTTTTGTGATATTCTTGTTCCCCACACTCCAAACTGCTCGTATATAGCTTTTGTAGCGAATTTGGAGCAGTTTTTGTTCTGAGAATATTTCGTGTCCAGGGACCTGAGAATCGTCGTAAAATCGACTTACACGTAATGAAACATTTTTATGATATTCTTGTTCCCCACGCTCCAAAGTGCTCGTATATAGCATTTCCAGCGAATTTGGAGCAACTTTTGTTATATGTATTTAGGTGTCCAGGGAGCCGAGAATCGTCGAAATATCAACCTACACGAAATGAAATATTTTTGTGATATTCTTGTTTCCCACACTCCAAACTGCTCGTAAATAGCATTTGCAGCGAATTTGGAGCAACTTTTGTTATATGCATATTTCGTGTCTAGGGAGCAGAGATTCGTCGAAATACCGACTTACACGAAATGAAATATTTTTGTGATATTCTTGTTTGCCTTACTCCAAACTGTTCGTATATAGCTTTTCCAGCGAATTTGGAGCAACTTTTGTTCTGAGTATATTTAGTGTCCAGGGAGCCGAGAATCGTCGAAATATCAACTTACACGAAATGAAATATTTTTGTGATATTCTTGTTCCCCACGCTCCAAACTGCTCGTAAATAGCATTTGAGGCGAATTTGGATCAACTTTTGGTATATGTATATTTCGTGACCAGGGAGCTGAGAATCGGCGAAATATCGACTTAGGCGAAATGAAAAATTTTTGTGATATTCTTGTTCCCCACACTCCAAACTGCTCGTATATAGCTTTTGCAGCGAATTTGGAGCAACTTTTGTTCTGAGTATATTTAGTGTCCAGGGAGCCGAGAATCGTCGAAATATCGACTTACACGAAATGAAAATTGGTTGTGATATTCTTGTTCCCCACACTCCAAACTTCTCGTATATAGCATTTGCAGCGAATTTGGAGCAACGTTTGTTAAGATAATATATTTCGTGTCCAGGGAGCTGAGAATCCTCGAAAAATCGACTTACGCGAAATGAAAAATTTTTGTGATATTGTTGTTCCCCACGCTCCAAACTACTCGTATATAGCATTTGCAGGGAAATTGGAGCAACTTTTGTTATATGCATATTTCGTGTCCAGGGAGCCGAGAATCGTCGAAATACCGACTTACCCGAAATGAAATATTTTTGTGATATTCTTGTTTACCTTACTCCAAACTGCTGGTATATAGCTTTTGCAGCGAATTTGGAGCAACTTTTGTTATATGCATATTTCGTGTCCAGGGAGCCGAGAATCGTCGAAATACCGACTTACACGAAATGAAATATTTTTGTGATATTGTTCTTCCCCACACTAAAAACTCCTCGTATATAGCTTTTGTAGCGAATTTGGATCAACCTTTGATCTGAGTATATTTAGTGTCCAGGGAGCCGAGAATCGTCGAAATATCGACTTACACGAAATGAAAAATTGTTGTGATATTCTTCTTCCCCACACTCCAAACTTCTCGTATATAGCTTTTGTAGCGAATTTGGAGCAACGTTTGTTAGGATAATATATTTCGGGTCCAGGGAGCTGATAATCCTCGAAAAATCGACTTACCCGAAATGAAACATTTTTATGATATTCTTGTTCCCCGCGCTCCAAAGTGCTCGTATATAGCATTTCCAGCGAATTTGGAGCAACTTTTGTTATATGTATTTTCGTGTCCAGGGAGCCGAGAATCGTCGAAATATCAACTTACACGAAATGAAACATTTTTATGATATTCTTGTTC
This sequence comes from Hymenopus coronatus, assembly GCA_030762935.1. Classification (NCBI taxonomy): domain Eukaryota; kingdom Metazoa; phylum Arthropoda; class Insecta; order Mantodea; family Hymenopodidae; genus Hymenopus; species Hymenopus coronatus. Next base: position 242,062 of record CM060899.1, on the reverse strand, counting down.
CCCACACTCCAAACTGCTCGTATATAGCTTTTGCAGCGAATTTGGAGCAACGTTTGTTAGGATAACATATTTCGGGTCCAGTGAGCTGAGAATCCTCGAAAAATCGACTTACGCGAAATGAAAAATTTTTGTGATATTCTTGTTGCCCACGCTCCAAACTGCTCGTAAATAGCATTTGCAGCGAATTTGGAGCAACTTTTGTTATATGTATATTTCGTGACCAGGGAGCCAAGAATCGTCGAAATATTGACTTACACGTAATGAGACATTTTTATGATATTCTTGTTCCCCGCGCTCCAAACTGCTCGTAAATAGCATTTGCGGCGAATTAGGATCAACTTTTGGTATATGTGTATTTCGTGACCAGGGAGCTGAGAATCGGCGAAATATCGACATAGGCGAAATGAAAAATTTTTGTGATATTCTTGTTCCCCACACTCCAAACTGCTCGTATATAGCCTTTGATGCGAATTTGGAGCAACTTTTGTTCTGAGAATATTTCGTGTCCAGGGAGCCGCGAATCGTCGAGAAATCGACTTACACTTAATGATACATTTTTATGATATTCTTGTTCCCCACGCTCCAAACTGCTCATAAATAGCTTTTGCAGCGAATTTGGAGCAACTTTTGTTATATGCATATTTCGTGTCCAGGGAGCCGTGAATCGTCTAAATACCGACTTACACGAAATGAAATATTTTTGTGATATTCTTGTTTACCTTACTCCAAACTGCTGGTATATAGCTTTTGCAGCGAATTTGGAGCAACTTTTGTTATATGCATATTTCGTGTCCAGGGAGCCGAGAGTCGTCGAAATACCGACTTACACGAAATGAAATATTTTTGTGATATTCTTCTTCCCCACACTAAAAACTTCTCGTATATAGCTTTTGTAGCGAATTTGGATCAACCTTTGATCTGAGTATATTTAGTGTCCAGGGAGCCGAGAATCGTCGAAATATCGACTTACACGAAATGAAAAATTGTTGTGATATTCTTCTTCCCCACACTCCAAACTTCTCGTATATAGCTTTTGTAGCGAATTTGGAGCAACGTTTGTTAGGATAATATATTTCGGGTCCAGGGAGCTGAGAATCCTCGAAAAATCGACTTACCCGAAATGAAACATTTTTATGATATTCTTGTTCCCCGCGCTCCAAAGTGCTCGTATATAGCATTTCCAGCGAATTTGGAGCAACTTTTGTTATATGTATTTTCGTGTCCAGGGAGCCGAGAATCGTCGAAATATCAACTTACACGAAATGAAATATTTTTATGATATTCTTGTTGCCCGCGCTCAAAACTGCTCGTAAATAGCATTTGAGGCGAATTTGGATCAACTTTTGGTATATGTATATTCCGTGACCAGGGAGCTGAGAATAGGCGAAATGGAAAATTTTTGTGATATTCTTGTTCCCCACACTCCAAACTGCTGGTATATAGCTTTTGCAGCGAATTTGGAGAAACGTTTGTTAGGATAACATATTTCGGGTCCAGTGAGCTGAGAATCCTCGAAAAATCGACTTACGCGAAATGAAAAATTTTTGTGATATTCTTGTTGCCCACGCTCCAAACTGCTCGTAAATAGCATTTGCAGCGAATTTGGAGCAACTTTTGTTATATGTATATTTCGTGACCAGGGAGCCAAGAATCGTCGAAATATCGATTTACACGTAATGAAACATTTTTATGATATTCTTGTTCCCCGCGCTCCAAACTGCTCGTAAATAGCATTTGCGGCGAATTTGGATCAACTTTTGGTATATGTGTATTTCGTGACCAGGGAGCTGAGAATCGGCGAAATATCGACATAGGCGAAATGAAAAATTTTTGTGATATTCTTGTTCCCCACACTCCAAACTGCTCGTATATAGCTTTTGCAGCGAATTTGGAGCAACTTTTGTTCTGAGTATATTTAGTGTCCAGGGAGCCGAGATTCGTCGAAATACCGACTTACACGAAATGAAAAATTGTTGTGATATTCTTCTTCCCCACACTCCAAACTTCTCGTATATAGCTTTTGCAGCGAATTTAAAGCAACGTTTGTTAGGATAATATATTTCGGGTCCAGGGAGCTGAGAATCCTCGAAAAATCGACTTACGTGAAATGAAACATTTTTATGATATTCTTGTTCTCCGCGCTCCAAACTGCTCGTAAATAGCATTTGAGGCGAATTTGGAGCTACTTTTGGTATATGTATATTTCGTGACCAGGGAGCTGAGAATCGGCGAAATATCGACTTAGGCGAAATGAAAAATTTTTGTGATATTCTTGTTCCCCACACTCCAAACTGCTCGTATATAGCTTTTGCAGCGAATTTTGAGCAACTTTTGTTCTGAGAATATTTCGTCTCTACGGAGCCGCGAATCGTCGAGAAATCGACTTACACTTAGTGATACATTTTTATGATATTCTTGTTCCCCACGCTCCAAAATGCTCGTAAATAGCCTTTGCAGCGAATTTGGAGCAACTTTTGTTCTGAGTATATTTAGCGTCCAGTGAGCCGAGAATCCTCGAAAAATTCACTTACGCGAAATGAAAAATTTTTGTGATATTCTTGTTCCCCACACTCCAAACTGCTCGTATATAGCTTTTGTAGCGAATTTGGAGCAGTTTTTGTTCTGAGAATATTTCGTGTCCAGGGACCTGAGAATCGTCGTAAAATCGACTTACACGTAATGAAATATTTTTATGATATTCTTGTTCCCCACGCTCCAAAGTGCTCGTATATAGCATTTCCAGCGAATTTGGAGCAACTCTTGTTATATGTATTTACGTGTCCAGGGAGCCGAGAATCGTCGAAATATCAACCTACACGAAATGAAATATTTTTGTGATATTCTTGTTTCCCACACTCCAAACTGCTCGTAAATAGCATTTGCAGCGAATTTGGAGCAACTTTTGTTATATGCATATTTCGTGTCTAGGGAGCAGAGATTCGTCGAAATACCGACTTACACGAAATGAAATATTTTTGTGATATTCTTGTTTGCCTTACTCCAAACTGTTCGTATATAGCTTTTCCAGCGAATTTGGAGCAACTTTTGTTCTGAGTATATTTAGTGTCCAGGGAGCCGAGAATCGTCGAAATATCAACTTACACGAAATGAAATATTTTTGTGATATTCTTGTTCCCCACGCTCCAAACTGCTCGTAAATAGCATTTGAGGCGAATTTGGATCAACTTTTGGTATATGTATATTTCGTGACCAGGGAGCTGAGAATCGGCGAAATATCGACTTAGGCGAAATGAAAAATTTTTGTGATATTCTTGTTCCCCACACTCCAAACTGCTCGTATATAGCTTTTGCAGCGAATTTGGAGCAACTTTTGTTCTGAGTATATTTAGTGTCCAGGGAGCCGAGAATCGTCGAAATATCGACTTACACGAAATGAAAATTGGTTGTGATATTCTTGTTCCCCACACTCCAAACTTCTCGTATATAGCATTTGCAGCGAATTTGGAGCAACGTTTGTTAAGATAATATATTTCGTGTCCAGGGAGCTGAGAATCCTCGAAAAATCGACTTACGCGAAATGAAAAATTTTTGTGATATTGTTGTTCCCCACGCTCCAAACTACTCGTATATAGCATTTGCAGGGAAATTGGAGCAACTTTTGTTATATGCATATTTCGTGTCCAGGGAGCCGAGAATCGTCGAAATACCGACTTACCCGAAATGAAATATTTTTGTGATATTCTTGTTTACCTTACTCCAAACTGCTGGTATATAGCTTTTGCAGCGAATTTGGAGCAACTTTTGTTATATGCATATTTCGTGTCCAGGGAGCCGAGAATCGTCGAAATACCGACTTACACGAAATGAAATATTTTTGTGATATTGTTCTTCCCCACACTAAAAACTCCTCGTATATAGCTTTTGTAGCGAATTTGGATCAACCTTTGATCTGAGTATATTTAGTGTCCAGGGAGCCGAGAATCGTCGAAATATCGACTTACACGAAATGAAAAATTGTTGTGATATTCTTCTTCCCCACACTCCAAACTTCTCGTATATAGCTTTTGTAGCGAATTTGGAGCAACGTTTGTTAGGATAATATATTTCGGGTCCAGGGAGCTGATAATCCTCGAAAAATCGACTTACCCGAAATGAAACATTTTTATGATATTCTTGTTCCCCGCGCTCCAAAGTGCTCGTATATAGCATTTCCAGCGAATTTGGAGCAACTTTTGTTATATGTATTTTCGTGTCCAGGGAGCCGAGAATCGTCGAAATATCAACTTACACGAAATGAAACATTTTTATGATATTCTTGTTCCCCACACTCCAAACTGCTCGTATATAGCTTTTGCAGCGAATTTGGAGCAACGTTTGTTAGGATAACATATTTCGGGTCCAGTGAGCTGAGAATCCTCGAAAAATCGACTTACGCGAAATGAAAAATTTTTGTGATATTCTTGTTGCCCACGCTCCAAACTGCTCGTAAATAGCATTTGCAGCGAATTTGGAGCAACTTTTGTTATATGTATATTTCGTGACCAGGGAGCCAAGAATCGTCGAAATATTGACTTACACGTAATGAGACATTTTTATGATATTCTTGTTCCCCGCGCTCCAAACTGCTCGTAAATAGCATTTGCGGCGAATTAGGATCAACTTTTGGTATATGTGTATTTCGTGACCAGGGAGCTGAGAATCGGCGAAATATCGACATAGGCGAAATGAAAAATTTTTGTGATATTCTTGTTCCCCACACTCCAAACTGCTCGTATATAGCCTTTGATGCGAATTTGGAGCAACCTTTGTTCTGAGAATATTTCGTGTCCAGGGAGCCGCGAATCGTCGAGAAATCGACTTACACTTAATGATACATTTTTATGATATTCTTGTTCCCCACGCTCCAAACTGCTCATAAATAGCTTTTGCAGCGAATTTGGAGCAACTTTTGTTATATGCATATTTCGTGTCCAGGGAGCCGAGAATCGTCTAAATACCGACTTACACGAATTGAAATATTTTTGTGATATTCTTGTTTACCTTACTCCAAACTGCTGGTATATAGCTTTTGCAGCGAATTTGGAGCAACTTTTGTTATATGCATATTTCGTGTCCAGGGAGCCGAGAGTCGTCGAAATACCGACTTACACGAAATGAAATATTTTTGTGATATTCTTCTTCCCCACACTAAAAACTTCTCGTATATAGCTTTTGTAGCGAATTTGGATCAACCTTTGATCTGAGTATATTTAGTGTCCAGGGAGCCGAGAATCGTCGAAATATCGACTTACACGAAATGAAAAATTGTTGTGATATTCTTCTTCCCCACACTCCAAACTTCTCGTATATAGCTTTTGTAGCGAATTTGGAGCAACGTTTGTTAGGATAATATATTTCGGGTCCAGGGAGCTGAGAATCCTCGAAAAATCGACTTACCCGAAATGAAACATTTTTATGATATTCTTGTTCCCCGCGCTCCAAAGTGCTCGTATATAGCATTTCCAGCGAATTTGGAGCAACTTTTGTTATATGTATTTTCGTGTCCAGGGAGCCGAGAATCGTCGAAATATCAACTTACACGAAATGAAATATTTTTATGATATTCTTGTTGCCCGCGCTCAAAACTGCTCGTAAATAGCATTTGAGGCGAATTTGGATCAACTTTTGGTATATGTATATTCCGTGACCAGGGAGCTGAGAATAGGCGAAATGGAAAATTTTTGTGATATTCTTGTTCCCCACACTCCAAACTGCTGGTATATAGCTTTTGCAGCGAATTTGGAGAAACGTTTGTTAGGATAACATATTTCGGGTCCAGTGAGCTGAGAATCCTCGAAAAATCGACTTACGCGAAATGAAAAATTTTTGTGATATTCTTGTTGCCCACGCTCCAAACTGCTCGTAAATAGCATTTGCAGCGAATTTGGAGCAACTTTTGTTATATGTATATTTCGTGACCAGGGAGCCAAGAATCGTCGAAATATCGATTTACACGTAATGAAACATTTTTATGATATTCTTGTTCCCCGCGCTCCAAACTGCTCGTAAATAGCATTTGCGGCGAATTTGGATCAACTTTTGGTATATGTGTATTTCGTGACCAGGGAGCTGAGAATCGGCGAAATATCGACATAGGCGAAATGAAAAATTTTTGTGATATTCTTGTTCCCCACACTCCAAACTGCTCGTATATAGCTTTTGCAGCGAATTTGGAGCAACTTTTGTTCTGAGTATATTTAGTGTCCAGGGAGCCGAGATTCGTCGAAATACCGACTTACACGAAATGAAAAATTGTTGTGATATTCTTCTTCCCCACACTCCAAACTTCTCGTATATAGCTTTTGCAGCGAATTTAAAGCAACGTTTGTTAGGATAATATATTTCGGGTCCAGGGAGCTGAGAATCCTCGAAAAATCGACTTACGTGAAATGAAACATTTTTATGATATTCTTGTTCTCCGCGCTCCAAACTGCTCGTAAATAGCATTTGAGGCGAATTTGGAGCTACTTTTGGTATATGTATATTTCGTGACCAGGGAGCTGAGAATCGGCGAAATATCGACTTAGGCGAAATGAAAAATTTTTGTGATATTCTTGTTCCCCACACTCCAAACTGCTCGTATATAGCTTTTGCAGCGAATTTTGAGCAACTTTTGTTCTGAGAATATTTCGTCTCTACGGAGCCGCGAATCGTCGAGAAATCGACTTACACTTAGTGATACATTTTTATGATATTCTTGTTCCCCACGCTCCAAAATGCTCGTAAATAGCCTTTGCAGCGAATTTGGAGCAACTTTTGTTCTGAGTATATTTAGCGTCCAGTGAGCCGAGAATCCTCGAAAAATTCACTTACGCGAAATGAAAAATTTTTGTGATATTCTTGTTCCCCACACTCCAAACTGCTCGTATATAGCTTTTGTAGCGAATTTGGAGCAGTTTTTGTTCTGAGAATATTTCGTGTCCAGGGACCTGAGAATCGTCGTAAAATCGACTTACACGTAATGAAACATTTTTATGATATTCTTGTTCCCCACGCTCCAAAGTGCTCGTATATAGCATTTCCAGCGAATTTGGAGCAACTCTTGTTATATGTATTTACGTGTCCAGGGAGCCGAGAATCGTCGAAATATCAACCTACACGAAATGAAATATTTTTGTGATATTCTTGTTTCCCACACTCCAAACTGCTCGTAAATAGCATTTGCAGCGAATTTGGAGCAACTTTTGTTATATGCATATTTCGTGTCTAGGGAGCAGAGATTCGTCGAAATACCGACTTACACGAAATGAAATATTTTTGTGATATTCTTGTTTGCCTTACTCCAAACTGTTCGTATATAGCTTTTCCAGCGAATTTGGAGCAACTTTTGTTCTGAGTATATTTAGTGTCCAGGGAGCCGAGAATCGTCGAAATATCAACTTACACGAAATGAAATATTTTTGTGATATTCTTGTTCCCCACGCTCCAAACTGCTCGTAAATAGCATTTGAGGCGAATTTGGATCAACTTTTGGTATATGTATATTTCGTGACCAGGGAGCTGAGAATCGGCGAAATATCGACTTAGGCGAAATGAAAAATTTTTGTGATATTCTTGTTCCCCACACTCCAAACTGCTCGTATATAGCTTTTGCAGCGAATTTGGAGCAACTTTTGTTCTGAGTATATTTAGTGTCCAGGGAGCCGAGAATCGTCGAAATATCGACTTACACGAAATGAAAATTGGTTGTGATATTCTTGTTCCCCACACTCCAAACTTCTCGTATATAGCATTTGCAGCGAATTTGGAGCAACGTTTGTTAGGATAATATATTTCGGGTCCAGGGAGCTGAGAATCCTCGAAAAATCGACTTACCCGAAATGAAACATTTTTATGATATTCTTGTTCCCCGCGCTCCAAAGTGCTCGTATATAGCATTTCCAGCGAATTTGGAGCAACTTTTGTTATATGTATTTTCGTGTCCAGGGAGCCGAGAATCGTCGAAATATCAACTTACACGAAATGAAATATTTTTATGATATTCTTGTTGCCCGCGCTCAAAACTGCTCGTAAATAGCATTTGAGGCGAATTTGGATCAACTTTTGGTATATGTATATTCCGTGACCAGGGAGCTGAGAATAGGCGAAATGGAAAATTTTTGTGATATTCTTGTTCCCCACACTCCAAACTGCTGGTATATAGCTTTTGCAGCGAATTTGGAGAAACGTTTGTTAGGATAACATATTTCGGGTCCAGTGAGCTGAGAATCCTCGAAAAATCGACTTACGCGAAATGAAAAATTTTTGTGATATTCTTGTTGCCCACGCTCCAAACTGCTCGTAAATAGCATTTGCAGCGAATTTGGAGCAACTTTTGTTATATGTATATTTCGTGACCAGGGAGCCAAGAATCGTCGAAATATCGATTTACACGTAATGAAACATTTTTATGATATTCTTGTTCCCCGCGCTCCAAACTGCTCGTAAATAGCATTTGCGGCGAATTTGGATCAACTTTTGGTATATGTGTATTTCGTGACCAGGGAGCTGAGAATCGGCGAAATATCGACATAGGCGAAATGAAAAATTTTTGTGATATTCTTGTTCCCCACACTCCAAACTGCTCGTATATAGCTTTTGCAGCGAATTTGGAGCAACTTTTGTTCTGAGTATATTTAGTGTCCAGGGAGCCGAGATTCGTCGAAATACCGACTTACACGAAATGAAAAATTGTTGTGATATTCTTCTTCCCCACACTCCAAACTTATCGTATATAGCTTTTGCAGCGAATTTAAAGCAACGTTTGTTAGGATAATATATTTCGGGTCCAGGGAGCTGAGAATCCTCGAAAAATCGACTTACCCGAAATGAAACATTTTTATGATATTCTTGTTCCCCGCGCTCCAAAGTGCTCGTATATAGCATTTCCAGCGAATTTGGAGCAACTTTTGTTATATGTATTTTCGTGTCCTGGGAGCCGAGAATCGTCGAAATATCAACTTACACGAAATGAAACATTTTTATGATATTCTTGTTCCCCACACTCCAAACTGCTCGTATATAGCTTTTGCAGCGAATTTGGAGCAACGTTTGTTAGGATAACATATTTCGGGTCCAGTGAGCTGAGAATCCTCGAAAAATCGACTTACGCGAAATGAAAAATTTTTGTGATATTCTTGTTGCCCACGCTCCAAACTGCTCGTAAATAGCATTTGCAGCGAATTTGGAGCAACTTTTGTTATATGTATATTTCGTGACCAGGGAGCCAAGAATCGTCGAAATATTGACTTACACGTAATGAAACATTTTTATGATATTCTTGTTCCCCGCGCTCCAAACTGCTCGTAAATAGCATTTGCGGCGAATTTGGATCAACTTTTGGTATATGTGTATTTCGTGACCAGGGAGCTGAGAATCGGCGAAATATCGACATAGGCGAAATGAAAAATTTTTGTGATATTCTTGTTCCCCACACTCCAAACTGCTCGTATATAGCTTTTGCAGCGAATTTGGAGCAACTTTTGTTCTGAGTATATTTAGTGTCCAGGGAGCCGAGAATCGTCTAAATACCGACTTACACGAAATGAAATATTTTTGTGATATTCTTGTTTACCTTACTCCAAACTGCTGGTATATAGCTTTTGCAGCGAATTTGGAGCTACTTTTGTTATATGCATATTTCGTGTCCAGGGAGCCGAGAATCGTCGAAATACCGACTTACACGAAATGAAAAATTGTTGTGATATTCTTCTTCCCCACACTCCAAACTTCTCGTTTATAGATTTTGCAGCGAATTTGGAGCAACGTTTGTTAGGATAATATATTTCGGGTCCAGGGAGCTGAGAGTCCTCGAAAATTCGACTTACGCGGAATGAAACATTTTTATGATATTCTTGTTCCCCGCGCTCCAAAGTGCTCGTATATAGCATTTCCAGACAATTTGGAGCAACTTTTGTTATATGTATTTTCGTGTCCAGGGAGCCGAGAATCGTCGAAATAATGACTTACACGTAATGAAACATTTTTATGATATTCTTGTTCCCCGCGCTCCAAACTGCTCGTAAATAGCATTTTAGGCGAATTTGGAGCTACTTTTGGTATATGTATATTTCCTGACCAGGGAGCTGAGAATCGGCGAAATATCGACTTAGGCAAAATGAAAAATTTTTGTGATATTCTTGTTCCCCACACTCCAAACTGCTCGTATATAGCTTTTGCAGCGAATTTTGAGCAACTTTTGTTCTGAGAATATTTCGTCTCTACGGAGCCGCGAATCGTCGAGAAATCGACTTACACTTAGTGATACATTTTTATGATATTCTTGTTCCCCACGCTCCAAAATGCTCGTAAATAGCTTTTGCAGCGAATTTGGAATAACTTTTGTTATATGCATATTTCGTGTCCAGGGAGCCGAGAACCGTCGAAATACCGACTTACCCGAAATGAAAAATTTTTGTGATATTCTTGTTCCCCACACTCCAAACTGCTCGTATATAGCTTTTGCAGCGAATTTAGAGCAACTTTTGTTCTGAGTATATTTAGCGTCCAGTGAGCCGAGAATCCTCGAAAAATTGACTTACGCGAAATGAAAAATTTTTGTGATATTCTTGTTCCCCACACTCCAAACTGCTCGTATATAGCTTTTGTAGCGAATTTGGAGCAGTTTTTGTTCTGAGAATATTTCGTGTCTAGGGAGCCGCGAATCGTCGACAAATCGACTTACACTTAGTGATACATTTTTGTGATGATCTTCTTCCCCGCACTCCAAACTGTTCGCTTTTAGCATATGCAGCGATTTGGAGCAACTTTTGTTCTGAGAATATTTCGTGTCCAGGGACCTGAGAATCGTCGTAAAATCGACTTACACGTAATGAAACATTTTTATGATATTCTTGTTCCCCACGCTCCAAACTGCTCATAAATAGCTTTTGCAGCGAATTTGGAGCAACTTTTGTTATATGCATATTTCGTGTCCAGGGAGCCGAGAACCGTCGAAATACCGACTTACCCGAAATGAAATATTTTTGTGATATTCTTGTTTACCTTACTCCAAACTGCTGGTATATAGCTTTTGCAGCGAATTTGGAGCAACTTTTGTTAATGCATATTTCGTGTCCAGGGAGCCGAGACTCGTCGAAATGCCGACTTGCACGAAATAAAATATTTTTGTGATATTGTTGTATACCTTACTCCAAACTGCTCGTATATAGCTTTTGCAGCGAATTTGGATCAACTTTTCATCTGAGTACATTTAGTGTCCAGGGAGCCGAGAATCGTCGAAATATCGACTTACACGAAATGAAAAATTTTTGTGATATTCTTCTTCCCCACACTCCAAAATTCTCGTATATAGCTTTTGCAGCGAATTTGGAGCAACGTTTGTTAGGATAATATATTTCGGGTCCAGGGAGCTGAGAATCCTCGAAAAATCGACTTACGCGAAATGAAAAATTTTTGTGATATTCTTGTTCCCCACGCTCCAAAGTGCTCGTATATAGCATTTCCAGCGAATTTTGAGCAACTTTTGTTATATGTATTTTCGTGTCCAGGGAGCCGAGAATCGTCGAAATATCAACCTACACGAAATGAAATATTTTTGTGATATTCTTGTTTCCCACACTCCAAACTGCTCGTAAATAGCATTTGCAGCGAATTTGGAGCAACTTTTGTTATATGGATATTTCGTGACCAGGGAGCAGAGAATCGTCGAAATATCGACTTACACGTAATGAAACATTTTTATGATATTCTTGTTTCCCGCGCTCCAAACTGCTCGTAAATAGCATTTGAGGCGAATTTGGAGCTACTTTCTGTATATGTATATTTCGTGACCAGGGAGCTGAGAAACGGCGAAATATCGACTTAGGCGAAATGAAAAATTTTGTGATAATCTTCTTCCCCGCACTCCAAACTGCTCGTATATAGCTTTTGCAGCGAAGTTGGAGCAACTTTTGTGCTAAGTATATTTAGTGTCCAGGGAGCCGAGAATGGTCGAAATATCAACTTACACGAAATGAAATATTTTTGTGATATTCTTGTTCCCCGCGCTCCAAACTGCTCGTAAATAGCATTAGAGGCGAATTTGGAGCTACTCTTGGTGTATGTATATTTCGTGACCAGGGAGCTGAGAATCGGCGAAATATCGACTTAGGCGAAATGAAAAATTTTTGTGATATTCTTGTTCCCCACACTCCAAATTGCTCGTATATAGCCTTTGCAGCGAATTTGAAGCAACTTTTGTCCTGAGAATATTTCGTGTCCAGAGCCGCGAATCGTCCAGAAATCGACTTACACTTAATGATACATTTTTATGATATTCTTGTTCCCCACGCTCCAAAGTGCTCGTATATAGCTTTTCCAGCGAATTTGGAGCAACTTTTGTTCCGAGTATATTTAGTGTCCAGGGAGCCGAGAATCGTCGAAATATCAACTTACACGAAATGAAATATTTTTGTGATATTCTTGTTCCCCACGCTCCAAACTGCTCGTAAATAGCATTTGCAGCGAATTTAGAGCAACTTTTGTTATATGTATATTTCGTGTCCAGGCAGCCGGGAATCGTCGTAAAATCGACATACACGTAATGAAACATTTTTGTGATATTCTTGTTCCCCAAACTCCAAACTGCTCGAATATAGCTTTTGCAGCGAATTTGGAGCAACTTTTGTTCTGAGTATATTTCGTGTCCAGGGAGCCGCGAATCGTCGAAAAAACGACTTAGACGTAGTGATACATTTTTGTGATAATTTTCTTCGCCGCACTCGAAACTATTCGTTTTTAGCTTTTGCAGCGAATTTGGATCAACTTTTGATTTGAGTATATTTAGTGTCCAGGGAGCCGAGAATCGTCGAAATATCGACTTACACGAAATGAAAAATTTTTGTGATATTCTTGTTCCCCACGCTCCAAAGTGCTCGTATATAGCATTTGCAGCGAATTTTGAGCAACTTTTGTTATATGTATTTTCGTGTCCAGGGAGGCGAGATTCGTCGAAATATCAACTTACACGAAATGAAATATTTTTGTGATATTCTTGTTCCCCACGCTCCAAATTGCTCGTAGATAGCATTTGCAGCGAATTTGGAGCAACTTTTGTTATATGTATATTTCGTGACCAGGGAGCCGAGAATCGTCGAAATATCGACTTACACGTAATGAAACATTTTTTATGATATTCTTGTTCCCCGCTCTCCAAACTGCTCGTAAATAGCATTTGAGGCGAATTTGGATCAACTTTTGGTATATGTATATTTCGTGACCAGTGAGCTGAGAATCGTCGAAATACCGACTTACACGAAATGAAATATTTTTGTGATATTCTTGGTTACCTTACTCCAAACTGCTGGTATATAGATTTTGCAGCGAATTTGTAGCAACAAATGTTCTCAGAATATTTCGTGTCCAGGCAGCCGAGAATCGTCGAAAAATCGACCTACACGTAATGAAACATTTTTGTGATATTCTTGTTCCCCACATTCCAAACTGCTACTATATAGCTTTTGAAGCTAATTTGAGGCAACTCATGTTCTGAGAATATATCGTGTCCAAGGAGCGTAGTATCGTCGTAAAATCGACTTTCACGTAATGAAACATTTTTGTGAAATTCTTGTTCTGCAAACTCCAAACAGCTCGTATATGGCTTTTGCAGCGAATTTGGAGCAACTTTTGTTCTGAGTATATTTCGTGTCCAGGGAGCCGCGAATCGTCGAAAAATCGACTTACACGTAGTGATACATTTTTGTGATAATTTTCTTCGTCGCACTCGAAACTATTCGTTATTAGCTTTTGCAGCGAATTTGGAGCAATTTTTGTTCTGAGAATATTTCGTGTCCAGTGAGCCGCGAATCGTAGAAAAATCGAATTATGCGAAATGAAACATTTTTGTGATATTTTTGTTCCCCACACTCCAAACTGCTCGTATATAGCTTTTCAGTGAATTTGGAGCAACTTTTGTTCTGAGTATCTTTCGTCTCCAGGGAACCGAGAGTCGTCGCAATATCGACTTACACGAAATGAAATATTTTTGTGATATTCTGATTCCACACACTCCAAACTGCTCGTATATAGCTTTTGCAGCGAATTTGCGGCAACTCATGTTCTGAGAATATATCGTGTCCAGGGAGCCGAGATTCGTCGAAATATCAACTTACACGAAATGAAATATTTTTGTGATATTCTTGTTCCCCACGCTCCAAACTGCTCGTAAATAGCATTTGCAGCGAATTAGGAGCAACTTTTGTTATATGTATATTTCGTGACCAGGGAGCCGAGAATCGTCGAAATATCGACTTACACGTAATGAAACATTTTTATGATATTCTTGTTCCACGCGCTCCAAACTGCTCGTAAGTAGCATTTGAGGCGAATTTTAAGCTACTTTTGGTATATGTATATTTCGTGACCAGGGAGCTGAGAATCGGCGAAATATCGACTTAGGCGAAATGAAATATTTTTGTGATATTCTTGTTTACCTTACTCCAAACTGCTCGTATATAGTTTTTGCAGCGAATTTGGAGTAACTTTTGTTCTGAGTATATTTAGTGTCCAGAGAGCCGAGAATCGTCGAAATATCAACTTACACGAAATGAAATATTTTTGTGATATTCTTGTTTACCTTACTCCAAACTGCTCGTAAATAACTTTTGCAGCTATTTTGGAGCAACTTTTGTTATATGCATATTTCGTGTCCAGGGAGCCAAGAATCGTCTAAATACCGACTTACACGAAATGAAATATTTTTGTGATATTCTTGTTTTTCTTACTCCAAACTGCTCGTATATAGTTTTGCAGCGAATTTGGAGCAACTTTTGTTCAGAGTATATTTGGTGTCCAGGGAGCCGAGAATCGTCGAAATATCGACTTATTCGAAATGAAAAATTTTTGTGATATTCTTCTTCCCCACACTCCAAACTTCTGGTAAATAGCTTTTGCAGCGAATTTGGAGCAACGTATGTTAGGATAATATATTTCGGGTCCAGGGAGCTGAGAAACCTCGAAAAATCGACTTATGCGTAATGAAACATTTTTGTGATATTCTTGTTCCCCACACTCCAAACTGCTCGTATATAGCATTTACAGCGAATTTGGAGCAACTTTTGTTATATGTATTTTCGTGTCCAGGGAGCCGAGAATATACGATTCTCTTTCCCTGGATATGAAATATGCTCAGAACAAAAGTTGCTCCAATTTCGCTGCAACAGCTATATACGAGCAGTTTGGAGTGTGGGGAACAAGATAATTACAATAATATTTCATTTCGTGTAAGTCGATATTTTGACGATTTTCGGCTCCCTGGACACAAAATATACATATAAAAAAGTTGCTCCAAATTCGCTGCAAATGCAATATACGAGCAATTTGGAGCGTGGGGACAAGAATATCAAAAAAATCATTCATTTCGCGTAAGTCAATTTTTCGTCGATTCTCGGCTCCCTGGACACGAAATATACTCAGAACAAAAGTTGCTCCAAATTCACTGCTAAAGCTATATACGAACGGTTTTAAGTGTGGGGACCAAGAATATCACAAAAATGTTTCATTTCGGGTAAGTCGATTTTTCGACCATTCTCGGCTCCTGAACACAACATATGCTCGGGACAAAAGTTGCTCCAAATTCGCTTCAAAAGCTATATACGAGCAGTTTGGAGTGTGGGGAACAAGAATATCTCAAAAATGTTTTATTACGTGTAAATCGATTGTCGACAATTCTCGGCTCCCTGGACAGGAAATAGACTCAGAACAATATTTCTCCAAATACGCTGCAATAGCTATATACGAGCAGTTTGGATTGTGATGAAGAAGAAAATCACAAAAATGTTTAATTACTTTAAGTCCAGTTTTCGACAATTCTCGCCACCCTGAACACGAAATATGCCTATAAAAAAAGTTGCTACAAATTCGCTGCAAAAGCTATATACGAGCAGTTTGGAGTTTGGGGAACAAGAATATCACAAAGATGTTTCATTACGTGTAAGTCGATTTTTCAACGATTCTCTGCTCCCTGGGTACGAAATATACTGAGAACAAAAGTTGCTCCAAATTCGCTTCAAAAGCTATATACGACCATTTTGGAGTGTGGTGAACAAGAATATCACAAAAATGTTTCATTACTTGTAAGTCGATTTTTCGACCATTCTCGGCTCCGTGGACATGAAATATGCTCAGAACAAAAGTTGCTCCAAATTCGCTGCAAAAGCTATATACGAGCAGTTTGGAGTGTGGCGAACAAGAATATCACAAAAATGTTTCATTCCGTGTAAGTCGATTTTTCGAAGATTCCCGGCTCCCTGGACACGAAATATCCTGAGAACAAAAGTAGCTCCAATTAGCTGCAAAAGCTATATACGAACATTTTGGAGTGTGGGAAACAACAATATCACAAAAATGTATCATTACGTGTAAGTCGATTTTTCGACGATTCTCGGATCCCTGGAAAAGAAATATTCTCAGAACAAAAGTTGCTCCAAATTCGCAGCAATAGGTATATGCGAGCAGTTTGTGGTGTTGGGAACAAGAATATCACAAAAATGTTTCATTACGTGTAAGTCTATTTTTCGACCAATCGCGGCTCCCTGAACACGAACTATGCTCACAACAAAAGTTGCTCCAAATTCACTGCAAAAGCTATATGCGAGCAGTTTGGAGTGTGGGGAACAAGAATATCACAAAAATGTTTCATTACGTGTAAGTCAATTTTTCGACCATTCTCGGCTCCCTGGACACGAAATATACTCACAACAAAAGTAGCTCCAAATTCACTGCAAAAGCTATATACGAGCAGTTTGGAGTGTGGGGAACAAGAATATCACAAAAATGTTTCATTACGTGTAAGTCAATTTTTCGACCATTCTCGGCTCCCTGGACACGATATATCCTCACAACAAAAATTGCTCCAAATTCGCTGCAAAAGCTATATACGAGCAGTTTGGAGTGTGGGGAACAAGACTATCACAAAAATGTATCATTACGTGTAAGTCTATTTTTCGACGATTATCGTTCCCTGGACACGAAATATGCTCAGAACAAAAGGTGCTCCAATTTCACTGCAAAAGCTATCAATATACGAGCAGTTTGGAGTGTGGGGAATAAGAATATCACAATTATATTTCATTTCGTGTAAGTCGATATTTCGACGATTCTCGGATCCCTGGACACGAAATATACATATAACAAAAGTTGCTCCAAATTCGCTGCAAATGCTATATACGAGCAGTTTGGAGCGTGGGGAACAAGGATATCAAAAAAATCTATCATTTCTCGTTAGTCGATATTTCGACGATTCTCTCCTCCCTGGACACGAAATATACATATAACAAAAGTTGCTCCAAATTCGCTTCAAAAGCTATATACGAGCATTTTGGAGTGTGGAGACAAGAATATCACAAAAATGTTTCACTACGTGTAAGTCGATTATTCCACGATTCTCGGCTCCCTGGACGCGAAATATACTCAGAACAAAAGTTGCTCAAAATTCGCTGTAAATGCTATATACTAGCAGTAGGGAGTGTGGGGAACAAGAATTTCACAAAAATGTTTCTTTAATTGTAAGTCTATTTTTCGACCAATCGCGGCTCTCTGAACACGAACTATGCTCACAACAAAAGTTGCTCCAAATTCACTGCAAAAGCTATATACGAGCAGTTTGGAGTGTGCGGAACAAGAATATCACCATAATATTTCATTTCGTGTAAGTCTATATTTTGACGAATCTCGGCTCCCTGGACACGCAATATACATATAACAAGTGTTGCTGAAAATTCGATGGAAAAGCTATATACGAGCAGTTTGGAGCGTGTGGAACAAGAGTATCGAAAAAAATGTATAATTTCTTGTAAGTCGATTATTCGTCGATTCTCGGCTCCCTGGGTACGAAATACCCTATAAAAAAAGTTGCTTCAAATTCGCTGCAAAAGATATATACGAGCAGTTTGGAGTGAGGGGAACAAGAATATCTCAAAAACCTTTCATTACGTGTAAGTCGATTTGTCGACAATTCTCGGCTCCCTGATCACGAAATATGCTCAGAACAAAAGTTGCTCCAAATCCCTTGCAAAAGCTATATACGAGCATTTTGGAGTGTAGGGAACAAGAATATTACAAAAATGTTTCATCACGTAAGTCTATTTTTCGACCATTTTCGGCTCCCTGAACACGAAATATGCTCAGAACAAAAGTTGCTCCAAATTCACTGCAAAAGCTATATACGAGCAGTTTGAAGTGTGGGGAACAAGAATATCACAATAATATTTCATTTTGTGTAAGTCGATATTTTGACGATTCTCGGCTCCCTGGACACGAAATATACATATACCAAAATTTGCTCCAAATTCGCTGCAAATGCTATATCCTAGCAGTATGGTGTGTGGGGAACAAGAATATCACAAAAATGTTTCATTACGTGTATGTCGATTTTTCCACGACTCTCGGCTCCCTGGACACGAAATATGCCTATAAAAAAATTTGCTCCAAATTCGCTGCAAAAGCTATATACGAACAGTTTGGAGTATGGGGAACAAGAATATCACAAAAATGTTTCATTACATGTAAGTCGATTTTTCGACGATTCTCGGCTCCCTGGACACGAAATATACTCAGTACAAAAGTTGCTCCAAATTCACTGCAAAAGCTGTATACGACGGATTGTAGTGTGGGGACCAAGAATATCACACAAATCTTTCATTTTGCGTAAGTCGATTTTTCGACCTTTCTAGGCTCCTGAACACAACATATGCTCAGGAGAAAAGTTGCTCCAAATTCGCTTCAAAAGCTATACGAGCAATTTGGAGTGTGGGAAACAAGAATATCACAAAAATGATTCACTACGTGTAAGCCGATTTTTCGACGATTCTCGGTACCTTGGAGACGAAATATATTCAGAACAAAAGTTCTCCAAATTCACTGCAAAGGCTATGTACGAGCAGATAGGAGTATGTGGAACAAGAATATCACAAAAATGTTTCACTATGTGTAAGTGGATTTTTCGACGATTCTCGGCTCTCTGGACACGAAATATACTCCGAACTAAAGTTGCTCCAAATTCGCTGCAAAGGCTATATGCGAGCAGTTTAAAGTGTGGGGATTAGGATATCATAAAAATGTTTCAATACATTCAAGTCGATTTAACGACGATTCTCGGCTCCTTGGACACGAAATATTGACAGAACATGAGTTGCCGCAAATTAGCTGCAAAAGCTATATAGGAGCAGTTTAGAGTGTGGGGAACAAGAATATCACGATAATGTTTCATTTCGCGTAAGACGATTTTTCAACGATTCTCGGCTCCCCGGACACGAAATATTCTCAAAACAAAAGTTGCTCCAAATTCGCTGCAAAAGCTATATAGGAGCAGTTTGGAGTATGGGAAACAAGAATATTACAAAAATGTTTCATTACGTGTTAGTCGATTTTTCGACCATTCTCGGCTCCCTGAACACAAAATAGGCTCAGAACAAAAGTTGCTCCAAATTCACTGCAAAAGCTATATACGAGCAGTTTGGAGTGTGGGGAACAAGAATATCACCATAATATTTCATTTCGTGTAAGTCGATATTTTGACGAATCTCGGCTCCCTGGACACGCAATATACATATAACAAATGTTGCTGAAAATTCGCTGGAAAAGCTATATACGAGCAGTTTGGAGCGTGGGGAACAAGAGTATCGAAAAAAATGTATAATTTCTTGTAAGTCGATTTTTCGTCGATTCTCGGCTCCCTGGGTACGAAATACCCTATAAAAAAAGTTGCTCCAAATTCGCTGCAAAAGATATATACGAGCAGTTTGGAGTGAGGGGAACAAGAATATCTCAAAAACCTTTCATTACGTGTAAGTCAATTTTTCGACCATTCTCGGCTCCCTGATCACGAAATATGCTCAGAACAAAAGTTGCTCCAAATCCCTTGCAAAAGATATATACGAGCAGTTTGGAGTGTAGGGAACAAGAATATCACAAAAATGTTTCATTACGTGTAAGTCTATTTTTCGACCATTTTTGGCTCCCTGAACACGAAATATGCTCAGAACAAAAGTTGCTCCAAATTCACTGCAAAAGCTATATACGAGCAGTTTGGAGTGTGGGGAACAAGAATATCACAATAATATTTAGTGTCGTGTAAGTCGATATTTTGACGATTCTCGGCTCCCTGGACACGAAATATACATATATCAAAATTTGCTACAAATTCGCTGCAAATACTATATACTAGCAGTTTGGAGTGTGGGGAACAAGAATATCACAAAAATATTTCATTACGTGGAAGTTGATTTTTCCACGATTCTCTGCTCCCTGGATACGAAATATTTTGTGAACAAAGGTGCTTCAAATTCGCTTCAAAAGCTATATACGAGCATTTTGGAGTGTGGGGAAGAAGAATATCACAAAAATGTTTCATTACGTGTAAGTCGATTTTTAGACGATTCTCGGATCCCTGGACAAGAAATATTCTCAGAACAAAAGTTACTCCAAATTCGCTGCAAATGCTATATACGAACAGTTTGGAGCGTGGGGAACAAGAATATCACAAAAATTTTTCATTTCGCGTAAGTCGATTTTTCGACGATTCTCGGCTCCCTGGACACGAAATATACTCAGAACAAAAGTTGCTCCAAATTCGCTGCAAAACCTATATAGGAGCAGTTTGGAGTGTGGGGAACAAGATTATCACAAAAATGTCTCATTACGTGTAAGTCGATATTTCGACCATTCTCGGCTCCCTGAACACAAAATATGCTCAGAACAAAAGTTGCTCCAAATTTACTGCAAAAGCTATATACGAGCAGTTTGGAGTGTGGGGAACAAGAATATCACCATAATATTTCATTTCGTGTAAGTCGCTATTTTGACGATTCTCGGCTCCCTGGACACGCAATATACATATAACAAATGTTGCTGAAAATTCGCTGGAAAAGCTACATACGAGCACTTTGGAGCGTGGGGAACAAGAGTATCGAAAAAAATGTATCATTTCTTGTAAGTCGATATTATGACGATTCTCGGCTCCCTGGACACGAAATATACATATAACAAAAGTTGCTCCAAATTTGCTGCTAATGCTATATACGAGCAGTTTGGAGTGTGGGGAACAAGAATATCTCAAAAATGTTTCATTACCTGTAAGTCGATTTTTCGACTTTTCTCGGCTCCCTGATCACGAAATATGCTCAGAACAAAAGTTGCTCCAAATCCCTTGCAAAAGCTATATACGAGCATTTTGGAGTGTAGGGAACAAGAATATTACAAAAATGTTTCATCACGTAAGTCTATTTTTCGACCATTTTCGGCTCCCTGAACACGAAATATGCTCAGAACAAAAGTTGCTCCAAATTCACTGCAAAAGCTATATACGAGCAGTTTGAAGTGTGGGGAACAAGAATATCACAATAATATTTCATTTCGTGTAAGTCGATATTTTGACGATTCTCGGCTCCCTGGACACGAAATATACATATACCAAAATTTGCTCCAAATTCGCTGCAAATTCTATATCCTAGCAGTATGGTGTGTGGGGAACAAGAGTATCACAAAAATGTTTCATTACGTGTATATCGATTTTTCCACGCATCTCGGCTCCCTGGACACGAAATATGCCTATAAAAAAATTTGCTCCAAATTCGCTGCAAAAGCTATATAGGAGCAGTTTGGAGTGTGGGGAACAAGATTATCACAAGATTCTAGGCTCCCTGGACACGAAATATACTGAGAACAAAAGTTGCTCCAAATTCGCTATAAATGCTATATACTAGCAGTAAGGTGTGTGGGGAACAAGAATATCACAAAAATGTTTCTTTACGTGCAAGTCGATTTTTCGACGATTCTCGGCCCCCTGGACACGAAATATGCTGAGCACAAAAGTTGCTCCAAATTCACTGCAAAAGCTATATACGAGCAGTTTGGAGCGTGGGGAACAAGAATATCAAAAAAATATTTCATTTCGCGTAAGTCGATTCTTCGTCGATTCTCGGCTCCTTGGACACGAAATATATTCAGTACAAAAATGCTCTAAATTCACTGCAAAAGCTCTATACGAGCGGTTTGGACCGTGGGGAACAAGAATATCACAATAATATTTCATTTCGTGTAAGTCGATATTATGACGATTCTCGCCTCCCTGGACACGAAATATACATATAACAAAAATTGCTCCAAATTCGCTGCATGGGCTATATACGAGCATATTGGAGCGTGGGGAACAAGAATATCGAAAAAAATCTATCATTTAGTGTAAGTCGATATTTTTACGATTCTCGGCTCTCTGGACACGAAATATACATATAACAAACGTTGCTCCAAATTCGCTGCAAATGCTATTTACTAGCAGTATGGAATGTGGGGAACAAGAATATCACAAAAATGTTTCATTACGTGTAAGTCGATTTTTCGACGATTCTCGGCTCCCTGTACACGAAATATGCCTATAAAAAAAGTTCCTCCAAATTCGCTGCAAAAGCTATATATGAGCAGTTTGGAGTGTGGGGAACAAGAATATCACAAAAATGTTTTATTACGTGTAAGTCGATATTTCTTCGAATCTCGGTACCCTGGACACGAAATATGCCTATAACAAAAGTTGCTCCAAATTCGCTTCAAATGCTATATACGAGCAGTTTGGAGCGTGGACGATCAGAATATCACAAAAATGTTTCATTACGTGTAATTCGATTTTTCGACGATTCTCGGCTCCCTGGACACGAAATATGTCTATAAAAAATTTGCTCCAAATTCGCTGCAAAAGCTATATACGAGCAGTTTGGAGTGTGGGGAACAAGAATATCACAAAAATGTTTCATTACGTGTAAGTCGCTTTTTCGACCATTCTCTGCTCCCTGAACATGAAATATGCTCAGAACAAAAGTTGCTCCAAATTCGCAGCAAAGCTATCTATATATGAGCAGTTTGGATTGTGGGCAACAAGAATATCACAAAAATGTTTCATTACGTGTAAGTAGATTTTTTCGAGGATTCTCGGAACCCTGGACACGAAATATACTCAGAACAAAAATTGCTCCAAATTCGCTGCAAAAGCTTTATACGAGCAGTTTGGAGTGTGGGTACAAGGAATATCACAAAAATGTTTCGTTACGTGTAAGTCAATTTTTCCACGATTCTCGGCTCCCTGGACACGAAATATACTCAGTACAAAAGTTGCTCCAAATTCGCTGCAAAAGCTATATACGAGCTGTTTGGAGTTTGGGGAACAAGAATATCACAATAATATTTCATTTCGCGTAAGCCGATTTATCATCGATTTTCGTTCCTTGAACACGAAATATACTCAGTACAAAAATGCTCTAAATTCACTGCTAAAGCTATATACGAGCGGTTTGGAGCGTGGGGAACAAGAATATCACAAAAATGTTTCATTTCGCGTAAGTCGATTTTTCGACGATTCTCGGCTTCCTGGACACGAAATATGCCTATAACCAAAGTTGCTCCAAATTCGCTGCAATAGCTATATACGAGCAGTTTGGGGTGTGGGGAACAAGAATATAACAAAAATGTTTCATTACGTGTAAGTAGATTTTTCTACGATTCTCGGCTCCTTGGACACGAAATATACTCAGAACAAAAGTTGCTCCAAATTCGCTGCAAAAGCTATATACGAGCAGTTTGGAGTGTGGGGAACAGGAATATCACAAATATGTTTCATTACGTGTAAGTCAATTTTTCCACGATTCTCGGCTCCCTGGACACGAAATATACTCAGAACAAAATTTGCTCCAAATTCTCTGCAAAAGCTATATACGAGCAGTTTGGAGTGTGGGGAACAAGAATATCACAAAGATGTTTCAATACGTGTAAGTCAATTTTTCCTCGATTCTCGTCTCCCTGGACACTTAATATACTGAGAACAAAAGTTGCTCCAAATTCGCTATAAATGCTATATACTAGTAGTAAGGTGTGTGGGGAACAAGAATATCACAAAAATGTTTCTTTACGTGTAAGTCGATTTTTCGACGATTCTCGGCCCCCTGGACACGAAATATGCTCAGCACAAAAGTTGCTCCAAATTCACTGCAAAAGCTATATACGAGCAGTTTGGAGCGTGGGGAACAAGAATAACAAAAAAATATTTCATTTCGCGTAAGTCGATTTTTCGTCGATTCTCGGCTCCTTGGACACGAAATATATTCAGTACAAAAATGCTCTAAATTCACTGCAAAAGTTCTATACGAGCGGTTTGAACCGTGGGGAACAAGAATATCACAAAAATGTTTCATTTCGCGTAAGTCGATTTTTCGACGATTCTCGGCTCCCTGCACACGAAATATGCCTATAACAAAAGTTGCCCCAAATTCGCTGGAAAAGCTATGTACGAGCAGTTTGGAGTGTGGGGAACAAGAATATAACAAAAATGTTTCATTACGTGTAAGTCGATTTTTCCACGATACTCGGCTCCCTGGACACGAAATATACTCAGTACAAAAGTTGCTCCAAATTCGCTTCAAAAGCTATATACGAGCTGTTTGGAGTGTGGGGAACAAGAATATCACAATAATATTTCATTTCGCGTAAGTCGATTTTTTATCGATTTTCGTTCCTTGAACACGAAATATACTCAGTACAAAAATGCTCTAAATTCACTGCTAAAGCTATATACGAGCGGTTTGGAGCGTGGGGAACAAGAATATCACAAAAATGTTTCATTTCGCGTAAGTCGATTTTTCGACGATTCTCGGCTTCCTGGACACGAAATATGCCTATAACAAAAGTTGCTCCAAATTCGCTGCAAAAGCTATATACGAGCAGTTTGGGGTGTGGGGAAAGGGAATATAACAAAAATGTTTCATTACGTGTAAGTAGATTTTTCTACGATTCTCGGCTCCCTGGACACGAAATATACTCAGAACAAAATTTGCTTCAAATTCGCTGCAAAAGCTATATACGAGCAATTTGGAGTGTGGGGAACAAGAATATCACAATAATATTTCAATTCGTGTAAGTCGATATTTTGACGATTCTCGCCTCCCTGGACACGAAATATACATATAACAAAAATTGCTCCAAATTCGCTGCATGGGCTATATACGAGCATATTGGAGCGTGGGGAACAAGAATATCGAAAAAAATCTATCATTTAGTGTAAGTCGATATTTTTACGATTCTCGGCTCTCTGGACACGAAATATACATATAACAAACGTTGCTCCAAATTCGCTGCAAATTCTATTTACTAGCAGTATGGAATGTGGGGAACAAGAATATCACAAAAATGTTTCATTACGTGTAAGTCGATTTTTCGACGATTCTCGGCTCCCTGTACACGAAATATGCCTATAAAAAAAGTTCCTCCAAATTCGCTGCAAAAGCTATATACGAGCAGTTTGGAGTGTGGGGAACAAGAATATCACAAAAATGTTTTATTACGTGTAAGTCGATATTTCTTCGAATCTCGGTACCCTGGACACGAAATATGCCTATAACAAAAGTTGCTCCAAATTCGCTTCAAATGCTATATACGAGCAGTTTGGAGCGTGGACGATCAGAATATCACAAAAATGTTTCATTACGTGTAATTCGATTTTTCGACGATTCTCGGCTCCCTAGACACGAAATATGTCTATAAAAAATTTGCTCCAAATTCGCTGCAAAAGCTATATACGAGCAGTTTGGAGTGTGGGGAACAAGAATATCACAAAAATGTTTCATTACGTGTAAGTCGATTTTTCGACCATTCTCTGCTCCCTGAACATGAAATATGCTCAGAACAAAAGTTGCTCCAAATTCGCAGCAAAGCTATCTATATACGAGCAGTTTGGAGTGTGGGGAACAAGAATATCACAAAAATGTTTCATTACGTGTAAGTAGATTTTTCGAGGATTCTCGGCTCCCTGGACACGAAATATACTCAGAACAAAAATTGCTCCAAATTCGCTGCAAAAGCTTTATACGAGCAGTTTGGATTGTGGGTACAAGGAATATCACAAAAATGTTTCGTTACGTGTAAGTCGATTTTTCCACGATTCTCGGCTCCCTGGACACGAAATATACTCAGTATAAAAGTTGCTCCAAATTCGCTGCAAAAGCTATATACGAGCTGTTTGGAGTGTGGGGAACAAGAATATCACAATAATATTTCATTTCGCGTAAGTCGATTTTTCATCGATTTTCGTTCCTTGAACACGAAATATACTCAGTACAAAAATGCTCTAAATTCACTGCTAAAGCTATATACGAGCGGTTTGGAGCGTGGGGAACAAGAATATCACAAAAATGTTTCATTTCGCGTAATTCGATTTTTCGACGATTCTCGGCTTCCTGGACACGAAATATGCCTATAACAAAAGTTGCTCCAAATTCGCTGCAAAAGCTATATACGAGCAGTTTGGGGTGTGGGGAACAAGAATATAACAAAAATGTTTCATTACGTGTAAGTAGATTTTTCTACGATTCTCGGCTCCTTGGACACGAAATATACTCAGAACAAAAGTTGCTCCAAATTCGCTGCAAAAGCTATATACGAGCAGTTTGGAGTGTGGGGAACAAGAATATCACAAAAATGTTTCATTACGTGTAAGTCAATTTTTCCACGATTCTCGGCTCCCTCGACACGAAATATACTCAGAACAAAATTTGCTCCAAATTCGATACAAAAGCTATATACGAGCAGTTTAGAGTGTGGGGGACAAGAATATCACAATAATGTTTCTTTTCGTGTAATTCGATTTTTCGACGATTCTCGGCTTCCTGGACACGAAATATACATATAACAAAAGTTGCTCCAAATTCTCTGCAAAAGCTATATACGAGCAGTTTGGAGTGTGGGGAACAAGAATATCACAAAGATGTTTCAATACGTGTAAGTCAATTTTTCCTCGATTCTCGGCTCCCTGGACACTTAATATACTGAGAACAAAAGTTGCTCCAAATTCGCTATAAATGCTATATACTAGCAGTAAGGTGTGTGGGGAACAAGAATATCACAAAAATGTTTCTTTACGTGTAAGTCGATTTTTCGACGATTCTCGGCCCCCTAAAAACGAAATATGCTCAGCACAAAAGTTGCTCCAAATTCACTGCAAAAGCTATATACGAGCAGTTTGGAGCGTGGGGAACAAGAATATCAAAAAAATATTTCATTTCGCGTAAGTCGATTTTTCGTCGATTCTCGGCTCCTTGGACACGAAATATATTCAGTACAAAAATGCTCTAAATTCACTGCAAAAGCTCTATACGAGCGGTTTGGACCGTGGGGAACAAGAATATCACAAAAATGTTTCATTTCGCGTAAGTCGATTTTTCGACGATTCTCGGCTCCCTGCACACGAAATATGCCTATAACAAAAGTTGCTCCAAATTCGCTGGAAAAGCTATGTACGAGCAGTTTGGAGTGTGGGGAATAAGAATATAACAAAAATGTTTCATTACGTGTAAGTCGATTTTTCGACGATTCTCGGCTCCCTGGACACGAAATATACTAAGAACAAAAGTTACTCCAAATTCGCTGCAAAAGCTTGATACGAGCATTTTGGAGTGTGGGGAACAAGAATATCACATAGATGTTTCATTTCGTGTAAGTCGATATTTTTACGATTCTCGGCTCCCTGGACACGAAATATACATATAACAAAGGTTGCTCCAAATTCACTGCAAATGCTATTTACTGGCAGTATGGAGTGTGGGGAACAAGAATATCACAAAAATGTTTCATTACGTGTAAGTCGATTTTTCGACCATTCTCTGCTCCCTGAAAATGAAATATGCTCAGAACAAAAGTTGCTCCAAATTCGCAGCAAAGCTATCTATATACGAGCAGTTTGGAGTGTGGTGAACAAGAATATCTCAAAAATGTTTCATTACGTGTAAGTAGATTTTTCGAGGATTCTCGGCTCCCTGGACACGAAATATACTCAGAACAAAAATTGCTCCACATTTGCTGCAAAAGCTAAGTACGAGCAATTTGGAGTGTGGGGAACAAGAATATCACAATAATATTTCATTTCGTGTAAGTCGATATTTTGACGATTCTCGCCTCCCTGGACACGAAATATACATATAACAAAAATTTACCCAAATTCGCTGCAAAGGCTATATACGAGCATATTGGAGCGTGGGGAACAAGAATATCGAAAAAAATCTATCATTTAGTGTAAGTCGATATTTTTACGATTCTCGGCTCTCTGGACACGAAATATACATATAACAAACGTTGCTCCAAATTCGCTGCAAATGCTATTTACTAGCAGTATGGAATGTGGGGAACAAGAATATCACAAAAATGTTTCATTACGTGTAAGTCGATTTTTCGACGATTCTCGGCTCCCTGTACACGAAATATGCCTATAAAAAAAGTTCCTCCAAATTCGCTGCAAAAGCTATATACGAGCAGTTTGGAGTGTGGGGCACAAGAATATCACAAAAATGTTTCATTACGTGTAAGTCCATTTTTCGACAATTCTCGGCTCCCTGAACACGAAATATGCTCAGCACAAAAGTTGCTCCAAATTCACTGCAAAAGCTATATACGTGCAGTTTGGAGCGTGGGGAACAAGAATATCAAAAAAATATTTCATTTCGCGTAAGTCGATTTTTCGTCGATTCTCGGCTCCTTGGACAAGAAATATATTCAGTACAAAAATGCTCTAAATTCACTGCAAAAGATCTATACGAGTGGTTTGGACCGTGGGGAACAAGAATTTCACAAAAATGTTTCATTTCGCGTAAGTCGATTTTTCGACGATTCTCGGCTCCCTGCACACGAAATATGCCTATAACAAAAGTTGCTACAAATTCGCTGGAAAAGCTATGTACGAACAGTTTGGAGTGTGGGGAACAAGAATATAACAAAAATGTTTCATTACGTGTAAGTCCATTTTTTGACGATTCTCGGCTCCATGGACATGAAATATACTCAGAACAAAATTTGCTCCAAATTCGCTGCAAAAGCTATGTACGAGCAGTTTGGAGTGTGGGGACAAGTATATCTCAAAAATGTTTCATTACGTGTAAGTCGATTTTTCGACGATTCTCGGCTCCCTGGACACGAAATATACTCAGAACAAAAGTTACTCCAAATTCGCTGCAAAAGCTACATACGAGTAGTTTGCAGTGTGGGGAACAAGAATATCACATAGATGTTTCGTTTCGTGTAAGTCGATATTTTTACGATTCTCGGCTCCCTGGACACGAAATATGCATAGAACAAAGGTTGCTCCAAATTCACTGCAAATGCTATTTACTAGCAGTATGGAGTGTGGGGAACAAGAATATCACAAAAATGTTTCATTACGTGTAATTCGATTTTTCGACGATTCTCGGTTCCCTGGACACGAAATATGCCTATAAAAAAGTTGCTCCAAATTCGCTGCGAAAGCTATATACCAGCAGTTTGGAGTGTGGGGAACAAGAATATCACAAAAATGTTTCATTACGTGTAAGTCGATTTTTCGACCATTCTCTCTGCTCTCTGAACATGAAATATGCCCAGAACAAGAGTTGCTCCAAATTCGCTGCAAAGCTATCTATATACGAGCAGTTTGGAGTGTGGGGAACAAGAATATCACAAAAATGTTTCATTACGTGTAAGTAGATTTTTCGACGATTCTCGGCTCCCTGGACACGAAATATAATCAGAACGAAAATTGCCTCAAATTCGCTGCAAAAACCTTATACGAGCAGTTTGGAGTGTGGGTACAAGGAATATCACAAAACTGTTTCATTACGTGTAAGTCGATTTTTCCACGATTCTCGGCTCCCTGGACAAGAAATATACTCAGTGCAAAAGTTGCTCCAAATTCGCTGGAAAAGCTATATACGAGCTGTTTGGAGTGTGGGGAACAAGAATATCACAAAAATGTTTCATTTCGCGTAAGTCGATTTTTCATCGATTTTCCTTCCTTGAACACGAAATATACTCAGTACAAAAATGCTCTAAATTCACTGCTAAAGCTATATACGAGCGGTTTGGAGGGTGGGGAACAAGAATATCACAAAAATGTTTCATTTCGCGTAAGTCGATTTTTCGACGATTCTCGGCTCCCTGGACACGAAATATGCCTATAACAAAAGTTGCTCCAAATTCGCTGCAAAAGCTATATACGAGCAGTTTGGGGTGTGGGGAACAAGAATATAACAAAAATGTTTCATTACGTGTAAGTCGATTTTTCTACGATTATCATTCCCTGGACACGAAATATACTCAGAACAAAAGTTGCTCCAAATTCGCTGCAAAAGCTATATACGAGCAGTTTGGAGTGTGGGGAACAAGAATATCACAAATATGTTTCATTACGTGTAAGTCAATTTTTCCACGATTCTCGGCTCCCTGGACACGAAATATACTCAGAACAAAACTTGCTCCAAATTCGCTGCAAAAGCTATATACGAGCAGTTTAGAGTGTAGGGGACAAGAATATCACAATAATGTTTCATTTCGTGTAATTCGATTTTTCGACGATTCTCGGCTCCCTGGACACGAAATATACAAATAACAAAAGTTGCTCCAAATTCTCTGCAAAAGCTATATACGAGCAGTTTGGAGTGTGGGGAACAAGAATACCACAAAGATGTTTCAATACGTGTAAGTCAATTTTTCCTCGATTCTCGGCTCCCTGGACACTTAATATACTGAGAACAAAAGTTGCTCCAAATTCGCTATAAATGCTATATACTAGCAGTAAGGAGTGTGGGGAACAAGAATATCACAAAAATGTTTCTTTACGTGTAAGTCGATTTTTCGACGATTCTCGGCCCCCTGGACACGAAATATGCCTATAACAAAAGTTGCTCCAAATTCGCTGCAAAAGCTATATACGAGTAGTTTGGAGTGTGGGGAACAAGAATATCACAAATATGTTTCATTACGTGTAAGTCGACTTTTCGACGATTCTCGGCTCCTTGGACACGAAATATGCTGAGAACAAAATTTTCTCCAAATTCGCTGCAAAAGCTATATACGAGCAGTTTGAAGTGTGGGGAACAAGAATATCACAAGAATGTTTCATTACTTGTAAGTCGATTTTTCGACGATTCTCGGCTCCCTGGACACGAAATATGCACAGAACAAAAGTTGCTCAAAATTCGCTGCAAAAGCTATCTATATACGAGCAGTTTGGAGTGTGGGGAACAAGAATATTACAAAAATGTTTCATTACGTGTAAGTCGATTTTTGTACAATTCTCGGGTCCCTGGACATGTAGTTTACTCAGAACAAAAGTTGCTCCAAATTCGCTGCAAAATCTATATACGAGCAGTTTGGAGTGTGGGGAACAAGAATATCACAAAAATGTTTCATGACGTGTAAGTCTATTTTTCGACCATTCTCGGCTCCCTGAACACGAAATATGCTCAGAACAAAAGTTGCTCCAAATTCACTGCAAAAGCTATATACGAGCAGTATGGAATGTGGGGAACAAGAATATCACAATAATATTTCATTTCGTGTAAGTCGATATTTTGACGATTCTCGGCTCCCTGGACACGAAATATACATATAACAAAATTTGCTCCAAATTCGCTGCAAATGCTGTATACTAGCACTATGGAGTGTGGGGAACAAGAATATCACAAAAATGTTTCATTACGTGTAAGTCGATTTTTCGACGATTCTCTGCTCCCTGGACACGAAATATGCCTATAAAAAAGTTGCTCCAAATTCTCTGCAAAAGCTATATACGAGCAGTTTGGAGTGTGGGGAACAAGAATATCACAAAAATGTTTCATTACGTGTAAGTCTGTTTTTCGACCATTCTCGGCTCCCTGAACACGAAATATGCTCAGAACAAAAGTTGCCCCAAATTCGCTGCAAAAGCTATATACGAGCAGTTTTGAGTGTGGGGAACAAGAATATCACAAAAATGTATCATTACGTGTAAGTCGATTTTTCGACAATTCTGGGCTCCCTGGACACGAAATATGCTCAGAACAAAAGTTGCGCCAAATTCGCTGCAAAGCTATATACGAGCAGTTTGGAGTGTGGGGAACAAGAATATCACAAAAATGTTTCATTACGTGTAAGTCGATTTTTCGACCATTATCGGCTCCCTGAACAAAAAAGTTACACAGTAATTTGGCTATAATAAATTATGTTATCAGTACTTGAATCTAAATCATTTTTATTCATGTTTCAATTTTAGGACTCCATATAGATGCTCCCACAAGTCAGCAGCTGGAAATATCACATTTAATTAATGAGTCATTAGGTAAGAATTACTAAGAAGATAATAATAGCCCAAGATTTTAATCTGTGTTGAACGTATTTCTTTTAAGCTCATTTGTTCACTTTACCAAAATTCTATTACCGTATTTTACAGATATTCTAAATGAAGCTATGGCAGAATTAGAAGAAGAATTGAATATTTCTCAGATTTCTCAGACCTCTGGGGAAGTGAATCATGAAAATAACTGCTGACTATGACCCTGGGTCATTACAACTAGTTGAAAATCCCAAACTTCAGAGCAGCGACCAACTGCGGGTCGTCTTCCAAAGTGACAGATCTACATGCTTTCTTACTAATTCCAATGTAAATGAAAAGGGAAAAAACAAACTGTCCGCATTCACATAATCTGCATCATACAGCAACCAACTGGAATCAAATGAATCTTTTTCCAAAGCTCGTGATAGTGATGAAAGTTAAAGTGACTACCTACCGAACACAGACGAGTCTTTCAGCGAAAATGAAGTATATGAAGCAGCAAAACACAGTAATGATAAGAAATTAAATCTAAAACATGCAGCGAGACCACCTCCTTTAGTACCATATTCTGACACAGAGACCGATAATGAAGATGAACAAAATGTGACATGTAGGAAGAGAAAGAAGAACATTAGTGCATAGAAAAAAATCTATACGAAAAAGTAAACGTTTATCTGGAAAAGAACATATATCTGCTCTTGGAAAGGCAATAAAGAAGAAAGAAATAAAGAAACCGTGTCATCAGCAGTGTCGATTAAAGTGTAGGTCAAAAATAAGAGATGAACATATGGAGAATGTATTCTGTAACAAAGATTTCACTTGGGATATAAAAAGGCAGTATGTTCTTTCTACTACAAAGCAAAACGAAATTGAAAGAAGCAGACCAAGATTAAAGAATATTAAAAGAGAAAGAAAACACACCAATGTGTATTCATTTCCATTGAATGATAAAAATGTAATTGTATGCAAAACAATGTACTTGAACACCTTGTCTATAAGTAAGCAATTTATGAAAACAGCACAAAGAAAAGAAAGATCAGGAATGATTCAGAGTGACCAAAGAGGACGGCATACTCCCATAAACAAGACTGAAGACTTAATAGTTGAAGATATCAAGAATCATATTGCTAAATATTCCGCATATGAAAGCCATTATAGCAGATAGAAGACTCAGAAAAGATATTTAGGCTCTCATTTGAACTTAAGTATAATGTATAGGAACTATGCAGAAGAATGTACAACAAACTCAAAGCCTATGGGTAAAGAATGGCTGTTTAGAAAAATATTCATTTGAATCTCTCTTTTAAACAGCCTTATGTAGATACTTGTGACACATGTGATAGAATTGAAAATGAGATAAAGCAAATATCATTATTCCATGGGGAAAGAAAACAGTATGAAACTGAGAAGTTTGAGCATTTGAAAGAAGCATCTAAGCGTTACGAACTCAAGAGAATCGACAAAGAGCTGTGTAAAAAATCGGCAAGCTCAAAGGTGGTGATGGTAGATCTTCAGAAGTATCTTCCAACACCATTGCTCACTAATTCTCAGAGTTTTTATTTGAGGAAGCTGTGGACGCTAAATTATACAATACATGACCCAGTTTCTAAGATTTCTTTCTGCATGATGTATGATGAAACTACAGGAGGTCGGGGTGGAAATGAGATGGCGTCATGTTTTTTTTAAATGGGCAGCAGAGGAAGTAAGTGAAAATAAAGTTGAAACTTTGACAGTTCGGTCAGACAACTGTTATCAAAATCGAAATCATGCAATGATTGTGATGTATTTGTTATTGTTGACTGTAGGAGAAAATCTGAAAGAGATAAATCATAAATTCTTGCTTAAAGGCCACACACACACACTCACACACACACACACACACGGAGGTTGATAGTATTCACAGCTTAATAGAGAGGAAGAAAAAGAAATTAAATATGCAGAACATTTTCACTTGTAACGATTGGATAGAGCTTGTCAAACAAAGTGGGAAAAACATAAATGTTCTGAGGATGGAGCCTGAGGATTTTAAAAACTTCAGCAGCTTTATTGGCAATATCAACTCCCCATTTGTAAGCCGAAAAGGGGGCCTTAATGGAGAAGATGTTCAATTTTCTAAAATTGTGCACCTTCAAATGCGAAATGAGAACATAGGATATTATAGTTATAAAACAGCTTTTGATGAAGATGAATTTCACACAGTTGATATTCGAAGGAACAAACGACTTCAGCTTCACTTACCTTCAAATATACCGCTCATTAGAGATCAAAAGAAGCCCATAAGTAAAGCAAATATGAACACATTCTTAAATTATTGCAGTGGATTCCAGAAGAATACACAGACTACTTCAAAAACCTACCACATCTGAAGAAGGACATTGAATTTAGTATTATTTAGTATAAGATTTTTCCAAAGTTTCTGTACACATGTTTTAATTCCACACTGGCATAATTGTTTCAACAATGTTAATAGTATGCATGAGGTAGATTATGCAATATTATTGAGTTTATTACTCCATATAGTATTATGTTTGGTTATCTTAAGTCCCTAAAATAGGGTTTAAAGCATGGAACCATACAATCTTAAGTACACTTTTTCATATTAATATTTTTTTAATTTTGTATCTTGCTGAAAACATTGTTGTTATAGTATACGTCTTGACAGGATAAGGCAAAATGTACTATGTTAATTAGTGATGGGAGTATTCGAATGCAAAATGTCGATGTATTCGATTCCTGGAAGTTCTCGAGATGTTCTCGAATTCTGAATGTTGTGTTCGAATCCTTCACTCGGGTGAGTTCTCGTTTGAATATGTCCTGAATGAGGTATTCGAATACCACTCTCGGGTCTCGGATATGTGCAGGTGCACCGAGAATCGAGATATCATATCTGATTGGTGCTTTTATTTAAAGGTCATTCTAGCGCTTGGATCGTGTAGGGGAGAGAGCACGCTGATAATCAGCTGGCCAGGATGGAATATGAGAATATGCTATCAAGTAAAGCTATGAACTTCTTATCGTTCCAAAGCTAACATACATATACGCGATCATAATATTTTAATTTTATTTCGTGTTATAACGGAATGTGCGATCGGTTAGGGCAACGAATGAACAATATTAGAAATTGGAACTAAACAATTGCATTCTGTCTTCTCAACCCAGAGGTTCTGGGTTTGATTCCCAGCTGGGGCAGGAATTTTTCTTTAACCAGAATAATTACCTATCCGTAACAGAGTCTGTAGTATGCATGTGGAAGTGAATGTGTGCATTTTTATAGCATTTTAAAACTGAAAAAAAAGTGTTTCATTCTCATGATTTGGTCTATCTGTTCCATACACAAAACTATTCTTTCAAACGATTATTCATCTTTTACATTATGGTAATCGAGAAAAACATTAGCAGAAATGGTCCTATTACTCGCTTCCTTGTAAGAAGGAGAGAAATAAAGGAATACGCTAGGCTAAAGTAATAAGTAATATTTTTAATAGCTGGTAGTTATGTGAACGAATGACGCGGTTCGCTTTGGATGGTCCAGTTTGAGAAAAGTTAGGTATTTTAAAATTGAAACCAATAAAAAGGAATATCTTGAAAATGGTCAACTCTACCAAAAAAAAAAAAAAAGTATGTGACATAAATTATGTTTTTAACCAGATCTACATATTTATAGTAAGATTTTGTCCATCTCTTACGGTTTAACCGTTGTGCAAAATTCTGCAAAACTGATGCAGAATAAAGAGCTTTTCAGAGGCTAATCCCAAAAATTCAAACTATACATTTTAACTGTCATGTAAATATCTTTAATACACGATATTTTAATCAAAATTGTTGGAGCCATTTTTGAGAAAATCATTATTTTCGAAAAATGTTTCATGTAAAGGATAGCTGGGGTTGGGGGATTTTC
This sequence comes from Hymenopus coronatus, assembly GCA_030762935.1. Lineage (NCBI taxonomy): Eukaryota > Metazoa > Arthropoda > Insecta > Mantodea > Hymenopodidae > Hymenopus > Hymenopus coronatus. Next base: position 206,096 of record CM060899.1, on the reverse strand, counting down.
TTGAAAATATTTCGTGTCGCATCCTTGGAAGATACTAAACTTAAATACCGAGTTTGGTATTTTACGGTCTTTTCGTTTTTAAGCTATGCTGTCACTCCCTCCCCCCACAGAAATGCGCGCGCGGATCTTTTTCTAAAAATTATATTTTTCGACTCAAGTGACAGCAAAGCATATGTTTCCGGTGAAATCTCGATATCGAATTTTTGGGTGGAATACAATACCTTCTCTAGCTATGTACATTGTTATGTACATACGGCTAGAGAAAGTAAAAATGCTTTTTGGACTCAGGGGACCTCAAAACATATATTTCCGGTGAAATCTCGGTATCGAATTTTTGGGTGGAATACAACACTTTCACTATACACTATGTATGTACGTAGCACGTGTTGAGAAAGTAAAAACAATAAGAAAGCCTACAGTCCAGCGAGAAAGACACCAGAGAAAGAGTTCTACCAGTCAAGGCCCTGATGTAACCATACAAATTAAAGGGGGCTTTAAAAACCAAACAAAAGAGCACAAATTCTGATGTGTTCCTTTCACATGACTTTCTCTGCCTGCAAACAAACTTTTCTTACAAAACATTACTCTTTAATCACTTCATGCTAGTCATGCTGTTTTAGAAAAATATTAATTAAATGTTAAACACATAACAAAGAATATCTTGGAAATCGTTAACTGTACAAAAACAAAAAACAAAAAAAGACAAAAAACAAACAAAGAAACAAAAAAATAAAAAATTTGCATTTTATGTGTCATGTAAATATCTTTAATATACGTTCTTTTAATCAAATTGTCAGGGCAATTTTTGGAAAATCATCATTTTCGAAAATTGTTCCATACAAAAAGTAATTTGGGGTGAGGGATTTGCTTGAAAAGCTTCGTGTCATATACTTTGAAGATACTGAACTTAAATATCACGTTTAGTATTAGCAAAATTTTCGTTTTTGAGATATGCTCTTACGTACACACATGGGCCTTTTTCAAAAATGTCTATTTGTTTTATATTATTAAGGTGTCCTGAAAACATTTATTTCCGATGAAATCTCGGTATCGAAGTTTTGGGTGGACAACTGTTTCTCTATCTAAATATATATAGTGCATAAATAAGTACTAGAGAAAGTAAAAAACAAAGCAAAACAATATTTAAGTCAATGTGCGCTGCAGTGAGTTGTTTAGAAGTATACCATCAAGATTACATTTTGATGAACGGCAAAGCAGTAAACATATAACACACTTCAATTTTCAATTTCATTTACAATAGTATTTTCCATTTTCCGTTCATGAATTATGTTGTGGTCTTAAAATATTAACTGAAGAGTGAAAATTTTCTGTGCAGCTATCACAAATGAGCATGCTTAAATAGGTTTTCCATACTGTTTAACGCCCGCCTTTACTACACATGGCACCGCAGGCGATGACACAGATAATGCATGGAATGAAGATGGCGCACCAATGGAATAAGATGGCTGGAGAAATCCGCCCCTACGCCGCTTTGTCCACCACAAATCCTGCATGTGGTTGCCTGGGATCGAACCCGGGCCGCCCTTGGTGAGAGGCGAGTGGTATTACCCTCGGTCTCGACATGGCCCTAAATAGGTCGTTATCCAGATGATTGTAATTATTAAATCACATCCACCGATCAAAAGTGACATTCCAGAAGCAACAGTCATAGTCACAGTGATGCAGTCATTTGAAACATGCTAATATTAGTTTCATTTATGGACGCTCTTTAACCGATGCATCACATTTTATATTGGGCTTAGGTTTGTTCAGATGCCTCTTGAGGTTCTTTTACGTGCCGTAAATCTACAACACGGGACCAATGGCTTTATTTACCTTCCGAAAGAAGTGCTGCTAAGGATGTTTAAGTCCGAAAGAAATTCACCGCCCTCCGTCGGGTTTGAACCCGCGACCATGGGAATCAGAGGCTAGCATGCTAATTGAGTAATACTAATTCGTTATACATACACACACGCGCGCGCGCGCGCGCGCGAAATGCTCTATTTCTGAGAAAGTTTGTTTTGTGAACCAAACGTTTGTATTTCCAGAATTTTAAAATTCATGATGCCAAACATTGCGACTGTTGTAAACAGAATCTGGCAAATATATTCCGTAATGATATTGTATTTATATTTCAATCCTAACACTTGAAGATTATTTTTATCCGCAAATAATAAAGTTACTATATCTCTAAACATTTTGTATTCAATTTAATGGAAGAAACTGTTATGAATGAAAGTGCATAACGCTTAAGGCACGATAATCTTGAATAGAAACTTCAACATTTTGAGAATAACATGTCATATTTTTTGACCATCATTTAAATTGCATGCCTTGTTCGAGATCACTCATGGCGAGAACTGCGAGCATCACTCGAGTAGCGATAGTGTAGCATCCGAGAACTTGCTAATGAATACAAGCTGATTTCGATTAGCGCAAAGTTTGTAGTATTCGAGAACAAGCATGGCGAGAACTGATAACGCCCCTCGAGTGACGATAACGTAGCATCCGAGAACTTGCTAATGAATACAAGCTGATTTCGATTAGCGCAAGGTTTGTAGTATTCGAGAACAAGCATGGAGAGAACTGATAACGCCTCTCGAGTGACGATAACGTAGCATCCGAGAACTTGCTTATGAAGAGGCTGATTTCAAAACCATTGTAATTGCAGCATTCGAGACCTTGTTCTCGGATGAAGGTTTCGATTCTCTAGAGTATTCGAATGCAGAGGATTCGATTCTTGAAAACAGTCGATTCTGCCAATCACTAATGTTAATAAACTTTGAAGGAATAAATAAAAAATAGACCTTGAAATTAATGCTGTTTTATTAATTTAGTGGTTTTTTCCTTCTCCTGTATTATCAATGGAATGTGACTTACAATACAATGGCTTTCAGGTACAGATATTTTGGGTAAGGGAATAGTCTGTCTAGTTAGTGCAATTTACTTAGTCAACTATCTTGTTTTAGACATGGGGCGATTCATGAACGAATCGTTCATATGAACGAGTACAAGGAAAGAATCGTATGAATTGGTGCAACCTTAGCATGAATCGTCGTTCAAAAAGAATCGTAAGAATCGTGCTAGCCTTAACATGAATCGTTGTTTAAAAAGAATTGTGTGAATCGAAAAGAATCGCATGAATTGAAAAGAATCGTATGAGTTGAAAAGAATTGCATGAATCGTGTCAACCATAGTAGGTATCGTCGTTCAAAAAGAATCGCAGAATTGAAGAATCGTGGTCAGCCATTGGGGTTTGTTATTCTTTTGCTTCGACCTTTCGAGTACCAAACCGAGCTTCGACGGAAACTGCCGAGTGAGCACGATGTGTTAACCATTTATTTTAATGTGAAAAGCCTATAGCGCTGAAGCCACAAGGCTAAAGAAGAAAATGTATGTATAAGAAAAGGAACACTGCCGATCATTGCCGAAGCTACCACGAGCGTCTCTATTTTAGATGAGTTATTGTACAGGTTAAAGTAAGTTTATAATTTACAACTGCTTTATATGTATACTATATTTGCAGAATCTTAAATGTAACATATGCACAGATAAATCGTCACTACGTTAGCAAGATATGTGACTTCAGAAACTAATTTTACGTAAAGAAAGAAAAAAAAAACAAATGCTCCAACATATTACAAATAACTTTTATTGTTGCTAAAGCAATAACCTTTTTTCTTCTCTTGGTTTGACCATCATAAGGAAAAACGAATAACGACTTTTCATTTGAGAAAAGTATAAATATGGAAAGGCCTGAAAAAATAACAGAAACTATGTAGGAAATATGTAGGTAGATGCTGAACTTAAATATCAACTTTTGTATTTACCTAACGGATTTTTCGTCTTTGATTTATGCTGTTCATTCACAGCTACATAAACATACACGCACGCATACCTAGCCCTTTTTCTGAAAATATCTTTTTGAATTCAGGGGACCTCAAAACATAATTTCCGATGAAATAACATGAAAGTTTTAGCTGGAAAACGTTAGATCACCATGACACATACAGAATAGAGAGCGTTAATAATAGAAAACAAGTTTTTGTCAGGTTTCTGAGGCACCATTAAATGATTATTCAAGTAATATCAAGGAATTTTCTCTAAAAGTTAAGCTTCATGTTCCTGATCATTTACCAAATTGTGAATTCCTCCGAAAGCTTCTCAATATGAGATGATCTACCATCATATAGTGCAATTAATATTGCCATTAATAATTCTTTTGAAATTAGATGTCCTTACAATCCAACATGCTGTACGTTCAATGCAAACATGAAATGCATACACAAATTTGTTTGAGGCCTAATCGGTAAAATCAACGACACGTTTTAGTAATTGATGATTTGCTAGGTGATTTTCTTAAAATTCATGACGCCTCTTTGGAAAATAAGAGAATTTAAATGCCAAGTTTGCTATTTAATTGACTTTCCATTTGTTAATTATGCTGTTTAGAGGCGCGCGCGCACGCACACACACACACACACACACACACACACACACACACACACATTTTTCATTTTAATTAACGGGGCTTCAAAAGAGGTTCCCGGTGAAATCTCAATTTCCAATTTTTAGGTGGGTTGCAATACATTCTCTATCTAATATGTACGAGTATATGGTTGAGAAAGTAAAGAGGAACACAATCTAAATAATTATTAATAAGAGACTCCTGGAATTTGATGAAAGGAAATCGATACAATACTCTAACATGATCTTATTAACAGGTGTTAAATAATAATAATAATAATAATAATAATAATAATAATAATAAATGTATATAATTTGCATTATATCTCATGTAATACAACTAAAGTGGAATTTCATAGAGCAATTTTATTGTAAAATTCAGAAAACTCCAGAATAATGGGGAAAGAATACGTTCAGATTTACAGTTTTTCTTTTATGCCAAAAAAATCTCCTAGCCCTTATCGTAATACCAAAGTCGGGATTACAAGGTTGTTTGCATAGCAGGGCGATTCATGCAAGAATCGTGAATCCTGCACCTGGGCAGGCTAAAAGACAAGGCGACAATTAATGAACGAATTGTGAATCGTGCACCTGGGCAGGCTAAAAGACAAGGAGACGATTCATGAACGAATTGTGCACCTGGGCAGGCTAAAAGTCAAGGAGACGATTCCTGAACAAATTGTGAATGGTGCACCTGGTCAGGCTAAAAGACAAGGAGACGATTCATGAACGCATCGTGAATCGCGCACCAGGGCAGGCAGGCTAAAAGACGGGACGATTCATGAACGAAATGTGCATAAGGTTACTGCGTTTAGCCAGCCAAGTGCGGCCGATTACTGCCGAGCAAGGTCGACATTCCGTGATTGCCGTGCCGAGTTAATACTGAAAATGACCATGGATTCTGATGTTCTATCATCTGTCTGGTTCTGGTTAGCGAAAACAGAAAACCACTGCCATTAAGCAGAATATTGTTGAGTTCTGACGATACGGAGTTAACGATGATGGTTAATTTTTTAAAAACAATAGCGTATAATCGAAAGCGCAGTAAATCGAATCGTAAACATTTCTATTGAAACTACAGCACCACATATAAGGAAAGAATTAATGTTCAGTAATTATTTTACTGAACATTATTAAATATCTAATATACTGTATTGTGTGACTGTATGTTGTAGATATACCAAAATTGTTAATGGAGAGAAACACAGAACTTTTAGAATTTCAGGATTAAATACATTAATATCTACGTTTAAATTATAATTTAACGGCATTGATTTATATGCTATAACCTATATTAAATGCAGGTATAGAAACACCTTACCTCTAATATTAAAATTACCTCGGAAGAAAATAATAACTAATCTGGGTTATAGCGTTGCCTTATAATGATGTATTTACAAAAATTATACGTTACTAGCGTGCAACCGCGGCAGTGATGAATAATAATTACTCTGCTTATTAACATTACACAAATACCGCCAGGTGACATGCAATCGAAGCTTAGGTGTCAATTGTAGATTTAAACACACTCTTATGTGGTTTTTGTTTTTTCGTTTAATGGAGAACATTTTATCAAATTTTTGCAAAAGAGTACAGCGTTTTATATAAATTACAGCTTTAATGCTATAGGAGCTGCCACATGACTACCATCCCCGTGTAAAAACGAGATAGCTTAACATGAACGCATAGACTGCCTGGCAATTAATGAATCGTGAACGAATCGTATGAATCGCTCGACCCAACTCTATCTTGTTTACGATCGCTCCGAAAATTGTTACGTAATATATATTACACATCTGTAAGAGTGTGCAGTAGTAAACATATACCCAAAAATGGAAACGTTAATGGTGCAGAAGAATACCCAAATCAGCATTATTGAAAAATAAGGAACGTCTATTGCTACACAAGATTATTACATTTAGGGCCGGTTGTACGAACTCTGAATAAATCCTGGAATAGTTATTCTTGTAATACACTATTCATGGTATAAATGTGGTGACGAGTTGTACGATGCAATTTTATTCCTTAGATATCTATTGGACTGTTTGTAGATTTAAAACTAATGTTGGCTATGCTGCGAGTCATTCGTGGCCAACTTGATACGTAATTACTGCTTTATTCTGCTGAAAACTTCACTGTTTTCACAATCAGCTGTTCCTAAACTATGTATTATTTCTTATTTTAACTACTTACGGTACTATGCAGTAATTATGAATGTTCATAAGCGTGTTCGGATGTAGAATTGCTATACATTTTACAAAACATAAACACATATTTATACTGTGACTTCTTGCAATAGGTTAGGAGTATGGGAATATAACCTTACCGTATGTGAACGTTGTATCTTGTGCTGATATATGGCATCTTTCCGTTTCGGTGATCAAAACGTACTTAAGCCTCATTTCTGTATTTTATTCATTAAAATACTTAGTAAGTGAATTTTGAAAATTACATTTTAGTGTTTCCAATGCCACTATCAACTTAAGATACGTATAATTGAATCGTTGTACCAAGATAGCTAGAACTTGCTATATAGGTGTTATTAACCAACAGAAATATTAGTAGTTATGTCGAATAGTACATTAAACCGTTCCCATTACAGTTCGCACTTTGCTGATGGCAATATTTAATACAACAGCTAGAAATTGTCAACCAAACCAATAAAACCGAGAAAATTATATTTTAGGGAAAGTATTCTCTATTCAATCAAAATTGTCTCTAATGTGTAAAACCTACAGCATATAATACGAAAAATTATGAATTTATTGTAAAATATATTTAGATTTACGAGCTCTGATGGCGTCTTTTAATCTGGGCATCTTCGCCCTACATCAGAAAGCTTGTAGTGTTATAGTTTTTAAACTTGCACATAACTTCCAAAATCTGAATATAGTACAGAATGTCGCTAACATTAATACTTGTTTTTATTAAAATCTGGACATATATTACCAAAACGTGCTACACTTGCTTCACGTGGTATAGATGGAGTACAGCAGGGTACTCCATCTACACCATGACCAAGTGAAGCACGTGGTGGTAATAGATGTCCAGATTTTAATAAAATTGACAGCTTCACTGTATGTAATGGCATTTTTAACATTTTAAAATTAATACTTGTGGTTATCTTACGTTTTGAAGCATATTGCCCTAGAAGTAACCTATCCTTTGTATTTCGTCAATAAAACGTAATCTCACTCTTTACAACGCTAAGCATTGTGCTGGTGAATTGCTGCACTACACTATTTTATATTTATCTTGTGTTGGATTAAATATAATTGTTTCCATAAAATAGAGGTATTTTGATGATAATATTGTAGGTAGATTTTTACTGTTTTATAAATGAAACTTTATTTTAACTATCTTCTTGTGATATTTATCATATAACCATCAAGCTGTCTGTGTGATATCATTTCTCAACTTTAATTTCATTATAGCCGTGTTCATTTATCAGACTATCTCTACAAAACATTGTATTTAGGTATAATATGCCATATAAAGAAATGAATCGTTTATATCGGTCAAATATGGGTCAAAATTATGCCGAGTACCCAGCGGCCATTTTCCTTTTTATACTCTATTCTCGGAACATCGGCTTATCCCCGCAAGGAATCACGGAATAAGTTGCGTGCGTGCGTGTGCGTGCGTGTCTGGTAGGCTCGTGGTGAGCCTAGTGTTGTTGCTGTGTACCTACCCTGGTAGGGTTTAACCACAGGAATGAGGTGAAGGTTAAGGTTTTAATTCTTGAGGTTTCGAGTATTGGTGTTAAGGAGGTAGCGCTGGTAGGCTCCTCTAGCGGTTGCATTTCCAAGAGCAGCATCCTTTCCTCTGCTCCGATGGTGTTTATTTTTATTTATTTAATTATGGTGGTGAAATTTTGATAGACCTCTCCCAATGGGAGGGGCACTGCTTTGTTCAGCTATTACGCTGTTGGCTGGTTTAAAGCCGATGTTACCGGGGGAGCCCACAAGCCATGCGGGAAACCCGGAACCGCCTCTTTCGGCGTTCAGAGGGTAAGTACTCCCCCAGAGATCTGACAAGTGCGTTCTCATGGTCGCCCAATCTGGCGTAGAATTTTTGAGCCCGGCGCCTAATAACATCTTCCACATATGGGAGGGCCGAAGCTTCATGTAGTAGCCTCAAAGGGAAACGTCGACATACAGAATATATGGACCGGAGTCCTCTATTCTGTACCCGTTGTAACCAGAGAAGCCAGGAATCTGCTGCCATACCCCACACTTCGCAGGCATAGAGCATCAAGGGGACTACAAGCGCCTTGAAAACGCGTAACTTTAAGTGAACCGGCATCTGGGAGGCCAGCACAGAGTAAAGGGAGGCTACCGCCCCCTTCGCTCTGTCAGACGTTCCCCGCACGTGTTCACGAAAAGTTAGGCCCTTATCAAGAATGACGCCCAAGTATTTGATGGAATTCCCCCACTCTATCCTTTGGCCCTGATAGGAAAAGTTGGGTATCTGGTTTATTTCGGGGCGTTTTCTGGTGAACAGAACAGCATGACTTTTGCCCGGATTAACGGACATCCGCCACTGTCTGCACCAGTCCTGGACGAGACGGAGGTGTCTCTGTATGGGGTTGAAGGCTCTGTGTATGTTCCTGTCAGTGGGGTAGAGCAGGACGTCATCAGCAAACTGGGCCATATTGACGACCTGTACCGTAGGGAAGTCTGCCATAAAAAGGCTAAACAAAGTGGGTGATAATACAGAGCCTTCGGGGACTCCGCCTCGTAGGGGTTTTGGTGTAGATGTTTGCCCCGCAACTGCAACTACGAAGGTGCGTTGGTGTAGGAAGCTGTGTATGATGTTGATTAACTGTGTATGTTGGCCAATTTGGATGAGTTTAAACAGGAGACCCTCATGCCAGGTGGTTGAGAAGGCCTTCTCGACATCCAAACACCGCCGGCGTGAAGGCCCCGTCCTGGAACCCCAGGGCGGCAGCCTCCACCACCCGCAGCAACTGTTGGGTTGTCGAGTGTCCAGGACGGAATCCAAACTGATGGAGAGGGATGGCTTGAATGTCGACTACCTGCGGCGAAAAGCGGTGTGGTACTAACCTCTCGAAGACCTTCGAGAGGGTAGGTAGGAGGCTAATGGAGCGGTAGCTGGAAGGAAGTGCAGGGTCCTTACCAGGCTTCAAAATGCACACCACCCGTGCCACCTTCCACTCGCGCGGAAAGTGGCCTAAGGTAAGGCACATGTTGAATACCTTGGTGAGGAATAGCACTGCTCTGAATGGAAGGTTGCTGAGCATGGCGGGTGTCAGCCCGTCCTGCCCGCAAGCCTTTTTGGTGTTGAGACGCCGGAGTGCGCCTTGGACTTCACTAGGGCGGATGATTGGTAGGGGGTTCTCCGCTTCATGAGGCTGTTCCCGCAGTAGCGGTCAACTTCCTCATGAACGCGGGCAGTGAAGAGTACGTCCTGAGGGACCTCTCTCGGCCTGGAGGTGTCCTCTATGTAGCTCGCAAGCTTTGGCTTGTGGTTCATATACAAGGCCAAGATTGCCTTGAAGCGGGGAGTGGTACTGATTACGTTGGCGTCGGAGGCTTTTCGCGTTACGCCAGACGTCGCCACCCTCCAGGTCTTGCACGGCCATTGTGGCCTCCAACGCTTGCACGTGGAGTTCGCGTAGTCGGACACGAACCTCCCGACGGAGGCGCCGCAAAAGACCTCGATTGTGTGGCGTCCGGTTCCGCTGGTATAGTCTGCGGGCTGCCCAGGAACGGCGGATAAGGAGTTCAAGTTCTAGGGGAAGGACATCTGGATGAGGTGTTGGTGGGGTGCGGATGGTGAGGTTGTGAACCGTTCTTACTACTGTGGTAATGAAGGTTTGGACTGCTGTCTCTAGGCAGAGTATGTCAGTGATTTTTGGGTTGGGTGGAATAAATGCGTTGAGGCAGTCCTTTACGCATTTTCAGTCGATTTCTCTGATGTGTCCTGAGAAGTCATAGTTGGCAAATCTGGTGTTGATTTCTGCCAACAAGGGATTGTGGTTGGAATGAGGTGCTGCGAGTGAAGTGAGCATGAGATGGAAGGGGTAATGTTTGATGATCGCAAAGTCTATGACTGATGGTGGTCCTCGATCTTGCGGATGGTGGTATAAGTTATTCCATGTTTATTCCCTTGATAGTCTCTATTCCGTTGTCGTACAACACAATTTTGCACATAACCATGGAATAACGTCTAACAGAGGTTTATTCCAAGTTCGTACAACTGGCCCTTACACAGAATGCTAGTTTCTTAGTAATTTTAATCACTAATTGTTTCAACTTGAGTGTCTGCAGCTACATTTTTACTTCTAGTCAACTAAATATGCGAAATAAGAGCCGTGCTGCTATCTATGATTACTATCTCCCTACGTTAGCGCCCCACGCGGCAACAAATATCACCAAAGTAAGCACGTAAGGCAGGGTAAAATAATGTCGGACTAGATTGATTGTGTCATGGATCGTTGTCAACTCAATGCTGGGAGTATGAAGTCCAAATCTTTGGGACGGATTTGTTTACAACTGACGTTGTGTCTAGAATAAACCAACTCTATACCGACCGAGCGGTACCTCCCATGGATGCGACAAGAAAATCCCCCTTTATATGGAAATTTTTTTTTCGAAAATTTTGATTTTCCCTAAAATGGGTGTAACGATTTTCATTAAATTATCGTATATTAAAATATTTACATGAATAAAGAGACCTTCAGAGGCTATCCCTAGAAAATTCAAGATACACACATAAAACTTTAAATAGAAGAGTTTGAAAGTTGCGACATGAAGTTTCGGACAAGTCAAAGTGTGAGCTAATCGACTGCTATCTTCGTTTGGTGTCGTTTTGAAACAGCCTCTGTGTGTGTGTGTGTGTGTGTGTGTGTGTGTGTGTGCGTGTGCGTGTGCGCGCGCGCATGATAGTCAAAAATATAAAAGAATGTAGGAAACAATGTTGGCAATTTAGCTAAAAATCTGATGTGTTACACTCACATGACTTTCTCTAGCTGCTCTACAAACCTCCTACAAAAGATTGTTATTGTTTGTACACAATACTAATCGAGATAAACATTAGCAGAATGTTATTACTCAGTTCCTGATAAGTAGAAGAGAATAAGGGCTTGCGCTATACTAAAATGGTTGTCAAATGTTTTAGAAGCTATCATCATGCGATTGCCATTGCAAATCACTTCTTTGCTTGGACAGGAGTTGAACAAAAGAAAAGCGGACACTTCCTATCTGAGAAAAGTTTAAAATACTTCACAATTGAAACCAATAACAAGGAATATCTCAGAAACGGTTACCTTCACAACAAAAACGTAAAGGACATAAATTGTGTGTTTTGTCGTGATGTACATTTTTTGTGTAGTGAGTTTTTTTTTCTATTTCTTACGGTTTAGCAGTTAAGCAAAATTCATCCAGAATAAAGAGGTCTTAAGAGGCTATTCCCAAAAAAAAATCGAGATATACATTTTATTTCGGACATAAATAACTTTAATATACGGGTTTTTAATCAAAATCGTTGAGTCATTTTTAAGAAAATGAACATTTTCGAAAATTTTTCCATGTAAAGGGTAGTTTGAGGTAGGGGGATTTTCATGAAAATCTTCACGTTGCATCCTTGGAAGATATTAAACCTAAATACCAAGTATGGTATCTAACGGTCTTTTCGTTTTGGGGCTATGCTGTCCACACACACACACACACACACACACACACACACACACACACACACACACACACACACACACACACGGACCTTTTTTTAAAAATCTGATTTGTTCCATTCACATGACTTTCTCTACAACTCTGCAATAAATTATTGTTAAAAAGCTTATGCTTCTATTTACTTCATGCCAATCGAGAAAAAAATAGCAGAAATAGTCTTATTACTTGCTTCCTTGTAAGTAGAAGCGAAATAAGGGAGCACCATAGCTTAAAGTGATGGTCAAAAGCTGGTTACCTTGCGACTGAAGTTCCTTTGTTTGAATGGACACAAGTACACAAAGTCCTGTATGAGAAAAGTATGTCTTTTATAGCTGAAACCAAAAACAAGGAATATTTAAAAAAACAATCAACTCCACGAAACAAAGGTATATAACATAAATTGTAATTTTAAAGTGCTCTACATTTGTTGTGTGGTAAGTTTTTGTCCATCTCTTACGGTTTAGCAGTTATACAGACTTCCGTAAAATTGACCTAGAATAAAGTAGTCTTCAGAGGCTATACCCAGAAAATTCAAAATATACATTTTATTTGTCAGGTAAATATCTTTAATATACGATTTTAATCAAAATCGTTAGAGCCATTTTTTAGAAAATAAAAATTTCCGAAAAAAGTTCTATGTAAAGGGTAATTTGGGGTGAGAGGATTTTTCTCAAAATCTTCGTGTCGCATCCTTGGAAGATACTAAACTTAAATACCAAGTTTGGTATTTTACCGACTTTTCGTTTTTGAGTTATCGTGTTCACAGGCACACGGACACAAACACACACACGCGGACCTTTTTCTGAAAATACTGTTTTTGGATACAGGGGACCCTAAAAATTATATTTTCGGTGAAATCTCGGTATCGAATTTTTTGGTGGAGTGCAATACCTTCTGTATACACTATGTACATAGTGCATATAGAGAAAGTAAAATTGCTTTTTTTCGGACTCAGGGGTCCCCAAAACATATATTTCCGGTGAAATCTCGATATCAAATTTTTGGGTGCATTACAATGCCTTCTCTATCCCTATGTAAATTGTACATATGGGGCTAGAGAAAGCAAAAATAAAATAAATATCTTAAGTTTTCTGGGAATAGCCTCTGAAAACATCTTTATTTTGGATACATTTTGTAGAATTTTATTTCACTTCTATTTACATTGGAAGCAAGTAATAAGACTATTTCTGCTAATTTTTTGTTGAATAGTATGAAGTAGATGGAAGAATAACTTTTTAATAATAATTTGTTGCAGAGATGTAGAGAAAGTCATGTGAATGGAGTACATCAGAATGTTACCCAGTTCATTTACACACGTAACGTAACCTCGATACCTGCCGTTCACGTGCCCGTAGCATACTGTCATAGTTAATGTATCGAGTAAAGAAAGCATTGGCTTTGCAAAGTACCAGGGTATAGAGTAATAATGAAACGTTTCAAGACGCCGGGAACGAAAGTCAAATAAGAAGCACTTTGACACTAAACACCTTTGATTATTGGTTTATTATACGCTGCTGAAGCAAATATTACATTATGCGTCTATAACGGTTTTGGAATTTAAAACGTTCATGCGTATAAACAAAGCGGTTCTCTGAACGAGTTCATTAACGAAAGTGAACTTGTATTAGGATTTCTATTATTTAAAGGAACGTGGCACAAAAATAACATTAGCTGTAGTCGACACTAGATGACACTATCCTTACATAAATTGTTTTTTTAAGGTACGTCAATTAATTTGTTTTGACCAATTTTACCTCTGGCTTCTTTATACGCGTTAATCTGCATAGCATTGCTTACTGTATATTCAGCAATTAGGAACATTTAAAACATTCACATTCGTCTCGTAACCAAGTTGCCAAGAAGAAATTCTCATTTTTATTTTACATCACAGTTTACATTGCATTATTTTTAAATTGTTTTGGTAATTGCAGTATTTTCACATTTTTCGTGTGTGATATTTACAAAATTATGTTATATAAATTAAGTAGAGTAATGTTCACTTTATTTTAATGTAGAAGAATCCGATCTTGTCTTTGTGTCCATTAGGGTGAACACCAAACTTCAATATTTCAAGTTTAGCGCAAGGAAGTGAAAGTTTATTTTCACACCAATGCATAATACAGCGCTTTTGCTCTTTTAGCCGAATTAGAACTTTTGAGCTTCTACTTCTGTTTTTTGGTCTGTGTTGCCATTTCGATTCTAAAATTATTTTGCTCGACATAAAATGTGCAAAGTGTTAACCAAAAGAGAAACTACAGTGCTAAATAAATTATGTACTTATTTAGCGTGTTTAGTTATTTACTTTCAGTCAAATAAAACAAAGGAAAATATTAACAGAAAGGTTCCAACCGTTTAGTTATATGAGGCTAGCAGTTAATTTCCCCTACATTACATTTCAGTTGGAATGTATTTACAGTGGGAGCACGTTTATTAAGCGTCACGACACTCTGTGTATACTCACAGGAGACAAATGTGTTTGATAATAGGAGCACGTTTATCAAGCGTCAGGACACTCTGTGTATAGTCACAGGAGTCAAATGTGTTTGATTGTAGGAGAACGTTTATCAAGCGTCAGGCACTCTGTGTATAGTCACAGGAGTCAAATGTGTTTGATAGTAGGAGCACGTTTATCTAGTGTCAGGACACTCTGTGTATACTCACAGGAGACAAATGTGTTTGATAGTAGGAACACGTTTATCAAGCGTCAGGACACTCTGAGTATAGTCACAGGGGTCAAATGTGTTTGATAGTAAAAGCACGTTTATCAAGCGTCAGGACACTCTGTGTATAGTTACAGGAGTCAAATGTGTTTGATAGTAGGAGCACGTTTATCTAGTGTCAGGACACTCTGTGTATACTCACAGGAGACAAATGTGTTTGATAGTAGGATCATGTTTATCAAGCGTCAAGACACTGTGTATATTCACAGGAATCAAATGTGTTTGATTGTAGGAGCACGTTTATCAAGCGTCAGGACACTGTCTATAGTCATAGGAGTCAAATATGTTTGACAGTAGGAGAGTAGTTAAAATAGAGGGATCCTGGCACAGGGACTAATGCGCATACACGGTAAAGATAGGGAATTCAAGGAGCGGGGGAGTCTCTAGTGAGAGCTCAAGGTTAGGGCTAATGCGTACGCATGGTAGAGATAGGTAATTCAAGGAGGAAGGGGAAACTAACCTAGGCTCAGAGTAGAAGATGTATTCTTCAGTCCTTTGGAGTCCCTTTCGCGGTCTTTTGCTTTAATTATCAGTTATTTTTATGGATTTTCCTATGTTTTGTCTTGTTTAAAGCGTTTTCGATTGTAGGATGTTGGCTGAAGACTTTTTTATGATTATTTTGCGGTGTTTTGCTCTCCTTTTTGAATGTGTAGAAAACATTTATAAGTCCTTTCTACGTTTTGTGAGTGCTAGTACAGCTGTTTCGAATGCTTGTATTAATGACATGTCATGTCGTTTGGAGGTTGCTTAGGTCTCTAGGTCAGCTAGTATCAAGGTACTTACCCGACATTTTAGCTCTTTTTAACCGGTTTCACGCCATTTTGTGGAGTACATAAGATTCTAAAGCTGGTAGTTTAGGCTTTTTTTCAGAGTCTTTGCTCATATTTTTAATAATTTTGTAGTGTTTTCTAATGTTTGAAACACTTTTATAGACATTCTAGCACATTTTGAGTCTACTTAGGAGAATGTTGTAGTGTTTTGTAGTGCTTTTTGTCTCCTTACAGGACATTTACGACTTTAAAGGTATTCAGAACTATAGGATAGTGTTAAAATCTCAGGCAATAGATATTTCAACTCACTTAAAATGTATTTTTCGGAAGGTCTTTAATAACTTTGCGACGGTGTCGAAGATATACTGACGACATTTTTAGCACTTTAAGCATCCTTTTCATGCGACCTTGTAGATTCCTTTTCTTAATGTTGTTAGTAATTTATGTAATTTTTGTGCTAGTTTATGTGGTTTCTACAACAATTTTATGCATTTTTTGCAGTAATTGATGTCATCGTTTTTCAATGTTTAAGACATTTTCCTCACCATTTACTATGTTTTACAGAATTTTCATATTTTTCAGGATGATCTGATCGCTTTTATAGACTATCTAGTATTTTATAGTTTTGTCATATTTTTCCATAGTTTGCACCCTTTATGACCATTTCTGTATTTGTGTCAGTTTTTTGCTGTCCTTTAAGAGTCATAGTATATCCTTTTCGCATGATCAGATGATAACTTTTGAAGCGAGGGATATGTTTGTACGGTTTACAGTCTTACTTAGGTTGCAAATCCAACAAAACCTAACTTTTCGTGTCTACATCTTTTTTTTATTTGTCCTTTTGTATGATGTCTCTGTTCCTAGGCTGTCATCAGAAAAATGACCTAAGCCCTTGTTGTGGAAGTGTTAACATTTTAGTAAACATTATGATTCCTCGTGTTTTATTCGTCTTTTGTTGTTTTTACAGTCTATTTTCTTTTATTCAAGATTTTTTTTCTCTAGAACAATGATATAGACATTTGTTGTTGTTTCTGTTGAAGCGTTGAGCATATCTTCTAACTCGCTGTTAGTAGTTTTTAGATTCTCGAAGCATGTTGGGGATATTAAGCTTCGGTTTGTGGATACATACCGTTTCCTCAGATCAAGTTTGGATAAACTAACAAAAACCCTAACATCGTTTCCTGAGACATGCAAATACTTTGGAGAAGAGAAGATTGGTTTGGTGACACGCGATGGAGTTATGCCCTATGATTACATCACGTCGTGGTATGTTTTGAAAGAAACGTGATTGCCTCCAAAGGAAGCGTTCTACAATGGACTAAATGAAGAGGAAATCGATGATCAAGACTACGAACATGCTAAAAATGTATGGAAGCAATTTAAAATTGAAAACTTAGGAGAATACAGTGATCTCTACTTAACCTCAGATGTTCTGCTACTCGCAGATGTTTTTGAAGCCTTCAGAGAGCAGACATTGAATACTCATAAAGTTGAACCTGCACATTACTTTACATCTTCAGGACTAACCTGCCATGCTTCTGTGTACCGGGATTGAGCTAGAATTGTTACAACAGCATAACGTTTCGTCTGTAAAAGTCAACAAAATCGCACTATCGCCTCATAATGATAAAAGAGTGATTGCTGATGATGGAATATCAACCTATGCTTATGGTCACTACCAAGCTGTGAACGTATCATGAGAGAATACTACATGCATTGCTCACCATCGGTAACGAGAAAGAAAATTGAAGTTTACACTGCAAACGCTCCCATGCACCTAGTAAAAGACACACAAATATAGAAGAATAAGAAGAATAAGAATGAGGGTCGGCGGGAACTCTGCCATTAGAATAAATTTCTAATGCTGGTCTCAAGCCCAGATAAAAGAGGAGAGACGCCTAAACTCACATGCTAGATATCTTTATATAAAAAACTAGAATCTAAAAACTACCAACAGTGAGTCAGAAGATATGCTCAACGCTTCAACAGAAACAACAACAAATGTCTATATCATTGTTCTAGAGAAAAAAAAATCTTGAATAAAAGAAAATAGACTGTAAAAACAACAAAAGACGAATAAAACACGAGGAATCATAATGTTTACTAAAATGTTAACACTTCCACAACAAGGGCTTAGGTCATTTTTCTGATGACAGCCTAGGAACAGAGACATCATACAAAAGGACAAATAAAAAAAAGATGTAGACACGAAAAGTTAGGTTTTGTTGGATTTGCAACCTAAGTAAGACTGTAAACCGTACAAACATATCCCTCGCTTCAAAAGTTATCATCTGATCATGCGAAAAGGATATACTATGACTCTTAAAGGACAGCAAAAAACTGACACAGAATACAGAAATGGTCATAAAGGGTGCAAACTATGGAAAAATATGACAAAACTATTAAATACTAGATAGTCTATAAAAGCGATCAGATCATCCTGAAAAATATGAAAATTCTGTAAAACATAGTAAATGGTGAGGAAAATGTCTTAAACATCGAAAAACGATGACATCAATTACTGCAAAAAATGCATAAAATTGTTGTAGAAACCACATAAACTAGCACAAAAATTACATAAATTACTAACAACATTAAGAAAGGGAATCTACAAGGTCGCATGAAAAGGATGCTTAAAGTGCTAAAAATGTCGTCAGTATATCTTCGATACCGTCGCAAAGTTATTAAAGACCTTTCGAAAAATACACTTTAAGTGAGTTGAAATATCTATTGCCTGAGATTTTAACACTATCCTATAGTTCTGAATACCTTTAAAGTCGTAAATGTCCTGTAAGGAGACAAAAAGCACTACAAAACACTACAACATTCTCCTAAGTAGACTCAAAATGTGCTAGAATGTCTATAAAAGTGTTTCAAACATTAGAAAACACTACAAAATTATTAAAAATATGAGCAAAGACTCTGAAGAAAAGCCTAAACTACCAGCTTTAGAATCTTATGTACCCCACAAAATGGCGTGAAACCGGTTAAAAGGAGCTAAAATGTCGGGTAAGTACCTTGATACTAGCTGACCTAGAGACCTAAGCAACCTCCAAACGACATGACATGTCATTAATAAAAGCATTCGAAACAGCTGTACTAGCACTCAAAAAACGTAGAAATGACTTATAAATGTTTTCTACACATTCAAAAAGGAGAGCAAAACACTGCAAAATAATCATAAAAAAGTCTTCAGCCAACATCCTACAATCGAAAACGCTTTAAACAAGACAAAACATAGGAAAAGCCATAAAAATAACTGATAATTAAAGCAAAAGACCGCGAAAGGGACTCCAAAGGACTGAAGAATACATATTCTACTCTGAGCCTAGGTTAGTTTCCCCTTCCTCCTTGAATTACCTATCTCTACCATGCATACGCATTAGCCCTAACCTTGAGGTCTCGCTAGAGACTCCCCCGCTCCTTGAATTCCCTATCTTTACCATGTGTGCGCATTAGCCCCTGTGCCTGGATCCCTCTATTTTAACTATTTAGGAGCACGTTTATCAAGCGTTAGGACACTCCGTGTATACTCACAGGAGTCAAACGTGTTTGATAGTAGGAGCACGTTTATCAAGCGTCAGGACACTGTGTATAGCCACAGGAGTCAAATGTGTTTAATAGTAGGAGCACGCTTATCAAGCGTCAGGACACTCTTGTGTATACTCACAGGAGTCAAATGTGTTTGATAGTAGGATCACGTTTATCAAGCGTCAGGACAATCTGTGTATAGTCACAGGAGTCAAATGTGTTTTATAGTAGGGGCACGTTTATCAAGCGTCAGGACACTCTGTGTATACTCACAGGAGTCAAATGTGTTTGACAGTAGGAGCACGTTTATCAAGCGTCAGGACACCTGGTGTGTATAGTCACAGGAGTCGAATGTGTTTGACAGTAGGAGCACGTTTATCAAGCCTCAGGACACTCTTTGTATAGTCACAGGAGTCAAATGTGTTTGACAATAGGAGCACGTTTATTAAGCGTCAGGAGACACTGTGAATACTCACAGGAGTCAATTATGTTTGGCAGTTGGAACACGTTTATCAAGCGTCGGGACACCTAGTGTGTATACTCACAGGAGTCAAATGTGTTGACAGTAGGAGCACGTTTATCAAGCGTCAGGACACTGTGTATACTCACAGGAGTCAAATGTGTTTGACAGTAGGAGCACGTTTATCAAGTGTTAGGACACTTGGTGTGTATACTCCAACCAGTCAAATGATGTCGTGTTCGCAACGCGCGTTTACTAACGATACATTTATTTCCTTTCTCAGAAATTCTTTTTGGGAATAAAGAGTAGAATTTTAATTTTCTGTTTAATGATATTACTTCAAGTAGGACGCACCAGGAACTTACAACTAGGATTCACATTAATGCATGTATAGAACAAGAATTATAAGTAAGAAAACAATACAAAATATTTTAAAATGGAATTGCGTCAATAAGACGCACAACAGAGGGAAGTATTTTATCATGTCTAAGTGTATGTTTCTTGAGAAGGTTGGCTTTACTGCGTTTAAACTTCGTCGCATGATAGTTTATATGATAGCAAGTTGTTATTCCTTCCCTGTAAATACTTTCATTCATTTCTCAATATCTAATGTGTTTTAACTTGAATAAAAATAGTTAAAATACTGTGTAGGTGTTTATAAAGCCAGAAAAAGGTGAATTTGTCACAAAGCTCGTGTTGAGGAAGAAAAGGGCTTCATCAAGGAGGTCCCGCGGGAAACACAAGCGATGATATTTAAAACAATTATTTGTTTTTACGGTAACACTCATTGTTGCCTGTAGAGAGAATATGATCTGATGGAAAGTAATAATTAACGTGGCTTTGGTGCCACCACTTTCAGTTTAGCGGTTATACTTGTGCAGACAGTTCTATTATTATTATTATTATTAATAATAATAATAGTAATAATAATAATTAATTACAATGCATAAACATGTTTAGGTCGATTATGGTCCTGACATATTTCCTCATTTGTCAATTAGCATCCTTGATATTTTACATGGCTGCTGCTCTACTTCTCTACTAGTATAGTAAGTAGGGGTAGCATCGTATTCCACTGAGAAAATTCGATATCGAAATTTCCCCTAAAATATGTTTTGAGGTTCCCCGAATCAAAAATACATTTTTAGAAATGGGCATGGATGTTATATGATTGTGCAATGTGTATATGTTTGTAAAAGAAACAGTAAAACCAGTAAACCAGTAATCGGTAAAACCTACGGGGGGAAATGTAAATAGGGAAACAGTACCGGAGTCCTGATCAGACTCCGTTACTGTTAAAAAAAAAAAAAAAAAAAAAAAAAAAAAAAAAAAAAAAAAAGCGAGACTAAACATGGCATTTTTCAACTTCTTCAAGAAAATCTCCCACGCCTTATTACCGTTTATGTGCAACCTTTCAAATAACGATTTAATTAAGGCGGCACACGTTTGATATTTTCAATACAAATGGAACATATATCGTGACATTTAAGTTCTTTCTGGATGACTTTTGTGTACTGGTTAACCGTAACACGTGGTCACATGTGGACCTCGTTAAAACACACACTTATTTTTGTACAGATATGTCTTGTTATTACTTTAAATTTCCTCAAATTGGAAATCGTTTTTATTTTCCTGGTGAAGTTAAAGGAATAGTTTTCAGTAATTGCATAACAATGAGCTGCTATATATTTGACGATCGCTTTATTCCTGCAACAGAATATTTAATGAAACCGTTCCATCTCCAGTAGCTTGAATTAGAATGGTTTGTTGTACAATAGACAGCGAGTCATTTGTCTTGTTATAAATATTCGCAACAAACAGCTAACACTTTGTTGTTATTAAACGGCAGGTCGATGTAACTGTTGGTTGAGGAACATTTTATGGGTATACACTCGCACTCCAGATCGTGACAAGTTTAATTCATTAAAATACCAACGTTTATGAGTATAACAGCGTCTGAAGTAAGTACATAATTCAACGGTTTCACCAAATCTTGAGTTGCAAGGAATTTCCTCTGTGTTCTCATAACAAATGGTCCCAGCAATAAAACTGGTTTAAAACCAAGTTGCTGTAGTGCAATATCAGTTCTACACCTGATCTGCATGTACAAACCAAAGTTTCACGTCTGTATTATCTGTTCACCCCAAAATGCGATGTTGAGATTGTAACGTAAATACACGTTTTGAGGACTCCTCAATAAAGACGTCCATGCGTCTGAAGAGTTTAATAAAGGAAAAGTCGCTTAAACACCAAACTTAGTCAATGTGACACGAAGAAATTAAACTGCAAATCCTCACAGCGAACTCCCTTCACAAACAGCATTTTATTTTCTCAAAACTGGGTCAATTTTGATTAAAATACTACATGTTTATCACATGTATAGGGAACAGTCTCTTGAGTCTGAATGACATTTGTATGTTAATATTACCAAACAAAATGTAGATCCCTTTTTGTCAAATGCACAAGAAACATCTGGAAATAGTTACGTTTATATTATTCAATACTCATATATTTCTGAAGTTGTACGTTTGTGTTTTTCTGTTGACCAAGCAAAGAAAGAGAAAACATAATTGGTTTACTGCATTCCCTTAATCCCGCTGGGAAATGTTTGTTAACAGGAACATAGAACTGTTTGTTTTTTCCTGTTGACCAAGCAAAGAAAAGGAAAACATGATTGGCTTACTGCATTCCTTTAATCCCGTTGGGAAATGTTTATTAACAGGAACATGGAATTGTTTGTCCATGTCAGGTTTTTACTCAAGTTAGTCACAAAACTTTGCAACAATATTTTCAATTCTTCTGGATAAATAAATTCTCTACACGTATTATGTACATAGTGTATAGAGAAGGTATAAAAATTCAATACCGAAATTTTCATCGGAAATACACGGTTTGGGCCTCCCTGAATACTAAAAAGAAAAGCATTTTTACAAAACGGACCATGTATGTGTGTGGGGGGGCTATTAAATACGAAAATTAATATTCAGGTTCATTATCCTCCAAGGATGCGATACGAAAATCCCCCAAGTCACCCCAACGACCCTTTACATGGAAAATTTCGAAAAGTATGGTATTCTCTAAAATGGCTTTAATGTTTTGATTAAAATCTCTTATATTAAAGACATTTAGCTGATAAATGAAATGTATCTCTTGAATTATCTGGGAATAGCTTCTGAAGACCTCTTTATTCTAGATGATTTTTTTTTCTGAATTTTGAATGGCTGGTAAACAGTAAGAGATACACAACTCACAACATAAAATTTAAATTACACAGTTTATGTCATATTTTTTTTCTCGTATGGTTGACCGTTTTCAAGATAATCGTTGTTATCAGTTTCAGTTTTGAAATGGTTAACTTTTCTCATGCGGGAACTTGTCAACTCCTGCCCACGCAAAAAACGGATTTCAGTCACATAGCAACCATATTTTAAAACATTTGACTATCACTTTTACCGATGCTACTCCCTTATTTCACTTTTACTTACAAGGAATCAAGTAATGACACTATCTGTGCTAATGTTTACCTTGATTAGCATCAAGCTTATTAACAATAATTTGTTACAGAGATGTAGAGAAACTCGTGTGAATGAAACATATTTTTTTTCACTTACTCTACGTGGATAGTGTATGGAGGAAGTATTGTATTCTACCCAAAAATTCATTCCGAAATTTCAACGGCAATATGTTCTGAGGTCCAAAGAAAGCATTAGAAAAAGGTCTGTGTATGTCTGTGGAGAAAATAGCTCAAAAAATAGTACTGTCCTCGGTACATATTTAAGTTTAGTGTCTTCCGATGATATTCAAGAATATTCCCCCACTCCAAACTACCATATACTTCTAAAAATATTTGAAAATATTGATTTTTTTTAAAAATGGCTCGAACGACTTTATTTAAAATAACGTACATCAAAAATATACTGTATATGTTGATTTTCCTGGCAATAACTTATGAAGACGTATTCATTTTGCAGAGCTGGTAAACCGTAAGAGATACACAAACACTGTAGATCTCGTTTATGCTGTAGAGTTAGTAAACCGTAAGAAATACACAATGTAGATCTCGTTTATGTTGTAGAGTTGGTAAACCGTAAGACATACACAATGTAGATCTCGTTTATGTTATAGAGTTGCTAAACCGTAAGAGATACAATATGTAGATCTCGTTTAGGTTATAGAGTTGGTAAACCGTAAAAGATACACAAAGGATGCAGATCTTGTTTATGTTGTAGAACTGGTACACCGTAAGAGATACACAAACAATGTAGATCTCGTTTATGTTACAGAGTTGGTAAACCGTAAGAGATACACAATGTGGATCTCGTTTATGTTATAGGGTTAGTAAACCGTAAAAGATACACAAACAATGTAGATCTTGTTTATGTTGTAGAGCTGGTAAACCGTAAGAGATACACAAACAATGTAGATCTTGTTTATGTTGAAGAGCTGGTAAACCGTAAGAGATACACAAACAATGTTGATCTCGTTGATGTTATAGAGTTGGTAAACCGTAAGAGATACACAAACAATGTAGATCTCGTTTATGTTGGAGAGCTGGTAAACAATAAGAAATACAGAAACAATGTAGATCTGGTGTATGCTGTAGAGCTGGTAAACAATAAGACATACACATCAATGTAGATCTGGTTTATGCTGTAGAGCTGGTAAACAATAAGAGATACACAACAATGTAGATCAGGTTTATGCTGTAGAGCTGGTAAACAATAAGAGATACACAAACAATGTAGATCAGGTTTATGCTGTAGAGCTGGTAAACAATAAGAGATACACAACAATGTAGATCAGGTTTATGCTGTAGAGCTGGTAAACAATAAGACATACACATCAATGTAGATCAGGTTTATGCTGTAGAGCTGGTAAACAATAAGAGATACACAAACAATGTAGATCTGCTTTATGCTGTAGACCTTGTAAACAATAAGAGATACACAAACAATGTAGATCTGATTTATGCTGTGGAGTTGGTAAATAATAAGAGATACACAAACAATGTAGATCTCGTTTATGTTGTAGAGCTGGTAAACCGTAAGAGATAAACAATGTAGATCTCGTTTATGTTGCAGAGGTGGTAAGCAATTAGAGATACACAAATAATATAGATCTCGTTTATGTTGTAGAGCTGGTAAACAATAAGAGATACACAAAAAATATATATCTCGTTTATGTTGTAGAGCTGGTAAACAATAAGAGATACACAAAAAATATAGATTTTGTAAACAATATGTGATACTTAAACAATGTAGATCTCGTTTATGTTGTAGAGCTGGTAAACAATAAGAGATACACAAACAATATAGATCGCGTTTATGTTGTAGAGCTGGTAAACAATAAGAGATACACAAACAATATAGATCTCATTTATTTGTAGAGTTGGTAAACTATAAGAGATACACAAACAATGTGGATTTCGTTTATGTTGTAGAGCTGGTAAACAATAAGAGATACACAAACAACGTAAATCCCGTTTATGTCGTAGAGCATGTAAACAATAAGAGATACACAAACAATATAGATCTCGTTTATGCTGTAGAACTGTTAAACAATAAGAGATACACAAACAATATAGATCTCGTTTATGTTGTAGAGTTGTTAAACAATAGGAGATATACAAACAATATAGATCTTGTTTAAGTTGTGGAGCTGTTAAACAATAAGAGATACACAAACTATATAGATCTCGTTAATGTTGTAGAGTTCATAAACAATAAGAGTTACACAAAAAAATGTAGATCTCGTTAATGGTGTAGAGCTGATAAACAATAAGAGATACACAAACAATATAGATCTCGTTTATTTGTAGAGTTGGTAGACAATAAGAGATACACAAACAATGTAGATTTCGTTTATGTTGTAGAGCTGGTAAACAATAAGAGGTACACAAACAATGTAAATCTCTCTTACGTTGAAGAGCTGGTAAACAATTAGAGATTCACAAACAATATAGTTCTCGTTTATGTTGTAGAGCTGGTAAACAATAAGAGACACACAATGTAAATCTCGTTTATGTCATATACAGTCTTGGCGCAGAGTTGACCATTTCCGAAATGTTCTTTGATATTGGTTTCTTTTAGCGTCTTCTCTTTCGTTTCATCTCTCTTTTGTTTTCCGGTAGATGTTGAATTGTTGACATAGCGACGAGCTTTTAAAAGTTTCACCGTTCTTCTGTTTATAAGGAACTAAGACCAACTGTGTTAATGTTTATAGAAGTACAATATTTTGTAAGAATAGTTAGTTTCCAGAACAGCTAAAGAAAGTGTATGAATGCAACACATCAGAGTTTTACTTTCTCAATACGTACTGTGTACATAGTCTATAGAGACGGTATTGTAATGCACCCAAAATTCGATACCGAGATTTCACCGGAAAACATGTTTTGAGAGACCCTGAGTAAAAAAAAATTATAAAAAATCCGTGTAGACGGCATAGCTGAAACGAAGAGACAGTTAAATAGTAATCTTGCACTAATGCGACAAAAAGATTTTATAGGAAACCCCCCATTCCAAACTACACTTTACATGGAAAATGTTCGTTTTTCTAAAAGACACCTCTGTCGATTTTGATTAAATCGCTAAATCTTTAATTAAAAATATTTATATGAGAAATAAAATTCATATTTTGAATTTTTTTAGGGATAGCCTCTTAAGATCTCTTCATTCTGGATGAATTTTGTATAACTAGTAAACTGAAAGAGATGGACAAAATCTTACCATTTTTTTGTTGTAAAATTTACCATTTCCGAGATAATGTAGGTAATGTTTCTCAAACGGGAAGCCACCTTTGTCCTGTTTTACTGCGGACCATGCAAAGTGAATCGAATTTCAGCTGTTCACATAACAACCAGCTTTAGTCTAATGTTTACCTTCTGCTCACAAGGAAGCAAGTAATAAGACAATTTCTGGTAATGTTTATTTTGATATAGATAAAGGAATAATATTTATTATTTAACAATAGTTTCTTTGTGGAACAGATGGAGAAGGTCATGAGAATGGAACACATCAACACGATGAACAGAAAGAGAATTAATAATTTTGGAGTGTTAGCCATTTGTGACACTTTTCGTGATGTGAGTTATATAACGGGCACGTGCACAGGATTTACAGTCTTCCCTTGTCCTGCCCCCCCCCCTTCTCTCTCTCGCTCATAGCAAACACTTGATTTTACGAAAGAAACATTTGAATGCAGTTCCTGGCCACGCACAGAAACTGATTTCAATTCCATATCAGCCGGATTTCAAAACATTTGACTATCACTTTATCCTACTTTCAAGGGACCAAGTAATAAGACAATTTCTGGTAATGTTTATCTCGATTAGCATGATATAGGTAAAAGAATAAGCTTATTAACAATAATTTGTTACTGAGATGTAGAGAAAGTCATGTAAATGGAACACATCATATTTTAGAAAAAGGTCCGCGCGCGTATGTCTGTGAACAGCGTAGCTCTAAAACTAGCGATCGTTAAATACCAAACTGGGTATCTAAGTTTGGTATCTTTGGTATCTATCGAATTTTCAAGAAAATTTCCTCACCCCAAACTACTCTTTACATGGAAATTGTTTTTAAAAGCGTTGTTTTTCACAAAAATGGCTCTAACGATTTCGATTAAAATGCCGCATATTAAAACTACTTACATCACAAATAAAATGTATATCTTGAATTTTCTGGAAATAGCTTCTGTCGACTTGTTCATTCTGGATGAATTTTGCATAACTGGTAAATCGTAAGTTATACACAAAATTTACTACACAAAAATGTAGATCTCGTTACAACACACAATTTATGTCATACATTTTTGTTGTAGAGTTGACCGTTTCCGAGATATTCCTTGTTATTGGTTTCAGTTTTAAACTACACATCTTCTCAAACGGGATCACGTTTAGTTTAATTCTCCTTTGTTTTTCTAGAAATACAAAGCAAACCGAGCTTAAATTTTCACATATCGATCGGCTTTTAAAAATTTGACGATCGTTTAGGAACTAAGTACTTAAAACAATTGTGTTATTGTTTATCTCGTTTATCATCATGTAGATAGAAGAATAATCTTTTGTAAGAATAGTTCTTTTTATAGAACAGGTAGAGAAAGGCATGAGAATGCAACACTTAGATGTTTACCTTCTCTATACGTAGTATGTACATAGCGTATAGAGAAGGTATTGCATTGCACCAAAAATTAGATACCGAGATCTCACCAGAAATATATGTTTTGAGAACCCCTGAATCTAAAAAAAAAGGATTTTTAGAAAAATGTGTGTGTGTGTGCAGCATAGCTCAAAAACGAAAAGACCTTTAAATACCAAACTTGATATTTAAGTTCAGCATCTTCCAAGGATGCGACACGAAGGTTTTGAAGAAACCCCCCCCCCCAACTACCCTTCACGTGGAAAATTTTTCGAAAATTTTGATTTTTTGAAAAATGGCTGTAACGATTTTGATTAAAATATCGTGTGTTAAATATATATACCTGACAAATAATATGCATATCTTGAATTATCTGGGAATAGCCTCTGAGTACTACTTTATTCTGGAGGAATTTTACGGAATTGCGTATAACTGGTAAACCGTAAACGATAGACTAAAACTACCACACAAAAATTGTAGAGCGCATTAAAACACAGAATTTATGCTATATACATTTTTTTTCGTGGAGTTGATCGTTTTTTAGATATTCCTTGTTTTTTTGTTTCAGCCTTGAAAAACTTCTACTTTTGTCGTACAGGAATTTGTCAACTCGTGTCCATACAAACAAAGGAACTTCAGTCACATAGCAACCAGCTTTTGACTATCACTTTAACCTATGCTACTCCCTTTTTTCGCTTCCACTTACAAGGAAGCAAGTAATAAGACTATTTTATGTTAATTTCTTCTCGATTAGATGAAGTAAATAGAAGCAAAAGCTTTTTAACAATAATTTGTTGCAGAGATGTAGACAAAGTCATTTGAATGAAACACATCAGATTTTTTTTAATGTGGAACCTCGAAAAAGTTGCAATGCACCGCCATGATATCGGGTAAGGGTTCTTTAAATCTAATAACTCCTATAATATTGCATTAGCAAAGGTTGCTATTGAATCGGATATTTGAACTAAAAACGCGAAATATCGAATTTTGCAACATTTTCTCCAAGGTTACTCATCCCGGATGATACTAAATAGATTTCAAGGTCCCAATAGCTTAGTGCTGCCATGTTAGACTGCGTCACACACGCTATTGGCTAGGAGGAGGCCAATCAGGACGTTGCTGGAACACAGCGCTCTCGGGATCACTGCAGGCACACGACAGTTATAGTTCTCTAGCCACTGTGGCAGTTGGTGACAGACAACGTGGTCGAATACTTGAGTGAGAGACATTACGTGCAGTTGAAAAATCGTGCAGGTAAGGAGGTTTGCTTAACTTTTGAAAATAACACCAAAAGTTATATAAACGTGGTAGTTGGAACACAATTTTATATAACTAAACACTTGACGATAAAAATTCTGAAATTTGGTTTACATTCTAGCCCTATTTGGGGTGTTTAGTAACCACATAAAACATTCTAGCCCTGTTTTACGTTTTGTTATTTTGAATTCAAGAGCATTTGACGTTTCTGTTTGGTGCGTTATACCGTAAGTAGCTGTTGCTCTAGGTACCTACGTTATTTTGACTTGGTTCTTGCTGAAATAAAGGGCGAAGGATTAGCATTACGAAACGTTGTAAAGGTTTGGGGAAACGGATCTCTAACTTGGAGACGGTTATCATTTATAATTGTGCCATTGTTTTTCATTATCTGACTATTTTGGTGGATTTGAGGCACTTGACATCACTTTGTATAGCTAAAACATATAGCTTAAGACTCCGAAATATGGTTTACATAGTTTTGCTAATTTAAGTTTTAGTGATCATCCAAACCATTCTGTTCGTATTCACCTTTTGTGTTGGACATTGCATACTTTGTCAACTGCATTTGACGTTTCCAGTTAGTGCATTATTACGTAACGTGGACATGATTTTGTACACTTAACGTTTCGGATGCGAAATCGTATTTACATTGCAGTCTAGTTTTACGTTTCTAGTGGTCGTACAAAGGATTCTGTGCGCAGTCGCAGTTCTTCCTATATCATTTTGAACTAGACTACATTTAGTGTTGTGTTCACGTGAGCGCTGGTTCTGCAGTTATCGACTCAAGTATGAAGACTTACACGTCTCTGCATTTGAAGATTAGGAAATGTAACTTGAAACACAACGTTTAGAATTCGGGAATCTATTTTTGCCCAAGTTTACGGTTTCAATAGTCCTGTAAAACATTTCGGTAAGCAGTCTCCAATAATTTGAATTAAACTGAATGACAAAGAGTTTAAAACATACGAGTTGGTGTATTTACGTAGTAAAATATTTTAAAGCACGTAACATGCGAAACATTTTGGAAAGTTGTTCTTTAGCTGAAAGCACAATAGGCTTAGCTGAGTAGAAGATCTTTGTATTGTACAATAACATAGTCTGCTGATGCCTGTTTAAATGGCGTACTTTTGGTTTCATAAATATACGTAGGGTTTTTGCCTTAAACTTTCATTTAAATTTAAGTAAAGGGGCACCAAGTTTGTTTAAATTACCGTCTGTATTAGAACATGCCATTTTCTTTTGTGTAGGTGTTCAGTATTCTTAGCCTCCTCGGCGATTTCTTATCAAAGCGTGGAGCTGCATTGCTTTTTCACGTCAACGAAATATCCTATATCTGGTAATTTCATTAAATTAATCAACAGGGGGAACGAGATAAAAATTTGGATACATTCATACGCCTTTCTCTACTTATTCTGTAAAAACTATTCT
Source organism: Hymenopus coronatus (assembly GCA_030762935.1). Lineage (NCBI taxonomy): Eukaryota > Metazoa > Arthropoda > Insecta > Mantodea > Hymenopodidae > Hymenopus > Hymenopus coronatus. The sequence continues at coordinate 175,634 of CM060899.1, read as the reverse complement.
TAAAAAAAAAGTGTTCTATCTACTTCATGCTCATAGACAAATGGTCCTTTAGTTCCTTCTAAGCAGAAGGGAAACAAGGGCTAAAACGATAGTTAAATCTTTTAAAAGTTGCTCACAATATGAAACAACTGAAATTCGGTTCTCTTTGCAAAGGTCACAAATAAAATAAGAGCTGAAACGAGAGACGATTTCCCGTTTGACACAAGGTTGTGGTTTAAAATTGAAACAAATGACCGAGAATATCTAACTCTACAAAATAAAATCTGATGTTTTATTCACGTGTCTCGCTCTACTTGTTGTGCAAACAAACTATTCTTTTGTCTACTTACTTGCTTTCTTGTTAGTAGATGGAGAAATAAGGGAATACACAAGGCTAAAGTATAGTCTAATATTTTAAAATCTGGTTGCTATGTGAACAATAGAAATTCGATTCGTAAACAAGAGATAAAACGAGACAGATCCCGTTTGAGAAATAAATTTAAACCAATAACAAGGAATGTATCGGAAACGGTAGACTCTACAACAAAAACTTGTTTTTAACGCGATCTACATTTTCTGTGTAGTCCTTTTTTTTTTCCAGCTCGTAGGTTTACTAGATATGTAAAATTCTGCAAAGCTCGTGCAGAATGAAGATATTTTCAGAAGCTATTCCAAGAACATTCAAGATACATTTTATTAAGTAAACATCTTTAATGTTCGGTATTTTAATAAAAGTCGTTAGTCATTTATCAGACTTTTATAAATTTGTTTCTATTTAAAGGGTGGTCTGGGGCGGGGATTTGTCTGAAAATCTTCGTGTCACATCCTGGACATAAATATCACGTTTGGTGTTTAACGGTCTTCTCGTTTTTGAGCTACTGTTCCCAGACTAGAACCCGTGCCGCTTTCGCTCGTAAGAGAGTTGTACCGAGAACTGATACTCACGAGCGAGGCGACTCGTAAGTCACGAGAGTGAGTCTCGTGTTGTATCGAGGACTGGTGCTCACGAGCGATGCGACTCGTAAGTCACGAGAGTGAGTCTCGTGTTGTATCGAGAACTGGTACTCACGAGCGATGCGACTCGTAAACCACGAGAGTGAGACTCGTGTTGTATCGAGAACTAGTGCTCACGAGCGAGGCGAATCATAATTCACTAGAATGAGACTCGTGTTGTATCGAGAACTGGTGCTCACGAGCGAGGTAAGCCACGAGAGTGAGACTCGTGTTGTATCGAGAACTAGTGCTCACGAACGAGGTAAGCCACGAGAGTGAGTCTCGTGTTGTATCCAGAACTAGCGCTCACGAGCGAGGCGACTCTAGTAACTACAGACGGAGTAGTTGATGTATGATCCGCGTATTAACTAGGGACCACATTTTTAGGTTTTAATCTATCTTCCCCGTGTAAATTAGAAAGCTTCAAAGTGATGTTTGGGTGCTAATCTTGTTCAGCCTAAAGAAACTAAATGGCGCATTAAGACCTAAAACTCGCTAACTTGTTCTTTTTTTTTTTCTTCAGTTCATTTGAATTAACAATTTTTGTTAACAATTCGTTTAGTTTTGAGTGCACATGTGGGGTTATCCGGGGAAAGAATGCTCTTGGTATAGAAATTGCGCGAATGAAGTAAGCGCCAATGACATCTTGCGATGTTGAAAGATCTTTTTCTGCCTATAGGAACATATTAAAGAACAACAGAAAATTTGCAAATGTGGCTGGTTGTGTATAGCAACATTGCTACCAGGTGAACTTTATTTTATGTGAGTGCTATATATTAAAACATGTGCTTGATGTGTTAATTACAATGTTCTAGCACGCGTTTACAGTGTAATACAAAATTTAAATCACTTATTCCGTGAAGTAAAATAGTTTTCATATTTTTATCTATATTATGTTTAAAAGGCTTTTGTCGTCGACTTGCTTAAATAGGTAGGAGGATTGTTTAAAAGCCTAGAGAAAGCTAGGAAAATTCTTTATAAACCTAAAGAGGTTAAAAGAAGATAAAACTGCATTTATAAAAAGCTAAATATAACTCCGGGCCCTATTAATAACACAATGTGGCTCATGGTTGTGTATATGTATATCCAAACGCGTCATTAATGTTAATGACACACCTATCATTTGTATATAATTTATAGTTAAACTTCAGATAGAACCGAAAATAGAATTACTTCATGCAACATAATCTTCTTAGAGTAATAAAATATTTAAATACTTATTTGTAGTGAAAGTGGAAACCACGTACATTTATATCTGCAGATTCTGTGATACCACATTTCCTTTTTAACCCGTTCTCTAGCGCGAGTTATTTAAATGTCATGCCTGTCTTTAAATCTCAAATCATTTAAACAGATCTTGGGCAAATATTGCTGTTGTATATGTTCTCGTTTAGATAAACATGCACAGTTTTATCAACTTTTAGCCCATTTTAACAATTTTATAGACTTTCCTAATCACCTGAAGGAATGTCATCACTTCTGGTATGTTAAGTCTAGATGCTTGCACCCGTCAACACAGTTCGTGACATATCAGTTTCGCATATTTCTGCAGCTGCTGTGATCTTGAATAAAATGAAACTGTCTAGCGTTGCGATTTATAAACGGAATAGCACTTCTTCATCCTATACAAACGTTTTAGTCAGCAACAGGGTTGCCAAGTTATATGACGGGCAAAATTTAGTTGTCGCGGAAGACTGATTTTTGACGGATATTATTAGCAATTAAGTAATATTATATTGAGTTTCTTTAGAAAAACTGTCACGGATGTAAATCTTTGTGTGCCTACAAGACAGTGTCTCTTAGTGATGGGAGTATTCGAATGCAAAATGTCGATGTATTCGATTCTTGAAAGTTCTCGAATTCTGAATGTTTGATTCGAATCCTTCACTCGGATGAGTTCTCGTTTGAATAAGTCCTGAATGCTGTATTCGAATCCTGCTCTCGGGTCTCGGATATGTGCAGGTGCACCGAGAATCGAGATCTCACATCTGATTGGTGCTTTTACTTAAAGGTCATTCTAGCGCTTGGATCGTGTAGGGGAAGAATGGGGAGAGGGTTGAGCACGCTGATAAGCAACCTACGAGATAATCACCTGGCCAGAATAGAATATGAGAGTATGCTATCAAGTAAAGCTATGAAACTAACGAACGATTCCCATACATATACGTGATCATATTTTAATTTTATTTCGTGTTATAACGGAATGTGCGATCGGTTAGGGCAACGAATGAACAATATTAGAAACGATTGCATACTGTCTTCTCAACCCAGAGGTTCTGGGTTTGATTCCCAGCTGGGGCAGGAAATTTTCTTGAACCAGAATCATTCCCTATCCCTAACAGAGTCGGAATTATGCATGTGGGAGTGAATGTGTGTGCATTTTTATAGCATTTTAAAACTGAAAAAAGTGTTCCATTCTCATGACTTTCTCTAGCTGTTCCATACACAAAACTATTCTTTCAAAAGATTATTCATCTTTTACATCATGGTAATCGAAAAAAACATTAGCAGAAATGGTCCTATTATTCGCTTTCTTGTAAGAAGGGAAATAAGGGAATACGCTAAGCTAAAGTAATAATAAAAACATTTAATAGCTGGTCGTTATGTGAACGAATGACGCGGTTCGCTTTGAATGGTCCAGCTTGAGAAAGTGTAGGTATTTTAAAACTGAAACCAATAACAAGGAGTATCTTGAAAATGGTCAACTTATGTTTTTAACCAGATCTACATATTTATAGTAAGTTTTCGTCCATCTCCTACGGTTTAACCGTTGTGCAAAATTCTGCAAAACTCGTACAGAATAAAGAGCTCTTCAGAGGCTAATCCCAAAAGTTCAAAATATACATTTTATCTGTCATGTAAATATCTTTAATACACGATATTTTAATCAAAATTGTTAGAGCCATTTTTGAGAAAATCATTATTTTCGAAAAAAGGTTTTATGTAAAGGATAGCTGGGGTTGGGGGATTTTCTTGAAAATGTTTCGTGTTGCATCCTTGGAAGATACTAAACTTAAAATACCGAGCATGTATTTCCGGTGAAATCTCGATATCGAATTTTTGGGTGGAATACAATACCTTCGTTAGCTACTATGGACATTGTTATGTACATACGGCTAGATAAAGTAAACATGCTTTTTGGACTCAGGGGACCTCAAAACGTATATTTCCGATGAAATTTCGGTATCGAATTTTTGGGTGGAATACAACACTTTCACTATACACTATGTATGTACATAGCACGTGTAGAGAAAGTAAAAACCATAAGAAAGCCTACAGTCCAGCGAGAAAGACACCAGCAGTTTTACCGGTCAAGGCCCTGATGTAACCATACAAATTAAAGGGGGCTATAACAACCAAACAAAAGAGCACAAATTCTGATGTGTTCCTTTCACATGACTTTCTCTACCTGCAAACGAACTTTTCTTTCAAAACATTACTCTTTAATTACTTCATGCTAGTCCGGATAAATTGTAGCAGATAGGTATTATTACTTATTTCCTTGTAGGTAGAAGGGAAATAAGGGAATATACTAGGCTAAAGCCATAGTCAATATTTTAAAAGCTGTCGCTATGCGATTGACTTTGAAATTCGATTATCTTTGCATGGCTATGAGTAAAACAAAATAAACACGGATGACGACTACCTGTTTGAGAAAACCATTGGTTAAATTTTAAACCTATAGCAAGGAATATGTTGGAAATCGTTAACTGTACAAAAACAAATAAATAAAAAACTTACATTTTATGTGTCATGTAAATATCTTTAATATACGTTCTTTTAATCAAATTGTCAGGGCAATTTTTGGAAAATCAACATTTTGGAAAATTTTTCCATATAAAAAGTAGTTTGGGGTGAGGGATTTGCTTGAACATCTAAGTGTCATATGCTTAGAAGATACTGAACTTAAATATCACGTTTAGTATTAATCAAATTTTCGTTTTTGAGATTTGCTCTTACGTACACACATGGGCTTTTTCAAAAACGTTTATTTGTTTTATATTATTAAGGCGTCCTGAAAACATTTATTTCCGATGAAATCTCGGTATCGAAATTTTGGGTGGAACACAATACTTTCTTTAACTACACACACACACACATATTTATATATAACATAACTCCATGGCACGACAGCTCACGGGGAACCTTGGCCTACCGCCCGGCCGCTGCGTCCCCCATCTCGGTCCACTACAGACGTCATGGATGGGGTGCAGTATTGGAGGGTGAGACGTGGTCAGCGCCTAGAGTCCCCCCGGCCGGTTAATGCGGTCCTCATGACCTGGAGCCGCTACTTCTCCATCAAGTAGCTTCTCAATTGGCCCCCCAGGGACCTTACGAGGCTGAGTGCACCCCGGGCCAGGTCTCCCAGCGGGGGAAAATCCCCACGCTGGTATTGGGGATCGAACCCAGGTCTCCCGCTTGGTAAGTAGCAACGCTACCACCGCGCTAAGGAGACGACCATATTTTTATATATATATATATATATATATATATATATATATATATATATATAGCATAAATAAGTGCTAGAGAAGTAAAAAACAAAGCAAAACAATATTTAAATCAATGTGCGCTGCAGTGAATTGTTTAGAAGTATACCATCCAAGATTACATTTTGATGAACGGCAAAGCAGTAAATATAAAACACATTTCAATGCTCAATTTCATTTGCAATAGTATTTTCCGTTTTCTGTTCATGAAATATGTTGTCTTAAAATATTAACTAAAGAGTGAAAATTTTCTGTGCAGCTATCACAAATGAGCATGCTTAAATAGGTTTTCTATGCTGTTTAACGCCCGCCTTTACTACACATGGCACCGCAGGCGATGACACTGATAATGCATGGAATGAAGATGGAGCATCAATGGAATAAGATGGCTGGGGAAACCCGCCCCTGCGCCACTTTGTCCACCACAAATCCTGCATGTGCTTGCCTGGGATCGAACCCGGGCCGCCCTTGGTGGTCTAACCCTCGGCCTCGGCATGACCCTAAATAGGTCGTTATCTAGATGATTGTAATTATTAAATCACATCCACCGATCAAAAGTGACATTCCAGAAGCAACAGTCATAGTCACAATGATAGTCATTTGAAACAAGCTAATATTAGTTTCATTTGTGGACGCTCTTTAACCGATGCATCACATTTTATATTGGGCTTAGGTTTGTTCAGATGCCTCTTGAGGTTCTTTTACGTGCCGTAAATCTACAACACGGGACCAATGGCTTTATTTACCTTCCGAAAGAAGTCCTGCTAAGGATGTTTAAGCCCGAAAGAAATTCACCGCCTTTCGTCGGGTTTGAACCCGCAACCATGGGAATCAGAGGCTAGCATGCTAATTCAGTAATACTAATACAAAAATGTTTTTGTACGTTACACACACACACACACACACACACACACACACACACACACACACACACACACACACACACGAAATGCTATATTTCTGAGAAAGATTGTTTTGTGAACCAAGTATTTCCAGAATTTTAAAATCCATGATGCCAAACATTGCGACTGTTGTAACAGAAGCTGGCAAATATTTTCCGTAATGATATTGTATTTATATTTCAATCGTAACACTTGAAGATAATTTTTACCCGTTAATAATAAACTTACTATATTTCTAAACGTTTTGTAGATATTCAATTTAATGGAAGAAACGGTTATGAATGAAAGTGCATAACGCTTATCCACGATAATCTTGAATAGAAACTTCAACATTTTGAGAATAACATGTAATATTTTTTGTCCATCATTTAAATTACATGCCTTGTTCGAGATCAACCATGATGAGAACTGAGAACATCTCTCGAGTAGCGATAGCGTAGCATCCGAGAACTTGCTAATGAATACAAGCTGATTTCGATTAGCGAAAGGTTTGCAGTATTCGAGAACAAGCATGGCGAGAACTGAGAATGTCTCTCGAGTGACGATAATGTAACATCCGAGAACTTGCTTATGAAGGGGCTGATTTCGAAACCATTGTGAATACAGTATTCGAGACCTTGTTCTCGGATGGAGGTTTCGATTCTCTCAAGTATTCGATTCTTGAAAACATTCGATTCTGCCCATCACTCTGTCTGTTAAGTTATGTAACGCTATCTTTTGTTTAGAGCTAACAGCAACAAACTTTCGGGTAACTGAACATGACACAGTGGAAAATGGCCACGTGTGTTTATCAGAGTGAATTCTGAATTGAGCATAGTGAACGCAGTGCTAATCCGTTCTTTTTTTACTTTCTCTACACGCACTCTGTACATAATGTATAGAGAAGATATTGCATTCCACCCAAAAATTCGACACCGAGATTTCACCGTAAATACATGTTTTGGGTGCCCCTGAATCCCCCCAAAAAAACGTTTTTACAAAAAGGTCAGTGTGTGTGTGTGTGTGTGTGTGTGTGTGTGTGTGTGTGTGTGTGTGTGTGTGTGTGTGTGTGTGTGTGTGGACAGCATAGATCAAAACGAAAAGACCGTTGAATACCAAACCTGGTATTTAAGTTTTGTCTCTTCCAAGGATGCGACGCGAAGATTTTAAAGAATATCCCCCACCCCCAACTACCCTTTACCTGATCCAGCGGAACACGCTTATTATAATAAAATGCAGGTCAAAATAAACATATGCACTGCTTTCCGTTATTCAGCTTCATTTGATAGCTGAAAGGTTAATGCAGGTCACAATGTCAAGGAGAGACGTAACACGAATATCTGTTTACTTTCTGAATAACCAAGTAGCACAGAGGAGAAGCGTACCAAAGTGTTTAAAACAAACCAGCGCCAGGGAAAAAGATTATGTTCTACTCAAATAAATGTACTTAGATTAGAGCGGATAGCAGAATTACTGCTTCAAATAATGTTTACGTACTAATTTATAGTGGCGTAGCGTGAAATAAAAAAAAAAATGGGAACGCTATAGTTTAAACTCCCTACTGCTGGAAATAAAAGCTGGAGGTGGGCAGTTGTACATTTTATCGAATATTGCGCCTATAAATTAGGTTTGAGATTGACAATGAAAACAAATAACAATGTTAATATAAAAGTCATATTGAAACATAACTCACCTAAACTGACTTATACACCAAATCCATCCGTCGGTTCTTTTTTGTTGCGAACGTGTCAATTACCTTGTCAATAAAGGCGGCATTTGAATATAGCTCTCCCAACAGTTGTTTTTCTACAGCTAAAATGCTTACGTTGCACAAACGGTGATTGGTAGTTGAGTTTCTTAAGTATGTTTTAATTCTCGTGAGTGTACTCGTGGATCTCTCACTACTTGTTGCAGCTGGATATGTTACAAACAAAAGGCAATAGCTTAGTCACCTCCTCATACTTCGGCCTAAGCCATTTATAACCAAATACTTGAGTACATTTTGTGGTGATAGATGCTTTTGATGATCTGCACAAATATTGAAAAGCTGATTTTCATGCTGGTCTGAATTAAAATAACCAGGATACTGCTTTATTAGTTTGGAGATTTTCGTCTGAGGAAATTCTTTGTTCCATGATTTTTTTTTTCATTCAGTAATTCTACAAACTCCAGCTGTGGAATATCTTCAAATCTGGATTTCATATGAAGAACTTGGCAGTCAATGATTTCACATGTCAGCACTTTCAATCTAGCCTTTGAGAGTCACTGAAACTTACATTTTTATTCAACTGGATACATTACTCTTCAATGAAAGCCTCGCATTCTTAGGTTTTGTATATTTGCAATGGCGAGTTGTATTTCAATATGGCAAACATTTATATTAACCAGTGACTGCGGAACACGTACTCCATTTTATTCGCAAAGAAACACATTACCTCAACAGCGCCGGTCCCCATGGCCGCGCTCGCCAAAGCGTCTCGCTTTGATGTTTCGCGGCGCAGGGGATCGTGGGTTCGAGTCCCGCCTTGGGCATGGGTGTTATGTTTGTGCATGTGTGTAGAAAGTAAAACAGAAATTCAGTAATCAAACGGTAATCAAAGTAACAAATTAAGTAAATAAAAAAGTAGGGTGTACAGCGCCGGAGTCCCGATCAGACTCCGGAACTGTATTTTAAAAAGAAGAAAGAAAACAAAACAGCGGTCCGGATAGAGAAACATGCCGGGGTACACGGCTGAACGCAAGCGTATGCACGATTCGTATGTGAGGGGTTTGCGGAAGGAAGAGAGGTAAGCAGCAGGCCGATCAGGGGTTTGCGGGGAGGTCCTGCCATATCACATACAGAGACTGAAACGCTGAGCGTACGCTGCTGTTTTCGAGCGGAACGGATCGACTTTTAAATCTTGTTTGCTAGTTAAGCTTACTAAAGATGCTCAACAGTACGATCCGCGAAAAAAATCGCTATTAAGTGATTGTATACTGTAATTGTTCTCCTTTAAAGCTGTTGGAAAACAAAATAAATATAAAACAATTAAACACAAAAAAATAAGGGAACGCTCAGCTTACTAGCGTCCCCTGAAGCGACGCCCCTGCTGATTTATAACAAAACTATAGATCATCTGCATTCTAACTCTGCATTACACCGCAGACTTGCTATTAACGAGACACTCGTAATCTCAACTCTCTTGCTGCCAGCCATACGTTCAGCTCCTCGACTGGCTGCGAGAGGCGCGGTTAGTGAGAAACGAGCGAGACTAAAAGCTGTTTTGACCGGCTCTAACCCAGACATAGACTGACCATTTTCTAAAAATGCTCTTTGGATTTATGGGGGTTCAAAACGCGTATTTCCGGCGAAATTCCGGTATCAAATTCTTGGGTGGAATACATTACTTCTCTACCTATTATGTACATGCTAGAGAAAGTAATAATGGGCATTGGTTGCCCAACACGTTCATTTTTGTGCCTTGTGACGTCACTCTGAAGCTAGTCTGTAGTGGTTATTGCTACGTGTGCGTTATTAGAATTATAGTGACAAATAACGGGCTTTGCATTGCGATTAGACGTGGCGAAGAATAATTAAAAACGACATTTGTATGTTTATCATAAAAATGAAATGAGCCTAGAGCTCGTAGCGAACTAACCTCACCTCTGAAGCAACATTACCTAAATGCAGTAAAAGTTAAGTTTTTGGACCAGTGATCAAATTATTCGCTGAATATATTTAAATGTACTAAAAATAGTGTTAGAGCGTTGAACTGGTGTTTGTCGGTCATAGGTCTAATTTAGACGAAATAAATTAATATAGTTTCCGCTATTTTTACTTTCTCTACACGTACATACTGTGTACACAGTGTATAGAAAAGATTTGCATTCCACCCAAAAACTAGATACCGAGATTTCACCGGAAATACATGCTCTAGAGTCCCCTGTATCCAAAAAAAATCGTCTTATAAAAAAAGGTCCATGTGTGTCTGAACACAACTCGACGAAAATTCTGTAAAATACCAACCTTGAAGGGATGCGACGCGAAGCTTTTGAGAAAAATACCCCCTACCCAAACTACCCTTTACATGGAAAAAATTTCGAAAATTTTGATTTTCTCAAAAATGGCTCAAACGATTTTGATTAAAATACCGTATATTAAAATTATTTGCATGGCAAATAAAATGCATATCTTAAATTTTCTGGAAATAGCCGCTAAGGATATCTTTATTCTTGACGACTTTTACTGAATACTGCGTAAATAGTAAACTGTAATAACTTGCTACACAAAACATGTAGATCACGTTAAAACACACAATTTAGACATGCATACATAACATTGCAATCTGTAATTCGTGTTATGAGATTAGACTCTATCCAACATCTAGGATGTGCATGCACACACACACACACACACACACACACATTCATTGCAATCTGTAATTCGTATTATGAAATTGGGCAATGTCCAATCTCTATGATGTAGATCATGTCAACAATTACATCTATGTATACTTATTAATACATTTGTTTACAAATAACTCTGACAACGAATTTTCAGAGGTGTCAGTTTTGCACAATTTTCAATTAAGATGTCTGGTTCGAAACATCTGGTACGCTGGCATTATTAGAATATTCATGTTTATTATATTTACAATGTTACATTATTACCAGTGTTTTTTGATTGAATGAAACCCTCTTCTGTATAGAAGGTGCGAGTAATATGTTATCTTTTTGATTGTGATCTAAAGCTGTATTACAATTCTTTTATAGAAGAGGAAAGTGAATTAAACAAAACTTGTTTGTAGTAAATCCCTTTTTGTTGGTCTATGTCTCTTTATGAACATCTGCATTTTTTGTAAACTTTTGGGGTTATTACAGTTGACAAAATGGCTGAAATTTATTAACAGGCTAATGGTAAAATCCCAAACATTTTGAAAAGTGATTTGCATCGAGTTGATTCTTTCCCCTGTTATTATTCTTAACTTTTTTTTTTTTTTTTGCACAATACACTTTATTGGCATTGACTGAAATTCCCCAACATATATTCCTTAGGTCATCAATAAATGAAAATATGCATAATAATCTGATTTTAGTTTGCTCTTATTTATAAGGTGCAGAGCTCAGTTTGGCTAAGATATAATCAATATGGTGTTTCATGTTACGATCAATCATAAGACCCAGGAATTTTGTATTACAGACTTCTGCAATCTGGTTATTTTCATATTTTATCCTTAGGTCTGCCATGTATGTGATTTGTGCAAAACTTAATATATTTAGTTTGTTCAAAGTTTGAATTTCGATACTTTCAAACCAATTGTATAGTGTGTTGAAGATTTTATTAGATGAATTTGGGAGCCGTCTGACATTGTGTTCTTTAATTATACTTGTCATCCACAAAAAGAACTGGATAGGCGTTGTTGTTTATTACTGCAAATAGATCATTTATGTACACAAAAAATAAGGGATTCAGAATAGTACCTTGTTGGACACCTGCTTTATTTCAGACCATCAGAACATGCATTGCTATTTTTTGAAGTATTTATTGCAACATTTTGTTTTGTTTTCGATAAGTAAGATGTAATCCATTGATACCCTTTGCCCCTTATACCATTGTGTGATAATTTTGATAGAAGTGTTTCATGGTTAACGCAGTCAAATGCCTTTGATAGATCACAGAATATTCCTAGTGTGTTAAGTTTGCCATCCAATGACTTGAGAACTTCATTTGTTAACTTGAAAATGACATCATTAGTTGATATGCTCTTCCTGAATCCAAACTGCTCTTTTGCTAAAATATACTTATCTAGATGATAAATCCTTTTTAGCATAATTTTTTCAAAGATTTTCGAAGAAGCTGCAAGTAAAGATACTGGTCTATAATAATTTGCCCTTTCTCGTATAATGGCTTAACGACTGGGAATGTCCTTGCTAAGTTGGATATGTTACATATTACTTTAGGTTTGCAGCACATACCTTTAATGTTTTTGTGCTTATTTCATCGTATCTTGCTGGTAAGGGATTGTATTACTTTTTACTTTCTCTACACGTACTATGTACATAGTGTATAGAGAACGTATTGTAATGCACCTAAAACTGCGATTCGAGATTTCACCGGAAATACATGTTTTTGGGTCTCCATGAATAAAAAAAAGCATTTTTAGAAAAAGATCCGCTTGTGCTTGAGGACAGCATAGCTCAAAACGAAAAGTCCGTTAAATACCAAACTTGGTATTTAAGTTTGATATCTTCCAAGGATGTAACATGGATATTTTCAAGAAGAAAATCCCACCCCAACTACTCTTTACATGGAACTTTTTTTTCGAAAATGTAGATTTTTTTTCAAAAATGGCTGTAACGATTTTGATTAAAATATCGTGTATTAAAGATATTTACCTTACAAAATATATATCTTGAATTTTCTTGGAATAGCCTCTGAAGACTACTTTATTCTGGATGAATTTTACCGGATGTTGCATAATTAGTAAATCGTAAGAGATGGACAAAAGCTAACGTAACAGAAAATGTAGAGTTCCTTAAAACACACACTTTATATCGCATACATTTTCTCGTGGAGTTGAACGATTTTGAGATATTCCTTGTTACTGTATTCAGCTTTCAACTACTTATACTTTACTCATACGGGAATTTGTCAACTCGTGTCCATACATACAAAGGAACTTCGGTCTCGTAGCAACCAGCTTTTGACTTTAACCTATGCTACTCCCTTATTTCCCTTCTACTTACAAGGAAAAAAGTAAAACCATTTCTGATAGTTTTTCTCGAAGCATGAAGTAAATAGAAGTATAAGCTTTTTAACAATTTATTGCGGAGATGTAGAGAAAGTCATGTGAACGGAACACATCCGATTTCTACTTTCTCTGCATGTACTATATAATAGTGTATAGAGAAGGCATTGTAATATACCCAAAAATTCGATATCGAGATTTCCCCGGAAATACATGTTTTAGGGGCCCCCTGAATCCCAAAAATGTATTTTTAGAAGAATGTGCCTGAGTGTGTGTCTGTGGGCAGCATAGCTTAAAATCTGTTAAATACCAAACTTGGTATTTCAGTATCTTCCAAGGATGCGACACGGGGATTTTAAAGATAATTCCCATCCAACTACCCTTTACATGAAAAAATTTGAGAAAAAATTTATTTTCTCAAAAATGGCTTTAACGGTTTTGATTAAAATATCCTATATTAAAGATGTTTAGATGACAAATAAAATGTTTATCTTCAATTGTCTGGGAATAACTTCTGAAGTCATGTTTATTGTGGATGAATTTTGCATAACTGGTAAGCCGTAAGAGACAAAACCTTACTTCACAAAAAATATAGAGCTCGTTAAAACACACAATTTGTTATATGTATACATTTTTTCCATGAAATTGACCGTTTCTGATATATTCCTAATCATAGATTTCAGCTTTAAAATACTCATACTTTTGTCATACGGGAACTAGTCAAATCCTGTCCATACAAAGGAATTTCAATCACATACCAACCAGATTTTAAGAGATTTGCCAATCGCTTTAGCCCTTGTCACTCCCTTTATTTCACCTCTACTTACAAGGAAGCAAGTAATATGGCTATTTCTGCTAATGTTTTACTGATTAGCATGAAGTTAATAGAAGTATGAGCTTTTTAAGAATAATTTGTTGCAGGGATATAGAGAAAGTCATGTGAATGGTACACATCAGATTTTTATAAAATATAATGGCAGTTATTGACTACCTTCTACATATTCTACACATTATTCTAAAACTGCAAAGATTCAATTTATTTTGTATGGTAAGTTGAACGCAGATTTCATAGTAGACAGCAATCAAAAGCTGAAATTTCTTCACTATTAAGATCACACAATCTTAGTCAATTTTGCAACTGGAATTCAAAATAATTCCAAAACCAATCATTGAAACGAGTTGCCTGCTTTGATTTTAGCGACAGTTTTACATTATAAACTTAATAAAATGATTTATATCCCTGAGAGTATTTAACTAATATGAATGGGATTTGGTATACATATTAACTAAACAGCAATACTCGGTGAAACTTTCAAAAGAATCCATACAAAAATGAAACGTGGAAAAGTCATTTCCCTGTTCATGTCCCTTAAATAGCCTGTATAACATAGTATTAGCGTTGTATGTATTCCAGTAGCTTATTTTTCCAGTAATTTCCTTTCATTCGTGGTCTTACGATAAATATGTTGGAAGAATAAACAAATAACTAAAGGTACAGGATATTTAGCGAGGTTCCGTAAGACAAGCAACTTAATGGGGGCTAACTATTGTGCAGTCTGCCCTATGTTTACGATTACACTGCGAAAACAAGCGAAAAGGAGCTTCTCAAGTTACTTGGAGTACTTCCGATAACGGGGCCAGACGCGCGGCTTTGTTGCTGATTACGAGCCTTGTTCACGTATCTCTTGGTATTGAGAACTACATTTTCATTTCACAAAGGACATGAGCAACATCTACATCTTGGTTCGGAAACACTGCGAACTGAGCAAGAGAAAGACATTTTACATTCTTAAGAACACGAGCACCCCCTTCCCTAAATGTTTACTTCAATTCCCTTCTGTGAATCCCTATAGTAAAACAGGGCAATAGTGTTGTGCAGCTTCAGAACGTTTAAAGCTATCGGTAACAGCGAGTGCTCTTGCCTGTTGCTGCGCTCTAGCGGACACTTACTCAAACATGTTACGCGCACGGCAGTGTATTAATGTCCCGAAGTAGTAGACTGTTCAAATTTATTTAGGAAAGCTCTCCAAGAAAAAGAATACTGTTGGATTTAAGAACACACATACGAACTGTGCTCCTGCCTTCAAGTTTTTCGTGTTTCCGAACAGTTGGCAGCACTGCTTGCATTGCGGCAGCAAAGCGAGATACCTACGCCATAATACTAAACGATGAAGTGCCACAAAGAGTTCATTTTCTAAAGGAAACTCTCACAAATGATTCTGGCAGTCCTGATTATATACCGATATGCTACACAAGACCAAATTAATCGGACCAACGGAAACAAGAAAATGAATATCTCCCTCCTCAAAACATCACTTTATGAGCAGCACTTTTCGAAAATATTGATATTCAGAAAGATGGCTTGAGGACTTTAATTAAAATTCCATTATATATTTTCAAGAAAAAACACACTCTCTCTCTCTCTCTCTCTCTCTCTCGTGTTGAAATTTCTGGGAATTGCCTTTGAGGCCCTCTTCACGTTGGTTTACTTTTGTCACCATAAGAGGTGGACAAAATCTTTAAAGCATAAATATCTCCAATACATGTGGTTTTGTGGAAATTTCGGATAAACTCATTATTTTAAATTATCCTAACTTACTTTCCTCAAATTGGAAGTCGTTATTGATTTGTTTCTCTAGGTGAAGCAAAATGGGCAGCTTTTCAGGACAATCTCATAGCAACTGCCTCTTACAAGATTTGAGTATCGCTTTAGCCTTGTACATTCAACGGAGTATGCAATAAAACTATTTCTAATAATCGTTATCTACAAGAGCATGACTTTGATAGAATAGGTTTGTATAGGTAGCGAGTCACAAGGTCTTTGTCTTGTTATAAATATCCGCAACAAACAGTTTTAAATAGTTAATACTAGGCTGTTTTTTTCTGTCGCCGAGATTATTAAACGGCAAGTCGATGTAACTGTTGGTTAGAATTACGTGTTTGAGGATTTTTTTTTTAATTTCTTTAAACGCATTATGAACAATGTATAGAGAAAGTATTGTAATGCACCCAAAAATTCAATACCGAGATTTCACCGGAAATACATGTTTAGAGACCCCCTGAATAAAAAAAAAAAAGCATTTTTGGAAAAATGTCCATGTGTATGTCTGGACAGTATAGCTCAAAAACGAAAAGACCGTTAAATACCAAGCTTGGTATTTAAGTTTGGCATCTTCCAAGTAAGCGTCACGAAGATTTTAAAGAAAATCCCCATACCCCCAACTACCCTTTACTTGGAACTTTTTTCAAAAATTTTGATTTTCTCAAAAACGACTAACGATTTTAACTGAAATGTTGCATATTAGAGATATTCACCTGACAAAATGTATATCTTGAATTTTCTGGGAATAGCTTTTGAAGATATCTTTTTTTCTGGATGAATTTTACGGAATTTTGCATAGCTGCTAATCCGTAAGAGATGGACAAAAACTTGGCACACAAAAAATGTAGAGCATGTTAAAACGCACAATTTAAGTTATGTGCATGCTTTCGTGGAGTTGATCGTTTTTGAGACTCCTTATGTTTGGTTTCAGCTTTAAAAAACTTATACTTTTCTCATACAGGAATTTTACTCCTGTCCATACACACAAAGGAACTCGAGACACACAGCAACCAGCTTTTGACTATCACTTTAACCTATGGTACTCCCTTATTTCACTTCTAGTTACAAGGAAGCAAGTAATAATATTTCTGATAGTTTTTTCTCGATTAGTATGAAGTAAATAGAAGCATAAGCTTTTTAACAATAATTTGTTGCAGATATCTAGAGTCATGTGAATGGAACACATTAGATTTTATTGGTATACAAACCTATTTATCTCCACTATTAAACTCGCACTCTAGATCGTGTTAAATGACAAATGCAACACTCCGAACTTACTGGACTCACAATTCTTGTTTATTGCTATTGTTGTTATTATTATTATTATTATTATTATTTAAATTGCTTTAACCTCGTGATATATCGCGACTATGCATGTAAAATACTTTAATTGTAGCAGTCAAGTATAAATAGTTGTATAAATTAGTATATCTTTAAAAATTGTATAATATTGTTTATACACTGTGTTGCATCAAGGCCTTCATATAAATCATTGGTAATACCATTATTGAGTCTCTGGGTTAAAAATTGTGGACATTGTCATTAGATGGTGACACTTCACGTGTAGGATCATGGTTTAGATGAGTTAATGCCGATATGGAGTCTGAGGAGGAGGACTGGCTCTTGACGTAAACATTAGATGGTTAACCGTGACACTGTGCACGTGTAGGATCATGGTTTACATGAGTTAATGCTGATGTGGACTCTGAGGAGGACTGGCTCTTGACGTCATTAGATGGTTAACCGTGACACTGTTCACGTGTAGGATCATGGTTTAGATGAGTTAATGCTGATGTGGAGTCTGAGGAGAAGGACTGGCTCTTGACGTCGACATTAGATGGTTAACCGTGGAACTGTTCACATGTAGGATCATGGTTTAGATGAGTTAATGCTGATGTGGAGTCTGAGGAGAAGGACTGGCTCTTGACGTCGACATTAGATGGTTAACCGTGACACTGTTAACGTGTAGGATCATGGTTTAGATGAGTTAATGCTGATGTGGAGTCTGAGGAGGAGGACTGGCTCTTGACGTCGACATTAGATGGTTAACCGTGACAGTGTTCACGTGTAGGATCATGGTTTAAATGAGAGTTAATGCTGATGTGGAGTCTGAGGAGGAGGACTGGCTCTTGACGTTGACATTAGATGGTTAACCGTGACACTGTTAACGTGTAGGATCATGGTTTAGATGAGTTAATGCTGATGTGGAGTCTGAGGAGGAGGACTGGCTCTTGACGTCATTAGATGGTTAACCGTGACACTGTTCACGTGTAGGATCATGGTTTAGATGAGTTAATGCTGATGTGGAGTCTGAGGAGGACTGGCTCTTGACGTCGACATTAGATGGTTAACCGTGACACTGTTCACGTGTAGGATCATGGTTTAGATGAGTTAATGCTGATGTGGAGTCTTAAGAGGAGGACTGGCTCTTGACGTCGACATTAGATGGTTAACCGTGACACTGTTCACGTGTAGGATCATGGTTTAGATGAGTTAATGCCGATGTGGAGTCTAAGGAGGAGGACTGGCTCTTGACGTTGACATTAGATGTTTAACCCTGACACTGTTCACGTGTAGGATCATGGTTTAGATGAGTTAATGCTGATGTGGAGTCTGAGGAGGAGGACTGGCTCTTGACGTCGACATTAGATGGTTAACCGTGACAGTGTTCACGTGTAGGATCATGGTTTAAATGAGAGTTAATGCTGATGTGGAGTCTGAGGAGGACTGGCTCTTGACGTCGACATTAGATGGTTAACCGCGACGCTGTTCACATGTAGGATCATGGTTCACACGAGTTAATGCCGATGTGGAGTTTGAGGAGGAGGACTGGCTCTTGACGTCAACAGCGCATGAATATAGGTGTGCGTAGCTTGCTGGTAGAATTAGTACACACTGCGTTTTCGCAACGTTGTAGGATGGTTCGTTTTACGTGTTGAAAATCTTGGCGAGTCTTGATATCTTCTGTTCAAGGATGTTTAGTGTCTTCTTTGTCTCCCTTATCTGCTATGTCGTTGCCAGTTATACCGCTATGTGATGGGGTCCAGACTAGGTTTTTCAGTACAAGTAATTTTATGGCATATTTTCTGTAATTTTTGGATAAGACTGTTATCAGGTGTTCTCTGAAGCCCTAAAAGTCGTCTTAGTAAATCAGTAAATACCATAAACGATTGGTACTGCTTTCCAAAATATATTGAAGAGCGAATTGGATTGCATATAATTCGGTTGAAAAGGTTGTAAAGTGGTTCGGTGGCCTATAAGTGGCTGGCATCTTTCGGTCTGGGAAAACTACAGCAGTCATTGTTAGCACCAAGTCTAATGATGATGATGATGATGATGATTTGGGTTTAAGGGCGCTCAACTACCAGGGCTATCAGTGCCCTTAGCAAACTAAACAGGGCATGAGATGGGATCTAAAAAGGCCTTAAAATGGTAAAAGCCGTGCTAAAAATAGACCTAAAAGAAACCAAAAACGAAACAGCATTTAAGTCATAAAATCCATAAAACCAGTTAAAACAATGGAGTGTAAAACTGGATAAAAATGATTAACACTACATGTTTTAAAAGATTTTAAAAAGAACTAGATCCTGAACGTAACATTTATTACAGATAAAATTTTAAAAACCCTATTAACAGCAGCGCGGTCGTTGCCAAGGACCTCAGCTAGAGAGGCTGGTAGCTGGAGAGTGGTGCGAAAAGATACCAGAGCAGCACACTCTACCAGCACGTGTGCTACCGTCAGTGCTGCGCCTCAGAGTGGACAGATAGGTTCAGGGTCTATATTAAAAAGGAAAAAAATGGGTAAAGAAAACAGTGGCCAATTCGCAAACGAGCCAATTGCACCTCCTCCCGGCGAGAAGGACGTGAGGAGGTTTCCCAAGTAACAGGAAGACCTTTCACTTTCCGTAGCTTGTTACTACGGAGAGCCGACCACTCCACATGCCAGCTCAAAAATACAGCTCTCCGCACAACAGCCCTAACATCTTCCGCAGTTGCAATGGTAACATTAACCCTGGGCTCTGTGACTGCCGATTTCGCTGCCATATCTGCAAGTTCATTGCCTGGAAGACCAATGTGTCTAGGGACCATGCAAGTTCCACCCTAACCCCAGAGGCTTGCAAAATGTGGAGGACATCCTGAATGCGCTGCACTAAAGGATGGCAATTGTAAAGCTCGCGAATGCTCTGAAGGGCACTGAGGGAATCGCTAAGAATAAGGCAGTCATTTAATTTTCGGTGGTGAATATACAAAAGGCCCGGTAATAGCATACAGCTCGGCAGAATATATAGATGTGCTGCTAGGCAAACTGGAAGTAAAATATTCGAACCCATGGACAAAGGCACCATTAACACCATCGGGGCACTTGCTGCAATCGGTATATATAAAAATACGGCCACTGTTTGTTGATAAAAATTCTAAGAAACCTCCACGGATACTATCAAATGGCACAGCAGATTTCCCGTAAACCGTCATCCCCAGATTGACATGAGAGGCAGCACGAAACCAAGGAGGGAACCTCCTCTCCACCTTGTTAATATCATGCTGCCAAAGGAGGCCACGGAAACGAAAACCTGCAGGCTTTGGACTAAGGGAGTGGTGGCGATACCGTTCGTCCAGCTCGGGGGAGAAAAGCGCGTGGAAAGTTGGATGACCAGGCATGCACTTGAGTCCACAGCCATAATTAGCTAGCAGGACATCGCGCCGATATCGCAGAGCGGGTTCTCTCGATTCGGCGTAGAGGCTAACAACTGGGCTGGTTGGAAATGCTCCAACCGCCACATGGATGCCCTGATTATGGACTGTGACTAAACTTTTGAGCACTGATGGTCGTGCTGAAGAATAAACAATGCTTCCATAGTCCAACTTCGATCGAATCAGTGCGCGATATGGACGAAGCAACACTGTCCGATCCGCTCTCCAGGGTTTACCGTTTAGTATCCGTAAAATATTGAGAGAACGGTCATATGGCGCTTTCAACTGTGCTATATGCGGTGACCAACAAAGTTTCCGATCGAAGACGGACCCAAGGAATCTCGTCTCATCTGCGAATGGAAGTAAATCTGGCCCGAGTCGAAGACCTGTCGGATGTCGCCACCTACGACGCCAGAAGTTAACGCAGATTGTCTTCTCAGGTGAGAAACGAAAGCCGTTTTTCGACCTTCAATCGTAGAGATTCTCCAAACACCGCTGGAGGCGGCGTTCCAAAAACGGTGTACGTTGAGAAGCACAGTGAATGGCAAAGTCATCCACAAATAAACAGGACGAGACACCAGGGGGAACACGTTGCGATACGGAATTAATCGCTATAGCAAACAGCGTCACGCTTAGTACAGATCTCTGCGGCACACAGTTCTCTTGAATAAAGTGGTTAGAAAAAACCGAGTCCACCCTTACTCGGAAAGTGCGATCCGAATAAAACTCCTGAATGAATAACGGTAGGCGTCCGCGAAAATTCCAGTTGTGGAGGGAACGTAATATACGTGCTCGTCAACACGTATCATAAGCTTTCTTAAGGTAAAAAAATGTTCTAACCGTTTGACAGTTTTTAAGAAAGCCGTTCACAATCTGCGTCGATAGCGATACAAGATGGTCAGCTGCTGACCGACGCGGTCGAAAACCGCACTTGGACTCGAGCCACCAGGCCAACCGTCCATTGATCATGCGTTCCATCACCTTGCATATGCAGCTCGTCAGGGAAATGGGATGATGTTAGCTGGAAGATGACGACGGTCCTTCTCGGGCTTCAGAAGGTATAACGAGGCCTCCCGCCATCTGTCTGGAAAAGTGGCGTCAACCCAAACCCGGTTATAAATCTTGAATAGGAAAGCCTTGCCATCAGGAGAGAGATGTTGCAATATTTGGACGTGGATGCCATCTGGACCAGGCGCACAGTTCCGCGAAGATTCAAGTGCATGGCCTAACTCCGCCATGGTGAAAACACGGTTTTAATCCTCAAGGTTTCATGAACGAAAGGAATGCACTTGAGATTCCGCCTGATCCTTAACTTTAAGGAACTCAGGGGGATAATTGTCTGAGCTAGACACCTGAGCGAAAGCAGGGCACAAAGTGTTAACCACGCCAAATGTGTATATAACACCGGCAGCGGTTCTGAGACCAGCGATTGGCATATGGGTCGATTTGCCGGCCACACGCCTCAACTTATCCTATACGACTTAGGAAGGGGTATGTCTACTAAAGGAGGCTACAAAGTTGCTCCAGGATGTCTTTTTGCTATCCTTAATAACGTTGTCGAGATTGAGCACACATTTTCTTATATTGTATTAGTTTTTCCAGTGTAGGGTGATGCTGGAAAACCCTGAGAGCACGCCTGTGGGCACGAATAGCAGTTCGGCACTCGTCATTCCAGCAAGGTACCGGAAAGCGACGAATTTGGTCAGTGGGACGTGGCATTGATTGTTCAGCAGATGATAGAACTCTCTGTAAAGTGGTCGACTAAATAGTTCAGAGACGTGCTCATCAAGGTTAAAAACAGCCAAGCGGGAATGCAAATCCCAGTTGGCTTGATCGAAGCGCCAGTTTGGTAAATGGGTGGAACATACAGGATGCGTCAAGAGACTAAGAAATGGGAAGTGGTCACTTGAATGCAAATCAGAGATGATATTCCAACTGATGGAAACTGCTAACTGGGATGAACAAACAAGTACACACACACACAGATATGAAACAGTAAGAAAAGCGTCAGAAAGAAATGTGCGATCTCAAATGTTCAAGAGAGGTAAATTATTACTGTCCAAGAAGTTTGCAATTAGGTTACCTCTCGCACACGCCCGAGGTGAGCCCCAAAGTGGGTAATGGGCATTCACATCTACTAATAGAAATGGTGGAGGCAGCTGCGCAATTAGATATTATAAGTACGTGTGCAAGAGGTCAGCAGATGGAGGTAAATAGACTACAAATGGTGAAAATGGCGGAGGGAAACTGAATCCTGACAGCGACGGACTGGATGTCAGATTGTAAGGGTACGGGTTTGACAAATATATCTCGGATAAGCATCATAGTGTCTCCATGTGCTGGGACACCCTCCTCCGCTAATAAATCACAGCGTATGGAGGATTACTGCCTGATGGTAACGGTGTCCCGGCAACGGAGCTTGGTCTCTTTTAAGCATACGACCAAGGACCGATGCTGATGTAGCAACAATTCAAGCTCTGGTCGATGTGATCTAACTCCACGTATGCTCCACTGTAGGATAGCCATAGTCTTTGTGTTGGGATAAGTTCTAAATTGAAAGCCGTTTCTGAATATTGGGTGGCGTTGGTCGGTTCAGTTTATTCTTTTTTGGTGTCGGACTAACACTTTGTTGGGCAGCACGATCCTGTCGCTTACACACTGTACGTTTGCCACTGACGACAGAATCCTTGTGATCCATCTCCCCCACGGGGGATGACACCTTTTCCATAGAAAATTTGGTAATGTTGCCGTTTAAGGGTCAGTTGGCCGCGCAATGCCGCAAAACCATACCAACTTTAGACATTGAAAACCCGCTGTAGAACTGAGCACATAGTGCCAAAGGAATGCAACCGGTTAATAACCGCAAAATGGCAGTAGTAGCACAGTTATATGCTGTTAAATGGTGCGTATATCACGTAGCCGAAGGGCGTGGTAATTCTAGCAGACGACGACATCTATCATACACCATTAATCCTATTTATTGCAGATGTTAATTATTTGAGGTTATGTGGTACATGAGCTAGCTAAAGGCGATTTCATCAAAACATAAAGATAACCCCATACATGTCATACTGCAATTGCGGTGCTCTTATTACGTTTGATCAAGTAATATTGTGGGTTAAATGGAGAAAGCTACTCTTAAATAAGAAGTATTGTTTGTTTTGTTTCTTTTTAATGAAAACAGGAGCATTATTAGTAAATAAAAATTATTATATTATATATTGTTATTATTGTTATTATTGCTATTATTATTGCTATCATTATTATTGCTATTATTATTATTGCTATTATTACTGCTGTTATTATTATTATTATTGCTATTATTATTATTTGTAAGAATAACTGTCAGCACAACTATATCTAATTGATCTTTAGTTATGTCATTGGTAGCCTTAAAGAGGGCTGTTGTGTCATTGAAGAAAATATGTAAGAGGTGGAGAACAGTAGGAGATTTTCAGAAGAGCAGCATATGCACCCTCTGACGCATATATTTGCATATTTCAGCGTTTCCCACACCTTCCTATGAATGCACTGCCTCATTGTATATATTTCTGGGTTTTCCCGCCTTGCTATGGTTACGGTTCCTAAGGCATATACTGTTAATTGCAAATTTCATGCTTTCCACACTACCGTATGACTACACTGCCATAGCTCCTTTTCGCAATATCAACTATATATGCTCCATTACGCTGAACATTGCACCTTTCAGATGCAAAGGTTGGCTGCCTGACGTTACGCAGTCAACTGACCCTTAAACGGCAACATTACCGAAAATTTCGGTTTGAGAACCTCGAACCGATTAGAGATACTGATCGAAGAAGATGGTAGTGGCCGATCGGTACTTCCTCCAGAAGATTCCTCAGAAGAGGATCTCCGTGGAGAGTAGCATGGATTTTCCCTTAGATGTTCTGGGAGTGGTCTTAACACTATCTTTTCGAAAGTCTTCCCGGACATAGCTGGCCTTGAATTGCTTAGCAGGTGCAGAGTACATCGGAAGCTTAGAGGTTTAATTTCCCGAGGTTGAAGCCTTAGGTGAGAAGGTTGCTGAACTGCTCTTTAGACTGGCAGATTTGGCAGATGTTAATGCCGACTTGGAAGGTAATGTAGGCTTGGCCAATGTACTGGCTACAAGGACCTTTTCTGCGATAGTTGTCCCGTTTATATCGCTAGTTTGTGTTGCGATTTCCCTACACGGCACCGGTTTAGTTAAAACAGAGCTAAACGTGCCAGACTTCGAGACAGAGGGTTGGCGAAGACGCAAAAGAGTCCGGACTTCCGAGGACACATTCTCTTTCACCCGGATCCCCTTCTCCTTTGTAAAACAGGGACAGTTTCGGGAAATAGATGCATGTTCGCCGTCACAATTCACGCACGATGGAGGTGAGGTGGGATAGGTCACCGCAGTTGGAGCAGGTGGATTCCCCCTTACAAAAATCACGCGTGTGGCCAAAACGTTGGCACTTGTAGCATCTGAGCGGGTTCGGTATATAAGACCTAACCTCCATGACTTCCTACCCTGCTCTAATCTTTTGTGGGAGATCTACCCGATCAAAAGTAAGGAAGCGGGTACGGGTAGGCATGAATTCACCATTGACTTTACGCTGAAACCGAAACACAGATGTTACGCCTTGATCCGCCATATTCTCCTGAATCTCCTCAGTACTTAGTCCGTCAAAAACGCGGGTGGTGATCACACCGCGTGAGGAGTTTGTCTTATTCAGTTCCTTCACGGGGAAGCTGGCTAACAGTTTCGCTTTCAGTACTTTGGCAACTTGGGATGCAGAGAAGGCCTCAAACAGCAGCGTGCCATTGCGGGCTCTAATACAGGATTTCAGGGGGTCGGCTATTGTGTCGAGACAGTTTTGAACTATAAAAGGGCTCACCGTGAAAAACTCCCTTCCTTCCTCTGTCCGATTTATCACCAAGTAGGCGAGGACCACAAGACTGGACTACTTCTTTTCTCATATTACTGGTAGTTAGGTTTTTGTTTTTTGGTGCCATAAAATTCATCCCCCAGTGATCCCCACCCACCACGGAGCCCAACACGGGGTCACCCCACTGGGGTGACAGGGCTACACAGGGTATATAACGGCCACGCCGTCCCACTTACCCTGTAGTTCGGTATAATACCTAGTCCTGGTCGATTGACTAGGGGTGAGTTAGTCCCTAGCCTCCCGTTTAGTCGAAGCAAAAACCAAAATGGTGTATTAAGTTGCTCACCCTCCCCAGTTACTGAAGGTCAGAACCCCGGGCTCAGATGCGCAACCCTCAATCAACCAGGATATTCATTTCCACCGACATGGGTCTCCAGGCACGGCCTACACGTGGGTGGGTATTTTTTACCTATTGACCCCCTCATCACTCAGAGGTTGCGCACTGAGGGGTGTCAAAGGTGACCGGGGACCCCGGGTGCACCTAACCCATACCTAACGTAGTAGGCCCCTAAGGGGGGCATCAAGTAGAGAACCATCAGTAAAATGTGTACACTGCTGCCATGAAGATCATAAAAGTTAAGAAATTTTGGAATAAAGTGTTAATTTCATTTTTCCTCTGGATGGTCATAGTCAAGTCTACAGATGGAAATTTGATTCTCCATGCAACTGGGTCCACAGTGTAAGATCTTGGAAGCATATCAGGAAGTTGTAAGTTGAATTCTGCAAGGTAGTGAGATATACGACTAGAGAACGGGGTGTAATCAGTTTTATGAGAATTGTTTGGACAGAAAATACTTATTGATATTGTTATTGTAGCTATCTTGGAAGTAATGGACAGACTCTCGCGTTTGCCTCTTGTTTTGAGAGGAAGTTCGTTAACTTAAATTCTTTAGCTGTTGCAAGGCCTTTTATGGAAAGCTCTCAAACTTATCCGAAGTGCAGAAGACTGGACAGTACCAATCATTTTAAGCGCTGTGTTACTAGATGAATTATATACTATGGATCGTAATCGATCTTGGAGAGGATGGCAGCCCTGTTATAATGCTAAAATCAGCACCCCAGTTCTTGGATGCTAAAGTTCTTGGAATATTAACACGTCTTAAACAGTCACCTCGCAGATGTTTAACGTGTGGGATCCAAGTCAGTCGTTGGTCGCAGTATAAGCCGATTATACGAACCGTGCTGACTGATGAAATTCGACGACTCTCCAATTTTAGCTGAGGATTAGGAGTTGATCGGAGCCTGGAGAAGACGATACATTCGGACCTAGGAGGAGAAAATTTCAAACCGGTAGTGAGATCCTATTGTTGAATAGAATTTATAGTAGATTGGAGCAGATATTGTGTGGTGATGACCTCTTCCCCTTACAATAAATTGTGCAAATAGACAGTCTTTAACTGACAGTAAGATGCATATCATTATATTGTTGATAACAGCCAAGAAGAGAATCACATTCAATAGGGACCCTTGAGGAACTCCATTTTCTCTTTTTAATAGTATTTAATACCCGTTTTTACTTCATGGCACCGCAGGCGATGACACTGATAACACATGGAATGAAAATAGAGCACCGGTGGAATGTGATGGCGGGGGAAACCGGAGAAAACCCGCTCCAGCGCCGCTTTGTCCACCACAAAACTCAGATGCGTTCGCTTGGAATCGAACCTGGGCCATATAGATGAGAGGCGTGCGGTCTAACCACTCGGACACGGCGTGGCCTCCATTTTCTATGTAGACTTGTTTTGGGAGATGATCGTTGGCTCTAACTCTAATTTTCCGATGCTGTAGAAAGTTGTACATAAACGCAATCATATTTTCTGTGATACCATTTTTCAATGTTCCAATAACACGATTGCGAAATACTGTCATAGGCTTTTTCTATGTCCAGGTTTACAGCAGTCATGTGTTAAGAAAGGCATTCCATATTTCGGTTTCCAATATGATTAGATTATTCAACGTGGAGCGATAAGCACGGACGCCGTTTTGCATCTCGTTGAAAAAGTTCTTGCTTTCTAAAACACAACGGGGACGTTTAGTAATAATTTTTTCCATGAGTTTACACATGGCGCACGTTAATGATAGAAGGCGATAGTTTTCCGGATTTGAGTGACCTTTGCTTGTTTAGGTTTTGCAATTACTGTAGATATTCGTCATTGATCCAGAAAGCGTTTTGTAATGAAATGCTGTTAAATATGTGTAGCAAATATATTAAAGCATTGTAGAGCATTTCGACTAGAAATTGGTAAGGGGTCTTGGACTCTTACATTGGAGAGCGTCTTGCAGTTCTTTAAAAGGTCAAGTTGTCATTGAAATATTGGTAGGCGTTGGAGAAAATTGTAGATATTTCAGGAAGTGTTAAGGCGTTTTTTCTGCGAAGAAAGTTGGGTTCACAATTGGTCACAGGAGGAGTTGTGGAAGGTGTCAGCTAGTGTATCAGCGGTGAGCTGGGAATTAGTAATAATTGTAGGTATTTGTAGTTGTTGAATTATGTGTGACCATTTGGTTCCAAATATTGCTTGTCTTTTCCCCCACGCTTCTGACCGGTTAGTCGTGCAGATAAGGGGTGTTGGAAAACTTAACCAAGGTTGTTTCTTGCTTTTTTTTTTTTTTTTTTTTTACTTTACAGGCTGCAGCTCGGAGACGGTTACATTTTAGTTTATTCTGAATGCTAGGCAGCCGTTTGAATTTATAGTAAGCCTTGTGTTTTTACTTTCTCTATACGAACTAAGTACATTGTATAGAGAAGGTATTGCATTACACCCAAAATTTCAATTCCGAGATTTCACCGGGAATGCATGTTTTGAGACTCCCTGAATATAAAAAAAGCATTTTTAGAAAAATGTCCATGTGTGTGTCTGTCTGTCTGTGTGTATGTGTGTATGTATCTGTGGGCAGCATAGCACAAAAACGAAAGGACCGTTAAAGTCCAAACTTGGTATTTAAGTTTGGTATCTTCCAAGGATGCGACACGGGGATTTTCAAGAAAATCCCCCCACTCCCAACTACCCTTTACATGGAACTTTTTTCCGAAAATGTGTATGTTCTAAACAATGGCTCTAACGATTTTGATTAAAATGTCGTATATTAAAGCTATTTACCTGACAAATAAAATGTATATCTTGAATTTTCTGGGAATAGCCCCTAAAGATCATTTTATTCTGAATGAATTTTACGGAATTTTGCATAATTGCTAAACCGTAAGAGATGGGGGAAAACTTACTGCACAGAAAATGTAACTCACCATAAAACACACTTTCTGTCATATACATTATTTTCGTGGAGTTGATCATTTTTAAGATATTCCTGGTTTTTCCGCTTTAGCTCTGAAAAACTTATACTTTTCTCATACAGGAATTTAGCTCCTGTCGATACAAACAAAGGAACTTCAGTTACATAGCAGCCAGCTTTTGGCTATCATTTTAACCCTCGTTTCGCTTCTACTTACAAGGAAGCAAGTAATAAGACTATTTATGCTAATTAGCATGAAGTAAATAGAAGCATAAGCTTTTTAACTACAATTTGATACAGAGATGTAGAGAAAGTCATGTGAATGGAACACCTCAGATTTGTTAGCTTGAATTCCTTTATTACAAGCTTCGTTCCACCACGGAACTTTCGCTGGCCAGAGGTGAAATTGTTCAGTGTAATGCTGATTTCTGCAGACGTTAGAATTGCTGACGGGAATAGAGAAACAATGTTGTCAATGTCTAGTTGAGAGAAGTCGTCCGGTTTGGGAAGTTTGTCAACCGTAATTTGAAGTGTTTCTGAAGCCACTCCAGTTAGCTTCGTTAAGATTCAAAGTTGCTTGGCGTGGGTGATGTTGATTCGGATGTGCTATGTCGAGAAAATTGAGAAGTAATCGCTCGCTTACAGAGAAGAAGAAATTGACCATGGAACAATGGGGCAATATTTGGAGTTATGATGAGGCTATATTATTAAAACTGTCGAGTGGCATCAAATATTGTTGGAGCTAGAGAATTTAAAATTACTGCGGCTTGAGATTCAATTATTTTTCCTCGTTGGTCAGTTTATTTACTGTCCTATATTGAGCTATGGCTAGAAATCGCCCAAGATAACGAAGGGTTGAGGTAGCTGAGCAATGAGATCTGTTAGAGCAAAAATATCGAATTTGGTGCTGTTTGGGAGATATAGGTTACAAAGACAAGTGTTTGTGTTGAGGAATATGACTGCAACTGCTTCCAGATGAATATCTAGGTGGAATGTTGTCCTTTGTAAATATGGCATGCATGCTGATCTGTAGCTCGGTTCTTGTGATATACGGAATACAACCGAAGGTGTCGTTTTCACGAAAGTTTCTCTTGCAAACACAACATTAAAGGGTCATGTTTGTGCAGTAGTAATTGCAAATATTCTAATTGTGGCCGAAAACCATTTATGTTCCTCTGTAAAATGGTTGTGTACTTTTTATGGTGCCGGAATAAGTGTTTATTTAGAATCTACAGGTGGTCAGCAGTTGATTCGTCTGTTTTGTTTTGCTCGATTCAGCTTTTTAGTTTCTTGAAGACTAGTTTTGTTTTTAATCCCTGTGCTGGCTAGTGAAGGATATAATTTGTCTAGTGTGTAAATTAGTTGAGCAAGTTGAGTGCTAAACCTAGGTCATTGTTTCAATAGCATTTTAATAAAAACTGTATAGTTGAGTTAGTTCAACGCATATTCGTTAGGTTTTACTTCCAGCAGAGGCTTAACTGTAAGCAGAGAATCGTACAGTGTGGATGCTTTATCAGATATGGAACGTTTGGTAGCAGGTTTGTTTCTTGTTGGTTTAGCCCCTGGGGGTTTGTCAGGTTTGTTCCGATTCTGAAACAGCAGTTGCGTTGTCATCTGAAGGGATGGGGCGTTTAGTTGAGACTGAGACGTTGGGTATCTCTTATATCTAATGGTTTAGGGGTTTGATTTAGCTCAGGAGCGCTTTTGGATGGTTCCCTGGTAAATCCTGAGGTAGTTTTCGTTATCTCTCGCAGTCTGAGAGCAGAAAAATCTGTGAAAAAGGAGCTCGTGTTAGCAGTGCTTTTTTTTGTTGGCTGTGTCTGGATTTGCATTGTTGGGCTAGATGTCCTTCTGTTTTACACAAAAAGCAAGAAGTAGTATCGAGGATACATACACCCAGTAATTTGAAGTTTGAAGCGCTCTGGTAGTTTTTCGAAGTCCTCAGGTTTGTTGTACATTTGTCGGCGGAAGCTAATTACGGGTGAGAATCCTGGAGTGTTGACTCCTGCTCTAACATGATTTACATTAGAAACAGAAGTAGTATCAACCCCAAGTGTTCTAATAGTACTTAGTGGGGTATAACGGCACAGAAAGACCCGCTTATGCTTTGTGATAAGTCCTCGAAGAGCTAAGGGTACACCATTGATGTTTATCAGAGGGTGGGATATGCACAGTTGTTCAACTGAATGTTCTGGATATGAACTGAATACTAGAAGGATCTGTTAGCTTGCCGACGTCATATAAGTAACATGTCATCAAAAACTTCCTCCGCATCTTGCTGCTGGGCACGCTTGATAAAAGGTTGGCATCCCTAGGTTTATCACATTCGATTCCGATGGGATGTTACGATTATCGGAGTTATCAGAGGCTGCGAGGTTTATTGTTCTGGTTAGTATGGTCTAGTATGCTATGAGTTCTGACGTGTGCCTGAAGCGAAATCAATGTATTATACAGAGGAACGTGTGTTTCTAGTGGAAAACTGTTTTAATGAACGTGGAAATTATACTGAGAAAGTGAAACAAAATTTCGTTGTCAGGTTCCTTAACTCAAAACTACCGCACCGAGATACTGTGCGTGATTTAATTAATACATTTCGGGAGTCAGGTTACGTGCACAATGCTATTAGAAGTGGAAGACCCAGTGAAAAGAAAGAAAACTCTGATATATCGGATAGAATGCTTCTGTCTACAGAAATCAATAAAGAAATTGGCCCAACAATGTGATATTTCTTACGGTGCCGCATACAAAGCAGTCAAAAAAGAACTAGGTTTGTAACCATATAAGGTGTCAGTCGTCCACGAATTAAAATCCACAGATCACGGGAAAAGAGTTCAGTATTGTGAATGGTTTCTGAGGTTTATTTTGCACCATGGAATTGACGTGTTGGATAGGAATCTTGGTTCCATTTATCAGGATGCGTAAATTCACAAAATACGCGAGTATGGTCTACTGAAAATCCTAATGCAATTCAGTAAACTCCTTTATATTCAGAGAAAATTGGTGTATGGTGTGCGATCTCTCGCTCTCGAATTATTGGGCCAATTTTTTTCTATAACTCAATTAATTCAGATGTTTACTGCTCGGATATTCTTTTTCCACTTATTTCACTACTAAATGAAGATGAAGTGAACGCTGCATTTTTTCAATAAGATAACGCTACTGCTCATACATCACATAAATCCTTGGGACTGTTAGTGGACCTTTTTGGGGAAAGACTGATTTCTAAAGGTTTATGGCTTCCGCGGTCTCCTGATCTTGCCCCTAAGGATTAGTTTCTTTGGGGAGCGTTAAAGCTTCGGTCTATAAGGACAATCCAAAAACAATCGCTGAGCTGAAAACGGCAACAGAAGATTACATAACATCCGTAACAAAGGAGACATTAATTAGTGTTCGAAAATAAATTAAAACGAGTGAATTTGTGTCTTCAAGAAAATGGTACAAATTTTCAACATCTTCTTTAAACAGGTTAGTTTTATATTATTTTTATGCATTACCCTTCATGCATGAATATAGTGAACCTAGCAGTTTTCTTAACCAGCGAAACGTTTTCCCAATTCGCTCGCGCCAGCCAGTGCTGCCACCAGAATTCCAGACTCTAGGGGAATCTTGTTTATACGGGAGGTGCGGAGCGACTTCTCGATGACCCGTTATTTCTGGACAGGAACATTGTCATGGGCATCTATAATGATAGTTTGATCTTTGGTTGGTACACTTTGGGCAATATCAGTTGCACCGCAGTAGGTGTTGATACAGTTTGTTTTTCAGAAGTAGGTTTATTCATTGAAATAGAATTGGACTTTGAATTAATTATCCGAGAAGAATATCCGTGAGTAGATGTAGAGGTCATCGTTGATGTAGCAATATTCATCGGAGAAAGATTCTGTGTTGCACTATTGTTGGACATTTTGGGTTACGAAAACTAACCTCAATTGGTCCGAGTTGATTAGCGTGTAGGCGCTAACACGTGAACAAGGGCACAATTATATCGTGTATGTTTCCTTTGTACTATTATTCTTTAAAAATTGAACATTATGTACTCGAAATATAGTAAGTTCCGCACAAAGGTGAAATATTAAATAATTGGAACTAGAAGGTAGCTAGTCACAAAACCCATATGTACATAGTATGTGTAGAGAAAGTAAAAATGCTGTTGTGTAAGTTAAAACAAACATAAAAGTACACAGTCGAAAGCATGTGTATCTTTGTAACTGGTAGCTAACCGCAAGAGCGTGAAAATCTTGTAAGTATACAAATCCGTCTGGGTAGCGTGTCTGCCTCACATTCAACAGGCCACGAGTTCGAATCTCGGTTAAGTGAGTTACACGGATAAGGATTTTCGGGATTTTCCCTTATCCTGAGAAGACGAATGTCGAGTAACTTTAAGCTTCATCGACCGCGAGATCATTTGAGCATCATTTCACCAATCGCCCGATCTGACCAACCAAGTGAAAAGATGTTAAGCTATTAAAAAATGTTGCATTCATATAACTTTCTCTAGCTGATCCAAATATAAACTATTCTTAAAAGCATTGTTTTATCTGCATCATGGTAATTGAGATGAATGTTAGCATGATAATTGTTCTTATTTGCTTCCTTTTAAGTAGAAGGGAATAAGAAAATACATTAGCTAAAAGCGCTTGTCAAATCCTTTAAAAGCCCGTCGATGTAATACAACTGAGGTTCGGTTTGTTTTGAATGGTCCCTTTTGAGAAAATTATTTTAAAGCTCAAACCAATAACAAGTAATATCTCAAACGGCCAGTTCTACAAAAAAGCGTATGACAAATTGTTTTAACGCGATCTACATTTTTTGTGTAGTACTAAATTTTGTCTACCTCTTACAGTTTAAACGCTGTGTGCAATTCTGCAAAACTCAACCAGAATAGAGCTCTTCAGAGGCTATTCAAAATGTATATCCCATTTGTGATGTGAATGTCTTTAATATACAGTATTTCAATCAAAATCGTTAAGAGCGGCTTGTGAGAAAATCAAAATGCTCGAGAAATCTTTCATGTAAAGGGTAGTTGGGGGCGGCAGAATGTTGTTGAAAATGTTTGAAGGATGCCGAACTTGAATACAAAGTTTGGTATTTAACTGAGCTATGCTGTCGACATTTTTTTTTTTCATTCTAAAAATGATTTTTTTTGGACTCAGAGGACCTCGAAACATATTTCCGGTGAAATCTCGTCATCGAATTTTGGGTGGAAAACAATAGCTTCTCTATACACCATGTACATTGTACATGCGGGCTAGAGAAAGTAAAAATGCCATGTCTTAATGGCAGCTCGTTATACACTGTATTAGCCGCGTAAATGTTTGGTAACCTTTTTTGTGTATAGATACCTTACCTTTACAACACCGGAAACTACCCGAATCGCCATATTAGTGCAATACAGTGGCATGTAGAAGTTACATTTACAAACGTTTACATACATGGAGTATGACAGACCAGCTTTGTAAATCCGGGAAAGTGTGCAATGTCCGCAGGTCCTTTTGATTCCCGAAGACATGTGTTGTGTACCTGTATTGCGAGCAATTCAAGAAACTGACTGGCATAGTCGCCTCTAAACAAAGAAAAGTCTGTTTAAAGGCGATTGCAGAGCTCTCTACGCCGCGTAGTTTTGTCAGGATTATAATCCTGAAGTATGTTTTATATATCGCGGTAATAAGTGTCAGCGAGTCACAGAGATTGCTAATACAGTCCTCGCATTCTACATTATAACCCACAATACTTAATATTTAACATCCATCTGGAAACGGCACAAAAAACCTTTTAATTTTGAATGTGCTTAAAATCCTATCCCCTTAATTATTAGCCTTATTTTGCCCCCTTTAAAACATTTGTAAAGCATTGACGATATAATGGTTTAGTCAGCATATATTGGGGAAACTATTTAAAATTACAACTGAGAACCACAATAATAATAATCCGCACATATTAACTGACGAGAAATGTTAATATTGTAGCTACATTTTACTTTATATAGCCCGTGTAGTAAGTAGGGGGGAAGATTACGTTCCCACAAAAATGAGATTTTACCGAAAATGCATGTTTGAGGACTTGTCAATCTAAAAACTCTATTTTAGAAAATGTTTGGTGTACCTAGAACAGCATAACCCAAAAACTAAAAGGCTACTTACGTATAATATCTTGCAATAACGCTTCACCACGAACTGCCATATGCATGACAGTTTTTGGAATGGTTTCTTAAAATTGGCCAAAAGATTTTAATTAAACTGCCATATGTTTGATATTTTTAATACAAATGAAATGTACCCGTTTTAAATTTTCTAGAAATGCTCTCTGAAGTAATCTTTAGTCTAAATGGCATGTGTAAAACTCATAAACAGTAAGGGATATATGAAATCATACTACACATGGTAGCTCCCTTAAAATAGGAATTTTGTTAAAAAGCATTTGTTCGTGGACTTCACTATTTCAGAGCTATTCCTTGTTATAGGTTTAAATATTCCAATACTCGGTACTTATTTTCGAAGAAGAGTTTTTCTTTTCCTCTTGGCCCTGCAAATAGGAAAAATCAAACCATCACATAGAGACCAGCTTTTAAAAGCTTTGACTATCGCTTTAGCCTAATGTATTCCTTTAATCCTTAAAGGAAAATTGCATCAAGTATTTCCGCAAATTTTAGCAAGAATATAGAATAAGAGTTGTTAAAGAATAGCTTGGACACGAGTGAGTAGAGTGTCATGCGACTGCAACAGTTGACATTTTTACTTAAGGTGTATTTTAATGATTTACAAAAGTATTTAAAATACATGCAGTATTTCTAATACTTCTAAAAGTTACATGTACATTTAATGTGCAACATTCTCGGAAAGGTTGACATGTGCGGCCCGACCTTGGTAAGGGTTCTTTAAATCAATATAAAACACACATAATCTCATTAGCAAGGATTTCTGCACAATCGCATTTTTTAAAATGAAAATGCGAACTGTTGAATTTTGTAACATTCCCACTAATTACACTCAGGATTAGACCTCAAACCACAGCCAACAAATTGAGGTTAGTCACTAGATGGTAATACCTTTCTCTGTACGTACTATGTGCATAGTATATAGAGAAGGTATTGCACTCCACCCAAAAATTCGATACCGAGATTTCACCGGAAATATGTTTTAGGGTCTCCTGTATCCAAATAAAGCATTTTCAGAAAAATGTGTGTGTGTGTGTGTGTGTGTGTGTGTGTGTGTGTGTGTGAACACGATAACTCAAAAACGAAAAGTCGGTAAAATACCAAACTTGGTATTTACGTTTAGCATATTCCAAGGGTGCGACACGAAGATTTTGAGGAAAATCTCCCAACCCCAAACTACCCTTTACATGGAACTTTTTTAAAACATTTTGATTTTATCAAAAGCGGCTCTAACGATTTTCATTAAAATATCGTATATTAAAGATGTTTACCTGACAAATAAAATGTATATCTTCAATTTTCTGGGAATAGCCTCTGAAGCTTAATTTATTCTGGATGAAATTTACTGAATTTTGCATAACTGTTGAGCCGTAAGAGATAAATAAAAACTTACTACACAAAAATGTAGAGCACGTTAAAATACACACTTTATGCTATCAACATTTTTTTCGTGGAGTTGATTGTTTTTTAGAGCTGAAAAAAAGAAGGAATATCTAAAAAAAAAAAAAACTTACAGGAACTTGTCAACTCTTGTCCAAAACAAAGGAACTTGAGTCGCATAGCAACCAGCTTTTGTCTATCACTATAACTTTGCTACTCCCTTATTTCGCTTCTACTTACTTACAAGGAAGCAAGTAATAAGACTATCTGCTAATATTTTCTGGATTAGCATGAAGTAAATAGAAACACGAGTTTTCTAACAATTTGTTGCAGAGATATAGAGAAAGTCATGTGAATGGAACATATCAGATTTTTTTATGTTGTACCTTTTTAACTGTATAATAGTACAAACGCTGCAGAAAATTGAAACTGTCTTGGACAACCAAAATTATACCTTAATTCCAGAATAATGTTGCCACGTAATTAACACGTCTATGCTGTTGAGTGAATAATAAATAAGCCCATTCTAACCTCAAACATACACAAAGCAGAAGGTAGTGGCTTTCGAATTGACTGTCTCTCTATATGAGGATATTTTATGTGCAAAAAATCATCAAATTGTGAGGCGTCATTCGCATATAATTGTAACATGATTCGAGATCCATCATCATATTCGGGATTAGAGTATGAAAATCCCCAAATTAGCTACACTTCTTGAATGTAGGCCAAACCCACCGACGGAGCTCCTGCTGTCGATTGTTTCTGCAGTTACTACTTTTTACTTTCTGTATACGTACTATGTACATAGTGTATAGAGAAGGTATTGCACTCCACCCAAAAATTCGATACCGAGATTTCACCGGAAATATGTTTTAGGGCCCCTTCTATCTAAAAAAATCTGATGTCTTCCATTCACATGACTTTCTCTACATCTCTGCAGCAAATTATTGTTAAAAAGCTTAGGCTTCTATTTGCTTCATGCTAAGTGAGAAAAAATTAGCAGAAATAGCCTAATTACTTGTTTCCTTGTAAGTAGAAGGGAAAAAAGGGAGTACTATAGGTTAGTGATAGTCAAAAGCTGGTTGCTATGTGCGTGAAGTTCCTGTGTTTGTATGGACAGGAGTTGACAGATTCCTGTATGAGAAAAGTAAGTTTTTCAAGGCTGAAACCAAAAACAAGGAATATGTAAAAACCTATTAACTCCACGAAAAAAAATGTATATATCATAAATTCTGTGTTTTAATGTGCATTACATTTTTTGTTTGGTAAGTGTTTCTCTCTTGCGGTTTACCAGTTACACAACATTCCGTAAAATTCATCCAAAATAGTCTTCAGAGGCGGTTGCCAGAAAATTCAAGATATACATATTATTTGTCAGGTATATACCTTTAATATACGATATTTTAATATAAATCGTAGGAGCTATTTTTTAGAAAATCAAAATTTTCGAAAATTTTTCCATGTGAAGGGTAGTTGGGGTTGGGGGGGATTTTCTTGAAAATCTTCGTGTCGCATCCTTGGAAGATACTGAACTTAAATACCAAGTTAGGTATTTAACGGTCTTTTCGTTTCTGAGCTATGCTGCACGCACGCACACGGACATTTTTCTAAAACTGCTTTTTTGATTCAGGTGGTCTCAAAACATGTATTTGCGGTGAAATCTCCGTATCGAATTTTTGGGTGCAATGCAATACCTTCTCTATATACTATGTAGATAGTATGTATAGAGAAAGTAAAAAGCATTTTCAGAAAAAGATCCGTGTGTGTGTCCGTGTGTCTGTGAACACGTTAACTTAAAAACGAAAAGTCTGTAAAATACCAAACTTGGTATTTAAGTTTAGTATCTTCCAGGGATGCGACACGAAGATTTTGAGAAAAATCCCCCACACCCAACTACCCTTTACATGGAACTTTTTCGAAAATTTTGATTTTCTTAAAAATGGCTCTAACGGTTTGGTTAAAATAACGTATATTAAGGATATTTACACAACAAATAAAATATATATCTTGAATTTTCTGGAAATAGCCCCTGAAGACTATTTTATTTTGGATGAATTTTACGGAATTTTGAATAAATGCTAATCCGTAAGAGATGGACAAAAACTTACTACACGAAAAATGTGAAGCACGTTAAAACATATACTTTGTTATTTTTCCTTTTTTTCGTGGATTTCATTGTTTTTAGATGTTCCTTGTTTTTGGTTCTGCTTTGAAAAACTTATACTTTTCTTATATAGGAATTTGTCACATAGCAACCAGCTTTTGACTATCACTTTAACGTATGATACTCCCTTATTTCACTTCTACCTACAAAGAAGCAAGTAATAAGACTTCGTTAATTTTTTCTCAATTAGCGTGAAGTAAATAGAAGTATAAGCTTTTTAAGAATAATTTGTTGCAGGGATGTAGAGAAAGTCATGTGAATGGTACACATCAGATATTTAGAAGATGCAGAGCAAGAACTTGTTTTAAATCCGCAGCCATTGCTTCAAGTGGCACCGCTCAGTAATGTCAAATTGTACCGCCCTATTGTGAACACGATGAGACCCATGTCGCGTCGTCAGTGTCGCTTCCATTGTGAATCCGGCATTACTGCTTCAGTATTAAAAATGCTGCCATCTAGTGGTCTTGGTCTGAAACGAGCTTTAAGCGCCACTACCGGTCGCTGATTCACCTAGGGCAGGAACAGCCCATAGAGGCTTATGCACAGTCTTTAATTTGGAGGCCAATCGGAACGTTGCTACTTATTGCCGGAACAAGCAATAGTACAGTGATAAGCCAGTCGCTTTGTTCCCGCGAGCAGTTTGGACGAGACATAACCCAGCCCACATACGTGCTGGAACACTGAACACGGGCGATAACTCAATTGCATCAGAACTATCGTGAGGTAAGGACAGTTTTCTTGAACCGCTTTAAAGAACACTAAACATTACTCGATTTTGGTGGATTTCTGAATAGTGTGTTAGTCGGAACCTTATTCTGTGTAGCTAAACACTCGACGTTTAAAATTCAGGTATTTGATTTACACTCTGGCCCTGGTTTAAGCTTTCAGTAATCATATAAACCATTCTGTGCACAGTCGCCTTTGTTCTGTACACTGAATATTTTTAATTTAGCTGCATTTGAGGTTTCCGCTTAGTACGTTGTTATACAGTGAGTAGCTGGGCACTGGTGCATTTGACTTAATACATGCTGGAGTACTAAGGACATAGGATCTACAGTCATTAGCTTACTATTTCAGTCTGGACATAATGGTGTATAGCTAAAACATTTAACGTTTAGGATTCGAAATATAATATAATAGCAGTCCTAATTTACGCTTTCAGTGGTGTTGAAGCCATTCTGTTCGTATTCACATTTTGTGTCGGAAATTGCATAGTTTTAACTCCATTTGACAGTTCTCTCATAGTGCATTATTAGGTAATGTCTTAGCCTGGACATGCTTTTGTACACTTCACGTTTATAGTAGTCGTACAAAGCATTCTTTTCGCAGTCGTCTGTGTTTCTATAAACAATATTTTGGAAAAGTTCACCTTCGCTACAGAATGGATATAGGAATTACTCCAAGAGTAGGGTGTATATGGTTGGACACAATTTTGAGCCACAGATCTATTCGAATATTTTGGAAGTGGTTGGTTCTTTAGTAATCCATGCTTAAAGTGTTCACTAATTTCTCGAATTTAACAGAAGCTTCGTGTTTTACAAGATAAACCCAGTATATCAATGCTCTAAAGGTTGATTTCATTGGTTCAATGTTCTGCCCAGTGATATGAGCCTATGCCGTGGCCAGTGGTCATACGATGTCTTGTTGATTACTAGCTGCCAATTAAAAAGTCAGTTTTAGTACTGCAGCCAAAGTGGAACTTGGTTTCATCGCAGATATCGTAATGTGCTCAGCTGATGGCAAATGTGAGCTTAATATTTCAGCGTTATTGAGTGTCTGTCACTGCAAATTATTGCACTATTTATTCATTATAGATTTTTCATAGATATGCACGATGTGTAAGGTTTCTGAACATCAAATGAAACTTAAAAAAAAAAAACTATAGTTTCTTAGTCAGGCAGCTGTGGAAAATTCATTGAACCAACTCGTTTAAGTATTATAGAGATTTTTGGGGTTGTGGCTACCACTTTATCTGTCCTCCTTGACAGCCCTACTTGGCCCGTGAATTGGTGTATCGAGACAATAGTGAATAGGTATTTGCTATGAAGTGTTTGTCGATCATGTGTGTTGGGAAGCACGTTTGAATATTGGTGGTAGAGGGCATATTGTGGAAGTGTGTGAAGCAAACTTTGAAAGGCCGTTTGGTGGATGGAGTTTTCGGTGATATCGCCCGTGATACTCGTAGCTTTTGGTTCCTATGGAAACTCGGGAACGGCGCTACACTGAGGATGGCACCACCATATTCAGATTGCTGGAAGGGTTCCTACGATCTTGAATAGTGTAGGTTTGAACATTTCTAACTATGCTTTTGTGAAACTGGAACACTTACTCAGAATATTGAAGGTCAATGGAGGGAAGTACGTACTGTTATACCAAAATACGGAAGGAAGAAATGCTACTTTCTGGAAAAGTATATGTTCCAGAGTATATACGAACCAGAAGAGTTTCTGTGCATTTTTAGGGTAGCTGCAGAGTTGTATCCGCCAAAATGTTAAGGTGAGTTAACTTTAACTTAACTAAAAGCGAGAGGCATTTCAAGCTAATAGAAAAAAATTGTAGCCCGAAATTATCTTGCATAACTTGAAACACGTGTAGGATTCGGAAACTGTTAGCCCCGTTTTTACGATTACAACAGTCGTGAAAAACAATTCAGTAAGCAGTCACCTCTGTTTTGTACATTCCATAATTTGAATTTAACTGAATGACACGTGTTCCAATAGTTTAAACGTTGCTGAGCAAATTTCCTAACATATTTTAAAGCCATAACATGCGAACTATTTTCGAAAAGTTGGTGTTTAGAAGTTACACAAATTCCAAAAAAAATAATGCAATTCTTTAGGAGTCCGATAAATCATTTGTATTTGAAGGTTATCCCAACACATTTTTTCCCTAGAAATTTCGTTAACGTAATCTGCTACCTGGCTGATTTTTGTTTAAATTGCGTACTCAGAGTTTTTCAAAATACAATTAAGGGTTTTGCCCAACCTTTCTGTTAGCGCATTTAAATTCAAGTAAATGTACGCAAATAGATTTGAACATATTATATCCATTGTAAAGGGTAAGTTTAAACTGTGCATTTATATGTATTAAACAGAACACAGCTACTGCCGCCATTTTGTTTCTATTCGGTGTTCTTTTACTTTAAGCTCTGAGATGATTTTGAAATCTAAGAGAATGATACATTTAATGAAATTAGATATATCATG
This sequence comes from Hymenopus coronatus, assembly GCA_030762935.1. Lineage (NCBI taxonomy): Eukaryota > Metazoa > Arthropoda > Insecta > Mantodea > Hymenopodidae > Hymenopus > Hymenopus coronatus. The sequence goes on along the minus strand of CM060899.1, from coordinate 134,203 downwards.
GGAAACGAGAAAAAACAAACGTTGCATTCACATGACTTTCTCTAGCTATTATGCAACAGATTATTCTTACAAAAGTTGATGCTTCGGTACTTCGTGCTAATAAAGATACAGGAGATAGCAAAAATTGGATTACTTCCTTGTAATTAGAAGGTAATAAGTACACTAGGATAAAGTGATTGCCAAAACTGGTTGTTAAATGCTGTGTGATTGAAAAGTTTCTTTGCATGGCCAGGAGTTGAATTCCTGTGAGGAATGCAAGTATTTTAAAATTGAAACCAATAAGGGAATATCTCAGATTTGATGAACCCAAAAAAAGGACATAAATTGGTGAGTTAACGAGATTTACATTCCTTGTATAGTAAGTTTGTCTCTACTTGTTTACCAGTAATCTGTAATCCAGAATTAGGAACTTTTCAGAGCTATTCACAGAAAATTCAAGATTAACATTGTCATATAAATAATTTAATATGCGGTATTTTAATTGCAATCGTTAGTCATTTTTGAGAATCAAAATGTTCGATTTTTTTTCTATGTAAAGGGCAATTTGTACATGAAAATAAGTTTATTTACCCACACACTAACCTAAACCTAACACAGCGCATGCTCGCTACGCTCGCATGCTTTGGTCAAACAAGTGGAAATTATTGAAACCAAAGTAAAGGAAAATCACTAAAAATAAATTACTCGAAAATCACTTTTTTACACAAGTAATAATTGATTCAGAACTCTAAACACAGAATGACTTTTAGAATCGCGGTATTTTTGTATCAATGCTGGCAATCACCCTCATGTTGCAACAAATGCCTCAAAAGCAACTATAAAGGACTCTAGTGGCCGAATAGTGAACAGTTCATTGATGGTTCCACAACCTTTTAATGGCTAGTGATAACTAGTTTTCAAATATTAGTAGTTTTGAATTTTGCAATATGAACGTCAACTATGCACGATTTAGACGCCACCTGTCTGTTAGCTACTGAAACAATAGAAATTGCAGTAAAAAAGTAAAGAAAACAAATACTTCTGGTATATTTTAGTATAAATCTCGTACTTTGTTGGAAGTTAAAGGCCAAAAATACACAAGATACATTTTTAAAACTTTGTAATACGATATTACGGTGAGTAGAAGTGAAAAAACTAATACCTAAATGGTTTTAATGGAAGTTTAAGTGGTGGAACCAAGATATAGTAATAATAGTTTAGTAATTTTTATATTACAATCGAAACTAAAGTAGTTCGTGTAAATACACTGAAAGCAACGTTTAATCCAACACAAGAGACCTACCGCTCTGGATATACACAATTGGGTGGATGAAGAATTAAAGGTACGTGTTGATAAATTGCAAACATTTCAGCTTGTAGGAAAAAAAATGCAATATATTTAAAGTTTAAAACCAGTATAAGCTATGAAGCTCATTTGCGCCGTCATGCAGGTAACGCAACAGTAACCTTAATGAATGGGGATAAGGTAAATGTGGTAATAATCCCAGAAAATCAGGAATTTACGACTGTCAGGCTTTATAATATTCCTCCTGAAATATCCGATGAAAGAATTAGAAATGTTCTACATAACTATGGAAATGTACATCTTGTCAAAATGGACAGCTGGACCGTTAAATGGAAATTTGCTACGGTAGAAACAGATACACGACTAGCTCAAATGGTAATTAAGAAACCCATTCCATCTAATGTGATTATTGGGAAATATGAGCCATTTGTTACTTATTTAGGTCAGGAACAAACCTGTTTTAAATGTGGAAGTTCTACCCATATGAGACATATTTGTCCGCAGCGAATGATCCCTGACAAACCTGCGCCTACTGTAAGGAAGTTTAGTGATCTGGTTTCTGCTGTTGCCAACAGCCCAGAGCAAAATGAAGGTTTACCAGAGAATATCATTACGGAAACTAGTACCGTGCAGATAGAAACAATTGAACACAAAACATTTGAGTCTCCAGAAATAGGTGAAAAAGTTTGTGCTAGTAATGCAAAGGAGGATGTTAATTTAGATGCCTTTGATACAGGAATGGAATGTACTGCAACAATTGCATCTATGAAAACTAAAACTACACACAAAGCAGGGACCACCCTCCCAGTGGACATAGATACCGAAACAGCTGAAGAACCACCTTCATGTGAGAAGACAAAACACAGTAGCAGTGATGGGGAGAGCACGAATGCAAACAAACCGCCGCGAAAGAAGAAAGGCAAGGGCAGCAGTACTAGCATTGAAATGGCCTCAACACGCAAGAAAAAGGCATACACTACGCATAAAGACCAACTTGAACAGAAACAAACGACACGCAGGAGTAAAAGTGTTGACAATGCTGAAATTATACGTGACCCTATGGTACAAAAGAAAGCTCCAACAGAAATTAAGACGTGGCATGAAGAGGTTGAAGCAACCCTTGGCAAGGAAAGTGTGCACCAGCACACAAGAGAAGCAGATGACCCCATACAGCCTGGACAACTTGGAAACTAAGCACAACAAAAGGTGCTTCCTTGTAGTGCAAAGGAAAGTAAATTGGGGTTTCCACTGCTTAAAAAGAAAGAATGAGTACAGAAGTAGAAAGGTAATAACACATATGTATTAAATGTATTGTTTTGTTCTTTGTTTTGTATTGTTTTGCTTTACTTTTGCCTTTTATTGATGGACCTCACATTAACGGTAGCAACGTTAAATTTCAATGGCAATTACTCTCCGATGTAAATGGCTATGCTACAATGCTTTTTAAACGTACATGACATAGATGTGCTCTTTCTTCAGGAGATAAAAGCTACCGACTTTTCTTCCATAATTACAATGCATGTGTTAACATGGGAAGTGAATCGTTAGGCACTGCCATATTAACAAAATCGGGAATTGAACTAGCTTCAATTGAAAAATTGCCCTCACGAAGAGGAATAAGTGATATATATATAATCATGTTGTATTTATTAATATATATGCGCCATCAGGCTCAAACAAGCACAAGGAATGGAATATGTTTTTTTCAGTTGAACCTTGCGTATCTTTAACGTACTTTACCACAGTTTTACATTCTTGCTGGGGATTTTAATTGGGTATTGAGGGGAATAGACTGCACTGAGCAATATTGTCCTAGTAATACATTAAAATATCTTGTAACGTCGATGAAAGTGTGTGATGTATGGATCCATACTCATTCAGTTGTGCATTTTAGACATTTTACAGGAAATTCTGCTGCCAGACTAGATCGCATATATATTCCGGAAATTTTACAAAATAAGATCCAAGAGCTTGAACATCTACCTGTAGTATTTAGTGATCATGAGGCGGTTAGTCTACATAAAGCTTTAAATTTGTACTTCATTCCACAGGGACGCTCATTGGAAAATGAATACTAATTTATTGAATGATTGTGATGTGAATGCCAAATTTGAAGTAGCGTGGACGAATTGGAAACTGCGTTTAAAATCTTACCAAAATTACGCAGAATGGTGGGAGCGCCTAGTTAAACCCAAAATTAATCTTTTTAAACAGTATTCGTTTGAAAAGCGAAAAGATGATAAATTGGTACATTTTTATTTTCGCTGCATACACGAATTGTAAAACAATTATCAACCAACGACAGCAAGAGGCATCAGATTAGGACAAATCAAAGTTAAAATCCTCACTATTTATCGTAAAAGAATGGAAGGCCTCGAACTCAGAAATGGAGATAAACATATAATTGCAAATTCATCTCATGAATTTGCATAAGAGACGTAAGAGGAATCTTGATTTTAAAAGTACATACAGATGGGCGTGTGACAACGTCACAGAGAGAAATTAGTAATGCCTTCTTTAGTCACTATTCTACCTTGTTCAGTGAGTCAAATAGGGAAGAGATTTCATTAGGCAACTTGAATCTGAAATCTCTGCCTAGAGTAACTTTGGAAGAGAATAGTGCCTTGGAGCAGCCTATTTTAAAGGCTGAATTGCTTGAAGCGTTGATACAAGGAAAAACGCCAAAAACACCAGGATGTGATGGCATTCCGCATGAATTCTACAAATATTTTAGGAATGTTATTGGGGATGATTTAGTCGATATTTTCAATTGTATATTACAAACTAAACAACTGACTGTCACAAAGGGTGTTATTGTGTTGATAAGTAAGCAACGCGACAAACGTCAAGTTAAAACTTACAGATCCATTTCATTGTTAAATCATGATTATAAATTATTAGCGAGGATATTAGCTAACCGAATAAGACCCTTGCTAAGTAGATTAATTCATCCAGCACAAGCATGCGGTCCTTCGGGTCGTTCTATATATGACCTTAACGTGTTCTTTACGTGATGCTGTGGCATATTGTGGTTATAGTGGGGAAACAAGCAGCTATCACCTCTCTAGACTTGAAGAATGCCTTTGACGCATTATACTATCAATACCTGTTTCAGGTTTTGAAGTGGCATGGATTTAGTGATAATTTTATAACTTTTATTGAATGTTTGTGTAATGGAATCGCCTCTTGCTTACAGATTAATGGGTTTCTAACTGAAGATATACAAATTAAACGTTCTATTTGTCAAGGTTATCCAGCTTCGACGATTCCGTTTTCTTTAGCCATAAATCCTTTAATATATCAACTATATGATAAGATACATGGCATAGATCTGAGAGGATATAAATTTGAAATTTCAGCTTATGCAGATGTAAGTGTTATTCTATCCACTGATTCAGATGTTATTAATATGGCAACTATTATTGACAAATTTGGAGAAGTATCTGGACTAAAAATTAATGAGGATAAATCTTGCATATTGCCAATAGGTCCTTGAAGAGTACCACCTGAAATACAACCTTTAAAGACTGTGAAAAAGCTTAAAATATTGGGGATAATTCATGCTGCATATGTAAATGAAATGCAGTCTGAGGATAAATCTTGCAAAAGCTTAAAATATTGGGGATAATTCATGCTACTTATGTAAATGAAATGCAGTCTGTAAATTGGGCTCCTATAGTACAGCAAAAAAATTCAGCTGTAAAGACATGTACGAGGTACGTCCAGAAAGTAAGCTCCGTTTCAATTTATCTCCGCTGCAGAGATGCGATCGCAGTTCCGCACAAGCGCGGTAGACGCTCTGTATCAAGGAGAAGAAATGTGCGCCATTTTGAGATCGCTGTCAGCCACATACGCTTTGTTTTGCTTCTTTACAATGTCGGTGTTGATTGAAAATCCCGCCGCTTGTGAAATCAGATCTGTGATTCGTTTTCTGAATGCTAGGAAAGTGAAACCAATTGAAATTTATCGGCAAATTTGCGAAGTTTACGGAAAAAATGCGATGAGTGATTCAATGGTGAGAAGATGGGTCCGACAGTTCAATGAAGGACGTAGTGAAGTGCACGATGAACGAAGAGGGCGTCCATCTTTGGTTACAGAAGAGCTGGTTCATGCGATTGACGACAAGATCCAGGAACGCCGCAAGTTTACAATTAGTGCTCTCGCTATGGAATTTCCTCAAAGCTCACGATCACTAATTTATGAAATTGTTACCGAAAAACTGAAATTTCGTAAACTTTGCTCACGTTGGGTACCAAAGGTTCTTACTGAGAAACACAAAACAAAAAACGGATGGGTAGTGCACTTCAGTCTTTAACCCGTTATGATGAAGACGGCGAAGAATTTCTGACACAGATAGTCACAGGAGATGAGACTTGGGTTTCTTACGACACCCCTGAAAATAAGCGGCAATCAATGGAATGGAGGCACACTTCATCCCCAGCAAAGGTTAAGCCGAAAAAAATCTTGACACCTCGAAAAATGATGTGCATTGTGTTCTGGGACTGGAAAGGCATTTTACTCTTTTATTTCTTACCACGTGGTCAAACAATCAAAGCAGATGTTTATTGCGAGACACTTAGGAAATTGCGCCGCGCAATACAGAATAAGCGCCGAGGATTGCTGTCAAAAGGTGTTGTTTTTCTTCACAACGCATGACCACACACTGCAAATGTGACTAAAAACTTCCTACAGGGATTTGGCTGGGACGTGTTTAACCATCCTCCGTACAGCCCTGACCTCGCTCCTAGCGACTTTCATTCTGTTCTTAATCTCAAGTCTTTCCTTGGCGGTCAACACTTCAACAATGACGAAGAGCCGAAAGGAGATGTTTCCAACTTTTTGAAGACACAGGAGGCAAACTTTTATGAAGAAGATATACAAAAACTTGTGCCACGCTATGACAAATGCCTGCAAAATTTTGGCAGTTATGTGGAAAAGTAGTTTAAGAGTTGTAGAATTTCGTGCAATAAATACTTATTCTGTATCTGCATACAATTTAATTTTATTACCAAACGGAACCTACTTTCTGGACGTACCTCGTATCGACAACTTTGTATGAAAGAATGTGGGCCGTACATGTTTATGTGCTTTCTAAGCTATGGTATACAGCACAAATATTTCCCATTACGAAGCAACATCGTCACATTACTGCAGCTGTTAGTTGGTATATTTGGCAGGGAAATATATTCAAAGTGCCTGTAACAACCCTTTATCTTCAACCGCGAGAAGGTGGTATTGGTCTTTGGAACATAGAGATGAAATGCAAAGCGCTTTTCATCAGTCGAAATAACAAATTACAAAATAGTGATGGTGTATTTTCTAGTAAGTGGTTACAACACTGGATTGATGTAGTAGGAATAGATAATCCATCAGACATTAGAAGAATACCTACAACTTTAAATTACATGCGCCTTTATATTGAAGAAAGAAGTTATCCACCTCCTAAACAATGCTGTACATCGAAGACACCCTATCGTACGCTCATGCTTTACTGTAATGCACCTGAAATGAGAATAATGAAGGTTTTGCCTTTGGACACTCATTTTTCGTATTTATTTCACAATATCTCCTTGAAACAGCTTCCAGCTAGAATCAGATCCTTATGGTTTCAAGTTGTACATGATATCTTACCCACTCGTAGTAGATTACACCAAATTGATCTCACTGATTCTGGTAAGTGTCCGAAATGCAACGGAGAAGACACAGTAAAACATAGGCTGTATGAATGTTCTGTTATACAGGAAATTAAGATTCGCTTTATGGATTCCCTAAAGAAACTACGATTTAATCATTATAAATGGTTCACTCCAAATATTCTTCTTCGATCAGATTTTGTTTTAACTCAGACTTCAATACATAAGTTTACATTGTGGTTAATAGCAAATACAGTGTATTATATATTGCAAAATTATGAATACGTGAATTTAATGGAGTAGTACTTTATATGAAAACAGAGCATGCCAAGCTCTTCTGTAATACTTACTCTGCAAAATCTCACAAGATGTATAAAAACGTTTTTGATTGATCTTAATTCATTAATTGCAATAGAATATAGTAACGTGTTTGTAACCAGTTAAATATGTGATGCCAAAGTGATGCATATTCATAGTTTTTATTGTAAGGTATAACAAAATAAACAATAAATTGAAAAAAAAAGTTCCGTGCTTTCATCTTCAAGACCCTAACGTTAAGGGACACGCAGTGGAGTTTTCATCACAATCATTAACAATTTCCAAAATATTTTAATAGTGAATGTATCTAATCTTAGGGTATCAATATATTAAATAGTATCCCTCCCCCCCTCTTCACGGCGTTGGTCTATAGTCAATTCAGATTCGTACAATGTACCAGCTTCCTACGACACTATTTTAAAGTTTTTCTCAACTACATTTTCTCACCTGGATCAAATTTTTTGATAGAATACAATACCTTCTTGACCTATGTACAATGTGCTTACATGTTAGAGAAAATAAAATCTATAGGACATAAATGTGTATCAAAGCGAAAAGCATTTTTTGTAGATTTTTTTCGTCTCTTACGATTAATGGGTTATGCAAAGGTGAAAAAATATCTTAGACATATGGTATAGTAATAAAATCGTTTGCTATTTTTGCAAAGGAATTATTTAAATCTACCATTTTGCTAGAGGTGCCTAATTATGAGCTACCTTTCCGTATCTTCTGACTCATATGTAATATCTTACGGCTGTGTGCTTTGTCAGTTTAATGAGAACAATGATAAACATGTCATTGCTACTGCATCTAGGAGGTTGTCTAAAGTTGAGAGTAATGCATGTATAACTGAACTTGAAAAGGGTGCAATTTATTTAGCTCTGCAAAAGTTTCGGCTGTACATTTATAATCGCGAGGTGATCATACATACAGATCCCGTTAGCTTTTCTTTTATACAGAAACGCAAGCTTTCAAACTCGCATCACGTTTCATTGAGATGTTGCACCCTTTAAAAGTTGTCCAGGTTGCTGGCGTTGAAAATGTATTTAATGACACTTTATCCAAACTTAAGATTAATGATCCTGATACTATCGGTAATCCCAGCAAAAAGGTGAAAATGTTGAAATTGAACTTTAAAGTAGATTCGATTCTGGCTTCAAAATTAAAGGACCTTCAAAAGTTCCAAATGGAAGACAAAGAACTTAGTCTGGGAAAATGTTCCAGATATAACTGGAAATTTAATCAAAATTTGGTAAGAAAGCTCGTATTTTATATGGGTTTCAGGACAATGCAGTAAAACGTTGAAAGGTTGTAATTCCAGCATGTATACAACGTGAACTAATTTTGGAATTTCACATTTGTTTAATTCATTCTGGCGTAGAAAAGACAACTGTATTTCTGAAGTTACGTATATAAAGAATGACATAGTGCCACGAAATATAATAAGTGATAGGAAAAATGGCTTGGTCACTTTGATGGGTACAGGCCAATTCAATTTTAGGTTTGTTTTAGTTATGTTTGAAATCTTTACAAAATTGTGTAAAATGTTTTCAATGAAGAAAATAAGTACTAAATCATGTTTGGACACAATACTAAAGTTTGTGCCCAAGTACGAAATGATTGCGACATTCGTGTGTGTTAACGCAATAGCAAGAAATTTAAGAATTCACATGAGCCTGGAATAACATTTTCCGCCGCGTATTTTCCGCAAGGGAACTAACTCCTGTGAACGTTGCGTGAGGAATGTTGCCACATATTTCAGGTTACTTTGTCATACCAATAACAAATCTGGACGAAGCTCTGTAAATATATTTAGTATAGATACCAGTATAGGTTTGCTACAATAGTCAATAAAAAGTCGCCCTCCGTGGTGTAATGGTTACAATAGTTAATGTTAGGCCAGAAACTCAATAATAAAGGGTTGCCTGATATTATTAAAAATATATAAAGAATTAAATGAAGAGCACGTTTGTCATTCCAGAGTAGTAGTCAGAACAAAAAAAAAATTAAAATTAAAAGACATTAAAGAAAATGGAAACAGCCCATTGGCAACCCTCTTTTAGTAAAGAGAAAAAAATATTCAGGGTTCAAACAAAACTGTATATGGCCTATGAATCTGCTGTACAAGGGCCCTTATATACAATGTCCATACTTTAGAATTGAAGAATGAACTAGGGAAAATTATTGGAAATCAATGTGGCCTTACAAGATACCCACTGATTTGTAAATAATGCTTGTAAAGAGTTAATTTGAATTGATAAGGATGAATACGAAAAAAAAAAAAATACTGTTAAAGCAGCTGTTCTCTCGTGTAATGAAAATTTGTAGGAATGGATTATTCTTATTACTTGAATGGTTATGTTTGAAAATACTCGTTTCATGTTCATTTACAGTTTTGCTGGGGATGTTTAGCGCTTATGTAAGCAGCTTATCAGAATTTCACGTACTCGTATGAGCATAAAAGGGGCATTGTGAAGCAATAAATATCATTGTGGAGGAATATTTATATCTGTCATGTTTCTTTGCTTGTTAGCGATAGCCTTCTTGGTAAGATCAAGTCCCTTTCCGTTATTCTATATTTTTATTACTCCGTGATTTCTTTTTGGAAAGACAGAATTTCGTTGCGCTTTGTTTTGAATAAATTGTTTTAGTAACGTAAATTTTTCACAGTAGCCAGATAAGATTTTAAATTTCCATCACTTCTTTGATACAGCTCGTCAGGGAAGGAGGTCAAATCTAAAAGATAATTACTTCGACGGACCTCGTCAGGGTAGAAAGTATTAGTGATATTTGACGAGATAATATTTTTTCCGGAAAGTAATTACATTATTTTCCGAAATATTTTTGCTGAGGAAATTAACATAATTAAAAAAAGAAAAGATTGTTACTATTTCGGCGATACTAATATCGTTTGAATTATAATTGCGCATATTTGTAGACTATCTATTGTGCTTCAGAGAAGGCTGTCGTTTACCCTGCTTTTATTTGATGTTTGAAATTTACTAAATAAAAAGTGAAATGTTTGAAAGAAAATGTATTCTTTTGGTAAGTAATTTCTGTACCACTGACACGTCCCGAGAGTAAAGATATGTAAAGTGCCCTGCCGACGAGATACCAGCTGCAGCTTAGCGCTATTTCACAGCCTTGAAATTCATTGCAGGCCAGTTCCCCGGAATGCCTTCACTTAGTTTACAAGTCAAAACGAGTTATCAAATCCAGCCAGCGAATCTAGCTATTTTCTCAAATTGGAAGAAATGCTTGTAACAGTTAATTTTTCTGAATCTTCTGAGATCAAGAGAGTCGTGGTAGTTTTTCTTTCTGCTACTATGATTTTATCTTAATTTTTATGCTCTCGTCTTGTATAGGAAAATAAACCAAGAAGGTGCCCTCCCATCTCGAAGCTAGGAGTTCCCTTGTACGTCCTCGAGTATGTACATCAGCAGGACTGAATGCCGCAGATACTACGTCCACTTCTGTTTTGGAGCGAGTGTTTTCAACAAGGCAAACCAGAGGACTTTTGGTATAAACAACTTACGTGCTGATGTGAACTTCTTTTGGACTACATCGTGTAAGACTCCTGCTCAGGGCTCTTTATTCATATTGTCCATACGGCTGCGGTGCGTGAGTACAGAACTCCTTTTGCAGTCAAACATTGTCGTGATTTAGACATCGCCAACTTTAAGGAACAAAATAAGAATGTTGCAAAATCAAGAGATGTAATGTAATCCGTAACCAGGGCATAATATTTCCTACACGACTCTGTGTGAAAACTTACACAAATCCTTGCATTTACATTTTAATTGGGAGTCCACTTTCTAGTCCATTTGGTGGAAAGTTACTAAACACCAAAATGTGAAACAATGGATTTTAAAACAATTACAGTCGAAAAAAAATGGTTTTTAATACAACGTTAAAGTTATAAATATGTATTCCACTATCCACTTTGGGAACAATACCAGGATTTTGCGTAACCGTACTCTGAAACATTTCAGGGGGCGTTCTGCAAGTAGATCTGAACTTAGTACACGATTAACACAATCGAGCTAACACGTATAATTGCAGACTTTGGTCAGAAATGACCCTCAGAGTTCAATTCAACAGGATTTTCATGACATAAATAAGTTACTCTACACTCTGTCTTCTCGTCGCTGTTCATAGTTGGCCTTTATTTTGTCGAAATTGGCAAAGAAATGATATAAACCGTTAACGTAAACGTGGAGCGCTACTACAGCATGCTAGCAAAACTTGAATCATAACTGAGGAATCATAATATGGATAACAATCTAAATAAAAGATGGCGCTCCAACCCAGCTTTACAACCCTGCAAAACGATTACGCAGTTTTTCGCAGATAATGCTGTACGTTGGAGAATGTCAGTCTTTCTCTTCAATATTTGGTAAACCCCATTGTTTCCCAACAATATTTTCCTATCTGTAAAAATACAGCGGTATATTTAAACTCACTTTTGAGACACACATCAGTGTAAATTACGGGAGTAGGTATATTTACGTGTTCTAGCACAACTTGGCGCACCTTCACCAAATTCCGTATATTTATAATTAAATAACCGATCCTAGTTTATAACCAGTCTTTAAAGTATAAATAGCTGAATCTAATCCAGTTTTTCTAAAATCAGTTTTTATATATACAAATAGCAGTAAAATAAAGTACCGATTTTAGTCAATACTAAAAATGCGACTTTGCGCACATCATAGTTTTTTGTATGTTTTGTATGAATTATTTAGGTTGAACCAACTAAATTATTTTAAAATGTAAATTGTTAGTAAAAATATATTAAATTTTTATTATATCTAATTTGATCAAATTGTTTAAAAACAAATTAATCACCAATTAGATTATAGATTTTAGTATAGAATTCCAGGTCTTAAAGTAATATTTTTTAACTACTTTCGTTGAAAAAATTATAGAACATGAAATTCATTGCTATTTTTTCAGCTTTTTCATTCCTGTGTATTTCAATTTAATTTCTCCTGTTTCAAAAAATGAAAATCCCATTCAGTAATTAATTTCAAATATTTATCTGGTTAAGTAATTTTAAGTGTTATCAAGTTCCACACAAAATTTTTGTCCATGTTTCGTATTGAAATATTCACAACCAGTGACATATGAAACGTCTTGTTCTAGCTCATACGTTTAAACAAATTAATCTTTTTATCATGGTTGAGCTTCTTAAGTAGGTTTTCTAAGTTGTCCATTTATATAGCAACGTTTATGAAAAACATTTTTTTTTATTTCTATGTTTAGACCAAAATATTTTTTTCTAATCAATTTTTTTCTTATAAATGGAGAACCATAAACACCAAAATAAAAATGAAATGCAATCTAAAGTGAAAGAATTAGAAAATCACAATGGTAATATTTTACTCAATATGGTTTTAATAACCATCTTATTTATGAAAATACATATAGAAATTTTAAATTACAAGACCTGCATAACTTATTATAAACATTATATAAACATTCCATTGTTGATTACCTTAAAAGAAAGAACCCATTTTATATAATTGAACGGGGATTATTTGTAGAGATCAAAAATTATTGTGGAGTGACCAGCAGGATTAATTTTATGTCTACATTTATACAGACAAGTCAACACTTTTAGATCTAGCAAGGCCTGTGTCCCTTTATTTTTCCTTTTCTAAAATCAGTAGTACCAATACAAAACATGACTAGAATGAAACAAAGATAAACATTATACAAACACAGAGTAAGTAAAACATGGAACATTTTCCACTTTTATTTATTCTGCAACATCCTCCCTTCCCTGGGCGATCTCCAGAGGAACGACCAGCTAGGACAGGACGTGTGATTGCGTTGCCATCTGCAGTGCGTAGCACAATTGTCCTTACATTTCCATCCCTTCCACGACGGAGGTCTTCTATACGCTCTTTCTTCCATGTTTGGCATGGCGCACCTCTTCGTGGATCAAGGCGATGTCTTTAATTTTGAGCTGAGGTGAGTTCTTATCAGGTTGACGAATTCGTGAAAACTTCTAAGTTCTGTCAAATACTCCTTCGACCAGCGCTTCCACAGGTCATCTGCTAGTTTCTGGTGAAGTATGAATTATTTTGTTAAATTGTCCTTCACCTCAGGCTCAGCTCCACTAGGTATTGTGGTTAACCTTTGACCACAAAGAAAATGTGATGGTGTCAATGGCTGTGATTCTGCACTATCTGATTTTGATATTGGTCTTGAGTTAAGGGCTGCTTCAGTCATGATGAGAACTGTATTCATTCCTTCTTCTGTCACTTGGGCTCGACCCAATACCTTTCTCAGACAGCGTTTCACAGTTCCTATCATCCTCTCCCAACAGCCTCCCCACCAAGCAGCCCTCGGAGCAATGAACTTCCAAGTGATGTTGTTTTCTGCAAGATATTGCTTGGTTTTTGAAGCTGCGAGAGTGTTCCATAACTCAGTTAAATCTCTGTTTGAAGCATGGAAAGTCTGGGCGTTGTCAGAATAAATACTATGAGGCAAACCGCGTCTCCCGGCAAATCGCTGGAGTGCAGAGATGAAACTATCTGTGGCCATAGAAGTGCAGAGCTCTAAGTGGACTGCAGGTTGCGCAGGTGAACAGCGTAATATAAGCTTTCTTAACTTCGCTTCCCACCTTAATGTATACAGGTCCAGCAAAATCAATTCCCGTTACTTTGAAAGGTTTCAGTGATGTCACTCTGTCACTAGGAAGAGGAGCTTCAACTGCTTGTGCAAATGGGGCTTTTGCAAGTTTGCAAGGAAGACACTTTCCTAGTGTCCTTTTTATAGTTTGGCGGGCACGGAGAATCCAAAATTCGTCTCTAAGCTCGGATAGAACAATCCGAACACCCATATGATGAAGTCTGGTATGTGTGTTTTGGATCAATAAGTGAACAAAGTGGTGCTGCCCATCGAGTAGTATGGGATGACGTTGTGTTGGAGACAGGCTGTTGGCAAATTGCAAGCGTCCACCAAGATGAATTACTCCATTCTTTATGAAAGGGTTGAAACGTGCAATTTTAGATTTCTTGGGCAGTGGCTGATTGTGCTGGAGTGCGTGAAGTTCATCCGGAAAAGATTCTCTTGGCACAGTTTTAATCCAATGAATCCGTGTAGTAGAAAATTCCGATGCAGTGAGTTCTCCAGCAGTTCTGTTCTGTGTACGTGTGTTCCGTATGAACCGTAGAGTCCATGCTGTTATGCGCAATAGTTTGATGTAAGAACTGTACCTTCCAGCGTTAATAGGAGACTCAATAGTGTTTGTCAATACTTGTCGACTTGTTTTCCGTATTTCAGGAAGTGTGATTTTGGAGACCTTATTTCGAGGCCACGAATCGAAATGGTTCTTGAGCCATAGTGGACCACTCCACCACAACGTAGACTGAAGTAATGCTGTGGCAGTAATTCCCCGAGATAAAAGATCTGCTGGGTTTTCTTGTCCAGGACAGTGTCTACACTGTGCCGGTGAAATAGTGGACTGAATTTCCGTAACACGGTTGCAGACGAAGGTTTTCCACCGATTTGCGTCGCTGCGAATCCATCCTAGAGTGACCATGGAATCATTCCGTAGTGTCGCCTTAGTGACGTCATACCCTGTGGAATGGCAGAAGTATTTTAAAAGTCGGACACATATCAACGATGCCAGTAATTCAAGACGTGGAAGTGTCTCTTTTTTAATGGGAGACAATCTAGTCTTGCTGCAAGCTAAATGGACTAAAGCGTTAGTCTCATATTCTGTCCTGACATACAGTACTGCACCATAGGCCCTCTCTGATGCGTCGCAGAACACGTGGACCTGTGAAGTTTCAGGCATCCAGCTGGATATACCAATCCATCGTGGGATCGTAATGTTTGAGAGGTTAGGAAGACTTGAAATCCAGGTGTGCTATTTACATGTGATGTCATGAGGTAGAATCTCATCCCAATCTATTCCCATCAACCATATGTCTTGGAACAGAATTTTACCTTCTACTGAAACTGGCGAAAGTATTCCAAGCGGGTCATAAAATCTTGAGATTGTTCTCAGCATTTGTCGTTTAGTGGCTGGTTCTGTTAGCAAGTCAGAGATATCTTGGTGGTGAAAGAATAGGGTATCTGACTCTGTGTTCCAGTTTACCCCTAGGACTCCAGTTTCTTTCTTTATTTCGCGTCCCTCAGCTCTCCATATGTTATTCAGTACTTCAGAATTAGTATCCCATTTAGCCAATGACATTTTAATTTGTTTCAGTAAGCCAGTCAACTCGTAGTACAAAGTCACTGCTTGATTGTCATGTTCAACGCTGACAGCAATATCGTCCATGAAGGTACTGCTTTCCAGAATTTTTGCTGCCAGTGGAAATTTATCGTGAGACTTAGAAGCGAGTTCTCGTAGAGTAGCTGACAGTAGAAAGGGACTGCATGTGAGACCGAATGGCAAGCGCGTGAATCTATGTGATAACATCTTCGGTCGTTCTCCAAGATCCATTTTCTTCTGTGATCCGAAACCATAGGAACCTTGTGAGGTCTCGATCTTTTTTTGTCCAAGCTCAGTTGCAAGAAGGCTTGCGTTACATCTCCAATTAAGGCCTTTCGGTGCAGACGAAAACGAAGTAATGTTGACAATTTCTGGTAATAAATTGGGGCCAGGTTCAAGGGCATCGTTGAGAGATGGAAAGTTACTTGCGTGTGATGATGCGTCAAACACCATTCTCCATTTGATTTCACCTAGTTTTTCCTTTTTAACACCATGATGGAGCAAGTAGTATGTATTGTAAGAATTGCAATCTACTGTAGTTTCTATGTGGCCATTATGAATGTGGTCTAACATCTGTGAGTAATACATCTCCTGGAATGAAGTGTTATTTGCAAGTTTTTTCTGCAGACTGACAAAACGTTTCTCAGCATTGCTTTTGTTAGAGGGTAAAACATCATCCCCCTTTCTAGGCAATGAAACCACTCTCCTCCCGTCCTCCATTTGAAAATTATCGTGAAACTCCTGTAAGATGGTAGCATCTTTGGTTGTAAGTGTCCTCTCATGCTGATCTTGAATTCCTAACGTTTCTAAATCCCAGAAGTGTCTCGCGTCATGTTCTGGAGGCAATTGTGCGCTTGAGTGAATAAAGTTAACAGTTACATGGTTAACTGAAACTCCGGATCTACTTCCACTAAGAATCCAGCCAAAATGAAATGGAAGAAGAACCAATGTACTTGATAAACGTGTAGGCTGATCATGTTTCATCACCTTCCAGTACTGGCCTCCTCATATCAGAACCTCAATAGGTGGGTTGTGTTCCTCTACTTTAGGATCTGCAAGTTGTATTTTAGGAACACGTGACAATGCTAGGTGGTCTTGTGATACTGTCGGATGTGGTGAATATGTATTATCACTTTCAAATGCAGACAAGTTTAGTTTCAATTTTGTGGAGACTCCGCTGACGACGAATTTGAGTAGCCTGCGCTTAAAGTGTGCAGTTTTCGCTGATTCAAAGGCCGTAACTGCCAGGTCTGTATACAGCGTGTTCGTTTTCTTATTCCAGTTGGACCTGCCACTAAGATCTGTGCTGTTTGCAGGTAAGTGAAACTAGAACGATCAGTATCAATCTTGAGTGATGTCGAAGTCGTGGAAGCAGTAAGTTAAGGACTGCTCTGTTCTGTGCAAATGGCTCGATGTTGACTTTTCTTGCATTTTGAACACGTAGCTTTACTCCTTTTGTTACATTGTTGTACAATGTGGCCGCAATTCAGGCATAAGAAGCACCGGTTACTGGTTTTTAGTTTCTGAGTCCTTTCGTGAACGTCTATAATCTCTTGACAATCTTGTGCCCAATGGCATCGTTTTTCACAAAAGATTCAATAAGGGTCTAGAATTCCTTTAGATTTTCTGGTGTTTTTGGAATGGACGTAAAGTGTTGCTGCTGTTGGTATGGTACTGCTCATTTGTGACATATCACCGCGGACCTTCTGACTTATTAGTGCTCCGTTTACCTCGTCACTCAGGAACTGCATAAGTTTAAGAATATCACCCTCGGATATTCTCTCTCTCTCTCTCTCTCTCTCTCTCTCTCGGCGTGAATAATCCAGCGTCGACAGATGTCTTCGGGGAAGGCGCGAAGTATTTTTGGTGCAAGAACTCGTCCGTATCCATTGATGTCCTCACCTAACGCCCGAAGTGCGTGAATCCTCCGATTACACTCGATAAATGTTGTGTTGAGTTTCTCAGGAGACGTGAAGCGGCTAGGTTTTAATTCTTCCAGGTAGTCAAGATGAGCCTGAATTATTCTACTCTTGTCCCCATACCGATCTCTTAAATATTTTCTTCGTCTCTTCGTAAGTAGAGGCTATGATTGCAATGCCGTCTACCAGTGCTCTAGGTTCCCCTTCGAGATACTCTCGAAAGAAAACATGTTTGTTAATCGTCGAAAGAGACGTGTCTCTACCTACAGAAGCCTCGAACTGCTCCCAGAAGCGCATCCAGTTTTCGATGTCCACTGAAAACGATTCTAATTTGATAGGCGGTAGTTTGACTGTGAGAAATCGATGGTACGGGAGCTGCCGTGGAAACTGTGGATGTGGTGTTGGATCCTAAGTCTTTGGAATCTGTTAGAGTGGAGTTGTAGTTCACAATCCCTCGTGAGGCCTTCTGTATTGCTCGCTTGGCAGTGTCAATATACTCCTCGCAAGTGGTTACGTCTGTGTCATATTCTTCATCAGTGAAGAGATCGTGAATTTCGTCATCGAACTTGAGTAATCGTTCCAATGTGTCTGACAAGCGATTTTTATGATGCTCATAATCCTCTGTCGTATTTTCTGTGTAAGAGTTGATTAAGTTTGCGAATTTTGTGATATTATTTCGTTCGCGGGTGCGTTTTCGTTTAAGGTTGCGCAACGCCACTGCTGGATCGCAATCGGTCATATTTAATTTGAAGAGTTAACGCAATGTGACACCTTAAATAATATTTAGCACGTTTCACAAATTCTTTCCCTGTAAAATGCTTTATCGAAAATTGTTATGCGTTGAGCGGCGTTTGTTTTGCAAGAATGCTCGTTTCGTCTTCAGTATTATTTTTCCTTCCCTGAGTGTAGGAAGAAGTGTAGGTCACACAATTATTAATAAACAGAAATAATACTACTCACAGTTACTCCTTGTTCCAGGGTTACGGCACCAATATTTTGTGGAGTGACCAGTAGAGGATTAATTTTATGTCTACATTTATACAGACAAGTCAACACTTTTAGATCCAGCAAGGCATGTGTCCCTTTATTTTTACTTTTCTAAAATCAGTAGTACCAATACAAAACATGACAAGAATGAAACAAAGGAAGATAAATATTATACAAACACAAAGAATAAGTAAAACATGGAACATTTTCCACTTTTATTCATTCTGCAACAACTATCCAAAGATTTTATAAGAGAATTTCAAGATAAAGTTGATTGGTTTTTTATTTCTCAATATCAAAAAATATCTATTAGAATTTCAAGATAAACTTGATTGGGAATTTATATCATACTCTCAAACTTTATCTGAAGATTTTATACGAGAATTTCAAGACAAAGCTGATTGGTATATTATTCTTCAATATCAAAAAGTAACTGACAATTTTAAAAAAGGATTTCAAGATATAATTTTCAAAGCAAAGGAATATGAAGAATTATTCATTTGTTCAGATTGTCTATAAAGGTAAAAAATTACGTGACACTTATAAATTCCTTGCAAAACTCTTCATATTTTCAATTAAACCTTCATGTGTGTTAATGCATTCTATTCCAAATATAGACAAACTATTTTTACCAGATTTAACTAAATTGTTTGTAAATTCGTTATACTCGAAGCATGTGTTGTCTTCAAAAAAGTACATCATTCCATTAATGTATTTAAAAGCTGATTCCATTGCAGTTGGTACTCTAGAAAATCGTTTATTTACTAATCCGTAATATTTAGCTTTAAAAGTGCATTCGTCAATTTATATGTAATAATCATCGCTAAAACATAAGTTTGACCTGTATACGAATTGTACATCGGATCAATTTTTACGTTAATGTATAGGCCAAATCAGAAAAAGATTTAGGATGACCAGATACTAGATTTAGACTTGGATATTCGACCATGTATATTTGCTTTTCTATGATTAACACTACTTCTCCATTTGGCCTTTGGTATGTGATTATTCTCTCGAAATCTTGAGGTAAGAAATGTAGCCAATCACGTATTAGTTGCGGTTTGTTGTTATAAGTTTGTTCTTGTAAATCATAGATCCAAAACCACTTATATTAAAATATATAAATTGATTGGTTATTAGAAAAGTGTGAACGTCTTTCAACTCGCATAAGTTTGGTTTTATATCATCTACTGAAGTATTTACTGTAGGTTGTGTTACTGGAACAATTGAAGGAAGTCCATAAAGAGTTTGTATTCCTAAAATATCATCATGATGTAAATCAATAACATCGCTTGTATAATATGGATACATAACAGCACCTTTTTCATTACTATGGGGTAATCCCAAAGAATGCCCGATTTCTTGGATTAAAACTGAAAATAAGTTAGTTTTTTCGCTTGGACTCCATTTATCCATTTTAAATACCATTTTTCACCAGCATCTATATGAATTTCCTCTAAAGAATTATCATGTTCTGGATGAAATGCATGAGCAGCACTGCCACCAATACCATCAAATTTACTAGTACAGTATCCATATTTTTTTCTGCAACTTATGATGTAAACGTTAATTTAAAACCAGACATTCTAATTTAAAATAATGTTCAAAAGTCAAGCTACTCTAACGCTCCCATACTTTAAATGCAGAATCGGTAACATCTGTTATAGTTTCATTTGCAGCTACGTAATGCCAACTTAAATGTTTTGTTTTCCATTTGTGTAAAGACGCTGAGAATACGGAAGGATTATCCATGTTTCCATATCTTTTGGAATTAACCAAAGTTAATACTTCAGAATTAAGTGAACCACGTTGTTAGATTAAAATATTCTTAAAACAATAAAATTGCATCTGTAAGACTTTTTTCGTCGATTCTTTTAAGTTCCTGTTCTTCCACACTAAGGTGGAAGATGTGTAATAACATTTAGTTTGATTAGCATTTGTAAATACAATATAGTACAATAAAGTGGTAATTATATCGATTCTCATTTAATACATTTAAATTTACTCTGTGGCCTTCTTCAAACTTAGATCGATAGTGATTGTTTTTTCTCCACCCATAATAACGTAAATTGTTGTTAGCTGGGACATTAGCATCAAATTCTAAACTATTTATTAGTTGATTCTTATCTGCATATGTAATATTTTTTTCTAATTGTCATGTCCATAACTGCCATGAATTGTCAAATTGAACAAATTCATCTACGTTCCATCTAACACATTTGTTTCCTGCCCATCTTTCAGCTAATGAAGCTTACATCATATGCTAATTGATAACAATGGTTCATAATTTTCAATTTTTGCCGTTCTATCGGAAATTCTTCATTTCTAGAATTTTTGAAAGACCATTTTTCAAGCTGACAATGATCATTTTAACTAGAATCTATTTTCTGATCGTTTGGCCTATTAGTTTGAAAACGCGTGATACAGATATCAGGATTATCGAATTGTAAATTGTTGAAAGATGTAACATTTATGTTGATGCTTTTTCCGGTAAAATTATGTTCTTCCATAACGCTGCAAACGAAAAAGTTAAATTTCAATTTTGGATTTTTTAGAAGTTTTTGTTTCTGAATTAAAACATAACCTGGTTGATGTCCTATGATTGGAACTTTGATTTTAAATTCTTTTATGACAATTTTAGCTTCATGTGGAGCAGCTTTATCGACTGATCCATCAGCTTTCAATGTGCCCTATCTGTTAAAACAAGAATCATTAGCTGCTCTCTCGAATGAAACAGCTAAACCTAAGTTACACAATGGTTGTTTATTATATCTAAAGAAGTTAAATATAAATTCTAGTGGATACGATACTTCATAAATTCGAGCAGCTTCATAATTAGGTTTCCTGTCATTAATAAAACCAGCACCTTTATATAAATCCATGTCGGTTTTTGAAACAAATAAATCAATAGGCACATCGCTTATTAAACCAGGTTGATCCACCTTTTCTACAATTTGACCAAAGCTTTTAAGATATGCTTTGTTAAACATACGTGGAAAGAAATTATTTACTAGTTTGATGTTATCTTCAACATTAAATTCACCATTTGAAGCCTTTCCACGTGGCTCAAGCTGCATGTAAGCAGCAATGTTTAGATCTTTGTCTAAACTACTGAGTGTTTTGTTTAAATGACTCAATTCAAATGATCTCGTTTGGTATTGTTCGCTGCTTTTGATGTCCATTTAATGATAACAAATTAACGAATTCGTAAAACTATTTCAATTTTAGAACCACCAAAGTCGATCAATTTCCATTTTCGTCTGGGATAGAAATTTTAATATCTCTAACTGAATCAAGATGATGAATAGGCAACTCGTAAGGATTTGCTGGCTCATAAATTATGATCTTTAAAGGGTACATTAGGTTTAAATTTGGCAATAAGATCACTGTGTTTGTGTTGATGATGATTATTATATTTGGTGATGAATCCAGCATTCGAAACTAAATTACTTTCAACGTTAATGGTGTTAAAAGGTACAAAATTAGGTGAATCATCTACTGTTTTTGTTTCGCCAGGTTTAAGAACAGGATTCATATAAAATCCTAACAACTTCCCAACATTTGTGAAATCCAAATCTTGGTTTCCTTTGTTAGTAATCGTGATTCTATCTAACTTTATTTGGTTTTATTTCCAATGTTAGTATTTTATTTAGTTTTGCCATCAAGCCATTAAATGTATATTGTCGTTTTTCGAATAGGATATTTTCAAAGACACAATCATTAAGGTTTGGTGTTAGAAAAGTAGCATAAAAACTTGCAAAGAGATATGTTCATTGTCTATAGTAATAGGTTTAGAAAGTGTCAGATGTAACTCCGAACTTGTTCCTTCTAATGAAATATACATTAAGAGAATGTTTGTCCTTTTATAAATGGTTGACAGACAAAGTAGTCTTCAGGCTACACCTGAAACTGATTGGGAAATAACATATATACCAGAAGATAGACATGAAGAATTTGGAATAACTGGTGAGCTATTACCCACAACTATTAGAGGATTAATAGTGGCAGCATTAGGATGTGGAAAAACAGTTTTAACTAATGATAATTTTATTCTTAAAACGGTTGGATAGATGTCTATCATTACTATATTTTATGTAAGACTTTATATCAGAAGAAATAGACAATTACAGAAAATATTTAAAGATATTGAAAATGAAACAGGAAAATGCTTTGCAACATTTATAGATAAAGAAGGTTACATAATACCATTGGATCAAATGAAGGACAACTCTTTTGTTGTTATAGACGATTGGATTTTAGAACCAAGACATAGTAAGAGAAATATATTTTAGAGGAAGGCATAAGGGAATTAGCGTGCTTTGCTTAGGTCAAACATACTACAATGCCAAAGCAGCTCATAAGAGATAATTCCAATGTTGGGTGTTTATATAAACAAGAGAATAATAATCTTGAACATGCTTACGATGAGTTTGTTGGAGCAGATATGACTTTAGATAAATTTAAAGAACTGTGGAATATGTGCTGGAAAGAAGGATTTGGCTTTTATCACTATCGATATGACATCAACACCTAATGATGGTAAATGGCGCAAACAAATAAAAGATTTTATAAAATTAACGTAAATTTTCACGTCAAACATAGGTAAGTTTGTACCAAAAACGTACATCAAATGTCAAACGTAGCTTCAAACATAACGTCAAAATATGAAAGCTATATATTTTTGTCTATAAATGAGACAATTGCCAAAAGATTCAAAAGAACGTCTTAAATTAAGACAACAACTAATAGAAGAATTCAAGCAATGGAAAAGGCAAACCAGAATGTTACATGAATTAAATAAGAAAAAATATCAGCCCATTATAGATGCCATCACAGGAAATAACGAATTACACTCATTAGTCGAAAAAAATAAAAACATTATGAACGCGTTAATTCCACTTGCTAAACAACCATCATTACAATATCAAGATAAAGAAGTTTTCATACTTCAACCAAAAGCAATTGCAAACTATAGTACTATTCATATTGGTCAGAAATTGGGAAGACACCTAAATGAGAACTGATAAACCAGTATTCGAAATTAGAGCTCATGGATCTAAGTTGTACATCGGAAATTCAGAAATAACACCTAATGGAGATAATATTATTGTTGAAGGAAAAACATACGAAGGAACTGATGGTTTGCTCACTTTGCTTACTAAGAAACAGGGTATTTCAGATAGTTAAAGCAGATGATTATTTAAGCTATCAAGAAATGCTTATAAAATCCAATGCAATTTTTCAAAATATGATCCATCAACTAGAAAACCGAAATCTAGTTCTGGTACGAAGTATGAAACGTATATAAAACCAACATGGGATAAATTAACTGGAAAAGTTAGGTCTAACTCATATCTTTCTTCACCTAAATCAAATTCACCCATTTCTTCATTTAGAGTTGGTAAAGGAGTTATAGAAACGTACAGAGGAAAACAAAAAGAATACATACTATTGAATAACATCAGTCAACTTTTAAGTCGTATTGGTGTTCTTGATGGTGCATGGAAAGCTGGTAATCACAGCCCAGAAATTAGGAACGAAATAGCAAGTATTTGACTTGTTACTTGAGCAATTGAATAAAATTGTTACGAATGTGGAAACAAATCCAAATGCTGCATATATACTTGGATCTTTAATTAGATGTGTACCAAAAAGCATTTTAGGTGGAAGGTATGGTTCAGGTTTCTCTAACAAAATGTTGAACTCGGGAATAATGCCAGAAATGCACATGTATAACTTTACAAGAAGAAAAAAGTATAGTTACTGCGGTCCTGGAACTAAACTAGACGAACGATTAGCAAGAGGTGACGAACCAATCAACAAATTGGATGCTGCATGTTTAAATCTCGATATATTCTATAGAGATAACAAAGATTTAGAATCAAGACATGCTGCAGATAAAGAATTGCAATTAGCACCTAAAGACATTTAACATGATTCTGATACACCATTAAGTGATAAATTTGATGCTGCACTAGTAAGAGGAGCAATGTGGACAAAATGTAAATTAGGATTTGGAATGATTGAACGAAAAAATAGGCACACCTATTGTCTATAAAATTCATAAATTTTTCTTTCATAAATGCTGCTACCAGCGTTACTTATCATTGAAAATTTTCTGAGAAGATTCAAAAAAGGAAGTGATATTCATTATGGTGAATCCATCTTTCCACTATCTACAATTATACAGACAATTCTTAAAATAAGAGAACTCATAGAAGCCAAGAAGCCTATACCTGTTAAAGTAGGAAATGGTGTGACATTGAGCGAATTCAACAAAGCAGTCAATACTTTTAAAAAAGCAGAACTAGGTGGTTCAATTAAAATAAAATATGGCGGCCTCATATTTACGATTCCTATGCTTCTTGGTGCTTTAGCAGGTGTAGGTTCTCTTGCAGGTGGAAGCGCTGCTGTTGGTAAAACAGTTCTCGATAACAAGAAGAATCAAAAGGAACTTGAAGAGCAAAAACGTCATAATTTGGCTACGGAAATGAAGGTTGCCTCACGAATGTGTATTGAAAAAAATTCGAGAAAGATAATGTCTCGCCTTTGAGTAATATAGATATTATGAATTACGTTAAAAGATTAAACATTAAACATTTTAGAGACATATTCATGTCAGATACACTTCCATCGAAACCAAAAGATATAGAATGTGGAGTAGTTAATTTTGAAGATAATTCTAGTATAGGAAAACATTGGATATGTTATTGGAAACAGGGTGCAATTGCTTATGTTTTTGACTCTTTTGGAAACGGATTGCCAAAATCTTTAAGTATTTAAAGGGAAATAGTATCAACTTTTTAAAATTTGTTAGAGGAGACACTGTGCAACAAACTTTACAGGTTATTTGTGGTCATCTTTTTATTACAGTTCTTAAACTACTTTCGGATGGATATTCATTTCCTGTTATTATTAGGGGCCGCGCCGTGGCCGAGTGGTTAGACCACTAGCCTCTCACCTAGACGGCCGGGGTTCGATCCCAAGCGACCGAATGTGAGATTTGTGGTGGACAAAGCGGCGCTGGGGCGGGTTTTCTCCGGGTACTCCGGTTTCCCCCGCCATCGCATTCCACCGGTGCTCCATCATCATTCATGTATCATCAGTGTCACCGCCTGCGATGCCATTAGTAGTTAAAGCGGGCGTTAAACACTACCAAAAAAAATTCCTGTTATTCGAAGCTTACTAAAACTATACCCAAGCATAGAAACGTTATTTTAAATATTTATAAATGGGAATAAACATTTATGGAAATTCATCCACAACGAATAATATTGATATTGATATAGACACGCTTAAAAATGATTTGCTAGCCGAACTTAAAAATATCACAATGGCTGAAGCTAAAATTAAGGCTGACATTCTAGGAACACTTAATCAAAAAACAAAACAAACTCAGAACATTGTAATGAATAAGTTGTTAAAGAAATTAAAGTAGTTAGATAGCACATTAGAAAATGCTGTAAAGAAAACCGTGGAAGAAATGATAAATATTAAAACGGATGAGGATAAGATCAAATATTTGCAGGATGAACTCGTAGAAATGAAAGCAGAAGTATACAATGTAAAACTAAAAGGAAGGAGGAATTACTTAAGGAATTAAACCTATTAGCAACTAAGACAAATCAAGAAATGATAAACCAGATAGATGCTAAAACGAAAAACATTCACAACGAGTTTACGATAACATTCAATATGTTCAACATTACAAACAATTACATCTCATTCAAAAATTGAAGATTCGTCAAAAATAAAGATGGTGCGGATCACTATGATGCTGCAACAAAAGGTCAGTTAGATAAAGCAATCGAAGAAGTGAAAACTTTATAGAGACCAAAGAGAACCACTAGTGACGAAGAATGACATTTTGAAGGTAAACGTCTGACCAGTGTTCATTCACCGTATGAAAAATATGCAGTAAACCTTAGTTATCTAGAAAATAACGTAATTGGCATAATATCTTTGTAGTATTAAAGGGTAATGTTTTTCAATTTAACGGTGTGGACTTTTGTCCCATTTTTAACCATTTTAGGGTAGTTCGAATAGATTCCAACAGTAAAGAAAATTATCTGATTAGAAAAAGCAGAAATAGACACAATTTAACTGTACCATTTACTGTTCGACCTGATGAAAACTTATATTTCGTTAAATATTCGGAATCCAGCACAGAATTTATTTTTGTTGGTGGATCTGCATTTCCCGTTATTCAAGAAGAATACAAAGTGTTCATAAATCTTTATGTTCAATATTGCAAGGTTTGATAATTTTGCGTCTTATAAATGGGTTGGAAAACTACTATTATCACATGTTTTTATGGAACACATGAGCTAATAAGAATAATTATCAGAGCATTACGCAGGAAACGTAAGAACGCAGAATGATTTGTATTATATTCTTCTTGAAATTTTATTGTATTAAATTACTGCTACATATTGTCTAAAGTGCAAAACTCAAACTGATAACATCAACTCTGTTGATAAAATATCTAAAAATGGAAAACCATACACATTACCCAACTGTGTTAAACGTGGAACAAAAAAAAATCTACGTTTAGAAAAAAAAACGTAGACGCAGTTCGAGACAACTGGTCTGTTGACATGGCGCAAGGTATTAATCCTGAATCTGGAAGAAATGAAATTATAGATGAATTGCATAAGTCAGCTAGAAGAAATTATGCGAAACTCAAGGTAATAACATATGATATTGATGATTTATGGCAAGCTGATTTGGTAGAAATGAACTCTGGTAATCTTAAAGGTGATTCTAAAATGAATAAAGGATATAAGTTTATCATGATAATCATTGATGTATTTTCTAAATAAGCTTGGGCTATACCAATAAAGAGCAAAAGTGGTAAAGGTGTTTCAAATGCTTTTAAAAATATTTTCAAACAAACAGGTCGTATTCCTAAAAATTTGCAAACTGATAAAGCTAAAGAATTCTAAAACAAAGAATTTAGAGTTAATGAAGGAGCATAATATTAATCACTATTGAACTTATACAAATGTTAAGGCATCTGTTGTTGAACGTTTCAACAGAACATTAAAAGAAAAATTGCCTTGTATGGAAATAGTTTTCCATACAAGGCAATTATAAATGGATCAATATATTTAAAAACTTAGTTAACGTCTATAATAATGTATATCACACCACTATCAAAATGAAGCCTGTTAAAGTTAACTCAAAAATTAAGAGTATAATATTAAGATGTATATCAAACGAGTTTAACTAAACAAAGGAAACCAAAATACAAAGTAGGTGATAAAGCTCGTGTTAGTACGATTAAAGGTATTTTTGAAAAAGGCTATACAGCAAATTGGTCAACAAAATTTTTTAAAGTAAATTAAATAATGTATGCTGATCTACTTAGGTATAAATTGAAAGATTCAAATAATGAAATAATTAAAGGTAATTATTATGAGGAAGAATTACAGAAAAAAAAATTCCAAATATACATCTTGTTGAAAAAGTCTTAAAAAAGAAAGACAAGTTTTATGTAAAATGGCTTGGTTATGATAAATCACATAATAGTTGGATTGATAAAAATAGCATTATTGTTTAATGTTCTATTTTATTATTCATCATTTCTCTTATTAGAATATCTTCATTTAAACTTGTTTCAAAATGATTTCCTTGAGAAATTATTGGTAATCTTTCCTTCATTAGATTATATAGATTGATGGAGTTTGGGTATCTAATTCTTAAAATTATTTCCATTTCTGGATAATGTTCTTGTAATTCATTTAGTCTTGAATTTTGAGAAATATTTTGAGTTCCTATAACATAATAAGGCTATTCCCACATATCATTTTTCATTCATTGTGTTTGTCTCGATTGGTTGGAGGAGTTGCATGATTCTCAATAATTTTATTTTTATTCTCAATAATTTCATTTTTATTCTCAATAATTTCATTTTTGTTCTCAATAATTTCATTTTTGTTCTCAACAATTTCGTTTTTGTTCTCAACAATTTCGTTTTTGTTCTCAACAATTTCGTTTTTGTTCTCAACAATTTCGTTTTTGTTCTCAACAATTTCGTTTTTGTTCTCAACAATTTCGTTTTTGTTCTCAACAATTTCGTGTTTGTTCTCAACAATTTCGTGTTTGTTCTCAAAAATTTCGTGTTTGTTCTCAAAAATTTCGTGTTTGTTCTCAAAAATTTCGTGTTTGTTCTCAACAATTTCATCCTTCGCTTGAATTATTTCTCTGACACATTGATCATAATTCTGTTACAATTTCTCATACTTTCAACTTCATTTTCTAAATAATTAATTTTATTTTGTAGTTTATATTCACCATCGTCTCTAATTTATTGTAAGACTCTTTCATAAACCCAATCTTGAAAATCTTCCGCCAAAGACATTTTTGAATGCATAACTGATATATACCAGGTTCAGTAATAAATTTCGTTATTTTTTGAACATATTTAGATAGCGTCATTTTACTGCTACCTAAATTTTCATGTTTTACAATATTTCTATTTAATATGGTCTTTTATAGCATCTCGAGGTCGTTTATATCCTAATAAATCAGCAACTTGATTTGCATAAAACCACAGCTTATTTTCTTCATCTGTAATTATAATCAGTTGTTTGGCAGACAAGTTTGTTTTGTATATCAATAATGCTTTCCATTTATATGTCAACATTTTAAATAGATTTTTTTATTCTATTTAATATCAGTTTTATTGCTTTGCTTTAAAATGGCCCCAAGGCAATGTATCAATTCCGTTTTAACATATGTATATTTTATTATCGTGAGGACTCAATGCTATTTATTGACCTCAACAGTATATATTTTATGTTTATATGATCGAATTAGATTCGTTTTTCTATACTGTTCTGTCTTTTTAAACAAACAATTCTTATAATCATCCATACTTATTTGGTGTTTAGCTACACATTTCTTAACACCTTTAGATTTCTTTTCTATTTTATCGTCAACTTTATAAGCATACATTTTTGCTCTCAAACCGGAGAATTCTTACATTATTTTTCCATTACGTTCGTCTTTCAGTTTGTCCCAAACTTTTGTTTATTTGCGGCACATTGTAGATATTATCTTTTGGGTAATCGCTAGTATGAAAATAATCAATCATTGACTTAATATCTTCACAGAAATCTTCTGTTCTTATGTTATAGATGATACTGTCAGTATCTTGATAGCATAGTTCAATGTGTTCTCCCTATTTTAGTTTCATTACATTGTAATGAAAATCATACATCAATTCTTTGGATAAATAAAGTAAACTCATTCCAATATAAATGGGTTTATTAAACATTATTTTTGTTTTGTTCATATGAATTCCAGCAAGATGCTTATTAAATATCGTTCTTCCTTTGAAGTTTGGTTTGGCTTTCAATTTATCACATTTATTACCATCTGAAACTAATTTTGTCTACTCTGTTTCTAATATTCTCCATAGTCTTTCCAAACACGCTGTTGTTCATCACTTTGTAAAAATCTTTTTCAAAATCATTTGTTGCTTTAGTTCTCATTTCTGTATTAAAATCGATGTATTTTTTTTCAACCAGTCAGATTGTTAGAATTTTAGTACCTTGTGTACCTTTGTTAATTTCATATCTAGATATAAATATTGCTTAAGATTCCGATAGTGAACAACATAATTGTGTTTGTCATTCAAGCTTGTTAATAATTTGCTTTCTGTAGTCGGAGTCACAACTTTATTTTCTGGAGCCAAAGGCAAATCTTTGTTAACCATACAATTCTTTTGGGTATTCTAAATCAATTTCTAAAATATATCCAACCTCGGAGGCATTTGATAGTTCACTAATCTTTTTACAATCAAAATTATTCGGTTCGTCCCATTCAAAGCCAGCTTATACTAAATATCGACCCATTGCGTAACCATAAAGGTTGTTAGCATCCAGGCACGCCAAATAATTTGATATCTGCTTCACATCATAGTCTTTCATATACTTATTGTTTGTCTTCACATATCTTTATTACAACATTGCGATATTCCTCTTATTCCTTTTTCATCCATTAAAATCATGTCATAATCATGAAATAATTAAAGAGGTTGTTCAGTCATTTTAACGTTGCGTCCTAAGATAAACCGGAAGCAGTAAAATACTAAGATGGATCTAAATCATAGGTTTTTATGCAAGTTTTTCTAAAATTTTCAAATACGTCACATAGTAACACTAGTCAGTTTTGAAATAAAGATCACGATATTCACCAAGATTTTTCATATTACATTTTTCCCAAACTAGTTTTGCTTATTCATAATCTTCTTCACTTATATTACAGTCATTCAGTTTGTTATAAAATTCCTCTTTTGGAGGAAGTTGTTTTATCAAATTTCTTCCAAGAAACAATGTAATCACAAGGATAAACACCTTTTCTGATCACTAAATTGAACAGTTCTCCGAAGAAAAAATTTCTTATGTTTGTCAATTGATCTTTTCTTAAATTTGAAGAAAGTTTATATAGTGAAGAAGCCATAAAGTTTAAGTAATTGATAAATCTCATTTTCAAATTTTCTGTAGTTTTTCTAAAACTAATATATATTAATCATTTGGTATTAGCTGTATTTCCTTTTTGTCATAACATACTTCTTTCACGAACAAATGAGTCATGTCCAGATAAATTATGTAGGTAAACCGGGACAAACGGCGATGCTTCAGCTTTAAGTTACAATTATTGCATAGTGGATTTATATATTTGCCACATAAGTGATCATGATGACGAACCTTTTTCTTCTTTTGTGAATGACATTTACACAACGTACATTCTCCTGATTTTGCATGTCTTGATCGTTTTTGAGGTGTTAATGGTTTTACTTATTAAATTTCGGAATAAATTCTTCCAATTCTTTCAACTTCTTTCATACATTCAATACATTTTTATGACAATAACGGGATCTTTATAATGCCCATTTATGTACTTGATGTAATAACAGAAACCTCTTGGTTCATGTTTTTGATACTTTATTGTGTATGAAGATTATGGATTTGGTTTACAATTGTCCATTTTTGACAAACTTTCAAAATCGGCATGTCAAATGGACCTTTTTGTGTATGTTGGTAATTTTTATTGGTAGTTCAACCTTTATTGGTTTGGTAATTAAGCAATTTTTTGTGATCATCCAGTTTTTCTTTACTGCTAAAATAGAGTAAACACATATCACAAATATGTTTTACGTCTTTGACCTTTGAATTTTGACTAGACACAAGTCTAGATAAATTTTTTATCCAACAATAGTGTGAAGTGCTTTCGTTTTTAAAATAGATTTATACGTTTCTCTTTCTTACATTTCGTAATTTTAATGGATACACTTGATATTTTTTCGTCAAATGAGTAAACATTAATAGATACATCAATTCTGGTTTCAATTTTTTGAATATTATCAATTTCAACTGGAAACGAAATATTTGGCAATTTTTCTTAAAGTTCCTTCACAAATTCTTTATAATGACTTGTTCGATCTGGATTTCTATGTGCTAGATTTAATGCAGAAGCTATGGCCCATAAAATACATTTTTGATCGTTATTTTTTACATTGACACAAGCCTTTTTATTTCTTATTTTTTCTGGTAATTCAACATATGATGATCCTCTTAATGGAATATATCTGTTAATTGCTAATTGTATACCAATAATTCTATTCATTGACCTACCAGATCCTCGTGCTTGAAGATTAGTAATTTTTGTAAAAATATCTCGTTTGGCATATTTAAATTTTTTAACCACATCGCTTTCTCTAGTAATTGTAAAATTTTGTCTGAAATGTAAATTCTTCAACTTTTTCGTTTGTTTGTATTTTGTATTCGCAAAACAGGTGAAGGTTAAATATTAGACCACGATGTATTTTTAACTGCTCTCTCAAAGTTTTAATAATCTTTCCTTTGGAAGCATTCAAGAAAAAATTTGGTTCAAGCACGTTTAGATTGTTCTCAAAATTTAGGGTTTGTAATCTATTTTCAAATGCTTTGTTAACTGAGTATTGTTTAGTCGTTTTTCTATCCTTTTGCTTCCCAAATGCATTGTTTGAAAATCAAAATATCGCTTTTAATCCCCTTTTTTCATAATCTTTTTTGTTCCTGAATACATTGGTTGAAAATGGAAATATGGCTTACAATTCCTGTGTTTCGTCATTTTTAAACATTCCATCATTTGTCGTGTTATAAAATTGCAATCTTTCCCAAAGATTATTCAGCTTCTGATGGTGGTTGATAATGGATATAATTAAATCAGCCTTTCTTAATTTATGGTATCCCTTCAGATTAATCCATCTGCAATAATCGCGAAGTTGAGCGACTGTGAAAAAAATTAATTTTCAAAAATATAAAAAATGAATTTAAATTTAAATCGTTACGTTCTGACCTTTTAAGCAACCATCTTTGTTTATAATATTCCTGAAGACAAACCTTACATCTACTTGAGCGTTTGTTCTTAGATGTAGGATTCAAATAAAACAAACAATATCTTTAATTTCTTGACAGTTTATACATCTTTTTTGTACCTTCAGAAGCCTCAAAAATTGTTTTTCTCCTTTGGTCAATACTTTAGTATGTTCCTCATGGGATACTATCTTTAAATGCTTCTTGTAATAGCAAGCTGAAACGTATTTCCCACATTCACAAAGACCTTTATTATTATACACATTTTTTGACGATTTTTTTTTCCGCATTCTTTACAAAAATATGTGTGCTTATCCCTTGTGTGCATGAAAATCATCTAATGGCTTCTCCACTTCGCAACTTTTACACATTTTGGAACCTTCCATTTATAAAGGAGAAAAAAATAATAGATTTAAAAAAAATATTTTAAATTTCATGTTCTGGAATTTTTTCAATTAATGTAATTAAAAAAAAATCTATTACTTTAAGACCTGGAACTTTATACTAAAATCTATAATCTAATTGGTGATCAATTTTTATTTATATCTAATTTGATTAAATTGTTTAAAAACAAATTAAATATCTTTACTAACAATTTACATTTTAAAATAATTTAGTTTGTTCAACCTAAATAATTCATACAAAACATACAAAAAGCTATGATGTGCGCAAAGTCGCATTTTTAGTATTGACTAAAATCGGTACTTTCTTATTTTACTGCTATTTGTATATATAAAGACTGATTTTAGAAAAAGTGGAGTAGATTCGGTTATTTATACTTTAAAGACTGATTATAAACTAGGATCGGTTATTTAATTATAAAAATACGGAATTTGGTGAAGGTGTGCTAAGTTGTGCTAGAACCCGTTAAATATACCTACTTACAGGTCCTAATATTTTATACAAGGTGGCCCAACAGTGCTGTGGTTCACTTAAGCAAATAGCCCTTCGTGCTATAAGTGCTGCAGAATTCTGAGATACAATTGGAAGTAAATACCAATCAGTGGCGGGTAGCGCGAGCGACCTTCGTAGCACACCTCACAATTCCCTGGCCTGAGGCATTTTCCAGACGAGTTCGTGATGTACAAGAGAATGAAAACGTTGTTTTCCTCTTGTTAAAGAGCCTAGATTTTTTTTTAGAATAAATTAACTTACCATTGAATCAATTGCCAATATCTAGTTTTGTAATTGTGTATACGGTGTTTTTAACATTAGAGATTAGATCCACCTAAGGGTAAAACAAAGCATTAAGGAACCGTAACAAAAATCATGCATGAACATGTCGTGTTTCACCGTTGGTGGTGTTAGTATACGCTAGGCAGAATTAATCAAAAGGTGAAATCAGGTTTCCAGAAAAATTAAAATACGAGCATTTCAATGTAATTGTACGCAATATACACCTAGCAGGATAAATCAAAACATGAAAACATCGTAACGATGAATATGTATCCCGCCGTGCATTACTGCAGAAGTGTATTAAGCTTAGCAGAATGAATCAAAAGTGAAAACGACATAACGAAAAATAAGTAAACATGTTCACGTAGTGATTCTCATATTATTACACAATACACGCTTAGCAGAATAAATCAACGCTGAAAACATCGTAGCGAAATAATTCCAAGACCACAGCACATAGTGTTTCCCGGTATTATCACATTACGCTTGGCAGAGTGAATCAAACATGAAACTATCGTAAAGAAGTAATGCAAACACCACAGCACGTAGTGTTTCACTGTATAAGGTTGTGCTTAGCAGAGTGAATCAAACATGAAAATGTAACGAAGTAATGCAAACACCACAGCACGTAGCGTTTCACTGTATTACATTACGCTTAGCAGAGTGAATCAAACATGAAACATCGTAACGAAGTAATGCAAACACCACAGCACGTAGTGTTTCATTGTATTGCATTACGCTTAGCAGAGTGAATCAAACGGGAAGATACCGTAACGAAGTAATGCAAATACCACAGCACATAGTGTTTCACTGTATTACATTGCGCTTAGCAGAGTGAATCAAACGGGAAGATACCGTAACGAAGTAATGCAAATACCACAGCACGTAGCGTTTAATTGTAATATTTTACGTTTAGCAGAGTGAATCAAACATGAAAATGTCGTAACGCAGTAATGCAAACACCACAGCACGTAGTGTTTCACTGTATTACATTACGCTTAGCAGAGTGAATCAAACGGGAAGATACCGTAACGAAGTAATGCAAATACCACAGCACGTAGCGTTTAATTGTATTATTTTACGTTTAGCAGAGTGAATCAAACATGAAAATGTCGTAACGAAGTAATGCAAACACCACAGCACGTAGTGTTTCACTGTATTACATTGCGCTTAGCAGAGTGAATCAAACGGGAAAATACCGTAACGAAATAATACAAACACCACAGCACGTAGCGTTTAATTGTATTATTTTACGTTTAGCAGAGTGAATCAAACGGGAAAATACCGTAACGAAGTAATGCAAACACCACAGCACGTAGTGTTTCACTGTATAAGATTGTGCTTAGCAGAGTGAATCAAACGGGAAAATACCGTAACGAAATAATACAAACACCACAGCACGTAGCGTTTAATTGTATTATTTTACGTTTAGCAGAGTGAATCAAACGGGAAAATACCGTAACGAAATAATGCAAAAACCAGCACGTAGTGTTTCATTATATTATCACGTTACGCTTATCAGAGTGAATCAAACATGAAAACATCGTAACGAAGCATGCAAACACCACAGCACGTAGTGTTTCACTATATTAGCACATTATGCTTATCAGAATGAATCAAACGTGAAAACGTCACGAAAAACAAGACACAGTGTGTCACTGTATTATGCAATATACGCTTCGAGTGAATCGACTATGTAAACATCTTAAATAAGTAATGCAAACACAGCACGTGGTGTTTAATTGTATTATGAATATTATTATGCTTAGCAGAATCGAACATGAAAACGTAGCAATAAAAATCTGATCTATTCACATCATTTCACTACATCTCTGTAGCAAATTGTTAATAGGTTCATTCATCTATCCACTTCGTACATATCTAGATATACTAGCAGAAACGGTCTTAATACTTTGTTCCGTATAAGTAGAAGTGGGAATACACTAAACTAAACCGACAATTATATGTTTTAAAATGTGGTTGCTATGGGATTGAAATCTGTTTCTTTGCATGGCCAGGAGTTGACAAGTTCCTGTACGAGAAGTTTTAAGTATTTTAAAACTGAAACTAATAACAAGTAATATCTCGGAAAACGGTCAGCTACAGGGGAAAAATGCATCAAATAAATTGTACGTTTAACTGAGCTTTACATTTGGGTGTAAACTTTTTCTCTTACAGTTTACTAGTTATTAAAAATTCAGAAATATTCCACCAGTATAAACAAATCTTTTGAGACTATTCCCAGAAAATTCAATATATACAGTTTTTTCATTAAAATATCTTAAATTTCGGAGAGTTAAATCAAAATATTTAGCCATTTTTGAGAAAATAAAAAATTTCGAATTTTTTTCCATATAAAGGGTAGTTGGGGTGGGGGATTTTCTCGAAACTCTGCGTGTCGCATCCCTGGGAGGTACCAAACTTAAATATCAAGCTTGGTATTTAACGGGCGTTTCGTTTTTGAGCTATGCCTGACACACACACACACACACACACACACACACACACACACACACACACACACACACACACACACACACACACACACTTCCGACACATACACGGACCTCTCTAACTGTTTTTTTTTTATTCAGGGGGTCCCAATTCATGTATTTCCGGTGAAATCTTGGTATCCATTTTTTGGGTTCAATACAAAAGCTTTTCTACACACTATGTACATAGTACGTGTAGAGAAAGTAATAAGTAAACACAATCACGTAGTGTTTGTCAATTATTTTTGTTTGTGTGTTAGTGTGTTGGGTGGGTTGGTTGGTTGTATTTTTGCTTTCTCTACACGTACTATGTACATAGTGCATAGAGAAGGTACTGTATTTCACCCAAAAATTTGATACCGAGATTTCACCGGAAATACGCGTTTTGGATCCCCTGAATCCAAAAAAAAAATGAATTTTTGGAAAAAGGTCCGTGTGTGTGTCTGTGGACAGCATAGCTCGAAAACGAAAAGACCGTTAAATACCAAACTTGGTATTTAAGTTTGGTATCTTCCAAAGATGCGACACGAAGATTTGCAAGAAAATCCCCCCACCCCCAACTACCCTTTACATGGAACTTTTTTCGAAAAGTTTTATTTTCTCAAAAATGGCTAACGATTTTGATTAAAAGATTCCATATTAAAGATATTTACCTGACAAATAACATGTATATCTTGAATTTTCTGGGAAAAGCCTCTGAAGACTACTTTATTCTGGAGGAATTTTGCATAACTGCTAAACCGTAAGAAATGGAAAAAAGCTTACCACACAAAAAATGTAGAACACATTAAAACACACAATTTGTTGTGAGTTTTTTTCGAGGAGTTGATCGTTTTTGAGATATTCCTTGTTTTTGGTTTCAGCTTTGAAAAACTTATACTTTTCTCATACAATTTGTCAGTTCGAGTCCATACAAATGAGCTTTTCACGTAGTAACCAGCTTATGATTTCACTTTAACCATATTTCACTTCTACTTACAAGGAAGCAAGTATAAGACTATTTCTGCTAATTTTTTCTTGATTAGCTTGAAATAAATAGAAGAATAAGCTTATTAGCAATAATTTGTTACTACAGAAGTAGAGTCATGAGAGTGGAACACATCAGATTTATTTATTATTACGCAATATGTGTTTACCAGAATGAATCGACGTGGAAAACATCGTAACGAAAAAAGTTACATTCGTTTGGGTTTCTCAGATTATTCTATAAACTTCTTACAAAAGATTATTCTTCTTTCTACACAATGCTAATCGAGATACATTAGCAGAATGTTCGTATTACTTAGTTCCTTATAAGTAGAAGGGCGCTAAAGGAATATGCTACGCTAAAGCGGTAGTCAAAAATTTTAAAAGCTGTCGTTATGCGATTGTCATCGGAATTCGCTTCTTTGCATTACCAGGAATAGAACAAAAGAAAAGCGCACTTTTCCTGTCTGAGAAAAGTGTAAGTATTTTAAATCTGAAACCAATAACAAGGAATATATCAAACTGTCAACTCTGTGTTTTAACGAGATCACTTTTTAATGTGGTAAGGCTTTGTCTATTTCTTAAGGTTTACTAATTATGCAAAATTTATCCAAAACGAACAAGTCTTCAGAAGCTATTCCTGGAAAACTCAAGATACAAGATGTATCTTGAATGTAAATATATGCGAGTTATTTGAATCAAAATCGTTGGAGCCATTTTTAAGAACCGCAAAATTTTAAAGAAATATTTCCCTATTTAGGGTGGGTGGATTTTCTTTAAAATATAAGTTTCACATTGGAAGATGCTTATTTACCAAGTTTGGTATTTAGCGGTGTTGATAGTTAAACTATGCTGTCCACACACACGGACCTTCTTCTAAACAAATCTAAACATGCTTTTTTGGTCTTGGGGAATCTCGAAACATATTTCGCTGAAATCTCTGTATCGAATTTTTGGGTAGTACAAAGTACCTTCTCTATACACTAAGTGCATACATGATACGTGTAGAGAAAGTAATGTCAACAAGATTCACTGTATTACACAATATACACTTAGTAGAGTGAATCGACGATGAAAACTTCGTAACGAAATAACAATCACGACAGCGTATAGTGTTTAACTGTATTATCTTGCATAACATTAATTGTATACACTTAGCAGAATAAATTAAAATATAAATACATCGTAACGAAAAAACTCGCAAACACTAAACAACGTAGCATTTAACTATAATTATTATTATTATTATTATTATTATTATTATTATTACGCAGTATAAGCTTAGCAGAATAAAACAAAAATAAACATCCAAACGAAAAACATACACGAGATCACGTTTCAGTGTGTTATTAGTATTACACGGAATACAGTTGGCAGAGTAAATCAATACACGAATATATCGTAACGAAAATAGGAAAGCACGTAGTTTCTTGCTGTATTTATTACGCGTAAAAGGTAAAATTAGAACGTGAAAAAAATCACGAAAAATATGCAAACGTGAGAGTACGTAGTACAATGAAATTTACCTGCTTTTGTGCTTGCAACTTCTTTTGTTACGCTTTTTTATTTTCTCTACATGTACATAGTGTATAGAAAAGGCATTGTATTCCACCCAAAAATTCGATACCGGGATTCACCGGAAATGTGCATTTTTGGCCCCCCTGAATAAAAAATAATTACAAAAATTGTGTGTGTGTGTGTGTGTTGGACAGCCTAGCTCAAAAACGAAAAGACCGTTAAATACCAAACTTGGCATTTAAGTTTGGTTTTTCCAAGGATACGATACGAAGATTAAAAAAAAATCCCCTCCCCCACAACTACCCTTTATATGGAACTTTTTAGAAAATTTTGATATTCTCAAAAATGGCTCTAACGATTTTGATTAAAATCTCTAAGTAAAATGTATCTTGAATTTTCTGGGAATAGCCTCTAAAGTCCTCTTTATTCTGGATTATTTTTTATTGAATTTTGCATAACTGGTAAACTGTAAGATACAGAAAAAAAAAAGACTTACTACAAAAGAGATGTAGATCATGATAAAACACACAATTTGTCATACGTTTTTATCGTGGAGTTAATAGTTTTTGAGATGTTCTTGTTGATTTCAGATTCAAAAAACTTTTCTCATACAGGAATTTGTCAACTCCCGTCCATACGTATACACATACAAAGGAACTTAAGTCACATAGCAACCAGCTTTTGAATATCACTTTAACCTATGGTACTCCCTTATTTCGCTTCTACTTGCAAGGAAGCAAGTAATAAGACTATTTCTAATTGTTTTCTCAATTAGCATGAAGTAAACAGAAGCAGACCTTTTTTTAATAATTTGTTGCAGAGATGAAGTCATGTGAATTGAACACACCCGATTTTTTATTTACTCTGCTGGTGTATAATGCGCAACAGTAATAATTGTGATAACAATAGTAGCAGTACGTGCTGTCGGTCTTTGTTCCAGTTTTTCCATACAACGCATTCGTGTTTAGTTTTCTCTGCTAAGTAATCACCCCACGTGGGTTTACGACTGGACGTTATTTATGTTTTGTCTTGCTCTGGTATCGTATAGCAGTAGTGGTAATGCAGCGTATACACAATTAGTAACTAGCTATAGGTAGTTGCTGATAAGTGAACGTCTCGAAAATAAAGGCTCTGTAACCAATTGTTTTCAGTCTCTTGCTTATCACGGACTCTAGTAAAACTGCCTCCCGCTGAGAGAATCGTGAGCGCGATTCTCACCGTTTTCGTTGATATGTAATAGGCCTGCAGCCAGGGTCGCTCGCGCTACCTGCCACTGTCGGATATTTACTTCCAATTAACCTGTAGAATTCTGCAACTCTTATCGCACAGTGAAATACGGCGCTGTTAGGCCACCAGTAATAAAACTAATGAGCCTAGTTTCGATTGTGCGTATATTTTTAAAACTAAGTCGTAAAATCGTACCCTATTGCAAATGGAAAATAATTACTATTCATTGTTCGTTTGTTCAAGATTCATAAATCTTAACTTTTGAAAGTTGTTTACATTATACACAAATTGAAGTATATGCATCTTGAGATTAAACCAGTATTAACGCGCTATTAATGGGATGCTTCAACAACCATCGCAGGATATTTCCCTCCCCACAAACAGGTATAGTATTACAGCTGGTGGCCCGTTCAGTATTCTCTATTTTAACAAGTGGGGAGATTTTTTAATATAGAAGACTTCACTGTTGTTGAAAAGCTCTACCTTTCCCCAGGTCTCAGCTTAACAGAGGTCTGGAAAATTACTACAGAACAGTGGATGCTAGTAACATTTTTGGTGGGATCGCATACATGTAAGAAGAATCTTGGGAATGGGATATGCATTTTACAAACTATATAATCAAGTTATAGTTATGATGGTGACACTGACGATAGCTTACTAAACTCTCCAAATGACATTAGCAGCGTCACTTATACAGGAGTTGCGCCCGTCTGTGCTCCTGTCTGATGTCTGGTCGACATCGATTGAGGTTACGAATTTCGCTAATTTCCAGCTTATGAACTGAACAAAGCGTCAGTGAATTCAGTCTTTGCCCATACTTTTCCTAAATAGTTGTAATTATTTTCAAAGCTCTGAAACTTCGCTGTTAAATTAGAAATGGTTTAGGGCAATTTCCAGAGTTTTTACATACTTCAGAAAATGGAATAAACCTACAGAAAAACTAGTGACTAAATTAGCTGCAATATTCTGGGAAATTTGATCTGAAAATAGTTTTTTGGATAAATTTCGAGACTAATAAATATTGTACTGGCTCGTGAAGGTCATTTAAGTTGGTGAATCACTATATCGCACATCTCTTTGGCATCTACAATCAGGTTTACTTCTGTGCCTGTATCGGTCATTTTTTATTGGACTGTAACAATTCATATCAGCCTGATACCTTCAAAGTTCTGACTTATTTCAAATATAGCCGATTCAAAACGTTGTGATGCATTGGATAAGATAACTGAATTGGTATTCTGCATTTAAATTGTATTATACAAAATGTCAACGTGTTTCATGTCAGAAATTAAAAAAAGAAATTAAAGAAATCTTTAAGGCAACGTTTGCTTTTGTTACATAACCCCATATATCTCCTTAGATTATATAAAGATATTCCAAAAATTAGATTTGCATTGAACATTGTTCACTATCTATAGTGTGTTATTGGCCTAGTAGTTGAGTGCCCTTAAAACACATCATTCACAAACCGAGATTGAAAATTGCTTATTGCAAATGAACGTAATGTCACTACGCTTAGGTGACAGAGAAAAACAAACCGAGCCAGTGATAATACAAACATAACTTTTTTTTTATTAGAACAGGCATTTTATCATCAGATTGATATACAACCGCGTGCATACTTAACATAAGGGAAATAATTCTGCATCAGTCGGAACACCCCATTTGTTTACATCTAACCCACTTTGTTGATTGTATTATATTTGAAAATGGAAGTGCTGTTGAAATGGTCATCTAACAGTCAAAATTACTGTGAAGATAAATCAAAGAAATGGCCACAATCGGCTAATTCTTGTTTCCATGTGACTCCTCAATGCCACAACATTTTCAACACTATCACTCTTGTCAGTATGTGCTTCTGGAGCAATTCATTTTTCTGGATTGAAATTTTATAAACAGAATACATTTAAAGTAATGTAAAGTCCGAAACATTTAAACTTTGTATGTATTTCCTAAGTGCACCGTTTCCGTTTTTTTTTAATTCGTTCACTTAAATTTTTGAAATCCTTACAACCTACCGTCTTTCATAAAATAAACATTTTCTTCACTCGCTGTTAATCACGATGTTTGTAAACCATGGATTAGAAAAGGTTCTTTCCATCTATTTCATCATTTGTTTGGTGTACACCTCACCGTGCTTTAGGTTTTCTGCCAGATTTAACAAATGGAAGGGACGTTTAATGAATATTTAGTTCTATTTATTTTAAGTCCCTTGCACAAAGAAGCACGACTTAATAACGCAGCCCTAAGTATTGTTAATATCCATGCATGTGCGCCTTCTGCCGTTCGCGTAGCTTCTATACTAAGCGATCGGAGGTTGGGGGGGAGGGCGGGAAGGCCCTCGTACACCTTATTTTTCAAAAGGAGAACAACTGTTTATCAATGTTACGTTATTTA
Organism: Hymenopus coronatus; assembly: GCA_030762935.1. NCBI lineage: Eukaryota > Metazoa > Arthropoda > Insecta > Mantodea > Hymenopodidae > Hymenopus > Hymenopus coronatus. The sequence goes on along the minus strand of CM060899.1, from coordinate 91,689 downwards.
TAAACATTTGTTTTTGTTTATGAAGATTGAAAGCAAACTGAAAATTTTAACTGAAACAAAATTACATCCTATCGATGTCCATCTTCAGCGGTATCAGTTGGTCAAAATAAGTAGACAGAGGTTACCATGCCCGTCACGATTTTTAATTTAACTTCATTCTCAGTCTTACTACATAAACAGGCACTTCTCTTATCAAATATGCAGCATTTATAGGAATAATACATCTTTATTTTGTTGTGCAATATATTAACTGTTAATGATATAACTCGAATCGTCTTGACTTTAACTTCAGTTACACACGCGAAGAATGGACATCAAAAATGAAAAGGATAATTAAACAAAGTACATGCAGAATGAGCAACATTCTACTTTTACAGCCGGAACTGAAGTAGGATGCGGTCATAAATGCATTTAATTCGGAACATGTTTCTACTTTTTAGTATGTACATCCATATTAGGTGAATATATTCTTTCGTTTCTAGTATTTACTCCTTTGTACTGAATCCTCAAATACAAATCTAGGTTAAGCGGCAAGGATGATAGTTTTCTGGGATATCCTTAAGAATATCCTCCATAAAAATGTGATTTTTTTTCCCAGTTTGGGCAAGATGGTTTGGAAGCTGTGGAATATTTTCTACAATGCGCGGAGATGACTTAGAGTGCATCTTGAAAACATAGCCGTATGTAAAGTGGCAGGTATTTAAATTTCACTGTAGCTAGAGGGCCAGAGCTATGCCTCGAAAATCTAGAAAAAAGTCATTGAGATTAAGATAGTAAGAAATCTTGCTTTCCAGAATAGTTGGGTCAAAAGTGCAGTTAAATGCTTTGGTTAGGGACTTTATTTTGTCAGGTCCATAAGGTATAGTGGGAAACTTCGATTTTCGATACGAGAGTTATTCCTACATACTGGATCCCTACAACATACAATTCTAGCTTAAGTGGCCACGAGGATTGGGGTTCTATGATATCGTGATAATATATACCGTAAAAAAAAGTTCCAAATTTTATGCGCGGTTGGGCGATTAAGTTTGTGACTCTTTTTAACGGAAGACGGGCTTGGTGCGCCAATTTTCTAAACAAACTTAAAACAAATAAGAATTACTTTGGCTTGCAAAATGTTGAATTTCTAACTGTGGCGCATGCAAAAGAGTTTTTTTGACTGCTAGTGTAACGCTCTTTGTTACTCGGTGATTGTTGAAATCGTAGAAATGGAGCTGTAGAAGTTGTCTAACGTTTTCGGTAAATAGTAAATAACTTTTCACATACTATATGGTCTTAGGTATTGGTCTGAAGGTTTGAAAGTTATTTTATGCATCTTGCAACTAGCCCAAACTTCTGTTTCCGGCTCACGACGCGAGATATCAGTGGAAGATCCTACGTCAATTTGCTATGATGGATGTAACTGAAAAACGTCTCTGGGAGAAACGAAACCCTGGACTCGAAGATGTGCTTGCAGTCATCAACCAATATGAAGTAAACCTGGTGAGTAATTGCAATGCAATTCAAATGGTTGTTTCAGAAAGGTAATCAGTCGGTGAATTAAAGTTCAGCAACAGAAGTGAAATGTCTGAAGAAAAATGTTTACTACTAGTTGCTCATTTAAAGTGGATGTTCGTAATTGTTAGGACAAAACAAGCATTTATATTAAGCAGTTTTCCTTTTTAAACCACGGAAGCGAAATTATTTCCCTGTGTTTACTTTCTGCAGTTTAGGCACTACCGTAAAATATATTATTTTTCCTGTATTAATTTTTGTTGGTAAAGCTATATAGGCGTATACAATTAAAATGAACGTTTGTATTAATTTCTCTGTAAAATAATCGTCTTCATGAACTTTTTGCACATATGCCTTTTAAGAAAAGCAGAATTTGCTTTGTAGCATTAACGTTAAATTTGCCAACATAAATGTATATTAGAGGTAGTCATCTTTTACTTCGTCAAAGGTTGTCATTTTATATTTTTAACTTCTGGTTGTTGAACATCTTGTTCATGGATCTTTATGCATTTAACTTCAATTACATGTGCCAACTTCCAGTCAATGGTAGGCACTTTTAAATTCGATTTACAGGAAATGCAGATCTATTTGCATTATACTGAAAGTGAAATCGTGTTTAACAATCCGATCATTTAAAAGGTAGTGCTTATCGGGTTTAATAACTTATTTTCGGATTTTCCTTATAAATGTTTGAAGGTTGCTATATGTATATTAGAACGTTCATTAGAAATGCAGTATTGATATTTTACTTTCTTTTACAGATGCAGAAGATGAACGTCAAACATGTGATGTTAAACAATTAGGTGGACGATATTTTATAACAAGGAACTGAACTAAGTGTCTACAACTAATTATTTCAGCATATGTAAAGTAGCGGATGTGGTTGGAATTGCACGTAGCCTGAGTGCAAGAGATATTTCTTAAAAATCGAGAAGCTGTTGGTGGGATTAGGGTAATAAAAGGCTTTTGGTTTTGAGAGAAAGGGTGGCGTTAGATGCTTTGGTTACGGACATTATTTTGTTAGATCCGTAAGGTATTATGGGAAAGTTCGAGTGTCGATACGAGTATTTATTCCTATATACTGGATCCCTAGAATATACAATTTTAGCTTAAATGGCCAGGAGGATTGTGTTCTAGGATATCCTTGGGAATATATACTGTAAAGAACCTCTGTATTTTATGCAGGATTGGTCAGGGTAACTTCGGGACTGTAGATTTTTTCCTAAGGGAAGACAGACTTTGAACGCAAAATTTCTAAACGTGAAACAAATAAAGATGTCTTTGGCTTTCAAAATGTGCAACTTCTAATTATATTGCAAGCAACCGAGGTTTTTGTCGGTTAGTGTAGCCCTCTTTGAGAGGATGTTTTGCTTAAGTGTTCATTGAGAACTTAGAAATTGAGCCGTAGAAGTTGCCAACCGTTTTTGGTAAATAGTAACTAACGTTTCGGACACTATATGGGTTGAGGTGTTGGTCTAATAGTTTGAAAGTCAGAATTCTAAGCTTTCTCCTTATTTTCTGTTCCATACAATCTAACTGGATTTGTTTGCTGCTGAGGACATGAGATACGAGTAGACTCAATGTCAACTTGGTACGATGGATGCAGCTCAAAAACGTCTCTGGTGGAAAACAAAGACGTTGGACTGGAAGATGTGCTTAGACACACAAACCATTATGAAGTAAAAACGGTGAGTAATTGAAATGGTAATTTTAGAGCGGTTATCTGTCGGCGAATTCCAGTTTTGCGGGAGAAGTGATATATATGAAGAAAAAATTGACTATTTGTAGCTTATTCAAAGTGGATATTCTTAATATTCAGGAAACAAGGATGTATTTTAAATGGTTCTCCTTTAGGATCTACAAAATTAAAATTATAATTATTTCTGTTAAATTTCTGCAGTTTAGGCATTACTATAAGAGATTAAATTTATTATTTTGCTCTAGTCAGTTAGGAGGTACAAGTTTTAAGGCGTATAAAACTAACATGAACATTCTTGTTAATTCTTTAAAAGAATTAATGTTATCACAAACTTTTCTTCCTTAAGGACTTTATGCTGTTTAGCAAATTCAACTAACATACACAATGTTAAATAGAATTTGAGTTGTTGCGTTCATGTTAAGGTTACTAATGTAAATGGTTCTTAGACTGAACTTGTCATCTTTGCCTCATTGTCAAAAGCTACGTCATTTTACCTTTTTCACTTCTGGTTGTAGATGAACATCTTGTTCAGGGACCTTTACGCTTTTAGCTTCAATTACACGAGCCATCTTCGTCAATGTTGGGTACTTTTCAATTGGATATACGAAAAGAGCAAGTCGCTTTTGCGTTAAATTGAAAGTAAAATTCGTGTTCAAATGCGATGATGCTTTAAAAGGCTAGTATTGATTATATCCAGATCTTTACAAACTTCTGTAGGTTGTTATGTGTATTAAAGGGTTCATTTGAAATGCAGGTTTGACGATTTTACTTGTGTTACAGATGCTGAAGATGAATATCAAACATTTGAAGTTGCAACAATTAGATAAAAGATTAAGAGGACACTTAATATAACACGGAACTGAAGTAAGTCTGTACAGCTAATAATGGTTTAGCGTATGTATAAAGTAGCGGGTATTGTTTGAATGGCACTGTAGCTTGAGAGCCAGAGCTATGCCACGAAAATCGAGAAACTGTTCATAGTGAGATTAGGATAGTTAAGTTTTTGATATCGAGAATATGGGTCATAAGTGGCGTTAGATGCTTTGGTTAGGGACATTATTTTGTTAGGTCCTGAAGGTATTACGGGAAAGTTCGAGTTTCTATACAAGTATTTATTCCTACATACTGGATCCCTAGAAGACACAATTCTAGCTTAACTGGCCAGGAGGATTGGTGTACTAGGATATCCTTAGGAACATATACCGTAAAGAACTTGGAGATTTTAAGCGCGATAGGGCAGGGTTATTTTGGGATTGTAGAGTTTTTCTAAGCGAAAACTGTCTTTATGCGCAAAATTTCTAAACTTTAAACAAAGGTGTTTCTTTGGCTTTCAAACTATGGGATTTCTAACAGTAGTGCATGAAAACGAGATTTTTGGCAGTTAGTGTAGCACTTTTTGAGAGGGTGTTTTGTTACTCAGTTTGTTGAAAACGTAGATTTTGAGCTGAAGAAGTTGTCTGAAAGTTTTAAAATTGGAATTCTACGCTTTCGCCTTATTTTATGTTTCATACAACTGATTCGAACTTCTATTCCGGATGACTACTCGAAAGATCAGTTGAAGTTGGTGTAATATGCTATGATCGATGTAACTCAAACGTCTGGGAGAAACGAACACGCTGGACTGGAAGGCGTGTTTAGAGAGATAAACCAGTATGAAGTAAACACGGTGAGTAACAGAAATACTACTGAAATCGTTGTTCCAGAATGGTAATCAGTCGGTGAACTCGTGTTTAGCAGGAGAAGTGAAATGTATGAAGAAAACTGTTCGTAATTTTTGGAAAACATGAGCAAGCATTAATTTTAAACAGTTTCTTTTTAAACCATTAAAGTAAAATGGTTCCCTGTGTTCGTTTTCTGCAGTTTAGGCACTACTATATGAAATCATATTATTTTTCCTGTATTGAATTTTTTTGGTAAATATCTACAGGCACATAAAACTAAAATTTACTTTCATGTTAGTTGCTCCTTAAAATGTTGTCGTAAACTTATTGCAGTTAGTTAAATTTGCTAAACAGCATAAATTGATCAAGATAGCATTAATTGATATTAATTAAGCCTTTTAAGAAAAGCGGAATTTCCTTTGTAGCCTTAACATTTAAGTTTGCTAGCGTAAATGTCTTAGAAACAGCTAGCCATGTGTTACTTCTAATCCAAAATTGATTCATTTTAGCCTTTTATGCACTGTTTCCTTTAATTACAAGCCCCATTTTTCTCGTACTGATACACTTTATCAAATATATTGGGAAGTGTAAGCCTTCTTTATAGGTTATGCTAAAGGTGAAAATACTCATTAATTTGACAATTCACCCTAACTAGAATGATTAATGGCGTGATCTTCCAATTTGTGGAGACTGCTTATCTTGAGAATCAGATCAAGACCTTGATTTTTGAGGAAAGAGAGCTTAGAGTTTAGAGCAATTGAAACCATTTGAAGTTGAGTTGTTTTTTTTTTGTTTTTTTTTTTTTTTGGTCATTACGGACAAAAGTATTTTGGGTAAGGAGCATGCTTTGGTATTGGCACAATAGGCTGTTATTTCCATGACGTATTCCTATGTACCTACTCCATCTCTAGGTCATACATTCTTTTGCTTCGGACCAGTAGGTCTTAATTTGCAGGAAACTTCTTGGGAACAAACACCGTAAAGAATAACATTTTACTTACTGACAAAGCTGCAGTCTAGGAGCCAACCAGGAAGTTCTTCCGAGGTGCCACATCCAAACCGAACAATCCTGAGACAGCAGTCGAAGCTGACCGCAGCAAAGAAGCTGCCACAGCTGGATCGGCTCGTCATTGCGGAGGCCTAGTGCCAAAGACATGCTTGCCTGCAAGTACAAAACAGATTAACTGGGCAGAGAAGTATGTCCGTCGCCAAGTTTTTGACTGGAACCATAAGGTGCCTTCGGGTAGGACCCCTGCTTTTCGAGCTTTTCAGCGCACTCTAGCTGTTCTTTCTCTCTGAATATGCTTTTTTTTTCCTCTCTTAATAAGTTCCTCATTAGGTAGTTCTATTCTTCTTTTTCTTATTACTTTTAGAGGGGAGAGGTTTAACTTTTGGAGATATCTGAAAACATTGAGAATAAGATGCAGAATTAGAAAAATATTTTGTATAATTGACTAGTCCTCTATAGCATGAAAAATGCTTTACAGAACAATTGTGTTGGTATGATAAGACTTATAGTGAAATAGCTTAATCAACGTTTAGTAAGACTATATCAGCCACAGCCTAGCTGAATAATCCCTAGACAGCAGTCGAAGAAGCTGACCGCAGCAAAGAAGCTGCCACCGCTGGATCGGCTCGTCATTGCCGAGGCTTAGTGCCAAAGACATGCTTGTAAGTACCAACCAAACAGACTAACTGGGTAGAAAAGTATGTCCGCAGCCAACAGTCTTTTGACTGGAACCTTAAGGCGCCTTCGGGTAGGACCTCTACTTTTCGGGCTTTTCAGCGCCCTCTAGCTGTTCTTTCTCTCTGACTATCCTATTTTCCTCTTTTAGTAAGTTATAAGTTCCCCGTTAGGTAGTTCATAAGCTTTTATCTACTCTACTTTTTCTGATTACTTTTAAGAGACAGGTTTGTTGTTTTTTGAAATGGTTGAAAACATTGAAAACGAAACGCAGAAGAAAAACCTTTGTATAATTGTCAACTAGCTGTCTGTATAATGTGAAGTATTTTTGGATACAGAAAAATTGTGTTGGTCTGATAAATAGGACTTGCACTGAAATGAATTACCACTGGCTTAGTCAACGTTTAGCAAGACTACATTAGGCTTGACGAACTAACACACAGTTATTCTAGTAACACTTTTCCATTTTCGGAAACACATTTTTAGTGTCGAGCATTCTGCCCTTTCTGCAATTAAACTTTTAGCCCTAAAGCATCAAAATTGATGTTTGCCTTATTCACTGATATTGGTAAAGAATACTATGATGGAAAGCTTCAAAAATAATGTCTAAGTTTCAAGCAGGTTTTTTCAAAGAGCAGTTTTTAATTTAAATCGTTTTTTTTTTCATAGTTGGTGCATCGTTTGTAAAGTAATTCCAATCAAATTACATACATCATATTAATATAATCGTTCACGCAAATAGAATGTTGCTTTGTAGCCGCCAGGTTAGGTTTACAAACGCTACAGTTCTGGGATTGAATTCATCTTAGTCTTAGAAATGATAAAACAATTATTTATAACTTTTATATTCTTTATAAACATTTGGTTTGGTTCGTGCAGATTGTCAGAAAATTTAGTATTTTAAATGAAACAGTAGCATCCTATCGATGTCCATAATTAGCGGTATAAGCTGAGTATTGCAACCTCTGTAAATTGAGGTTTACTTATTTTGCAATATCACGATTTTTATTTTAATTTCATACAACACCTTCCTGGCATAAATAGGCACTTAGTTCAAAAGGCAGCATTACCAGGAATCGTAGATCTCCCTTACTTGGTTGTGCTCCGCGTTAACGTTACAACTCAAATCGTAACTTTAATTTTAGTTACTCATGCGGCTCAAGGACATAAAAATGGAAAAGAAAATTAACCACGCCACATGCAGTATGAGTAACATTTTAGTTTTACACAAGGAACTAAAGTAGGATAGCGAAGGATCTTGCGTTATAGAAAATAGTTGGTTCAGAAATACAGTCGCTTTTTTCGGGACATTTTTAGTTTGAAACGTCAGATGTTAGGTGTAGATATTTTTTCGTTTCTAGTGTTCAAAAATTAAACAATTGGCTTCAATATTTGGAGGACATTATTTTATTATACGGAAATTATATAAGCCAGTAAGAAGCGTATGTAATTTATACGGCAGTGTTGAAATTACACTAAAGCTTGAAAGCCTGAGCTATGCCACGAAAAACTGTTGGTCAGAAGAGGATAGCAACAGGCTTTAGATTTCGAGAATATGGGACTTAAATTAACTATTTTGGTTAGGGACATTACTTTGTTAGGTCTATAAAGTATTATGGGAACGTTAGATTTTCGATGCGCGTATTTATTCCTAATTACTGGATCCCTAGAAAATACAATTCTAGTTTAACTGGCCACGAAAGTTGGAGTTCTAGGTTATTCTTGGAATTTATACCGTAACAAACTTTGCATTTTATGCTCGATTGGGCCGGGCAAGTCTGGAATATGTATTTTTACTGTGGAAGAGTTTAGTCAGAAGTGGAGTTAGGGTCTGTGGTTGGGGGCATTAATTTGTTAGGTCCGTAAGCTATTGTGGGAAAGTTCTGTTTTCATTACGAGAAATTATTCCCTCATAATGGATCCCTAGAAGATAAAATTTTAGCTTAACTGGCCAGGGAGAATTGGTGTTCTAGGGTATCCTTATGAATATATACCGTAATGAACTTCGAAACTTAATGCGTGATATGGCCAGGTAAGTCTGTGACAGATAGGTTTGTTGTGAGCGAAGACTGGCGTGTTAGTCGAAGCTACGAAACAAACGAGAACAGAATGTGTTGATTTGGCTAAAAAAATGTAGAGATTCTAATGGTAGTGCACGCAAATGACGCTTTGCTGGTTATTGGATCATATATACCTTTTTCTTGTATCTCTGAGCCTTTTCAAGCCTCGAACTTGGTCTCTAGATGCTGTTAATCGTTTCTCGTAGATTGAAAATAACTTTGAACACACTACACGGGATTAGATTAGTGCTGAATGGTGTTGGTGTGAAAATTTCCATATCAGACGTCTTAGCTTTCTCTGTTTTCTGTTTCATACATCCAAACGAAATTCTATTTCCTGCTGAGGATCCGAGCTATCAAGGGAAGACCCGACGTCAAATTGCTACGATGGATGCAACTCGAAAACGTCTCTGTGAGAAACGAATACCCTGGACTGGAAAGTGTGCTTGGAGACAGTCCATTGAAGTGGATTAGGTGAGCATTTCAAATGCTATTATATGTTTAGTGTTAGAAAAGTAAGCATTTCGAGAATTCAAGTTCTGCAGGAAAAGTCATATGCACGTAGAAAAGAATTGCTTTTAATGCTTTATTCAAAGTCAGCAGTAATATTTACAGAACAAAGTATTGGTTCATTAAACCACTTTATTAAAATTATTTAGCCACCTTATACTTCTGCAGTAACGACCCTGACACTATAATATTAAGGCAATTATTTTTCCTTTAAACAGTTTTCGTAGTAAAAAATACATAAAGGCAAGTAAATCCAAATTGATCATTCGTAAAAATCCCTCTTTTAAACAATCGTAGTCTTAAAAACTGTCGTACTGTTTAACTAATTCAAATGATGTACACTGTTTTAATTGGAACTCTCTAGAAAAGCAGAACTTGCTTTGTAGAGCTGGTGTTAAATTTGAAGATTTAGGCTTTTAGGATTGCCAACTTTTTCTTCTGGTTAACCTCTCCATATACACACAAGTGATGATATTTCAACATACTCTCAAGAATATTAGTGGTTTTAGTCTGAAGTACATGCCCAATCGTCTAGTCAAATGTAGGAACTTCCCCAAAACATATTAGGAAAAGCAGGTCCTCCTTTTTGGTTAAAATAAAATTTTAAATTATGCCGTCACTGATTTAAGAGACTCTATGCAACATTTAATGACTTGTTTTAGGTTTTAGATATTCAGTGTTGTAGGATATTTAGAACATCATTCGAATAGCGGAATTGACATTTTACTATTGTTGCAGATGTAGAAGATACCTGTGAGAAATGTGAAGTTCCCTAATTAGCTGCACTACTTGGAGGAGAGAAATCTATTATGTCACGGACAAAAGTAAGTATGTACAGCTAAATGTGGTTTTGGATGTGTAAAGTAATAGGGGTTTTTGATATTTACGTAATTTGAGAGCCTCAGCTAGACCTCGAAAATCAATCGGATAGGCAAAAGCTTTTGATATGGAGAATAGTTGGGCCAAAAGAGGAATTAGGCGCTTTGGGTAGGGCCTTTAATTTGTTAGGTCCGTAAGGCTTTGTGGGGAAGTTCGATTTTCGTTACGAGAATATGTTCCCTCATAATGGTTCCCTAGAGGATACAATTCTAGCTTAACTGTCCAGGAGAATTTATGTTCTAGGGTATCCTTGGCAATATATACCGTAATGAACTTTGAAATATTATGCGCTATTGGGCCGGTAAATCTGGGAGATGTAGGCATTTTTTGAAAGAGGAATAATGTATTAGGCGAAGGTACAAAAGAAACGTGAACAAAAGGTTTTGCTTTGGCTCTCAAAATGTAGAGATTCTAATGGTAGTGCACGCAGATGTCGCTTTTGCTGGTTGTTAGGTTCTGCATAGAAAAAGAATTTTGCTTCTCGTAACTATTTCAGTCTAACTTTGTCTCTAGAGGCTGCTTATCGTTTATCGTAAATTGAAACTAACTTTCCACACACTACATGGCTTTAGATTGGTGCTGAATGGTGAAGGTTTAAAATTTTCAATATCAGACGTCTTAGCTTTCTCTGTGTTTTCTGTTTCATACAACCAAACGAAATTCTGTTTCCTGCTGAGGATCCGAGCTATCAATGGAAGACACCACGTCAAATTGCTACGAACGATGCAACACGAAAACGTCACTGGGAGAAACGAATACCCTGGACTGGAAGATGTGCTTGGAGGCATATTCCATTGAGGTGGATTAGGTGAGCATTTCAAATGTTATTATTTGTTTAGTGTTAGAAAAGTAAACATTTGGAGAGTTCAAGTTCTGCAGAGTAAGTTATATGCACGTAGAAAAGAATTGCTTTTAATGGTTTATTCAAAGTCTGCAGTAGTATTTACATAACAAAGAATTGGCTTATTAAACCACATAATTAAAATTATTTAGCTACTTTATGCTTCCGCAGTAACGACACTGACTTTATAATATTAAGGCGATTATCTTTCCCTTAAACAGTTCTGGTAGTAAAAAGTACATAAGGTCAAGTAAATCCAAATTGATGATTCGTAAAAATTCCACTTTTAAAAATCGTAGTCTTACTGATTAACGAATTCAAATGATGTACACTGTTTTAATTGGAACACTCTAGAAAAGCATAACTTGCGTTGTATAATTGATGTTAAATTTGCAGATTTATGCTTTTGGAATTGGCAAATTCTGCTTCTGGTTAACCTTTCCATATGCACACAAGTGATGATATTTCAGCATCCTCTCATCAACATTAGTGCCCCTAGCTTGAAATACATGCCCCATCGGTGTCAAATTACGCACTTCCCCAAAATCTTTTAGGAAACGTTGGTCCCCCTTTATGGTTAAAATAAAATTTGAAATTATGCCGTCACTGATTTAAGAGACTCTATGCAACATTTAATGACTTGTTTTCGGTTTTAGGTATTCAGTGTTGTAGGATATTTAGAACGTCATTGGAATAGCAGAATTGACGTTTTACTTTTGTTGCAGATGTAGAAGATACCTGTGAGAAATGTGAAGTTCCCTAATTAGCTGCACTACTTGGAGGAGAGAAATCTATTATGTATTGGACAAAAGTAAGTATGTACAGCTAAATGTGGTTTTGGATGTGTAAAGTAATAGGGGTTTTTGATATTTACGTAATTTGAGAGCCTCAGCTAGACATCGAAAATCAATCGGATAGGCAAAAGATTTTGATGTGGAGAATAGTTGGGCCAAAAGAGGAGTTAGGCGCTTTGGGTAGGGCCTTTAATTTGTTAGGTCCGTAAGGCTTTGTGGGGAAGTTCGATTTTCGTTACGAGAATATGTTCCCTCATAATGGTTCCCTAGAAGATACAATTCTAGCTTAACTGGCCAGAAGAATTTATGTTCTAGGATATCCTTGGGAATATATACCGTAATGAACTTTGAAATTTTATGCACGATTGGGCCTGTAGATCTGGGAGATGTAGACAATTTTTGAAAGAGGAATAGTGTATTAGGCGAAGGTACAAAAGAAACGTGAACAAAAGGTTTTGCTTTGGCTCTCAAAATGTAGGGACTCTAATAATAGTGCACGCAGATGTCGCTTTTACTGGTTGTAAGGTTCTGCATAGGAAAAGTATTTTGCTTCTCGTAACTATTTCAGTCCTCTAACTTTGTGTCTAGAGGCTGCTAATCGGTTATCGTAAATTGAAACTAACTTTTCACACACTACATGGCTTTAGATTTGTGCTGAATGGTGAAGGTTTAAAATTTTCAATATCAGACGTCTTAGCTTTCTCTGTGTTTTCTGTTTCGTACAACCAAACGAAATTCTGTTTCCTGCTGAGGATCCGAGCTATCAATGGAAGACACCACGTCAAATTGCTACGAACGATACAACACGAAAACGTCACTGGGAGAAACGAATACCCTAGACTGGAAGATGTGCTTGGAGACATATTCCATTGAGGTGGATTAGGTGAGCATTTCAAATGTTATTATTTGTTTAGTGTTAGAAAAGTAAACATTTGGAGAATTCAAGTTCTGCAGGATAAGTTGTATGCACGTAGAAAAGAATTGCTTTTAATGGTTTATTCAAAGTCTGCAGTAGTATTTACATAACAAAGGATTGGTTTATTAAACCACATAATTAAAATTATTTAGCTACTTTATGCTTCTGCAGTAACGACACTGACTTTATAATATTAAGGCGATTAATTTTCCCTTAAACAGTTCTGGTAGTAAAAAGTACATAAAGTCAAGTAAATCCAAATCGATGATTAGTAAAAATTCCACTTTTAAAAATCGTAGTCTTACTGATTAACGAATTCAAATGATGTACACTCTTTTAATTGGAACACTCTAGAAAAGCATAACTTGCCTTGTAGAATTGATGTTAAATTTGCAGATTTATGCTTTTGGAATTGGCAATTTTGCTTCTGGTTAACCTCTCCATATGCACACAAGTGATGATATTTCAGCATACTCTCATCAACATTAGTGCCCCTAGCTTGAAATACATTCCCCATCGTGTAGTCAAATTACGAACTTCCCCAAAATCCTTTAGGAAACGTTGGTCCTTTATGGATAAAATAAAATTTTAAATTATGCCGTCACTGATTTAAGAGACTCTATGCAACATTTAATGACTTGTTTTCGGTTTTAGATATTCAGTGTTGTAGGATATTTAGAACATCATTCGAATAGCGGAATTGACGTTTTACTTTTGTTGCAGATGTAGAAGATACCCGTGAGAAATGTGAAGTTCCCTAATTAGCTGCACTACTTGGAGGAGAGAAATCTATTATGTCACGGACAAAAGTAAGTACGTACGGCTAAATGTGGTTTTGGATGTGTAAAGTAATAGGGGTTTTTGATATTTACGTAATTTGAGAGCCACACCTTGACCTCGAAAATCAATCGGATAGGCAAAAACTTTTGATGTGGAGAATAGTTGGGCCAAAAGAAGAGTTAGGCGCTTTGGGTAGGGCCTTTAATTTGTTAGGTCCGTAAGGCTTTGTGGGGAAGTTCGATTTTCGTTACGAGAATATGTTCCCTCATAATGGTTCCCTAGAAGATACAATTCTAGCTTAACTGGCCAGAAGAATTTATGTTCTAGAATATCCTTGGGAATATATACCGTAATGAACTTTGAAATTTTATGCACGATTGGGCCTGTAGATCTGGGAGATGTAGACAATTTTTGAAAGAGGAATAGTGTATTAGGCGAAGGTACAAAAGAAACGTGAACAAAAGGTTTTGCTTTGGCTCTCAAAATGTAGGGACTCTAATAATAGTGCACGCAGATGTCGCTTTTACTGGTTGTAAGGTTCTGCATAGGAAAAGTATTTTGCTTCTCGTAACTATTTCAGTCCTCTAACTTTGTGTCTAGAGGCTGCTAATCGGTTATCGTAAATTGAAACTAACTTTTCACACACTACATGGCTTTAGATTTGTGCTGAATGGTGAAGGTTTAAAATTTTCAATATCAGACGTCTTAGCTTTCTCTGTGTTTTCTGTTTCGTACAACCAAACGAAATTCTGTTTCCTGCTGAGGATCCGAGCTATCAATGGAAGACACCACGTCAAATTGCTACGAACGATACAACACGAAAACGTCACTGGGAGAAACGAATACCCTAGACTGGAAGATGTGCTTGGAGACATATTCCATTGAGGTGGATTAGGTGAGCATTTCAAATGTTATTATTTGTTTAGTGTTAGAAAAGTAAACATTTGGAGAATTCAAGTTCTGCAGGATAAGTTGTATGCACGTAGAAAAGAATTGCTTTTAATGGTTTATTCAAAGTCTGCAGTAGTATTAACATAACAAAGGATTGGTTTATTAAACCACATAATTAAAATTATTTAGCTACTTTATGCTTCTGCAGTAACGACACTGACTTTATAATATTAAGGCGATTAATTTTCCCTTAAACAGTTCTGGTAGTAAAAAGTACATAAAGTCAAGTAAATCCAAATCGATGATTAGTAAAAATTCCACTTTTAAAAATCGTAGTCTTACTGATTAACGAATTCAAATGATGTACACTCTTTTAATTGGAACACTCTAGAAAAGCATAACTTGCCTTGTAGAATTGATGTTAAATTTGCAGATTTATGCTTTTGGAATTGGCAATTTTGCTTCTGGTTAACCTCTCCATATGCACACAAGTGATGATATTTCAGCATACTCTCATCAACATTAGTGCCCCTAGCTTGAAATACATTCCCCATCGTGTAGTCAAATTACGAACTTCCCCAAAATCCTTTAGGAAACGTTGGTCCTTTATGGATAAAATAAAATTTTAAATTATGCCGTCACTGATTTAAGAGACTCTATGCAACATTTAATGACTTGTTTTCGGTTTTAGATATTCAGTGTTGTAGGATATTTAGAACATCATTCGAATAGCGGAATTGACGTTTTACTTTTGTTGCAGATGTAGAAGATACCCGTGAGAAATGTGAAGTTCCCTAATTAGCTGCACTACTTGGAGGAGAGAAATCTATTATGTCACGGACAAAAGTAAGTACGTACGGCTAAATGTGGTTTTGGATGTGTAAAGTAATAGGGGTTTTTGATATTTACGTAATTTGAGAGCCACACCTTGACCTCGAAAATCAATCGGATAGGCAAAAACTTTTGATGTGGAGAATAGTTGGGCCAAAAGAAGAGTTAGGCGCTTTGGGTAGGGCCTTTAATTTGTTAGGTCCGTAAGGCTTTGTGGGGAATTTCGATTTTCGTTACGAGAATATGTTCCCTCATAATGGTTCCCTAGAAAATACAATTCTAGCTTAACTGGCCAGAAGAATTTATGTTCTAGGATTTCCTTGGGAATATATACGGTAATGAACTTGGAAATTTTAATCGCGATTGGGCAGGTAGGTCTGGGAGATGTAGGCATTTTTTGAAAGAGGAATAGTGTATTAGGCGAAGGTACAAAAGAAACGTGAACAAAAGGTTTTGCTTTGGCTCTCAAAATGTAGGGATTCTAATAATAGTGCACGCAGATGTCGCTTTTACTGGTTGTAAGGTTCTGCATAGAAAAAGTATTTTGCTTCTCGTAACTATTTCAGTCCTCTAACTTTGTGTCTAGAGGCTGCTAATCGTTTATCGTAAATTGAAACTAACTTTTCACACACTACATGGCTTTAGATTGGTGCTGAATGGTTAAGGTTTAAAATTTTCAATATCAGACGTCTTAGCTTTCTCTGTGTTTTCTGTTTCATACAACCAAACGAAATTCTGTTTCCTGCTGAGGATCCGAGCTATCAATGGAAGACACCACGTCAAATTGCTACGAACGATGCAACACGAAAACGTCACTGGGAGAAACGAATACCCTGGACTGGAAGATGTGCTTGGAGGCATATTCCATTGAGGTGGATTAGGTGAGCATTTCAAATGTTATTATTTGTTTAGTGTTAGAAAAGTAAACATTTGGAGAGTTCAAGTTCTGCAGAGTAAGTTATATGCACGTAGAAAAGAAATGCTTTTAATGGTTTATTCAAAGTCTGCAGTAGTATTTACATAACAAAGAATTGGTTTATTAAACCACATAATTAAAATTATTTAGCTACTTTATGCTTCCGCAGTAACGACACTGACTTTATAATATTAAGGCGATTATCTTTCCCTTAAACAGTTCTGGTAGTAAAAGGTACATAAGGTCAAGTAAATCCAAATTGATGATTCGTAAAAATTCCACTTTTAAAAATCGTAGTCTTACTGATTAACGAATTCAAATGATGTACACTGTTTTAATTGGAACACTCTAGAAAAGCATAACTTGCGTTGTATAATTGATGTTAAATTTGCAGATTTATGCTTTTGGAATTGGCAAATTCTGCTTCTGGTTAACCTTTCCATATGCACACAAGTGATGATATTTCAGCATCCTCTCATCAACATTAGTGCCCCTAGCTTGAAATACATGCCCCATCGGTGTCAAATTACGCACTTCCCCAAAATCTTTTAGGAAACGTTGGTCCCCCTTTATGGTTAAAATAAAATTTTAAATTATGCCGTCACTGATTTAAGAGACTCTATGCAACATTTAATGACTTGTTTTCGGTTTTAGGTATTCAGTGTTGTAGGATATTTAGAACGTCATTGGAATAGCAGAATTGACGTTTTACTTTTGTTGCAGATGTAGAAGATACCTGTGAGAAATGTGAAGTTCCCTAATTAGCTGCACTACTTGGAGGAGAGAAATCTATTATGTATTGGACAAAAGTAAGTATGTACAGCTAAATGTGGTTTTGGATGTGTAAAGTAATAGGGGTTTTTGATATTTACGTAATTTGAGAGCCTCAGCTAGACATCGAAAATCAATCGGATAGGCAAAAGATTTTGATGTGGAGAATAGTTGGGCCAAAAGAGGAGTTAGGCGCTTTGGGTAGGGCCTTTAATTTGTTAGGTCCGTAAGGCTTTGTGGGGAATTTCGATTTTCGTTACGAGAATATGTTCCCTCATAATGGTTCCCTAGAAGATACAATTCTAGCTTAACTGGCCAGAAGAATTTATGTTCTAGGATTTCCTTGGGAATATATACCGTAATGAACTTTGAAATTTTAATCGCGATTGGGCAGGTAGGTCTGGGAGATGTAGGCATTTTTTGAAAGAGGAATAGTGTATTAGGCGAAGGTACAAAAGAAACGTGAACAAAAGGTTTTGCTTCGGCTCTCAAAATGTTGGGACTTTATAATAGTGCACGCAGATGTCGCTTTTACTGGTTGTAAGGTTCTGCATAGGAAAAGTATTTTGCTTCTCGTAACTATTTCAGTCCTCTAACTTTGTGTCTAGAGGCTGCTAATCGTTTATCGTAAATTGAAACTAACTTTTCACACACTACATGGCTTTAGATTGGTGCTGAATGGTGAAGGTTTAAAATTTTCAATATCAGACGTCTTAGCTTTCTCTGTGTTTTCTGTTTCGTACAACCAAACGAAATTCTGTTTCCTGCTGAGGATCCGAGCTATCAATGGAAGACACCACGTCAAATTGCTACGAACGATACAACACGAAAACGTCACTGGGAGAAACGAATACCCTAGACTGGAAGATGTGCTTGGAGACATATTCCATTGAGGTGGATTAGGTGAGCATTTCAAATGTTATTATTTGTTTAGTGTTAGAAAAGTAAACATTTGGAGAATTCAAGTTCTGCAGGATAAGTTGTATGCACGTAGAAAAGAATTGCTTTTAATAGTTTATTCAAAGTCTGCAGTAGTATTTACATAACAAAGGATTTGTTTATTCAACCACATAATTAAAATTATTTAGCTACTTTATGCTTCTGCAGTAACGACACCGACTTTATAATATTAAGGCGATTAATTTTCCCTTAAACAGTTCTGGTAGTAAAAAGTACATAAAGTCAAGTAAATCCAAATTGATGATTAGTAAAAATTCCACTTTTAAAAATCGTAGTCTTGCTGATTAACGAATTCAAATGATGTACACTGTTTTAATTGGAACACTCTAGAAAAGCATAACTTGCCTTGTAGAATTGATGTTAAATTTGCAGATTTATGCTTTTGGAATTGGCAATTTTGCTTCTGGTTAACCTCTCCATATGCACACAAGTGATGATATTTCAGCATACTGTCATCAACATTAGTGCCCCTAGCTTGAAATACATTCCCCATCGTGTAGTCAAATTACGAACTTCCCCAAAATCCTTTAGGAAACGTTGGTCCTTTATGGATAAAATAAAATTTTAAATTATGCCGTCACTGATTTAAGAGACTCTATGCAACATTTAATGACTTGTTTTCGGTTTTAGATATTCAGTGTTGTAGGATATTTAGAACATCATTCGAATAGCGGAATTGACGTTTTACTTTTGTTGCAGATGTAGAAGATACCTGTGAGAAATGTGAAGTTCCCTAATTAGCTGCACTACTTGGAGGAGAGAAATCTATTATGTCACGGACAAAAGTAAGTATGTACAGCTAAATGTGGTTTTGGATGTGTAAAGTAATAGGGGTTTTTGATATTTACGTAATGTAAGAGCCTCAGCTAGACATCCAAAATCAATCGGATAGGCAAAAGATTTTGATGTGGAGAATAGTTGGGCCAAAAGAAGAGTTAGGCGCTTTGGGTAGGGCCTTTAATTTGTTAGGTCCGTAAGGCTTTGTGGGGAAGTTCGATTTTCGTTACGAGAATATGTTCCCTCATAATGGTTCCCTAGAAGATACAATTCTAGCTTAACTGGCCAGAAGAATTTATGTTCTAGGATATCCTTGGGAATATATACCGTAATGAACTTTGAAATTTTATGCGCGATTGGGCCTGTAGATCTGGGAGATGTAGGCAATTTTTGAAAGAGGAATAGTGTATTAGGCAAAGGTACAAAACAAACGTGAACAAAAGGTTTTGCTTTGGCTAAAAAAATGTAGAGATTCTAATAATAGTGCACGTATATGTCGCTTTTGCTGGTTGTTAGGTTCTGCATAGAAAAAGTATTTTGCTTCTCGTAACTATTTCAGTCCTCTAACTTTGTCTCTAGAGGCTGCTAATCGTTTATCGTAAATTGAAACTAACTTTTCACACACTACATGGCTTTAGATTGGTGCTGAATGGTGAAGGTTTAAAATTTTCAATATCAGACGTCTTAGCTTTCTCTGTGTTTTCTGTTTCATACAACCAAACGAAATTCTGTTTCCTGCTGAGGATCCGAGCTATCAATGGAAGACACCACGTCAAATTGCTACGAACGATACAACACGAAAACGTCACTGGGAGAAACGAATACCCTAGACTGGAAGATGTGCTTGGAGACATATTCCATTGAGGTGGATTAGGTGAGCATTTCAAATGTTATTATTTGTTTAGTGTTAGAAAAGTAAACATTTGGAGAATTCAAGTTCTGCAGGATAAGTTGTATGCACGTAGAAAAGAATTGCTTTTAATGGTTTATTCAAAGTCTGCAGTAGTATTTACATAACAAAGGATTGGTTTATTAAACCACATAATTAAAATTATTTAGCTACTTTATGCTTCTGCAGTAACGACACTGACTTTATAATATTAAGGCGATTAATTTTCCCTTAAACAGTTCTGGTAGTAAAAAGTACATAAAGTAAAGTAAATCCAAATTGATGATTAGTAAAAATTCCACTTTTAAAAATCGTAGTCTTACTGATTAACGAATTCAAATGATGTACACTGTTTTAATTGGAACACTCTAGAAAAGCATAACTTGCCTTGTAGAATTGATGTTAAATTTGCAGATTTATGCTTTTGGAATTGGCAATTTTGCTTCTGGTTAACCTCTCCATATGCACACAAGTGATGATATTTCAGCATACTCTCATCAACATTAGTGCCCCTAGCTTGAAATACATTCCCCATCGTGTAGTCAAATTACGAACTTCCCCAAAATCCTTTAGGAAACGTTGGTCCTTTATGGATAAAATAAAATTTTAAATTATGCCGTCACTGATTTAAGAGACTCTATGCAACATTTAATGACTTGTTTTTGGTTTTAGATATTCAGTGTCATAGGATATTTAGAACATCATTCGAATAGCGGAATTGACGTTTTACTTTTGTTGCAGATGTAGAAGATACCCGTGAGAAATGTGAAGTTCCCTAATTAGCTGCACTACTTGGAGGAGAGAAATCTATTATATCACGGACAAAAGTAAGTACGTACGGCTAAATGTGGTTTTGGATGTGTAAAGTAATAGGGGTTTTTGATATTTACGTAATTTGAGAGCCTCAGCTAGACCTCGAAAATCAATCGGATAGGCAAAAACTTTTGATGTGGAGAATAGTTGGGCCAAAAGAATAGTTAGGCGCTTTGGGTAGGGCCTTTAATTTGTTAGGTCCGTAAGGCTTTGTGGGGAATTTCGATTTTCGTTACGAGAATATGTTCCCTCATAATGGTTCCCTAGAAAATACAATTCTAGCTTAACTGGCCAGAAGAATTTATGTTATAGGATTTCCTTGGGAATATATACCGTAATGAACTTTGAAATTTTAATCGCGATTGGGCAGGTAGGTCTGGGAGATGTAGGCATTTTTTGAAAGAGGAATAGTGTATTAGGCGAAGGTACAAAAGAAACGTGAACAAAAGGTTTTGCTTTGGCTCTCAAAATGTAGAGACTCTAATAACAGTGCACGCAGATGTCGCTTTTACTGGTTGTAAGGTTCTGCATAGGAAAAGTATTTTGCTTCTCGTAACTATTTCAGTCCTCTAACTTTGTGTCTAGAGGCTGCTAATCGTTTATCGTAAATTGAAACTAACTTTTCACACACTACATGGCTTTAGATTGGTGCTGAATGGTGAAGGTTTAAAATGTTCAATATCAGACGTCTTAGCTTTCTCTGTGTTTTCTGTTTCGTACAACCAAACGAAATTCTGTTTCCTGCTGGGGATCCGAGCTATCAATGGAAGACACCACGTCAAATTGCTACGAACGATGCAACACGAAAACGTCACTGGGAGAAACGAATACCCTGGACTGGAAGATGTGCTTGGAGACATATTCCATTGAGGTGGATTAGGTGAGCATTTCAAATGTTATTATTTGTTTAGTGTTAGAAAAGTAAACATTTGGAGAGTTCAAGTTCTGCAGGATAAGTTATATGCACGTAGAAAAGAATTGCTTTTAATGGTTTATTCAAAGTCTGCAGTAGTATTTACATAACAAAGGATTGGTTTATTAAACCACATAATTAAAATTATTTAGCGACTTTATGCTTCCGCAGTAACGACACTGACTTTATAATATTAAGGCGATTATTTTTCCCTTAAACAGTTCTGGTAGTAAAAACTACATAAAGTCAAGTAAATCCAAATTGATGATTCGTAAAAATTCCACTTTTAAAAATCGTAGTCTTACTGATTAACGAATTCAAATGATGTACACTGTTTTAATTGGAACACTCTAGAAAAGCATAACTTGCCTTGTAGAATTGATGTTAATTTGCAGATTTATGCTTTTGGAATTGGCAAATTCTGCTTCTGGTTAACCTTTCCATATGCACACAAGTGATGATATTTCAGCATCCTCTCATCAACATTAGTGCCCCTAGCTTGAAATACATGCCCCATCGGTGTCAAATTACGCACTTCCCCAAAATCTTTTAGGAAACGTTGGTCCCCCTTTATGGTTAAAATAAAATTTTAAATTATGCCGTCACTGATTTAAGAGACTCTATGCAACATTTAATGACTTGTTTTCGGTTTTAGATATTCAGTGTTGTAGGATATTTAGAACGTCATTGGAATAGCGGAATTGACGTTTTACTTTTGTTGCAGATGTAGAAGATACCTGTGAGAAATGTCAAGTTCCCTAATTAGCTGCACTACTTGGAGGAGAGAAATCTATTATGTATCGGACAAAAGTAAGTATGTACAGCTAAATGTGGTTTTGGATGTGTAAAGTAATAGGGGTTTTTGATATTTACGTAATGTAAGAGCCTCAGCTAGACATCGAAAATCAATCGGATAGGCAAAAGATTTTGATGTGGAGAATAGTTGGGCCAAAAGAGGAGTTAGGCGCTTTGGGTAGGGCCTTTAATTTGTTAGGTCCATAACGCTTTGTGGGGATGTTCGATTTTCGTTACGAGAATATGTTCCCTCATAATGGTTCCCTAGAAGATACAATTCTAGCTTAACTGACCAGAAGAATTTATGTTCTAGGATATCCTTGGGAATATATACCGTATTGAACTTTGAAATTTTATGCGCGATTTGGGCCTGTAGATCTGGGAGATGTAGGCAATTTTTGAAAGAGGAATAGTGTATTAGGCAAAGGTACAAAACAAACGTGAAAAAAAGGTTTTGCTTTGGCTAAAAAAATGTAGAGATTCTAATAATAGTGCACGTAGATGTCGCTTTTGCTGGTTGTTAGGTTCTGCATAGAAAAAGTATTTTGCTTCTCGTAACTATTTCAGTCCTCTAACTTTGTCTCTAGAGGCTGCTAATCGTTTATCGTAAATTGAAACTAACTTTTCACACACTACATGGGTTTAGATTGGTGCTGAATGGTGAAGGTTTAAAATTTTCAATATCAGACGTCTTAGCTTTCTCTGTGTTTTCTGTTTCATACAACCAAACGAAATTCTGTTTCCTGCTGAGGATCCGAGCTATCAATGGAAGACACCACGTCAAATTGCTACGAACGATACAACACGAAAACGTCACTGGGAGAAACGAATACCCTAGATTGGAAGATGTGCTTGGAGACATATTCCATTGAGGTGGATTAGGTGAGCATTTCAAATGTTATTATTTGTTTAGTGTTAGAAAAGTAAACATTTGGAGAATTCAAGTTCTGCAGGATAAGTTGTATGCACGTAGAAAAGAATTGCTTTTAATGGTTTATTCAAAGTCTGCAGTAGTATTTACATAACAAAGGATTTGTTTATTAAACCACATAATTAAAATTATTTAGCTACTTTATGCTTCTGCAGTAACGACACCGACTTTATAATATTAAGGCGATTAATTTTCCCTTAAACAGTTCTGGTAGTAAAAAGTACATAAAGTCAAGTAAATCCAAATTGATGATTAGTAAAAATTCCACTTTTAAAAATCGTAGTCTTGCTGATTAACGAATTCAAATGATGTACACTGTTTTAATTGGAACACTCTAGAAAAGCATAACTTGCCTTGTAGAATTGATGTTAAATTTGCAGATTTATGCTTTTGGAATTGGCAATTTTGCTTCTGGTTAACCTCTCCGTATGCACTCAAGTGATGATATTTCAGCATGCTCTCATCAACATTAGTGCCCCTAGCTTGAAATACATTCCCCATCGTGTAGTCAAATTACGAACTTCCCCAAAATACTTTAGGAAACGTTGGTCCTTTATGGATAAAATAAAATTTTAAATTATGCCGTCACTGATTTAAGAGACTCTATGCAACATTTAATGACTTGTTTTCGGTTTTAGATATTCAGTGTTGTAGGATATTTAGAACATCATTCGAATAGCGGAATTGACGTTTTACTTTTGTTGCAGATGTAGAAGATACCCGTGAGAAATGTGAAGTTCCCTAATTAGCTGCACTACTTGGAGGAGAGAAATCTATTATGTCGCGGACAAAAGTAAGTACGTACGGCTAAATGTGGTTTTGGATGTGTAAAGTAATAGGGGTTTTTGATATTTACGTAATTTGAGAGCCTCAGCTTGACCTCGAAAATCAATCGGATAGGCAAAAACTTTTGATGTGGAGAATAGTTGGGCCAAAAGAAGAGTTAGGCGCTTTGGGTAGGGCCTTTAATTTGTTAGGTCCGTAAGGCTTTGTGGGGAATTTCAATTTTCGTTACGAGAATATGTTCCCTCATAATGGTTCCCTAGAAAATACAATTCTAGCTTAACTGGCCAGAAGAATTTATGTTCTAGGATTTCCTTGGGAATATATACCGTAATGAACTTTGAAATTTTAATCGCGATTGGGCAGGTAGGTCTGGGAGATGTAGGCATTTTTTGAAAGAGGAATAGTGTATTAGGCGAAGGTACAAAAGAAACGTGAACAAAAGGTTTTGCTTTGGCTCTCAAAATGTAGGGATTCTAATAATAGTGCACGCAGATGTCGCTTTTACTGGTTGTAAGGTTCTGCATAGAAAAAGTATTTTGCTTCTCGTAACTATTTCAGTCCTCTAACTTTGTGTCTAGAGGCTGCTAATCGTTTATCGTAAATTGAAACTAACTTTTCACACACTACATGGCTTTAGATTGGTGCTGAATGGTGAAGGTTTAAAATTTTCAATATCAGACGTCTTAGCTTTCTCTGTGTTTTCTGTTTCATACAACCAAACGAAATTCTGTTTCCTGCTGAGGATCCGAGCTATCAATGGAAGACAGCACGTCAAATTGCTACGAACGATACAACACGAAAACGTCACTGGGAGAAACGAATACCCTAGACTGGAAGATGTGCTTGGAGACATATTCCATTGAGGTGGATTAGGTGAGCATTTCAAATGTTATTATTTGTTTAGTGTTAGAAAAGTAAACATTTGGAGAATTCAAGTTCTGCAGGATAAGTTGTATGCACGTAGAAAAGAATTGCTTTTAATGGTTTATTCAAAGTCTGCAGTAGTATTTACATAACAAAGGATTTGTTTATTCAACCACATAATTAAAATTATTTAGCTACTTTATGCTTCTGCAGTAACGACACCGACTTTATAATATTAAGGCGATTAATTTTCCCTTAAACAGTTCTGGTAGTAAAAAGTACATAAAGTCAAGTAA
Organism: Hymenopus coronatus; assembly: GCA_030762935.1. Lineage (NCBI taxonomy): Eukaryota > Metazoa > Arthropoda > Insecta > Mantodea > Hymenopodidae > Hymenopus > Hymenopus coronatus. The sequence goes on along the minus strand of CM060899.1, from coordinate 66,938 downwards.
ATCCAAATTGATGATTCGTAAAAATTCCACTTTTAAAAATCGTAGTCTTACTGATTAACGAATTCAAATGATGTACACTGTTTTAATTGGAACTCTCTAGAAAAGCATAACTTGCCTTGTAGAATTGATGTTAAATTTGCAGATTTATGCTTTTGGAATTGGCAATTTTGCTTCTGGTTAACCTCTCCATATGCACACAAGTGATGATATTTCAGCATACTCTCATCAACATTAGTGCCCCTAGCTTGAAATACATTCCCCATCGTGTAGTCAAATTACGAACTTCCCCAAAATCCTTTAGGAAACGTTGGTCCTTTATGGATAAAATAAAATTTTAAATTATGCCGTCACTGATTTAAGAGACTCTATGCAACATTTAATGACTTGTTTTCGGTTTTAGATATTCAGTGTCATAGGATATTTAGAACATCATTCGAATAGCGGAATTGACGTTTTACTTTTGTTGCAGATGTAGAAGATACCCGTGAGAAATGTGAAGTTCCCTAATTAGCTGCACTACTTGGAGGAGAGAAATCTATTATATCACGGACAAAAGTAACTACGTACGGCTAAATGTGGTTTTGGATGTGCAAAGTAATAGGGGTTTTTGATATTTACGTAATTTGAGAGCCTCAGCTAGACCTCGAAAATCAATCGGATAGGCAAAAACTTTTGATGTGGAAAATAGTTGGGCCAAAAGAAGTGTTAGGCGCTTTGGGTAGGGCCATTAATTTGTTAGGTCCGTAAGGCTTTGTGGGGAATTTCGATTTTCGTTACGAGAATATGTTCCCTCATAATGGTTCCCTAGAAAATACAATTCTAGCTTAACTGGCCAGAAGAATTTATGTTCTAGGATTTCCTTGGGAATATATACCGTAATGAACTTTGAAATATTAATCGCGATTGGGCAGGTAGGTCTGGGAGATGTAGGCATTTTTTGAAAGAGGAATAGTGTATTAGGTGAAGGTACAAAAGAAACGTGAACAAAAGGTTTTGCTTTGGCTCTCAAATGTAGGGACTCTAATAATAGTGCACGCAGATGTCGCTTTTACTGGTTGTAAGGTTCTGCATAGGAAAAGGATTTTGCTTCTCGTAACTATTTCAGTCCTCTAATTTTGTCTCTAGAGGCTGCTAATCGTTTATCGTAAAATGAAACTAACTTTTCACACACTACATGGCTTTAGATTGGTGCTGAATGGTGAAGGTTTAAAATTTTCAATATCAGACGTCTTAGCTTTCTCTGTGTTTTCTGTTTCATACAACCAAACGAAATTCTGTTTCCTGCTGAGGATCCGAGCTATCAATGGAAGACACCACGTCAAATTGCTACGACGGATGCAACTCGAAAACATCACTGGGAGAAACGACTACCCTGGACTGAAAGATGTGCTTGGAGACATATTCCATTGAGGTGGATTAGGTGAGCATTTCAAATGTTATTATTTGTTTAGTGTTAGAAAAGTAAACATTTGGAGAATTCAAGTTCTGCAGGATAAGTCATATGCACGTAGAAAAGAATTGCTTTTATTGGTTTATTCAAAGTCTGCAGTAGTATTTACATAACAAAGGATTGGTTTATTAAACCACATAATTAAAATAATTTAGCTACTTTATGCTTCTGCAGTAACGACACTGACTTTATTATATTAAGGCGATTATTTTTCCCTTAAACAGTTCTGGTAGTAAAAAGTACATAAAGTCAAGTAAATCCAAATTGATGATTCGTAAAAATTCCACTTTTAAAAATCGTAGTCTTACTGATTAACGAATTCAAATGATGTACACTGTTTTAATTGGAACACTCTAGAAAAGCATAACTTGCTTTGTAGAATTGATGTTAAATTTGCAGATTTATGCTTTTGGAATTGGCAACTTCTGCTTCTGGTTAACCTCTCCATATGCACACAAGTGAGGATATTTCAACATCCTCTCGTCAACATTAGTGCCCCTAGCTTGAAATACATGCCCCATCGTCGTCAAATTACGCACTTCCCCAAAATCTTTTAGGAAACGTTGTTCCTCCTTTATGGTTAAAATAAAATTTTAAATTATGCCGTCACTGATTTAAGAGACTCTATGCAACATTTAATGACTTGTTTTCGGTTTTAGATATTCAGTGTTGTAGGATATTTAGAACGTCATTCGAATAGCGGAATTGACGTTTTACTTTTGTTGCAGATGTATAAGATACCTGTGAGAAATGTGAAGTTCCCTAATTAGCTGCACTACTTGGAGGAGAGAAATCTATTATGTATCGGACAAAAGTAAGTATGTACAGCTAAATGTGGTTTTGGATGTGTAAAGTAATAGGGGTTTTTGATATTTACGTAATGTAAGAGCCTCAGCTAGACCTCGAAAATCAATCGGATAGGCAAAAGCTTTTGATGTGGAGAATAGTTGGGCCAAAAGAAGAGTTAGGCGCTTTGGGTAGGGCCTTTAATTTGTTAGGTCCGTAAGGCTTTGTGGGGAAGTTCGATTTTCGTTACGAGAATATGTTCCCTCTTAATGGTTCCCTAGAAGATACAATTCTAGCTTAACTGGCCAGAAGAATTTATGTTCTAGGATATCCTTGGGAATATATACCGTAATGAACTTTGAAATTTTATGCGCGATTGGGCCTGTAGATCTGGAAGATGTAGGCAATTTTTGAAAGAGAAATAGTGTATTAGGCAAAGGTACAAAAGAAACGAGAACAAAAGGTTTTGCTTTGGCTCTAAAAATGTAGAGATTCTAATAATAGTGCACGCAGATGTCGCTTTTGCTGGTTGTTAGGTTCTGCATAGACAAAGTATTTTGCTTCTCGTAACTATTTCAGACCTCTAACTTTGTCTCTAGAGGCTGCTAATCGTTTATCGTAAATTGAAACTAACTTTTCACACACTACATGGGTTTAGATTGGTGCTGAATGGTGAAGGTTTAAAATTTTCAATATCAGACGTCTTAGCTTTCTCTGTGTTTTCTGTTTCATACAACCAAACGAAATTCTGTTTCCTGCTGAGGATCCGAGCTATCAATGGAAGACACCACGTCAAATTGCTACGAACGATACAACACGAAAACGTCACTGGGAGAAACGAATACCCTAGATTGGAAGATGTGCTTGGAGACATATTCCATTGAGGTGGATTAGGTGAGCATTTCAAATGTTATTATTTGTTTAGTGTTAGAAAAGTAAACATTTGGAGAATTCAAGTTCTGCAGGATAAGTTGTATGCACGTAGAAAAGAATTGCTTTTAATGGTTTATTCAAAGTCTGCAGTAGTATTTACATAACAAAGGATTTGTTTATTAAACCACATAATTAAAATTATTTAGCTACTTTATGCTTCTGCAGTAACGACACCGACTTTATAATATTAAGGCGATTAATTTTCCCTTAAACAGTTCTGGTAGTAAAAAGTACATAAAGTCAAGTAAATCCAAATTGATGATTAGTAAAAATTCCACTTTTAAAAATCGTAGTCTTACTGATTAACAAATTCAAATGATGTACACTGTTTTAATTGGAACACTCTAGAAAAGCATAACTTGCCTTGTAGAATTGATGTTAAATTTGCAGATTTATGCTTTTGGAATTGGCAATTTTGCTTCTGGTTAACCTCTCCATATGCACACAAGTGATGATATTTCAGCATACTCTCATCAACATTAGTGCCCCTAGCTTGAAATACATTCCCCATCGTGTAGTCAAATTACGAACTTCCCCAAAATCCTTTAGGAAACGTTGGTCCTTTATGGATAAAATAAAATTTTAAATTATGCCGTCACTGATTTAAGAGACTCTATGCAACATTTAATGACTTGTTTTCGGTTTTAGATATTCAGTGTCATAGGATATTTAGAACATCATTCGAATAGCGGAATTGACGTTTTACTTTTGTTGCAGATGTAGAAGATACCCGTGAGAAATGTGAAGTTCCCTAATTAGCTGCACTACTTGGAGGAGAGAAATCTATTATATCACGGACAAAAGTAAGTACGTACGGCTAAATGTGGTTTTGGATGTGTAAAGTAATAGGGGTTTTTGATATTTACGTAATTTGAGAGCCTCAGCTAGACCTCGAAAATCAATCGGATAGGCAAAAACTTTTGATGTGGAGAATAGTTGGGCCAAAAGAATAGTTAGGCGCTTTGGGTAGGGCCTTTAATTTGTTAGGTCCGTAAGGCTTTGTGGGGAATTTCGATTTTCGTTACGAGAATATGTTCCCTCATAATGGTTCCCTAGAAAATACAATTCTAGCTTAACTGGCCAGAAGAATTTATGTTATAGGATTTCCTTGGGAATATATACCGTAATGAACTTTGAAATTTTAATCGCGATTGGGCAGGTAGGTCTGGGAGATGTAGGCATTTTTTGAAAGAGGAATAGTGTATTAGGCGAAGGTACAAAAGAAACGTGAACAAAAGGTTTTGCTTTGGCTCTCAAAATGTAGGGACTCTAATAATAGTGCACGCAGATGTCGCTTTTACTGGTTGTAAGGTTCTGCATAGGAAAAGTATTTTGCTTCTCGTAACTATTTCAGTCCTCTAACTTTGTGTCTAGAGGCTGCTAATCGTTTATCGTAAATTGAAACTAACTTTTCACACACTACATGGCTTTAGATTGGTGCTGAATGGTGAAGGTTTAAAATGTTCAATATCAGACGTCTTAGCTTTCTCTGTGTTTTCTGTTTCGTACAACCAAACGAAATTCTGTTTCCTGCTGAGGATCCGAGCTATCAATGGAAGACACCACGTCAAATTGCTACGAACGATGCAACACGAAAACGTCACTGGGAGAAACGAATACCCTGGACTGGAAGATGTGCTTGGAGACATATTCCATTGAGGTGGATTAGGTGAGCATTTCAAATGTTATTATTTGTTTAGTGTTAGAAAAGTAAACATTTGGAGAGTTCAAGTTCTGCAGGATAAGTTATATGCACGTAGAAAAGAATTGCTTTTAATGGTTTATTCAAAGTCTGCAGTAGTATTTACATAACAAAGGATTGGTTTATTAAACCACATAATTAAAATTATTTAGCGACTTTATGCTTCCGCAGTAACGACACTGACTTTATAATATTAAGGCGATTATTTTTCCCTTAAACAGTTCTGGTAGTAAAAACTACATAAAGTCAAGTAAATCCAAATTGATGATTCGTAAAAATTCCACTTTTAAAAATCGTAGTCTTACTGATTAACGAATTCAAATGATGTACACTGTTTTAATTGGAACACTCTAGAAAAGCATAACTTGCCTTGTAGAATTGATGTTAATTTGCAGATTTATGCTTTTGGAATTGGCAAATTCTGCTTCTGGTTAACCTTTCCATATGCACACAAGTGATGATATTTCAGCATCCTCTCATCAACATTAGTGCCCCTAGCTTGAAATACATGCCCCATCGGTGTCAAATTACGCACTTCCCCAAAATCTTTTAGGAAACGTTGGTCCCCCTTTATGGTTAAAATAAAATTTTAAATTATGCCGTCACTGATTTAAGAGACTCTATGCAACATTTAATGACTTGTTTTCGGTTTTAGATATTCAGTGTTGTAGGATATTTAGAACGTCATTCGAATAGCGGAATTGACGTTTTACTTTTGTTGCAGATGTATAAGATACCTGTGAGAAATGTGAAGTTCCCTAATTAGCTGCACTACTTGGAGGAGAGAAATCTATTATGTATCGGACAAAAGTAAGTATGTACAGCTAAATGTGGTTTTGGATGTGTAAAGTAATAGGGGTTTTTGATATTTACGTAATGTAAGAGCCTCAGCTAGACCTCGAAAATCAATCGGATAGGCAAAAGCTTTTGATGTGGAGAATAGTTGGGCCAAAAGAAGAGTTAGGCGCTTTGGGTAGGGCCTTTAATTTGTTAGGTCCGTAAGGCTTTGTGGGGAAGTTCGATTTTCGTTACGAGAATATGTTCCCTCTTAATGGTTCCCTAGAAGATACAATTCTAGCTTAACTGGCCAGAAGAATTTATGTTCTAGGATATCCTTGGGAATATATACCGTAATGAACTTTGAAATTTTATGCGCGATTGGGCCTGTAGATCTGGAAGATGTAGGCAATTTTTGAAAGAGAAATAGTGTATTAGGCAAAGGTACAAAAGAAACGAGAACGAAAGGTTTTGCTTTGGCTCTAAAAATGTAGAGATTCTAATAATAGTGCACGCAGATGTCGCTTTTGCTGGTTGTTAGGTTCTGCATAGACAAAGTATTTTGCTTCTCGTAACTATTTCAGACCTCTAACTTTGTCTCTAGAGGCTGCTAATCGTTTATCGTAAATTGAAACTAACTTTTCACACACTACATGGCTTTAGATTGGTGCTGAATGGTGAAGGTTTAAAATTTTCAATATCAGACGTCTTAGCTTTCTCTGTGTTTTCTGTTTCGTACAACCAAACGAAATTCTGTTTCCTGCTGAGGATCCGAGCTATCAATGGAAGACACCACGTCAAATTGCTACGAACGATGCAACACGAAAACGTCACTGGGAGAAACGAATACCCTGGACTGGAAGATGTGCTTGGAGACATATTCCATTGAGGTGGATTAGGTGAGCATTTCAAATATTATTATTTGTTTAGTGTTAGAAAAGTAAACATTTGGAGAATTCAAGTCCTGCAGGATAAGTCATATGCACGTAGAAAAGAATTGCTTTTATTGGTTTATTCAAAGTCTGCAGTAGTATTTACATAACAATGGATTGGTTTATTAAACCAAACAATTAAAATTATTTATCTACTTTATGCTTCTGCAGTAACGACACTGACTTTATAATATTAAGGCGATTATTTTTCCCTGAAACAGTTCTGGTAGTAAAAAGTACATAAAGTCAAGTAAATCCAAATTGATGATTCGTAAAAATTCCACTTTTAAAAATCGTAGTCTTACTGATTAACGAATTCAAATGATGTACACTGTTTCAATTGGAACACTCTAGAAAAGCAGAACTTGCTTCGTAGAATTGATGTTAAATTTGCAGATTTATGCTTTTGGAATTGGCAATTTTGCTTCTGGTTAACCTCTCCATATGCACACAAGTGATGATATTTCAGCATACTCTCATCAACATTAGTGCCCCTAGCTTGAAATACATGCCCCATCGTGTAGTCCAATTACGAACTTCCCCAAAATCCTTTAGGAAACGTTGGTCCTCCTTTATGGACAAAATAAAATTTTAAATTATGCCGTCACTGATTTAAGAGACTCAATGCAACATTTAATGACTTGTTTTCGGTTTTAGTTATTCAGTGTTGTAGGATATTTAGAACATCATTCGAATAGCGGAATTGACGTTTTACTTTTGTTGCAGATGTAGAAGATACCCGTGAGAAATGTGAAGTTCCCTAATTAGCTCCACTACTTGGAGGAGAGAAATCTATTATGTCACGGACAAAAGTAAGTACGTACGGCTAAATGTGGTTTTGGATGTGTAAAGTAATAGGGGTTTTTGATATTTACGTAATTTGGGGGCATCAGCTAGACCTCGAAAATCAATCGGATAGGCAAAAGCTTTTGATGTGGAGAATAGTTGGGCCAAAAGAAGAGTTAGGCGCTTTGGGTAGGGCCTTTAATTTGTTAGGTCCGTAAGGCTTTGTGGGGAAGTTCGATTTTCGTTACGAGAATATGTTCCCTCATAATGGTTCCCTAGAAGATACAATTCCAGCTTAACTGGCCAGAAGAATTTATGTTCTAGGATATCCTTGGGAATATATACCGTAATGAACTTTGAAATTTTAATCGCGATTGGGCAGGTAGGTCTGGGAGATGTAGGCATTTTTTGAAAGAGGAATAGTGTATTAGGCGAAGGTACAAAAAAAAAAACGTGAACAAAAGGTTTTGCTTTGGCTCTCAAAATGTAGGGATTCTAATAATAGTGCACGCAGATGTCGCTTTTACTGGTTGTAAGGTTCTGCATAGACAAAGTATTTTGCTTCTCGTAACTATTTCAGTACTCTAACTTTGTCTCGCAAATTGAAACTAACTTTTCACAAACTACATGGCTTTAGATTGGTGCTGAATGGTGAAGGTTTAAAATTTTCAATATCAGACGTCTTAGCTTTCTCTGTGTTTTCTGTTTCATACAACCAAACGAAATTCTGTTTCCTGCTGAGGATCCGAGCTATCAATGGAAGACACCACGTAAAATTGCTACGAAGTATGCAACTCGAAAACGTCACTGGGAGAAACGAATATCCTGGACTGGAAAATGTGCTTGGAGACATACTCCATTGAGGTGGATTAGGTGAGCATTTCAAATGTTATTATTTGTTTAATGTTAGAAAAGTAAACATTTGGAGAATTCAAGTTCTGCAGGATAAGTCATATGCACGTAAAAAAGAGTTGATTTTAATGGTTCATTCAAAGTCTGCAGTAGTATTTACATAACAAAGGATTGGTTTATTAAACCACATAATTAAAATAATTTAGCTACTTTATGCTTTTGCAGTACCGTCACTGACCTTATAATATTAAGGCGATTATTTTTCCCTTAAACAGTTCTGGTAATAAAAACTACATAAATTTAGGTAAATCCAACTTGATCATTCGTGAAAATTCCTCTTTTAAAAATCGTAGTCTTAAAAGCCGTCGTACGGTTTAACGAATTCAAATGAAGTACACTGTTTTAATTGGAACACTCTAGAAAAGCATAACTTGCCTTGTAGAATTGATGTTAAATTTGCAGATTTATGCTTTTGGAATTGGCAAATTCTGCTTCTGGTTAACCTCTCCATATGCACACAACTGATGATATTTCAGCATCCTCTCATTAACATTAGTGCCCCTAGCTTGAAATACATGCCCCATCGTCGTCAAATTACGCACTTCCCCAAAATCTTTTAGGAAACGTTGGTCCTCCTTTATGGTTAAAATAAAATTTTAAATTATGCCGTCACTGATTTAAGAGACTCTATGCAACATTTAATGACTTGTTTTCGGTTTTAGATATTCAGTGTTGTAGGATATTTAGAACGTCATTCGAATAGCGGAATTGACGTTTTACTTTTGTTGCAGATGTAGAAGATACCTGTGAGAAATGTGAAGTTCCCTAATTAGCTGCACTACTTGGAGGAGAGAAATCTATTATGTATCGGACAAAAGTAAGTATGTACAGCTAAATGTGGTTTTGGATGTGTAAAGTAATAGAGGTTTTGGATATTTACGTAATTTGAGAGCCTCAGCTAGACCTCGAAAATCAATCGGATAGGCAAAAGCTTTTGATGTGGAGAATAGTTGGGCCAAAAGAAGAGTTAGGCGCTTTGGGTAGGGCCTTTAATTTGTTAGGTCCGTAAGGCTTTGTGGGGAATTTCGATTTTCGTTACGAGAATATGTTCCCTCATAATGGTTCCCTAGAAGATACAATTCTAGCTTAACTGGCCAGAAGAATTTATGTTCTAGGATATCCTTGGGAATATATACCGTAATGAACTTTGAAATTTTAATCGCGATTGGGCAGGTAGGTCTGGTAGATGTAGGCATTTTTTGAAAGAGGAATAGTGTATTAGGCGAAGGTACAAAAGAAACGTGAACAAAAGGTTTTGCTTTGGCTCTCAAAATGTAGAGATTCTAATGGTAGTGCACGCAGATGTCGCTTTTGCTGGTTGTTAGGTTCTGCATAGAAAAAGAATTTTGCTTCTCGTAACTATTTCAGTCTAACTTTGTCTCTAGAGCCTGCTTATCGTTTATCGTAAATTGAAACTAACTTTCCACACACTACATGGCTTTAGATTGGTGCTGAATGGTGAAGGTTTAAAATTTTCAATATCAGACGTCTTAGCTTTCTCTGTGTTTTCTGTTTCATACAACCAAACGAAATTCTGTTTCCTGCTGAGGATCCGAGCTATCAATGGAAGACACCACGTCAAATTGCTACGAACGATGCAACACGAAAACGTCACTGGGAGAAACGAATACCCTGGACTGGAAGATGTGCTTGGAGACATATTCCATTGAGGTGGATTAGGTGAGCATTTCAAATGTTATTATTTGTTTAGTGTTAGAAAAGTAAACATTTGGAGAATTCAAGTTCTGCAGGATAAGTCATATGCACGTAGAAAAGAATTGCTTTTAATGGTTTATTCAAAGTCTGCAGTAGTATTTACATAACACAGGATTGGTTTATTAAACCACAGAATTAAAATTATTTAGCTACTTTATGCTTCCGCAGTAACGACACTGACTTTATAATATTAAGGCGATTATTTTTCCCTTAAACAGTTCTGGTAGTAAAAAGTACATAAAGTCAAGTAAATCCAAATTGATGATTCGTAAAAATTCCACTTTTAAAAATCGTAGTCTTACTGATTAACGAATTCAAATGATGTACACTGTTTTAATTGGAACACTCTAGAAAAGCATAACTTGCCTTGTAGAATTGATGTTAAATTTGCAGATTTATGCAAATTTGGCAAATTCTGCTTCTGGTTAACCTTTCCATATGCACACAAGTGATGATATTTCAGCATCCTCTCATCAACATTAGTGCCCCTAGCTTGAAATACATGTCCCATCGGTGTCAAATTACGCACTTCCCCAAAATCTTTTAGGAAACGTTGGTCCCCCTTTATGGTTAAAATAAAATTTGAAATTATGCCGTCACTGATTTAAGAGACTCTATGCAACATTTAATGACTTGTTTTCGGTTTTAGGTAGTCAGTGTTGTAGGATATTTAGAACGTCATTGGAATAGCGGAATTGACGTTTTACTTTTGTTGCAGATGTAGAAGATACCTGTGAGAAATGTGAAGTTCCCTAATTAGCTGCACTACTTGGAGGAGAGAAATCTATTATGTCACGGACAAAAGTAAGTACGTACGGCTAAATGTGGTTTTGGATGTGTAAAGTAATAGGGGTTTTTGATATTTACGTAATTTGACAGCCTCAGCTAGACCTCGAAAATCAATCGGATAGGCAAAAACTTTTGATGTGGAGAATAGTTGGGCCAAAAGAAGAGTTAGGCGCTTTGGGTAGGGCCTTTAATTTGTTAGGTCCGTAAGGCTTTGTGGGGAATTTCGATTTTCGTTACGAGAATATGTTTCCTCATAATGGTTCCCTAGAAAATACAATTCTAGCTTAACTGGCCAGAAGAATTTATGTTCTAGGATTTCCTTGGGAATATATACCGTAATGAACTTTGAAATTTTATGCGCGATTGGGCCTGTAGATCTGGGAGATGTAGACAATTTTTGAAAGAGGAATAGTGTATTAGGCAAAGGTACAAAACAAACGTGAACAAAAGGTTTTGCTTTGGCTAAAAAAATGTAGAGATTCTAATAATAGTGCACGCAGATGTCGCTTTTACTGGTTGTAAGGTTCTGCATAGAAAAAGTATTTTGCTTCTCGTAACTATTTCAGTCCTCTAACTTTGTGTCTAGAGGCTGCTAATCGTTTATCGTAAATTGAAACTAACTTTTCACACACTACATGGCTTTAGATTGGTGCTGAATGGTGAAGGTTTAAAATTTTCAATATCAGACGTCTTAGCTTTCTCTGTGTTTTCTGTTTCGTACAACCAAACGAAATTCTGTTTCCTGCTGAGGATCCGAGCTATCAATGGAAGACACCACGTCAAATTGCTACGAACGATGCAACACGAAAACGTCACTGGGAGAAACGAATACCCTGGACTGGAAGATGTGCTTGGAGACATATTCCATTGAGGTGGATTAGGTGAGCATTTCAAATGTTGTTATTTGTTTAGTGTTAGAAAAGTAAACATTTGGAGAGTTCAAGTTCTGCAGGATAAGTTATATGCACGTAGAAAAGAATTGCTTTTAATGGTTTATTCAAAGTCTGCAGTAGTATTTACATAACAAACGATTGGTTTATTAAACCACATATTTAAAAGTATTTAGCTACTTTATGCTTCTGCAGTAACGACACTGACTTTATAATATTAAGGCGATTATTTTTCCCTTAAACAGTTCTGGTAGTAAAAAGTACATAAAGTCAAGTAAATCCAAATTGATGATTCGTAAAAATTCCACTTTTAAAAATCGTAGTCTTACTGATTAACGAATTCAAATGATGTACACTGTTTTAATTGGAACACTCTAGAAAAGCATAACTTGCGTTGTATAATTGATGTTAAATTTGCAGATTTATGCTTTTGGAATTGGCAAATTCTGCTTCTGGTTAACGTTTCCATATGCACACAAGTAATGATATTTCAGCATCCTCTCATCAACATTAGTGCCCCTAGCTTGAAATACATTCCCCATCGTGTAGTCAAATTACGAACTTCCCCAAAATCCTTTAGGAAACGTTGGTCCTTTATGGATAAAATAAAATTTTAAATTATGCCGTCACTGATTTAAGAGACTCTATGCAACATTTAATGACTTGTTTTCGGTTTTAGATATTCAGTGTTGTAGGATATTTAGAACATCATTCGAATAGCGGAATTGACGTTTTACTTTTGTTGCAGATGTAGAAGATACCCGTGAGAAATGTGAAGTTCCCTAATTAGCTGCACTACTTGGAGGAGAGAAATCTATTATGTCACGGACAAAAGTAAGTACGTACGGCTAAATGTGGTTTTGGATGTGTAAAGTAATAGGGGTTTTTGATATTTACGTAATTTGAGAGCCACACCTTGACCTCGAAAATCAATCGGATAGGCAAAAACTTTTGATGTGGAGAATAGTTGGGCCAAAAGAAGAGTTAGGCGCTTTGGGTAGGGCCTTTAATTTGTTAGGTCCGTAAGGCTTTGTGGGGAATTTCGATTTTCGTTACGAGAATATGTTCCCTCATAATGGTTCCCTAGAAAATACAATTCTAGCTTAACTGGCCAGAAGAATTTATGTTCTAGGATTTCCTTGGGAATATATACCGTAATGAACTTGGAAATTTTAATCGCGATTGGGCAGGTAGGTCTGGGAGATGTAGGCATTTTTTGAAAGAGGAATAGTGTATTAGGCGAAGGTACAAAAGAAACGTGAACAAAAGGTTTTGCTTTGGCTCTCAAAATGTAGGGATTCTAATAATAGTGCACGCAGATGTCGGTTTTACTGGTTGAAAGGTTCTGCATAGAAAAAGTATTTTGCTTCTCGTAACTATTTCAGTCCTCTAACTTTGTGTCTAGAGGCTGCTAATCGTTTATCGTAAATTGAAACTAACTTTTCACACACTACATGGCTTTAGATTGGTGCTGAATGGTTAAGGTTTAAAATTTTCAATATCAGACGTCTTAGCTTTCTCTGTGTTTTCTGTTTCATACAACCAAACGAAATTCTGTTTCCTGCTGAGGATCCGAGCTATCAATGGAAGACACCACGTCAAATTGCTACGAACGATGCAACACGAAAACGTCACTGGGAGAAACGAATACCCTGGACTGGAAGATGTGCTTGGAGGCATATTCCATTGAGGTGGATTAGGTGAGCATTTCAAATGTTATTATTTGTTTAGTGTTAGAAAAGTAAACATTTGGAGAGTTCAAGTTCTGCAGAGTAAGTTATATGCACGTAGAAAAGAATTGCTTTTAATGGTTTATTCAAAGTCTGCAGTAGTATTTACATAACAAAGAATTGGCTTATTAAACCACATAATTAAAATTATTTAGCTACTTTATGCTTCCGCAGTAACGACACTGACTTTATAATATTAAGGCGATTATCTTTCCCTTAAACAGTTCTGGTAGTAAAAAGTACATAAGGTCAAGTAAATCCAAATTGATGATTCGTAAAAATTCCACTTTTAAAAATCGTAGTCTTACTGATTAACGAATTCAAATGATGTACACTGTTTTAATTGGAACACTCTAGAAAAGCATAACTTGCGTTGTATAATTGATGTTAAATTTGCAGATTTATGCTTTTGGAATTGGCAAATTCTGCTTCTGGTTAACCTTTCCATATGCACACAAGTGATGATATTTCAGCATCCTCTCATCAACATTAGTGCCCCTAGCTTGAAATACATGCCCCATCGGTGTCAAATTACGCACTTCCCCAAAATCTTTTAGGAAACGTTGGTCCCCCTTTATGGTTAAAATAAAATTTGAAATTATGCCGTCACTGATTTAAGAGACTCTATGCAACATTTAATGACTTGTTTTCGGTTTTAGGTATTCAGTGTTGTAGGATATTTAGCACGTCATTGGAATAGCAGAATTGACGTTTTACTTTTGTTGCAGATGTAGAAGATACCTGTGAGAAATGTGAAGTTCCCTAATTAGCTGCACTACTTGGAGGAGAGAAATCTATTATGTATTGGACAAAAGTATGTACAGCTAAATGTGGTTTTGGATGTGTAAAGTAATAGGGGTTTTTGATATTTACGTAATTTGAGAGCCTCAGCTAGACATCGAAAATCAATCGGATAGGCAAAAGATTTTGATGTGGAGAATAGTTGGGCCAAAAGAGGAGGTAGGCGCTTTGGGTAGGGCCTTTAATTTGTTAGGTCCGTAAGGCTTTGTGGGGAAGTTCGATTTTCGTTACGAGAATATGTTCCCTCATAATGGTTCCCTAGAAGATACAATTCTAGCTTAACTGGCCAGTAGAATTTATGTTCTAGGATATCCTTGGGAATATATACCGTAATGAACTTTGAAATTTTATGCACGATTGGGCCTGTAGATCTGGGAGATGTAGGCATTTTTTGAAAGAGGAATAGTGTATTAGGCGAAGGTACAAAAGAAACGTGAACAAAAGGTTTTGCTTTGGCTCTCAAAATGTAGGGACTCTAATAATAGTGCACGCAGATGTCGCTTTTACTGGTTGTAAGGTTCTGCATAGGAAAAGTATTTTGCTTCTCGTAACTATTTCAGTCCTCTAACTTTGTGTCTAGAGGCTGCTAATCGGTTATCGTAAATTGAAACTAACTTTTCACACACTACATGGCTTTAGATTGGTGCTGAATGGTGAAGGTTTAAAATTTTCAATATCAGACGTCTTAGCTTTCTCTGTGTTTTCTGTTTCGTACAACCAAACGAAATTCTGTTTCCTGCTGAGGATCCGAGCTATCAATGGAAGACACCACGTCAAATTGCTACGAACGATACAACACGAAAACGTCACTGGGAGAAACGAATACCCTAGACTGGAAGATGTGCTTGGAGACATATTCCATTGAGGTGGATTAGGTGAGCATTTCAAATGTTATTATTTGTTTAGTGTTAGAAAAGTAAACATTTGGAGAACTCAAGTTCTGCAGGATAAGTTGTATGCACGTAGAAAAGAATTGCTTTTAATGGTTTATTCAAAGTCTGCAGTAGTATTTACATAACAAAGGATTGGTTTATTACACCACATAATTAAAATTATTTAGCTACTTTATGCTTCTGCAGTAACGACACTGACTTTATAATATTAAGGCGATTAATTTTCCCTTAAACAGTTCTGGTAGTAAAAAGTACATAAAGTCAAGTAAATCCAAATTGATGATTCGTATAAATTCCACTTTTAAAAATCGTAGTCTTACTGATTAACGAATTCAAATGATGTACACTGTTTTAATTGGAACTCTCTAGAAAAGCATAACTTGCCTTGTAGAATTGATGTTAAATTTGCAGATTTATGCTTTTGGAATTGGCAATTTTGCTTCTGGTTAACCTCTCCATATGCACACAAGTGATGATATTTCAGCATACTCTCATCAACATTAGTGCCCCTAGCTTGAAATACATTCCCCATCGTGTAGTCAAATTACGAACTTCCCCAAAATCCTTTAGGAAACGTTGGTCCTTTATGGATAAAATAAAATTTTAAATTATGCCGTCACTGATTTAAGAGACTCTATGCAACATTTAATGACTTGTTTTCGGTTTTAGATATTCAGTGTCATAGGATATTTAGAACATCATTCGAATAGCGGAATTGACGTTTTACTTTTGTTGCAGATGTAGAAGATACCCGTGAGAAATGTGAAGTTCCCTAATTAGCTGCACTACTTGGAGGAGAGAAATCTATTATATCACGGACAAAAGTAAGTACGTACGGCTAAATGTGGTTTTGGATGTGTAAAGTAATAGGGGTTTTTGATATTTACGTAATTTGAGAGCCTCAGCTAGACCTCGAAAATCAATCGGATAGGCAAAAACTTTTGATGTGGAGGATAGTTGGGCCAAAAGAAGAGTTAGGCGCTTTGGGTAGGGCCTTTAATTTGTTAGGTCCGTAAGGCTTTGTGGGGAATTTCGATTTTCGTTACGAGAATATGTTCCCTCATAATGGTTCCCTAGAAAATACAATTCTAGCTTAACTGGCCAGAAGAATTTATGTTCTAGGATTTCCTTGGGAATATATACCGTAATGAACTTGGAAATTTTAATCGCGATTGGGCAGGTAGGTCTGGGAGATGTAGGCATTTTTTGAAAGAGGAATAGTGTATTAGGCGAAGGTACAAAAGAAACGTGAACAAAAGGTTTTGCTTTGGCTCTCAAAATGTAGGGATTCTAATAATAGTGCACGCAGATGTCGCTTTTACTGGTTGTAAGGTTCTGCATAGAAAAAGTATTTTGCTTCTCGTAACTATTTCAGTCCTCTAACTTTGTGTCTAGAGGCTGCTAATCGTTTATCGTAAATTGAAACTAACTTTTCACACACTACATGGCTTTAGATTGGTGCTGAATGGTTAAGGTTTAAAATTTTCAATATCAGACGTCTTAGCTTTCTCTGTGTTTTCTGTTTCATACAACCAAACGAAATTCTGTTTCCTGCTGAGGATCCGAGCTATCAATGGAAGACACCACGTCAAATTGCTACGAACGATGCAACACGAAAACGTCACTGGGAGAAACGAATACCCTCGACTGGAAGATGTGCTTGGAGGCATATTCCATTGAGGTGGATTAGGTGAGCATTTCAAATGTTATTATTTGTTTAGTGTTAGAAAAGTAAACATTTGGAGAGTTCAAGTTCTGCAGAGTAAGTTATATGCACGTAGAAAAGAAATGCTTTTAATGGTTTATTCAAAGTCTGCAGTAGTATTTACATAACAAAGAATTGGCTTATTAAACCACATAATTAAAATTATTTAGCTACTTTATGCTTCCGCAGTAACGACACTGACTTTATAATATTAAGGCGATTATCTTTCCCTTAAACAGTTCTGGTAGTAAAAACTACATAAAGTCAAGTAAATCCAAATTGATGATTCGTAAAAATTCCACTTTTAAAAATCGTAGTCTTACTGATTAACGAATTCAAATGATGTACACTGTTTTAATTGGAACACTCTAGAAAAGCATAACTTGCCTTGTAGAATTGATGTTAATTTGCAGATTTATGCTTTTGGAATTGGCAAATTCT
The DNA here is from genome assembly GCA_030762935.1 of Hymenopus coronatus. Taxonomy (NCBI): domain Eukaryota; kingdom Metazoa; phylum Arthropoda; class Insecta; order Mantodea; family Hymenopodidae; genus Hymenopus; species Hymenopus coronatus. The sequence goes on along the minus strand of CM060899.1, from coordinate 49,695 downwards.
GCTTCTGGTTAACCTCTCCATATGCACACAAGTGATGATATTTCAGCATCCTCTCATCAACATTAGTGCCCCTAGCTTGAAATACATGCCCCATCGGTGTCAAATTACGCACTTCCCCAAAATCTTTTAGGAAACGTTGGTCCCCCTTTATGGTTAAAATAAAATTTTAAATTATGCCGTCACTGATTTAAGAGACTCTATGCAACATTTAATGACTTGTTTTCGGTTTTAGATATTCAGTGTTGTAGGATATTTAGAACGTCATTGGAATAGCGGAATTGACGTTTTACTTTTGTTGCAGATGTAGAAGATACCTGTGAGAAATGTCAAGTTCCCTAATTAGCTGCACTACTTGGAGGAGAGAAATCTATTATGTATCGGACAAAAGTAAGTATGTACAGCTAAATGTGGTTTTGGATGTGTAAAGTAATAGGGGTTTTTGATATTTACGTAATGTAAGAGCCTCAGCTAGACATCGAAAATCAATCGGATAGGCAAAAGATTTTGATGTGGAGAATAGTTGGGCCAAAAGAGGAGTTAGGCGCTTTGGGTAGGGCCTTTAATTTGTTAGGTCCATAACGCTTTGTGGGGATGTTCGATTTTCGTTACGAGAATATGTTCCCTCATAATGGTTCCCTAGAAAATACAATTCTAGCTTAACTGGCCAGAAGAATTTATGTTCTAGGATTTCCTTGGGAATATATACCGTAATGAACTTTGAAATTTTAATCGCGATTGGGCAGGTAGGTCTGGGAGATGTAGGCATTTTTTGAAAGAGGAATAGTGTATTAGGCGAAGGTACAAAAGAAACGTGAACAAAAGGTTTTGCTTTGGCTCTCAAAATGTAGGGATTCTAATAATAGTGCACGCAGATGTCGCTTTTACTGGTTGTAAGGTTCTGCATAGAAAAAGTATTTTGCTTCTCGTAACTATTTCAGTCCTCTAACTTTGTGTCTAGAGGCTGCTAATCGTTTATCGTAAATTGAAACTAACTTTTCACACACTACATGGCTTTAGATTGGTGCTGAATGGTGAAGGTTTAAAATTTTCAATATCAGACGTCTTAGCTTTCTCTGTGTTTTCTGTTTCATACAACCAAACGAAATTCTGTTTCCTGCTGAGGATCCGAGCTATCAATGGAAGACACCACGTCAAATTGCTACGACGGATGCAACTCGAAAACATCACTGGGAGAAACGAATACCCTGGACTGAAAGATGTGCTTGGAGACATATTCCATTGAGGTGGATTAGGTGAGCATTTCAAATGTTATTATTTGTTTAGTGTTAGAAAAGTAAACATTTGGAGAATTCAAGTTCTGCAGGATAAGTCATATGCACGTAGAAAAGAATTGCTTTTATTGGTTTATTCAAAGTCTGCAGTAGTATTTACATAACAAAGGATTGGTTTATTAAACCACATAATTAAAATTATTTAGCTACTTTATGCTTCTGCAGTAACGACACTGACTTTATTATATTAAGGCGATTATTTTTCCCTTAAACAGTTCTGGTAGTAAAAAGTACATAAAGTCAAGTAAATCCAAATTGATGATTCGTAAAAATTCCACTTTTAAAAATCGTAGTCTTACTGATTAACGAATTCAAATGATGTACACTGTTTTAATTGGAACACTCTAGAAAAGCATAACTTGCTTTGTAGAATTGATGTTAAATTTGCAGATTTATGCTTTTGGAATTGGCAACTTCTGCTTCTGGTTAACCACTCCATATGCACACAAGTGAGGATATTTCAGCATCCTCTCGTCAACATTAGTGCCCCTAGCTTGAAATACATGCCCCATCGTCGTCAAATTACGCACTTCCCCAAAATCTTTTAGGAAACGTTGGTCCTCCTTTATGGTTAAAATAAAATTTTAAATTATGCCGTCACTGATTTAGGAGACTCTATGCAACATTTAATGACTTGTTTTCGGTTTTAGATATTCAGTGTTGTAGGATATTTAGAACGTCATTCGAATAGCGGAATTGACGTTTTACTTTTGTTGCAGATGTATAAGATACCTGTGAGAAATGTGAAGTTCCCTAATTAGCTGCACTACTTGGAGGAGAGAAATCTATTATGTATCGGACAAAAGTAAGTATGTACAGCTAAATGTGGTTTTGGATGTGTAAAGTAATAGGGGTTTTTGATATTTACGTAATGTAAGAGCCTCAGCTAGACCTCGAAAATCAATCGGATAGGCAAAAGCTTTTGATGTGGAGAATAGTTGGGCCAAAAGAAGAGTTAGGCGCTTTGGGTAGGGCCTTTAATTTGTTAGGTCCGTAAGGCTTTGTGGGGAAGTTCGGTTTTCGTTACGAGAATATGTTCCCTCTTAATGGTTCCCTAGAAGATACAATTCTAGCTTAACTGGCCAGAAGAATTTATGTTCTAGGATATCCTTGGGAATATATACCGTAATGAACTTTGAAATTTTATGCGCGATTGGGCCTGTAGAATTGGAAGATGTAGGCAATTTTTGAAAGAGAAATAGTGTATTAGGCAAAGGTACAAAAGAAACGAGAACAAAATGTTTTGCTTTGGCTCTAAAAATGTAGAGATTCTAATAATAGTGCACGCAGATGTCGCTTTTGCTGGTTGTTAGGTTCTGCATAGACAAAGTATTTTGCTTCTCGTAACTATTTCAGACCTCTAACTTTGTCTCTAGAGGCTGCTAATCGTTTATCGTAAATTGAAACTAACTTTTCACACACTACATGGCTTTAGATTGGTGCTGAATGGTGAAGGTTTAAAATTTTCAATATCAGACGTCTTAGCTTTCTCTGTGTTTTCTGTTTCGTACAACCAAACGAAATTCTGTTTCCTGCTGAGGATCCGAGCTATCAATGGAAGACACCACGTCAAATTGCTACGAACGATGCAACACGAAAACGTCACTGGGAGAAACGAATACCCTGGACTGGAAGATGTGCTTGGAGACATATTCCATTGAGGTGGATTAGGTGAGCATTTCAAATGTTATTATTTGTTTAGTGTTAGAAAAGTAAACATTTGGAGAATTCAAGTCCTGCAGGATAAGTCATATGCACGTAGAAAAGAATTGCTTTTATTGGTTTATTCAAAGTCTGCAGTAGTATTTACATAACAATGGATTGGTTTATTAAACCAAACAATTAAAATTATTTATCTACTTTATGCTTCTGCAGTAACGACACTGACTTTATAATATTAAGGCGATTATTTTTCCCTGAAACAGTTCTGGTAGTAAAAAGTACATAAAGTCAAGTAAATCCAAATTGATGATTCGTAAAAATTCCACTTTTAAAAATCGTAGTCTTACTGATTAACGAATTCAAATGATGTACACTGTTTCAATTGGAACACTCTAGAAAAGCAGAACTTGCTTCGTAGAATTGATGTTAAATTTGCAGATTTATGCTTTTGGAATTGGCAATTTTGCTTCTGGTTAACCTCTCCATATGCACACAAGTGATGATATTTCAGCATACTCTCATCAACATTAGTGCCCCTAGCTTGAAATACATGCCCCATCGTGTAGTCCAATTACGAACTTCCCCAAAATCCTTTAGGAAACGTTGGTCCTCCTTTATGGACAAAATAAAATTTTAAATTATGCCGTCACTGATTTAAGAGACTCAATGCAACATTTAATGACTTGTTTTCGGTTTTAGTTATTCAGTGTTGTAGGATATTTAGAACATCATTCGAATAGCGGAATTGACGTTTTACTTTTGTTGCAGATGTAGAAGATACCCGTGAGAAATGTGAAGTTCCCTAATTAGCTCCACTACTTGGAGGAGAGAAATCTATTATGTCACGGACAAAAGTAAGTACGTACGGCTAAATGTGGTTTTGGATGTGTAAAGTAATAGGGGTTTTTGATATTTACGTAATTTGAGAGCATCAGCTAGACCTCGAAAATCAATCGGATAGGCAAAAGCTTTTGATGTGGAGAATAGTTGGGCCAAAAGAAGAGTTAGGCGCTTTGGGTAGGGCCTTTAATTTGTTAGGTCCGTAAGGCTTTGTGGGGAAGTTCGATTTTCGTTACGAGAATATGTTCCCTCATAATGGTTCCCTAGAAGATACAATTCCAGCTTAACTGGCCAGAAGAATTTATGTTCTAGGATATCCTTGGGAATATATACCGTAATGAACTTTGAAATTTTAATCGCGATTGGGCAGGTAGGTCTGGGAGATGTAGGCATTTTTTGAAAGAGGAATAGTGTATTAGGCGAAGGTACAAAAAAAAAACGTGAACAAAAGGTTTTGCTTTGGCTCTCAAAATGTAGGGATTCTAATAATAGTGCACGCAGATGTCGCTTTTACTGGTTGTAAGGTTCTGCATAGACAAAGTATTTTGCTTCTCGTAACTATTTCAGTACTCTAACTTTGTCTCGCAAATTGAAACTAACTTTTCACACACTACATGGCTTTAGATTGGTGCTGAATGGTGAAGGTTTAAAATTTTCAATATCAGACGTCTTAGCTTTCTCTGTGTTTTCTGTTTCATACAACCAAACGAAATTCTGTTTCCTGCTGAGGATCCGAGCTATCAATGGAAGACACCACGTAAAATTGCTACGAAGTATGCAACTCGAAAACGTCACTGGGAGAAACGAATATCCTGGACTGGAAAATGTGCTTGGAGACATACTCCATTGAGGTGGATTAGGTGAGCATTTCAAATGTTATTATTTGTTTAATGTTAGAAAAGTAAACATTTGGAGAATTCAAGTTCTGCAGGATAAGTCATATGCACGTAAAAAAGAGTTGATTTTAATGGTTCATTCAAAGTCTGCAGTAGTATTTACATAACAAAGGATTGGTTTATTAAACCACATAATTAAAATAATTTAGCTACTTTATGCTTTTGCAGTACCGTCACTGACCTTATAATATTAAGGCGATTATTTTTCCCTTAAACAGTTCTGGTAATAAAAACTACATAAATTTAGGTAAATCCAACGTGATCATTCGTGAAAATTCCTCTTTTAAAAATCGTAGTCTTAAAAGCCGTCGTACGGTTTAACGAATTCAAATGAAGTACACTGTTTTAATTGGAACACTCTAGAAAAGCATAACTTGCCTTGTAGAATTGATGTTAAATTTGCAGATTTATGCTTTTGGAATTGGCAAATTCTGCTTCTGGTTAACCTCTCCATATGCACACAACTGATGATATTTCAGCATCCTCTCATCAACATTAGTGCCCCTAGCTTGAAATACATGCCCCATCGTCGTCAAATTACGCACTTCCCCAAAATCTTTTAGGAAACGTTGGTCCTCCTTTATGGTTAAAATAAAATTTTAAATTATGCCGTCACTGATTTAAGAGACTCTATGCAACATTTAATGACTTGTTTTCGGTTTTAGATATTCAGTGTTGTAGGATATTTAGAACGTCATTCGAATAGCGGAATTGACGTTTTACTTTTGTTGCAGATGTAGAAGATACCTGTGAGAAATGTGAAGTTCCCTAATTAGCTGCACTACTTGGAGGAGAGAAATCTATTATGTATCGGACAAAAGTAAGTATGTACAGCTAAATGTGGTTTTGGATGTGTAAAGTAATAGAGGTTTTGGATATTTACGTAATTTGAGAGCCTCAGCTAGACCTCGAAAATCAATCGGATAGGCAAAAGCTTTTGATGTGGAGAATAGTTGGGCCAAAAGAAGAGTTAGGCGCTTTGGGTAGGGCCTTTAATTTGTTAGGTCCGTAAGGCTTTGTGGGGAATTTCGATTTTCGTTACGAGAATATGTTCCCTCATAATGGTTCCCTAGAAGATACAATTCTAGCTTAACTGGCCAGAAGAATTTATGTTCTAGGATATCCTTGGGAATATATACCGTAATGAACTTTGAAATTTTAATCGCGATTGGGCAGGTAGGTCTGGTAGATGTAGGCATTTTTTGAAAGAGGAATAGTGTATTAGGCGAAGGTACAAAAGAAACGTGAACAAAAGGTTTTGCTTTGGCTCTCAAAATGTAGAGATTCTAATGGTAGTGCACGCAGATGTTGCTTTAGCTGGTTGTTAGGTTCTGCATAGAAAAAGTATTTTGCTTCTCGTAACTATTTCGTGCTCTAACTTTGTCTCTAGAGGCTGCTAATCATTTATCGTAAATTGAAACTAACTTTTCACACACTATATGGCTTTAGATTGGTGGTGAATGGTGAAGTTTTAAAATTTTCAATATCAGACGTCTTAGCTTTCTCTGTGTTTTCTGTTTCATACAACCAAACGAAATTCTGTTTCCTGCTGAGGATCCGAGCTATCAATGGGAGATCCCACGTCAAATTACTACGAAGGATGCAACTCGAAAACGTCTCTGGGAGAAACGAATACCCTTGACTGGAAGATGTGCTTGGAGACATATTCCATTGAGGTGGATTAGGTGAGCATTTCAAATGTTATTATATGTTTCGTGTTAGAAAAGTAAACATTTGGAGAATTCAAGTTCTTCTGGATAAGTCATATGCACGAGGAAAAAATTGCTCTTAATGGGTTATTTAAATTCAGCAGTATATTTACAAAATAAAGGACTATTTTATCATAGTTTTGAAAAAGTGTGCTCAAGTAACCTCTGTAGTAGTGGCCTTTTTTATTTGGTTGTGCCTCGTGTTAAATTTTAACGCAATATTCGAATCATTTTAACTTTAACCTTGCGTACACCTGCGGAGGAAGGACATCAAAAATGAATTTTAAAACACTGCATGCAGTATGAGAAACATTCTATTTTTACTTTCTCTATACGAACTATGTACATAGTGTATAAAGAATGTATTGTACTCCACCAAAAAATTCGATACCGAGATTTCACCGGAAATACATGTTTTAGGGTCCCCTGTATCCAAAAAAAGTATTTTCAGAAAAAGGTCTGTGTGTCCGTGTGTCCGTGTGTCCGTGTGTCAGTGTGTCCGTGTGTCCGTGTGTCTGTGAACACGATAACTCAAAAACGAAAAGTCGGTAAAATACCAAACTTGGTATTTAAGTTTAGCGTCTTCCAGGGATGTGACACGAAGATTTTGAGAAAAATCCCCCCACCCTTAACTACCCTTTACATGGAACTTTTTTCGAAAATATTGATTTTCTAAAAAATGGCTCTAACGATTTTGATTAAAATATCATATTAAAGATATTTACCTGGCAAATAAAATGTATATTTTGAATTTTCTGGGAATAGCCTCTGAAGACTACTTTATTCTGGATGAATGTTTCATAACTACTAAACCGTAAGAGATGGACAAAAACTTAACACATAAAAATGTAGAGGACGTTAAAACACACAATTTATTTTCTTCTTCTCTTCTGGCTCTACAGCCCTTGGTGAGCTTTGGCCTCCTGCACAATCCTCCTCCACATATATCTTCTGCTTTACTTTTCCACCCTCTGATTCCAATTTTTCTTAGGTCTTCCATCACATCATCTAACCATCTTGTTTTTGGTCTTCCTTTTTACTTTCTCCATACGCACTATGTACATAGTGTATAAAGAAAGTATTGCACTCCACCAAAAAATTCGATACCTAGATTTCACCGGAAATATATGTTTTAGGGTCCCCTTTATCTAAAAAAAGCATTTTCGGAAAAAGGTGTGTGTGTGTGTGTGTGTGTGTGTGTGTGTGTGTGTGTGTGTGTGTGTGTGTGTGTGTGTGTGTGTGTGTGTGTGTGTGTGTGTGTGTGTGTGTGTGAACACGATAACTCAAAAACGAAAAATCGGTAATATACCAAACTTGGTGTTTAAGTTTAGTATCTTCCAGGGATTAGACACAAAGATTTTGAGAAAAATCCACCCACCCCCAACTACCCTTTGCATGAAACATTTTTCGAAAATTTTAATTTTCTCAAAAATGGCTCTAACGATTTTGATTAAAATTTGATATATTAAAGATATTTACCTGACAAATAAAATGTATATTTTGAATTTACTGGGAATAGCCTCTGAAGAGTAGTTTATTCTGGATGAATTTTAATAAATTTTGAATAACTACTAAACTGTAAGAGATGGACAAAAACTTACTCCATAAAAAATGTAGAGCACATTAAAACACACAATTTATGTTATATACATTTTTTTCGTGGAGTTCGTCGATTTTGTGACATTCCGTATTTTTCGTTTCTGCTATGAAAAACGTATACATTTCTCATACAGGAAATTGTCAACTGCTGTCCATACAAACAAAGGAACTTCAGTGACATAGCAACCAACTTTTGATTATCACTTTAACCTATGGTACTCTATTTCACCTCTACTTACAAGGAAGCAAGTAATATGGCTGTTTCTGCTAATGTTTTACTGATTAGCATGAAGTTAATAGAAGTATAAACTTTTTAAGAATAATTTGTTGCAGGGATATAGAGAAAGTCATGTGAATGGTACACATCAGATTTTTTCTTCTAGCGTACAGTCTTCCTTTCAATATTCTTTTTGGCATTCTATCTTCTGTCATTCTCTCTGTGTCCTAGCCATCTTATTCTTTGTGCCTTTATAAATTTCAAAATATTTTGGTGCTTAATTAGTTCTTGTATCTCATAATTATATCTTATTCTCCATTGGTCTTTATCCTTTACAGGTCCAAAGATTCGTCTAAGTATTTTCCGTTCAAATCTTCGTAGTACTTCATCTACATTGTTTAGGGTCCAGGTTTCTGCAGCATACGTTGCTATTGGTCTTATTAGTGTTTTATAGATCTTGTATTTTGTCCCTGTACTAATAAGCCTATTTTTAATAGATTTAAATTTGCATAATAGGCTGCATTTCCACCTTGAATTCTTTTTTTTATGCACTCGTTTAAATTGTTATTATTTACAAGTGCTCCTAAATATCTAAATTTGGATACCCCTTCAAATGTTTTGTCTCCAACTACTTGATTTACAATTATTCTTTTGCTTTTGTCTGCTGTCATTTTCAGGTATTTAGTTTTTTTTTCATTTACTTCTAATCCTATTTCTTTAGACCTTCTTTCTAATTCTTCATAAACTTCAACTAACATTTTTTATCTGTTTTCTAATCTCTTAAAAAATATTGTTCCTTTAGTATTTATTTTTTCTACTGCTCTGTGCAGGACTAGATTGCATAGAGTCGTAGATAGTCCATCACCTTGTCTTACTCCTGTGTTATAATTAAAATCCGGACTTAATTTATTCATTACTTTCACTTTGGCTTTTGTATTTTCTATTGTCATTTTTATTAGTCTTATTATTTTCAGTTGCACTTTAAAACATTGTAAGGTGTTATAGAGAACTTCTCTGTCAATTGAGTCAAATACAAACTTAAAGTCAATAAACAGAAAGCATAAATCTATGCCATGCTCATAGAATTTTTTCATTATATGTCGTATTACAAATATCTGGTCTATTGTACTCTTGACTCTTCTAAATCCACATTGATACTCGCCTAATACATTTTCCGCATATTTTTTCACTCTATTATTTAAAATACTTGAAAATATTTTATATGCTACATTTAGCAATGTAATTCCCCTATAATTATGGCATTGATATTTATTACTCTTTTTATATATTGGGCATATTATGCCTGTCTTCCAGCTTTCAGGCATCTGTTCCTTCCTCCATATTTCTAATATTAACTTATGTATTGCTTTCATAATTCCATTCCCACCATATTTAATCAGCTCAGCAATCATCTTCTCCTGGTGCTTTATAATTCTTTAGGCTCTGTATTGCTATTCTAACATCCCAAATATCCGGTTCTTCTTCTTCTTCCATTTTTTCTTCATTTCCATTTTCATTCTCTCCTTGTTCCTGATTATTCATTGTTTGTCATTTACATTTTCATTCTCTCCTTGTTCCTGATTATTTATTGTTTGTCATTTATTTAACAATTCCTTGTAGTACTCAGCCCATCTTTCCAGTATATCTTTATCTTCTCCAAGAACATTACCTTCCTTGCTTAGACATTCTTTCATTTTATTCTGTTTTCCTTGCTTCATTTGCTTTAATGCCATATAGAATTTCTTTATCTCACTCTGTTGAATCAATGTTTCTATTTCTTGGGTTCGCATTTTCCAATATTCTCTTTTTTTTTTTTTTTCTTACATATGTTATTAGCGTCTCTTCTTCTTTGACAGTATTCTTCATAATTATTTCTAGTTTCTTTCTGGAGCATTTTTTTTTTCTAGCCATGTTCTTTTTTTCTATAGCTTGCTCACACTCTTTATCATAAAAATCTATGTTTCTTTCCATTTTCTTTTCACCTGTTCTTATTTTTGCTACCTCTTTTACTGTCTCCTTTATTACCTTCCATTGTTCTTCTACACCTTCTTCTGTTCCTTTTTCATTTAATTTGCTGCTCATTAACTTTTGATATTTCTTTTTTTCTTCTTTATCTTTTATTTTTCTCTATCCCATCATATATGTTTGTTCTCTTGAACTCTCTCCATCTTCTTTATTTTTATTCTCATTATCACTTTAACGAAAAAGTGATCTGAATCGCAATTTGGGCCTCTACAACTTCTTACATCTATAATTGATGATGTATGTCTTGCTTTAATTAGCACATGATCAATTTGATTTACTATATCTGAGCCTGGCATTTTCCACGTTCCTTTATGTATTTCTTTGTGAGGGAAGCAGGTACTTTTAATAATCATATTATTTCTAACTGCAAATTGTCCAAGTAGATTACCATTTTCATTATTTATTTGATGTAGTGTACGTTTCCCTGCCTCTCCATTTAAATAGTCTTCTTTCCCCACTTGGGCATTAAAATCGTCTAGTATCACCAATGTATCATAAGTTCCTACTGAATTACATGTATTTTCTAAGCTTTCATAAAACTCTTCCTTTTTTATCTCATCTTTCTCTTCTGTAGGTGCATATATGGATAATATAGTTATATTTCTGAATTTACCTTTAAGGCATATTTTACAGATTCGTTCACTAATTGATTTAAATTCTATTAGGCTCTTTTTGATTTCCTTTGAGATAAATCCTGTACCATTAAGTCCAGCTTTTTTTGGTCCACTATATAATACTGTGTATTCTTTCTTATCTATTCTACCTTCCCCTGCCCATCTTATTTCTTGGAGCACTACCACATCTAATTTATATTTTAATACTTCATTTGCTATTTCTTTCATTTTCCCAGGTTTCAGCATTGTCCTTACGTTCCAGGTCGCCAACATTAAATCATTCTGAGGCTTTTTTGCAGGTTTCGTAACAATAGTTTTTTACAAGATTAGGTTGTTAACCTAATGCTTAACCCCCAACCTGGAGAACCAGGCTTCCTTATTTATGTCCCCAGGAAGCAGGGTGGTCCAGTTATACCCCCGAACACCGGGTAGCTCAGGCACCTCGGGGGCGCTACTCCCCGTAGGTGAGCCCCTGAGGGGCCAATTTATGTTATATACTTTTTTTCTTGGAGTTGATCGTCTTTGAGATATTCCTTTTTCTTGGTTTCAGCTTTGAAAAACATAAGTTTTCTCATACCGGAATTTGTCAACTCCTGTCCATACAAACAAAGGAACATCAATCACATAGCAACCAGCTTTTGGCTTTCACTTTAACCTATAGGTACTCCCTTATTTAGCTTCCACTTACAATAAAGCAAGAAATAAGACTATTTCTGCTAATTTTTCTCGATTAGCATGAAATCAATAAAAGATAAGCTTATTAACAATGTTATAGAGAGAGATATAGAGAAAGTCATGTGAATGGAACACATCAGATATTTTTTTTTTACTTTCTCTATACGAACTATGTACTGAGTGTATAGAGAAGGTATTGCACTCCTCCAAAAAATTCGATACCGATATTTTACCGGAAATATATGTTTTAGGGTCCCCTTTTATCTAAAAAAAAAAAAAAAAGTATTTTCAGAAAAAATTCCGTGTGTTTGTGAACACGATAACTCAAAAACGAAAATTCGGTAAAATATCAAACTTGGTATTTAAGTTTAGAATCTTCCAGGGATGCGATGCGAAGATTTTGAGAAAAATTCCCCCACCCCGAACTACCCCTTACATGGAATTTTCGTTCGAAAATTTTGATTTTATAATAAATGGCTAACGATTTTGATTAAAATATCATATATTAAAGATATTTACGTGACAAATAAAATGTATATTTTGAATTTTCTGGGAATAGCCACTGAAGACTACTTTATTCTGAGTGAATTTTCCGGAATTTTGTATAACTGCTAAACCGTAACAGATAGACAAAAACTTACAAGACAAAAAATGTAGACCACATTTAAACATACAATTTATGTTATACACATATTTTTCTTGGAGTTGATCGTTTTTGAGATATTCCTGTTTTCGTTTTCAGGGTCGAAAATCTTAACTTTACTCATACAGGAATTTGTCAACTCCTGTCCATACAAACACAGGAACTTCAGTCATGTAGTAACCAGTTTTTGACTATCACTTTAACCTATGCTACTCCCTTATTTCCTTTCTACTTGCAAAGAAGAAAGTTATAAGACTATTTCTGCTAATTTTTCTAGATTAGCATGAAGTAAAATAGAAGTATAAGCTTTTAAGACTATTTGGTTGCAGGGATATAGAGAAAGTCATGTGAATGGTACACATCAAATTTTTAGAGAAGGAACTTAAGTAGGACAGCGTAAAGTTGTACAATATAGAGAATAGTTGGATCACAAATGCTGTTTTCTTTTGGGACATGTTTAGTTATGTAGTCAGATATTAGGTGAAGATTTTCTTTCGTTTCTAGTATTTACTCCTATTTATAGAATTCTTAAAAAATACAATGCTAGCTTAAGGGGTTAGGACAACAGTTTTCTAGGATATCTTTGGCAGTACAATATATACTAAGAACAAATCTTGATAAAGATATAAATATTAATAAAAAGTAATAAATCGTAATGAAAAAACATTAATTTATCTGTTGTAGAGGTCCTTAGTAAGTATTAATAAATTTAACAACCGTAATTAAATGAATTCCAACATTTTTTTTTTGCATTTTGGGCAGGGTACTTTTGGGACGGGTACATTTTTTATAAGCGAAGACAGACCTTGTGTGCAAAGCTTGAAAACAAACTTGAAACAAATCAAGGTGTTGCTTTAGCTTTCAAAATGTAGAGCTTATAATGGTAGTGCAAGCAAATTAAGTTTTTGGTAATTATTGGTTCATGCTTAGAGAAAGTATTTTGTTTCTTGGAGACTTTGGAAACCTCTAAGCTGCACTGTAGAAGTTTTCATTAAATAGAAACCAGCTTTCCATACACTACACGAGTTTAATATTCTACTCTAACTTAAATTCCATATAAAGGCCTGTTTGTTACAAAAAAATGAACATTGTGTAATAGCTTTGCTCTATATTCCAAATTATTTTCTACAAAGTTCTGCAGCTATATTGACAGTTAAGACTTTCAAGTTTTATTATTGGGTGTAAACTCTGTCCATTTCCACTGAAACAGTTTTGCGAGGTTTGTATCATAAATGGGCATTTGCAGTATCAGATGCTAAAACAACTCTTTTGTGGCAGTGTTTTACAACCTAATGATGGATTCATAAAAAAAAGATGAAAAGATATTCTAGAATCAATAAAACTGATCATACAGAAAGGTTGCATTCCTCCGTCCTTGATAAGACTCCTTCAAGATATCTGCAATTTCTATAGAAGATTGGGTCAATGTAATGCAGAAGAAGGGAGTTGAGTAGACAATGTTAAATGTTTTGAAGCATTGAAGGAGCAAAAAATGGTTAAAGATATTCTTAGGAAGTAGTGATGAAAAAGTATAGTGTTGAAGTGTGTAAAGAAATGGATGTATGCTGGAGTTATGGCATAGTGTAAATATGAGATAACTTTAGTTCCAGTTTATTCAACAATACTCCAAGTATATTGGAAGGTATAGCGCAGATAATCAGATTATAAATGTTAAAGAGGAAAAAAAAAAGGTTGTGGAAATTGCTAATAATGGTCCTAGACTTGTTAGATAAGTAGTCTATTCACGACGTAATATTTCCACTTCATACTGCACATAGTTGCACAGTACTGAAACTCTTGTTAACATAAAAAAAAAGTATGGTTATAGGGTAATTTGCATTGAAAGGTGTATAGACAGAAAAGGAGTAAGAGAGAGATGGAAAGGTTGAATAGAAAAATAGCTGAATGTATAAAGTGGAAGTATTTCTTAGAAAGAAATTTAGTCATTGGAAGAGAGCATGAATTTATCTCGTTAGAATGTGTGCTGAATCATGTGATTGTATGTTTCATGTATTCACATCTCCGGAGGCTCTTGGGGAATCTATATCTGCAGAGGAATAGAGGAAGCGGTTGAAGTTGATCATGAATATGCAAAATGAATGTGTTGAAAGAAGATGGCTGATAGTAAATGACTGAAAGTGAATTGTGTATAAAATGAAGGGAAAATATAGTGTACGCACATGTATTGTGAATTTGTATGATTAAAAACTGTTGTAAGTATAGGAGAAAGTAGAATAAAATTGAAAGAGTATTCTGTGGTTTGATTCAAAGTTATCCTGTATCCTGTAACCTGTCCCCGAGGTCTATAGAATGGTAGGAGAAAATAGATAGTGGTTAACAACTAATCATTTTATGTCTACACAAAGTAATTGCACAAATTTGTGGCATATGGGTGGAGATTCCCATTTGCAAATTTCCATATTCCACGAGATCATCAGCAATGTTCCTTACATGTGTGATGACTTAGAGCATGATTTGTACCTCTAGGAGAAAATCCATAGACTATGAAATACACATGAAAGAACATTCCTGTAGAATTTAAGATGTTGCAAAGAATGAGGTTAACTGATTGTATGAGAAAACAGATGTGAAAAATAAAGTTAGGAAACAAAGGATGTGCTAGTGTACCTTGCACCCTTGCACTTGTAAACCAAAAAAGAAACTGATGCATTTTGGGAACTGTAGTGATCAGTAATGTGAGTGTCCAGAAAGAAAATGTAGGCTGTTTGCTGAAAGTAAGCAAAAAAAATAGTGTAGATTTAGAGCTGTGTATAGTGTCAGAGGTAAGGAATGCTAATAGTGGGAGATGATATAGTAAAATAGACAGTGGGGAAGAAAGTTGAAATGGGTGTGAAGTGCATTAACACTCTGTAGAAGTTAGTGGTTACTTGCTGAGGTTTTGTGGCTGTAAGTTTGAGTTGAACTGGTTTAACAGTTGAGTTCATGGATGATATGTGCATTTACTGGGTGGTGTATTGTGTAACTTGTAATGTTGACATTTTAGGTCACTGTTCCCCTGAGATAGATTTATGCATTTTGCAAGATAGATGCGATATTGGGAATGAAGTAAACTCTGCCTTGGATGATAACACTGTACAACTACTTTGAACGTTTTTCTGCCCTCTGAATACAATTTAATGATTACATGAATATGTATATGGGGAATTAGAAAATGAAAAGAAAGCTCGGTCAAACAAAAATAAGTCAGGGATGTGATGGCATTGTTGATTAACGAGAACTGTGTAGCCACTTACGCAAGTTAGTTGTACATGTGCCACAACAGATTGGGAACAAAAGATTTATTTTGGCCACTAACTTCACAGCCAAAATATAATTCTTATGCCTTCTTTGTTGTTCTAGCCTGTACTACTACTTTATTTTACTGGAGTATTAATAATTGATATATGGTTTTCTCAAGTGGTGTCACTCAGTCATCTGTCCTTGGTTACTTTCGTAATACATTATTTTGCTATTACCAAAATTTCCAACACACTCCCTTAATGGTAAAAGTTGCAAAAAATCTTGCAATGTTTTCACACTGTTAAGATCTCTTGAAATGTACTGAAGTTCAGAGGTAACAATGGTTTTGTAAATATACCAGCCAGTTGACTGTTTGAGGGGGCAATATGTTATTTCAAAGTCTCTATTGTGGTAGTTTGCATTCAAATAATGGAATTTCACTTCAATGTGTTGTCTTTTCAAGCTTAGTTGGCCTGATTTTTTTTTTATCAATTTTATAGAAATTTGATTGTTCACATGCAAAATTACTTTGACAGATTTTCCTGTCAACAGTTCAAGGATATGTGAATTCTGTACAGCATTCTGCTGTGGTGTTGTACTTGGCTTCAGTTGTTCATGTTGTACTGCTTTGTTTTTGTTTTGAGCTCCCATAAACTGGCCCTCCTGCACACATTACGTAGCTAGTCATAGTTTCTTTCTTTATATCTAACATAATCTGCATCTCGGTGTGCCATTAGTTCAAGGTGTTGAGTTTCTGATTGTTCTCTTTTAGAAAACTTGACTGTCTCTTGTAGAGTAGCTTTTATACAGCGTCAAGTTCTTTTGACATTTTGAGTATAATCTGCATGCCATACAGGCAATGAGCTAGCGTCTTTGTAAGTTTTTGTACACATGGGATTTCGTCAGGTTTTATTTTCATTGTCACCTTGAAGCACATGTTTCACTATTTTGTTAGATAGTGGGCTCCTAATAATTTGATCAACAGTAATTTCAAGTAGCGTCAGTCTGTCATTTCTCTCCATTTTGACATTTTACCATACATTCCATATATTTTAGTATTACCAACATTTAAAACATTCCTAACTAGAGGAGTAACATCTCTTGCATTTTCATTGTATATACACAACATATGTAACAACATATTGAGGCTAATTTCCGACTGTCCAGATATTTTGTACACGCTTTGTGACACATCCTGACATTTAATATTTTGAAGAAAATGTGTTGCAATATGTTGAAACCGTATGTGATGGAGAAAAAGTAAAATCATATCTGAATTCCCCATATGCATATTAATTAACCTTAAGCACAGACTTTCATGCAGAGGGCAAAACGTGTGTTGTACAGTGTAATTAAAGGTGGAAGATATACAAGTTTCGATTTACCATGCTAATTTTCTATGGAGCAGGGCAACTGTAAGCATCAAATTTGATTGAGAATCTTGGCAATTATATGACAGGTTATAGCAGAAATAATTAATTGCATCCCTTTTTTGCCTGTAAATACCCAGCATCTGCTGTTCCTGTGTAGAAGAAATTACCATTATTTTCAAGAGGGGGGGGGGGATATCCAATCACCTTTCGATTTCCGAATGATTGAGATGAAAGGGAACTGGCTAGGAAGCATCTGCCGAATTCAATGGTTGGCAAATAAAAATTTGGTAGTGCGTGCTACTACTATTCCTCCAAAGAGAGCTTTGCAACACGTGAAACATTTAGCACTATTTGCAGGCATAATCTCGCAGTGCCACCTGAAGTACTGGACTGCTGCTAAATGCCTGTCTAAATGTTTTTCACGCTACTTGCATGTCTCAGCATGACACTATTCACTGCATAGACCCTCATCTCAGAAGTTGTATTGGGATAGTAGAAAGATTCTACCTGTGAAATCTCTGAAATAGCCACATTTTGCAAATCAGACCAATGATCGTGTATATTTGCAATTATTGGGATACCTTAGTGGCAGTTCAGTTTGTTCTAAACAGGCCCTTTTTCTTTTGAATTTTCACTTCATGATATCTATGTAATGTGATGCATCTTCTCTACAATAAAGAGGATATTGATATTTCAAATTACCTGCAGAATTATTTTCTTTCTTCTTGTTTTGTGCTGCATATATTGCTCCTATCCCTTAAGTTTACAGTAATTAACACATTTGGATGAAGAATTGGAAACAGGTTATACTGGCTACTCTGCAAAGCACTTAAAACATGAAATGAACGAATTGCAGGTTACCTTCTTTGTGCAGAACACATTTTACGAAATATATATAAATGGATTTCTAAGCTTTTAAAAAACCAAAATCTACTGTGTCTAGAAATGTTGCATTGCAATAACAATAAAACTGTAAAACCATTTCGTAGAAAAATAGAGAATAATTTCAGGAGATTGGGATTAATTGCATACTGACTTACGGACTCAGTGGATCTTTGAACTTTCCCATTGCATTACTCCCAGAATCTCCCCAGCCCCTTTTAAGGTGTATATCTAAGCAGCATTGATCTTCTAAATAGCAATAAACGCCCAATCATAAGTGTCTATAGTTACATTTATAACATGCAGTTGGAATCTTGTTAGAAATGTCACCTGGAGGCCTATGGGTGTAATGGGGAAAGAAGAATGGAACAGCTGTTTTATTGCCATTTAAAGATGACATCATGTGTGAATATACAAGTTGTAGGAGGTGGGGAACTTGTAATGAGCTAATAGTAAAAGCTCAATGACCCACTCAGTTAAATAACAAACATTTCGGTATGCTGTTCCTCCCAACAGCTTTTCTGGATACTTGGTAGATTTTAGTTTTTAAAAAGCTTGTTCAAAAGATTTATAAGCTTTTTAAAAACTAAAATCTACAAAGTGTCCAGAAAAGTTCCTCTCTATTGGGGGCGAATGACATACCCCAATACATCTTTAGTTTAGCTTAGTGCATCCTTGAGCTTTGCCATTAGCTCATTACAAGTTCCCCACCTCTTACAACTTGTATATTCACACACAATGTCATCTTTAAATGGCAATAAAACAGCTGTTCCATTCTTCTTTCCCCATTACACCCATAGGCCTCCAGGTGACATTTCTAACAAGATTCCAACTGCATGTTATAAATGTAACTATAGACACTTATGATTGGGCGTTTATTGCTATTTAGAAGATCAATGCTGCTTAGATATACACCTTAAAAGGGGCTGGGGAGATTCTGGGAGTAATGGGGAAAGCTCAAAGATCCACTGAGTCCGTAAGTCAGTATGCAATTAATCCCAATCTCCTGAAATTATTCTGTATTTTTCTACGAAATGGTTTTACAGTTTTATTGTTATTGCAATGCAACATTTCTAGACACAGTAGATTTTGGTTTTTAAAAAGCTTAGAAATCCATTTATATATATTTCGTAAAATGTGTTCTGCACAAAGAAGGTAACCTGCAATTTGTTCATTTCATGTTTCAAGTGCTTTGCAGAGTAGCCAGTATAACCTGTTTCCAATTCTTCATCCAAATGTGTTAATTACTGTAAACTTAAGGGATAGGAGCAATATATGCAGCACAAAACAAGAAGAAAGAAAATAATTCTGCAGGTAATTTGAAATATCAATATCCTCTTTATTGTAGAGAAGATGCATCACATTACATAGATATCATGAAGTGAAAATTCAAAAGAAAAAGGGCCTGTTTGTTCTAAACTGAACTGCCACTAAGCTATCCCAATAATTGCAAATATACACGATCATTGGTCTGATTTGCAAAAGGGTCTATGCAGTGAATAGTTACACATTTGCTGAGAGATGTAGTGTCAGAAATAGTTGGACAGGTATTTAGTAGCAGTAGACGACAATTTATGGATGCACTGCCAGGTTATTCCTGCAATTAGATGAAATACCTCACTTGTTGTATTGCCAACCATTTATTTTGGTGGATGCATTCCTAGTCAGTTCCATTAAAATGCAATCATTTGGAAATTGAAGGGTCAGAGTTCTGCTAATTGGAAATGCTGGCATTTGCTCTTACACAGGAATAGCAGAAATTGGATACTGCAGGCAATGAAATGGGCAGAAAGAAAAAAAAGAATTGATGGGCAGCAGCAGCAGTAGTAGCAGCAGATGAGAGGCAAAAGGGTTGGGTTAGGTTAGGTTAGGTTAGGTTAGGTTAGGTTAGGTTAGGTTAGGTTAGGTTAGGTTAGGTTAGGTTAGGTTAGGTTAGGTTAGGTTAGGTTAGGTTAGGTTAGGTTAGGTTAGGTTAGGTTAGGTTAGGTTAGGTTAGGTTAGGTTAGGTTAGGTTAGGTTAGGTTAGGTTAGGTTAGGTTAGGTTAGGTTAGGTTAGGTTAGGTTAGGTTAGGTTAGGTTAGGTTAGGTTAGGTTAGGTTAGGTTAGGTTAGGTTAGGTTAGGTTAGGTTAGGTTAGGTTAGGTTAGGTTAGGTTAGGTTAGGTTAGGTTAGGTTAGGTTAGGTTAGGTTAGGTTAGGTTAGGTTAGGTTAGGTTAGGTTAGGTTAGGTTAGGTTAGGTTAGGTTAGGTTAGGTTAGGTTAGGTTAGGTTAGGTTAGGTTAGGTTAGGTTAGGTTAGGTTAGGTTAGGTTAGGTTAGGTTAGGTTAGGTTAGGTTAGGTTAGGTTAGGTTAGGTTAGGTTAGGTTAGGTTAGGTTAGGTTAGGTTAGGTTAGGTTAGGTTAGGTTAGGTTAGGTTAGGTTAGGTTAGGTTAGGTTAGGTTAGGTTAGGTTAGGTTAGGTTAGGTTAGGTTAGGTTAGGTTAGGTTAGGTTAGGTTAGGTTAGGTTAGGTTAGGTTAGGTTAGGTTAGGTTAGGTTAGGTTAGGTTAGGTTAGGTTAGGTTAGGTTAGGTTAGGTTAGGTTAGGTTAGGTTAGGTTAGGTTAGGTTAGGTTAGGTTAGGTTAGGTTAGGTTAGGTTAGGTTAGGTTAGGTTAGGTTAGGTTAGGTTAGGTTAGGTTAGGTTAGGTTAGGTTAGGTTAGGTTAGGTTAGGTTAGGTTAGGTTAGGTTAGGTTAGGTTAGGTTAGGTTAGGTTAGGTTAGGTTAGGTTAGGTTAGGTTAGGTTAGGTTAGGTTAGGTTAGGTTAGGTTAGGTTAGGTTAGGTTAGGTTAGGTTAGGTTAGGTTAGGTTAGGTTAGGTTAGGTTAGGTTAGGTTAGGTTAGGTTAGGTTAGGTTAGGTTAGGTTAGGTTAGGTTAGGTTAGGTTAGGTTAGGTTAGGTTAGGTTAGGTTAGGTTAGGTTAGGTTAGGTTAGGTTAGGTTAGGTTAGGTTAGGTTAGGTTAGGTTAGGTTAGGTTAGGTTAGGTTAGGTTAGGTTAGGTTAGGTTAGGTTAGGTTAGGTTAGGTTAGGTTAGGTTAGGTTAGGTTAGGTTAGGTTAGGTTAGGTTAGGTTAGGTTAGGTTAGGTTAGGTTAGGTTAGGTTAGGTTAGGTTAGGTTAGGTTAGGTTAGGTTAGGTTAGGTTAGGTTAGGTTAGGTTAGGTTAGGTTAGGTTAGGTTAGGTTAGGTTAGGTTAGGTTAGGTTAGGTTAGGTTAGGTTAGGTTAGGTTAGGTTAGGTTAGGTTAGGTTAGGTTAGGTTAGGTTAGGTTAGGTTAGGTTAGGTTAGGTTAGGTTAGGTTAGGTTAGGTTAGGTTAGGTTAGGTTAGGTTAGGTTAGGTTAGGTTAGGTTAGGTTAGGTTAGGTTAGGTTAGGTTAGGTTAGGTTAGGTTAGGTTAGGTTAGGTTAGGTTAGGTTAGGTTAGGTTAGGTTAGGTTAGGTTAGGTTAGGTTAGGTTAGGTTAGGTTAGGTTAGGTTAGGTTAGGTTAGGTTAGGTTAGGTTAGGTTAGGTTAGGTTAGGTTAGGTTAGGTTAGGTTAGGTTAGGTTAGGTTAGGTTAGGTTAGGTTAGGTTAGGTTAGGTTAGGTTAGGTTAGGTTAGGTTAGGTTAGGTTAGGTTAGGTTAGGTTAGGTTAGGTTAGGTTAGGTTAGGTTAGGTTAGGTTAGGTTAGGTTAGGTTAGGTTAGGTTAGGTTAGGTTAGGTTAGGTTAGGTTAGGTTAGGTTAGGTTAGGTTAGGTTAGGTTAGGTTAGGTTAGGTTAGGTTAGGTTAGGTTAGGTTAGGTTAGGTTAGGTTAGGTTAGGTTAGGTTAGGTTAGGTTAGGTTAGGTTAGGTTAGGTTAGGTTAGGTTAGGTTAGGTTAGGTTAGGTTAGGTTAGGTTAGGTTAGGTTAGGTTAGGTTAGGTTAGGTTAGGTTAGGTTAGGTTAGGTTAGGTTAGGTTAGGTTAGGTTAGGTTAGGTTAGGTTAGGTTAGGTTAGGTTAGGTTAGGTTAGGTTAGGTTAGGTTAGGTTAGGTTAGGTTAGGTTAGGTTAGGTTAGGTTAGGTTAGGTTAGGTTAGGTTAGGTTAGGTTAGGTTAGGTTAGGTTAGGTTAGGTTAGGTTAGGTTAGGTTAGGTTAGGTTAGGTTAGGTTAGGTTAGGTTAGGTTAGGTTAGGTTAGGTTAGGTTAGGTTAGGTTAGGTTAGGTTAGGTTAGGTTAGGTTAGGTTAGGTTAGGTTAGGTTAGGTTAGGTTAGGTTAGGTTAGGTTAGGTTAGGTTAGGTTAGGTTAGGTTAGGTTAGGTTAGGTTAGGTTAGGTTAGGTTAGGTTAGGTTAGGTTAGGTTAGGTTAGGTTAGGTTAGGTTAGGTTAGGTTAGGTTAGGTTAGGTTAGGTTAGGTTAGGTTAGGTTAGGTTAGGTTAGGTTAGGTTAGGTTAGGTTAGGTTAGGTTAGGTTAGGTTAGGTTAGGTTAGGTTAGGTTAGGTTAGGTTAGGTTAGGTTAGGTTAGGTTAGGTTAGGTTAGGTTAGGTTAGGTTAGGTTAGGTTAGGTTAGGTTAGGTTAGGTTAGGTTAGGTTAGGTTAGGTTAGGTTAGGTTAGGTTAGGTTAGGTTAGGTTAGGTTAGGTTAGGTTAGGTTAGGTTAGGTTAGGTTAGGTTAGGTTAGGTTAGGTTAGGTTAGGTTAGGTTAGGTTAGGTTAGGTTAGGTTAGGTTAGGTTAGGTTAGGTTAGGTTAGGTTAGGTTAGGTTAGGTTAGGTTAGGTTAGGTTAGGTTAGGTTAGGTTAGGTTAGGTTAGGTTAGGTTAGGTTAGGTTAGGTTAGGTTAGGTTAGGTTAGGTTAGGTTAGGTTAGGTTAGGTTAGGTTAGGTTAGGTTAGGTTAGGTTAGGTTAGGTTAGGTTAGGTTAGGTTAGGTTAGGTTAGGTTAGGTTAGGTTAGGTTAGGTTAGGTTAGGTTAGGTTAGGTTAGGTTAGGTTAGGTTAGGTTAGGTTAGGTTAGGTTAGGTTAGGTTAGGTTAGGTTAGGTTAGGTTAGGTTAGGTTAGGTTAGGTTAGGTTAGGTTAGGTTAGGTTAGGTTAGGTTAGGTTAGGTTAGGTTAGGTTAGGTTAGGTTAGGTTAGGTTAGGTTAGGTTAGGTTAGGTTAGGTTAGGTTAGGTTAGGTTAGGTTAGGTTAGGTTAGGTTAGGTTAGGTTAGGTTAGGTTAGGTTAGGTTAGGTTAGGTTAGGTTAGGTTAGGTTAGGTTAGGTTAGGTTAGGTTAGGTTAGGTTAGGTTAGGTTAGGTTAGGTTAGGTTAGGTTAGGTTAGGTTAGGTTAGGTTAGGTTAGGTTAGGTTAGGTTAGGTTAGGTTAGGTTAGGTTAGGTTAGGTTAGGTTAGGTTAGGTTAGGTTAGGTTAGGTTAGGTTAGGTTAGGTTAGGTTAGGTTAGGTTAGGTTAGGTTAGGTTAGGTTAGGTTAGGTTAGGTTAGGTTAGGTTAGGTTAGGTTAGGTTAGGTTAGGTTAGGTTAGGTTAGGTTAGGTTAGGTTAGGTTAGGTTAGGTTAGGTTAGGTTAGGTTAGGTTAGGTTAGGTTAGGTTAGGTTAGGTTAGGTTAGGTTAGGTTAGGTTAGGTTAGGTTAGGTTAGGTTAGGTTAGGTTAGGTTAGGTTAGGTTAGGTTAGGTTAGGTTAGGTTAGGTTAGGTTAGGTTAGGTTAGGTTAGGTTAGGTTAGGTTAGGTTAGGTTAGGTTAGGTTAGGTTAGGTTAGGTTAGGTTAGGTTAGGTTAGGTTAGGTTAGGTTAGGTTAGGTTAGGTTAGGTTAGGTTAGGTTAGGTTAGGTTAGGTTAGGTTAGGTTAGGTTAGGTTAGGTTAGGTTAGGTTAGGTTAGGTTAGGTTAGGTTAGGTTAGGTTAGGTTAGGTTAGGTTAGGTTAGGTTAGGTTAGGTTAGGTTAGGTTAGGTTAGGTTAGGTTAGGTTAGGTTAGGTTAGGTTAGGTTAGGTTAGGTTAGGTTAGGTTAGGTTAGGTTAGGTTAGGTTAGGTTAGGTTAGGTTAGGTTAGGTTAGGTTAGGTTAGGTTAGGTTAGGTTAGGTTAGGTTAGGTTAGGTTAGGTTAGGTTAGGTTAGGTTAGGTTAGGTTAGGTTAGGTTAGGTTAGGTTAGGTTAGGTTAGGTTAGGTTAGGTTAGGTTAGGTTAGGTTAGGTTAGGTTAGGTTAGGTTAGGTTAGGTTAGGTTAGGTTAGGTTAGGTTAGGTTAGGTTAGGTTAGGTTAGGTTAGGTTAGGTTAGGTTAGGTTAGGTTAGGTTAGGTTAGGTTAGGTTAGGTTAGGTTAGGTTAGGTTAGGTTAGGTTAGGTTAGGTTAGGTTAGGTTAGGTTAGGTTAGGTTAGGTTAGGTTAGGTTAGGTTAGGTTAGGTTAGGTTAGGTTAGGTTAGGTTAGGTTAGGTTAGGTTAGGTTAGGTTAGGTTAGGTTAGGTTAGGTTAGGTTAGGTTAGGTTAGGTTAGGTTAGGTTAGGTTAGGTTAGGTTAGGTTAGGTTAGGTTAGGTTAGGTTAGGTTAGGTTAGGTTAGGTTAGGTTAGGTTAGGTTAGGTTAGGTTAGGTTAGGTTAGGTTAGGTTAGGTTAGGTTAGGTTAGGTTAGGTTAGGTTAGGTTAGGTTAGGTTAGGTTAGGTTAGGTTAGGTTAGGTTAGGTTAGGTTAGGTTAGGTTAGGTTAGGTTAGGTTAGGTTAGGTTAGGTTAGGTTAGGTTAGGTTAGGTTAGGTTAGGTTAGGTTAGGTTAGGTTAGGTTAGGTTAGGTTAGGTTAGGTTAGGTTAGGTTAGGTTAGGTTAGGTTAGGTTAGGTTAGGTTAGGTTAGGTTAGGTTAGGTTAGGTTAGGTTAGGTTAGGTTAGGTTAGGTTAGGTTAGGTTAGGTTAGGTTAGGTTAGGTTAGGTTAGGTTAGGTTAGGTTAGGTTAGGTTAGGTTAGGTTAGGTTAGGTTAGGTTAGGTTAGGTTAGGTTAGGTTAGGTTAGGTTAGGTTAGGTTAGGTTAGGTTAGGTTAGGTTAGGTTAGGTTAGGTTAGGTTAGGTTAGGTTAGGTTAGGTTAGGTTAGGTTAGGTTAGGTTAGGTTAGGTTAGGTTAGGTTAGGTTAGGTTAGGTTAGGTTAGGTTAGGTTAGGTTAGGTTAGGTTAGGTTAGGTTAGGTTAGGTTAGGTTAGGTTAGGTTAGGTTAGGTTAGGTTAGGTTAGGTTAGGTTAGGTTAGGTTAGGTTAGGTTAGGTTAGGTTAGGTTAGGTTAGGTTAGGTTAGGTTAGGTTAGGTTAGGTTAGGTTAGGTTAGGTTAGGTTAGGTTAGGTTAGGTTAGGTTAGGTTAGGTTAGGTTAGGTTAGGTTAGGTTAGGTTAGGTTAGGTTAGGTTAGGTTAGGTTAGGTTAGGTTAGGTTAGGTTAGGTTAGGTTAGGTTAGGTTAGGTTAGGTTAGGTTAGGTTAGGTTAGGTTAGGTTAGGTTAGGTTAGGTTAGGTTAGGTTAGGTTAGGTTAGGTTAGGTTAGGTTAGGTTAGGTTAGGTTAGGTTAGGTTAGGTTAGGTTAGGTTAGGTTAGGTTAGGTTAGGTTAGGTTAGGTTAGGTTAGGTTAGGTTAGGTTAGGTTAGGTTAGGTTAGGTTAGGTTAGGTTAGGTTAGGTTAGGTTAGGTTAGGTTAGGTTAGGTTAGGTTAGGTTAGGTTAGGTTAGGTTAGGTTAGGTTAGGTTAGGTTAGGTTAGGTTAGGTTAGGTTAGGTTAGGTTAGGTTAGGTTAGGTTAGGTTAGGTTAGGTTAGGTTAGGTTAGGTTAGGTTAGGTTAGGTTAGGTTAGGTTAGGTTAGGTTAGGTTAGGTTAGGTTAGGTTAGGTTAGGTTAGGTTAGGTTAGGTTAGGTTAGGTTAGGTTAGGTTAGGTTAGGTTAGGTTAGGTTAGGTTAGGTTAGGTTAGGTTAGGTTAGGTTAGGTTAGGTTAGGTTAGGTTAGGTTAGGTTAGGTTAGGTTAGGTTAGGTTAGGTTAGGTTAGGTTAGGTTAGGTTAGGTTAGGTTAGGTTAGGTTAGGTTAGGTTAGGTTAGGTTAGGTTAGGTTAGGTTAGGTTAGGTTAGGTTAGGTTAGGTTAGGTTAGGTTAGGTTAGGTTAGGTTAGGTTAGGTTAGGTTAGGTTAGGTTAGGTTAGGTTAGGTTAGGTTAGGTTAGGTTAGGTTAGGTTAGGTTAGGTTAGGTTAGGTTAGGTTAGGTTAGGTTAGGTTAGGTTAGGTTAGGTTAGGTTAGGTTAGGTTAGGTTAGGTTAGGTTAGGTTAGGTTAGGTTAGGTTAGGTTAGGTTAGGTTAGGTTAGGTTAGGTTAGGTTAGGTTAGGTTAGGTTAGGTTAGGTTAGGTTAGGTTAGGTTAGGTTAGGTTAGGTTAGGTTAGGTTAGGTTAGGTTAGGTTAGGTTAGGTTAGGTTAGGTTAGGTTAGGTTAGGTTAGGTTAGGTTAGGTTAGGTTAGGTTAGGTTAGGTTAGGTTAGGTTAGGTTAGGTTAGGTTAGGTTAGGTTAGGTTAGGTTAGGTTAGGTTAGGTTAGGTTAGGTTAGGTTAGGTTAGGTTAGGTTAGGTTAGGTTAGGTTAGGTTAGGTTAGGTTAGGTTAGGTTAGGTTAGGTTAGGTTAGGTTAGGTTAGGTTAGGTTAGGTTAGGTTAGGTTAGGTTAGGTTAGGTTAGGTTAGGTTAGGTTAGGTTAGGTTAGGTTAGGTTAGGTTAGGTTAGGTTAGGTTAGGTTAGGTTAGGTTAGGTTAGGTTAGGTTAGGTTAGGTTAGGTTAGGTTAGGTTAGGTTAGGTTAGGTTAGGTTAGGTTAGGTTAGGTTAGGTTAGGTTAGGTTAGGTTAGGTTAGGTTAGGTTAGGTTAGGTTAGGTTAGGTTAGGTTAGGTTAGGTTAGGTTAGGTTAGGTTAGGTTAGGTTAGGTTAGGTTAGGTTAGGTTAGGTTAGGTTAGGTTAGGTTAGGTTAGGTTAGGTTAGGTTAGGTTAGGTTAGGTTAGGTTAGGTTAGGTTAGGTTAGGTTAGGTTAGGTTAGGTTAGGTTAGGTTAGGTTAGGTTAGGTTAGGTTAGGTTAGGTTAGGTTAGGTTAGGTTAGGTTAGGTTAGGTTAGGTTAGGTTAGGTTAGGTTAGGTTAGGTTAGGTTAGGTTAGGTTAGGTTAGGTTAGGTTAGGTTAGGTTAGGTTAGGTTAGGTTAGGTTAGGTTAGGTTAGGTTAGGTTAGGTTAGGTTAGGTTAGGTTAGGTTAGGTTAGGTTAGGTTAGGTTAGGTTAGGTTAGGTTAGGTTAGGTTAGGTTAGGTTAGGTTAGGTTAGGTTAGGTTAGGTTAGGTTAGGTTAGGTTAGGTTAGGTTAGGTTAGGTTAGGTTAGGTTAGGTTAGGTTAGGTTAGGTTAGGTTAGGTTAGGTTAGGTTAGGTTAGGTTAGGTTAGGTTAGGTTAGGTTAGGTTAGGTTAGGTTAGGTTAGGTTAGGTTAGGTTAGGTTAGGTTAGGTTAGGTTAGGTTAGGTTAGGTTAGGTTAGGTTAGGTTAGGTTAGGTTAGGTTAGGTTAGGTTAGGTTAGGTTAGGTTAGGTTAGGTTAGGTTAGGTTAGGTTAGGTTAGGTTAGGTTAGGTTAGGTTAGGTTAGGTTAGGTTAGGTTAGGTTAGGTTAGGTTAGGTTAGGTTAGGTTAGGTTAGGTTAGGTTAGGTTAGGTTAGGTTAGGTTAGGTTAGGTTAGGTTAGGTTAGGTTAGGTTAGGTTAGGTTAGGTTAGGTTAGGTTAGGTTAGGTTAGGTTAGGTTAGGTTAGGTTAGGTTAGGTTAGGTTAGGTTAGGTTAGGTTAGGTTAGGTTAGGTTAGGTTAGGTTAGGTTAGGTTAGGTTAGGTTAGGTTAGGTTAGGTTAGGTTAGGTTAGGTTAGGTTAGGTTAGGTTAGGTTAGGTTAGGTTAGGTTAGGTTAGGTTAGGTTAGGTTAGGTTAGGTTAGGTTAGGTTAGGTTAGGTTAGGTTAGGTTAGGTTAGGTTAGGTTAGGTTAGGTTAGGTTAGGTTAGGTTAGGTTAGGTTAGGTTAGGTTAGGTTAGGTTAGGTTAGGTTAGGTTAGGTTAGGTTAGGTTAGGTTAGGTTAGGTTAGGTTAGGTTAGGTTAGGTTAGGTTAGGTTAGGTTAGGTTAGGTTAGGTTAGGTTAGGTTAGGTTAGGTTAGGTTAGGTTAGGTTAGGTTAGGTTAGGTTAGGTTAGGTTAGGTTAGGTTAGGTTAGGTTAGGTTAGGTTAGGTTAGGTTAGGTTAGGTTAGGTTAGGTTAGGTTAGGTTAGGTTAGGTTAGGTTAGGTTAGGTTAGGTTAGGTTAGGTTAGGTTAGGTTAGGTTAGGTTAGGTTAGGTTAGGTTAGGTTAGGTTAGGTTAGGTTAGGTTAGGTTAGGTTAGGTTAGGTTAGGTTAGGTTAGGTTAGGTTAGGTTAGGTTAGGTTAGGTTAGGTTAGGTTAGGTTAGGTTAGGTTAGGTTAGGTTAGGTTAGGTTAGGTTAGGTTAGGTTAGGTTAGGTTAGGTTAGGTTAGGTTAGGTTAGGTTAGGTTAGGTTAGGTTAGGTTAGGTTAGGTTAGGTTAGGTTAGGTTAGGTTAGGTTAGGTTAGGTTAGGTTAGGTTAGGTTAGGTTAGGTTAGGTTAGGTTAGGTTAGGTTAGGTTAGGTTAGGTTAGGTTAGGTTAGGTTAGGTTAGGTTAGGTTAGGTTAGGTTAGGTTAGGTTAGGTTAGGTTAGGTTAGGTTAGGTTAGGTTAGGTTAGGTTAGGTTAGGTTAGGTTAGGTTAGGTTAGGTTAGGTTAGGTTAGGTTAGGTTAGGTTAGGTTAGGTTAGGTTAGGTTAGGTTAGGTTAGGTTAGGTTAGGTTAGGTTAGGTTAGGTTAGGTTAGGTTAGGTTAGGTTAGGTTAGGTTAGGTTAGGTTAGGTTAGGTTAGGTTAGGTTAGGTTAGGTTAGGTTAGGTTAGGTTAGGTTAGGTTAGGTTAGGTTAGGTTAGGTTAGGTTAGGTTAGGTTAGGTTAGGTTAGGTTAGGTTAGGTTAGGTTAGGTTAGGTTAGGTTAGGTTAGGTTAGGTTAGGTTAGGTTAGGTTAGGTTAGGTTAGGTTAGGTTAGGTTAGGTTAGGTTAGGTTAGGTTAGGTTAGGTTAGGTTAGGTTAGGTTAGGTTAGGTTAGGTTAGGTTAGGTTAGGTTAGGTTAGGTTAGGTTAGGTTAGGTTAGGTTAGGTTAGGTTAGGTTAGGTTAGGTTAGGTTAGGTTAGGTTAGGTTAGGTTAGGTTAGGTTAGGTTAGGTTAGGTTAGGTTAGGTTAGGTTAGGTTAGGTTAGGTTAGGTTAGGTTAGGTTAGGTTAGGTTAGGTTAGGTTAGGTTAGGTTAGGTTAGGTTAGGTTAGGTTAGGTTAGGTTAGGTTAGGTTAGGTTAGGTTAGGTTAGGTTAGGTTAGGTTAGGTTAGGTTAGGTTAGGTTAGGTTAGGTTAGGTTAGGTTAGGTTAGGTTAGGTTAGGTTAGGTTAGGTTAGGTTAGGTTAGGTTAGGTTAGGTTAGGTTAGGTTAGGTTAGGTTAGGTTAGGTTAGGTTAGGTTAGGTTAGGTTAGGTTAGGTTAGGTTAGGTTAGGTTAGGTTAGGTTAGGTTAGGTTAGGTTAGGTTAGGTTAGGTTAGGTTAGGTTAGGTTAGGTTAGGTTAGGTTAGGTTAGGTTAGGTTAGGTTAGGTTAGGTTAGGTTAGGTTAGGTTAGGTTAGGTTAGGTTAGGTTAGGTTAGGTTAGGTTAGGTTAGGTTAGGTTAGGTTAGGTTAGGTTAGGTTAGGTTAGGTTAGGTTAGGTTAGGTTAGGTTAGGTTAGGTTAGGTTAGGTTAGGTTAGGTTAGGTTAGGTTAGGTTAGGTTAGGTTAGGTTAGGTTAGGTTAGGTTAGGTTAGGTTAGGTTAGGTTAGGTTAGGTTAGGTTAGGTTAGGTTAGGTTAGGTTAGGTTAGGTTAGGTTAGGTTAGGTTAGGTTAGGTTAGGTTAGGTTAGGTTAGGTTAGGTTAGGTTAGGTTAGGTTAGGTTAGGTTAGGTTAGGTTAGGTTAGGTTAGGTTAGGTTAGGTTAGGTTAGGTTAGGTTAGGT